>LR880968.1:927657832-927685155 GCA_904067115.1 Aegilops sharonensis
TTAAAATTACTTGAATTCAAATAAGAATGTCGTTCATTTGTCCAAAAAACTTTACGTACATTTATTATGCACTATATTCTCTTTTATATTGATTTGTAAATTTAAAATTATTTGAATTCAAACAATTTTTTATTCATTTTTCCAGAAGAATTGGAAATTTGACTATTTCAAGTGTGAGTGAAACCTTTGCCATTTCAAAATTCGAAACCTTACCTTTCGTGCTAGTCTAATACGTTTAATTTAATCAGTTTGGATGTCCAACTCGGTTTGCTCGTTAGCCCAAGTCGGTGCATAGAATTTACTCACTGTTTTTGTTCGGCTGATAAAATTAGGCATACCCCTCTGTAGCTAGCAGAAACGGATGGCTGGCCGGTTGGTTTACAAAATTCTATATTTAGCAGATTTTGCCGGTTTGAATCCCCACAATTTTTGTTATTTTATTTCTCACATCATTTCGTGGATTTTATCTGCTCACAAAAAACAATAGACCAAATTCATTTACACTGTTTGTTGATTAGCTAGGACCCACCAGTCTGTGAATATAGTTCACAAGCTTTTATGCATAATTAAATAAAAGTAGAGGGTGTTTTGTGTAAAAGAAGATCGTGCAAGTCTCACCCAACGCCTCCCTGCTCTCAGTCATTAACATGTGGACCCCGGCCAAGCTGGCCTGCCACGCATACAGCGGATATACCTGGATACAGGAATTGTGACCGTATTTGCACGCCCTCGCAAGTTTGATGACTGGAATTGCGTATTTTACAAGTTTATGCACCAAACTAATCGTCGTGCGCAAATTCTAAGACTCTCGGTGTATTTATCTCAAAAAAGAACCCTCAGAACCTGCAACAAATGATCTGCATTCCCTCAAACAAACTAATAAATCCCATGGCAATTATAGTTTTGCCATCATCCGTGACAACTAAATTTGAAATCCCGCGACAACTAAATTTGCTATAAAAACATTAGTTTTGCCATCATCCGCGACAACTAAATTTGTTATCCCGCGACAACTAAATTTGCTATAAAAAATATTAGTTTTGCCATCATCCGCGACAACTAAATTTGCTATCCCGCGACAACTAAATTTGCTATAAAAACATATTTTTTGCCATGTATTTCGAGGGAACGTCAGCACAATTGACGTCCACCGATAGTGCCAGACGACTCCTCATATTGGCTGATGAGCGGCCACACTCCTCGAATTAAAACCCTTAAATTCATGCATATCCATGCATGTTCGTCATACACGTCAATATCACACGTAAATAACAATTGTTGGTATCGATAATACATAGTTCGAAAGTTCGAACACAATATTTATTTTAAATGCACAATTCATTGGTTTTCATTGTGGGTCCACATATGCTTCATAAGATCACTGAGTTGTTGCGCTTGCACCTCATGACTCTGTAGTTTTTGATGCATCTACAAAACATTGTTAACCTGGTCTGCATCTTGTTGTTCTTGGATGTGGACTCGTTCTCAAGGCTTGTCGAAATCATGGGTTTGGGCTGCTGCTTCACCCTCGTCCTCCAGAACAAGTGCCACTCCTTCCATCTACACACATGGCGGTGCTGCTTGACTGCCGTGGATGATATGTTGGGTGCTACAAGGAAGCTACTGAGGGTGTTGCAAGGCGAGAGTGCATCGGGTTCTATGCGCCCACCACCACGTGTCATCGTTGCTTCAAGACAGGAGCATCAACTGGGACGCCGGTGTTGCAATGGTGTGGCGCCGGACCTCAAAGTATAGGAATCTGCTGCTGAAGATGAGTCAGCATTGTTGCATGCCTGTCATCGAGTGCTTCAAGTCTAGCCGCAAATATCCCTCTTTGCTGCAACCTATAATAGATTGTCATAGACGTGTGGCGTACAGTGATGGCGCAAGGCCAACCGCAGCATCCCCGTTGTTGCAAGCGACCGCAGGCTACTGGGAGGGGGGCTATAGCGAGTGGCAACGTGTGATGCCACGGCGGCCTTTCGCAATGTTGCACGGCTAGCGGAAGCCATTGGGGGTTGTAACATGAGGGGACGTTGGTGCTGTATGTGCCCACCGCCGCATGTCATCATCGCTCCAAAACGGAGGCATCACATGGACATCAGCGCTGCAATAGTGTGCCGTCGGACCTCAAATTATGGGAATCTGATGCCACAGATGAGTCGGTGTTGCTGCATTGCAGGCGTTGAGTGCTTCAAGTCCAGTCACAACTACACCTCTTTGCTGCAAGCGACCGCGAGCTGGGCGTCAGCCCTTTAGCTAATTTTTTTAAAATAATACATTTTTTTTATTAATTTGCACAAATATTATGTGTAAAAAATTATTTTCAAAAATAATACCCCGTCGGCCCATAGCAGGCCGACTGGGTTCCTATCGGCTTGCTGCAGACCGATTGGGCTGTCGGCCACCATTTCAAGTCCCGATTGGGCTGTCGGCCACCATTAGTTCCAGTCGGCCTGCTGTGGGCCGACAGGGACTAATTGGCCTGCTGTAGGCCGACTGGTGCATGTGATTTTATTTTTTTGCCCGTACGATTTTTTCTTTCAAAACTATGACATATTTTCCCGCCAACTCGTTCCCGCCACCCGTTCTCATCCACCCGTTTCCCGCCATATGTTCCCGCCAACTCTTTCCCGCCACTCGTTTCCCGCCATATGCTGTCGTTCTTTCCCGCCATTTTCTCCTCTCTACCTATAAAACCCCCTTCAGACGGAGGTGGATAAGCATTCCAGTCAAGTTTAGTTGAGATGTCCCATTATCCTTTCGATCGTAGTTTTCACCCTGGGATGAGCAGCACTCTTCTGAGCCTAGCTACCGATTTCAGGATGGACAATAGGGTAGTTCCATGGGACGAACTCATCGGTAGTGACACCATAATGAATGAGTTGGCTCACCAATTACTTAGGTCTGGGTGGCCTGAAAGGACCTATGAAGAGGTACGTAAAGAACTTCTTAGGTTGCATGAAAGGTGGGAGAAGGTAGTAGTGCCGAAGAGTGAAACTTTCAGAAGGATTGCAGCAAATAATCCATGTTTATGGACTGAGGAGAGCGAGGACGAAGATGATATCTTCATGTCGCCGCTTCCGGGTTCTGCATACTCGAAGGGCAAGAGTTCTTCATCATCGAAGGGCAAGGTTTCTGCATCGTCGAAGGGCAAGGTTTCTGCATCGTCGNCTCTTTCCCGCCACTCGTTTCCCGCCATATGTTCCCGCCAACTCTTTTCCGCCACTCGTTTCCCGCCATATGTTCCCGCCACTCGTTTCCCGCCATATGCTGTCGTTCTTTCCCGCCATTTTCTCCTCTCTACCTATAAAACCCCCTTCAGACGGAGGTGGATAAGCATTCCAGTCAAGTTTAGTTGAGATGTCCCATTATCCTTTCGATCGTAGTTTTCACCCTGGGATGAGCAGGACTCTTCTGAGCCTAGCTACCGATTTCAGGATGGACAATAGGGTAGTTCCATGGGACAAACTCACCGGTAGTGACACCATAATGAATGAGTTGGCTCACCAATTACTTAGGTCTGGGTGGCCTGAAAGGACCTATGAAGAGGTACGTAAAGAACTTCTTAGGTTGCATGAAAGGTGGGAGAAGGTAGTAGTGCCGAAGAGTGAAACTTTCAGAAGGATTGCAGCAAATAATCCATGTTTATGGACTGAGGAGAGCGAGGACGAAGATGATATCTTCATGTCGCCGCTTCCGGGTTCTGCATACTCGAAGGGCAAGAGTTCTTCATCATCGAAGGGCAAGGTTTCTGCATCGTCGAAGGGCAAGGTTTCTGCATCGTCGAAGGGCAAGAGTTCTTCATCGTTGAAGGGCAAGAGTTCTTCATCGTCGAAGGGCAAGAGTTCTGCATCCATCGAGGATGACGATGATGACTTCATGTAATTTTTATGCTGTATTTTGTGAGTTCAGTCGTACGTACCGTTTAATTTAGATTTAGTTCTATCTAGTTGTTTGTAATGTCTTGTTGTATGAGCATTATGTTCTATCAAAATATGATCTTGTAGTTCAAATAACATAGTACTAAAATAGAGTAGGCATATGTCTCACACATAAGTACATAGTCATTTGTCTCATACATAGAATAGACATAAGTCTCACACACAAATAGATGGTAATGTCTCTACTGATAGATGGAAGCGTCAGTGACGACGTCTGGCCTGGCGGGGAGGCGGATCTGGAAGCGGCGACCATCCCCACCTGTCGGGTGCCCTAATGTGACGAGGAGGAATCTCAGACTCTTCCTGGTCATGCTGTGTATCCTGTGTGGGGCCTGGTGGAGGAGTCGAAAACATGTTCATCCACTGGGTGTGCTGCGACATCTGAGCCTGTATGTTCTCCTCGGGATGTTGATCACTCCCCCACGTATCATGTGATGCCGACATAGACGCCTGATATCCGTAGGCTCCTGCGCGATGAAATGTTTCATCATGAAGAATGAGGTCGCGTCAATTAATATAAAAAACAATAAATATGAAGACGCATACCTGCTGGCTGTGACGGCTGCTCTGACTCAAACACGAAGCTGGACGAGGGACCGTGCTGCTGTGGCTGTGGAGAAAACATGAAGCTCGACGAGGGACCGTGCTGCTGTGGCTGTGGAGCAAACACGAAGCTCGACGTGGGACCATACTGTTGTGGTTGCTGCCACGTTGAACTGCCAGGTTGGTCAGGACGGGGTGGCCTGGTTGATGTCGGTGCTAGACGTGCACGTGGTTGATGTCGGTGCGTGGAGTGACGCGGCTGCTGCTGCTGATGATGAACAACGTCGGTTCTCCGGGTGCACGTGATAGCCTCGTACACAGTCCGTATCTTGTTCTGAATTCGTTCCAAGAAGGGTTGTAGCACTGGACGGTGCTGAAGGAGAGGTCCAGATGACAGTGATCGTCCAAAGGTGGTCACGTCGTTGTAGAGGTCGTGTGTCAAGGTAGCCTGCAAATTTCCATGACAATGAATAATGTCTGTCTCTTGCACGTCAAAGTATATGACAACATTACTTAAAGAAAATATATCTTACCGCGTACTGCCTAGAGCCCGAAGTGTCATAGCTCGGGTACATATCCCACGGAGTAGGATCCGGTATCTCCTCTGGGTGGGAGTGCTCAACGATGCGTAACCGTGTTCCGGTCATGTAGCGCCGCAAATAGAGATTGAATGCATTGAGATCAAAATTTTCATTCACGTGCCATAGATGCGTGTTTGCTGTCTCCCATTCTATAACATACGGCTCTAGTCTAACTAGCCAGTCAGCAGTTGTCCTGGTCATGCCCTTCCTTGTCGTCCTAAAATTGTGGTGTGTGTTCAACAATTACCTAAAGTTTCGAATGGAGTACTATGAAAGATAATGCAACATTGAAAAACTTGTTAATACCTGTGGATGTGTGCTGGCAGCGGGTTCTCTATAGGGGGAGGCACCTCCAACTGCAGAAGACCAAATTGCCTCATAACCCTCTGTTGTGCCATCTCCTCGACGAAGACATCGAAGATGATCTTTGATTTTGTCATCCAGTAATCTCGGTCCCTTGTGCATAGCACAGACATACCACCAGGGTATCTCGCTTGTATGGCTGCTTCCGTGTAGGGCTGCCAGATGACCCCGGTGTATGAATCAAACTGCTCGTTCAATGCTGTGTATGCTTTCCTGGTCTGATTACTAGCAAAGCGTCTCTGCAGAAAACAAAAGTTAATAGCCGCTAGCATCGAACTATCTCTTGTGCAGAAAAAAGTTGCATTAAACTATAACACGATGCATACCTCGCGACGTGTCCAACACAGACCGAAAGTAGGCATGTCGATGCCGTCAACATCAAACATGGCGTCTATAGGCTCACGAACACGGNGTACACAGTCCGTATCTTGTTCTGAATTCGTTCCAAGAAGGGTTGTAGCACTGGACGGTGCTGAAGGAGAGGTCCAGATGACAGTGATCGTCCAAAGGTGGTCACGTCGTTGTAGAGGTCGTGTGTCAAGGTAGCCTGCAAATTTCCATGACAATGAATAATGTCTGTCTCTTGCACGTCAAAGTATATGACAACATTACTTAAAGAAAATATATCTTACCGCGTACTGCCTAGAGCCCGAAGTGTCATAGCTCGGGTACATATCCCACGAAGTAGGATCCGGTATCTCCTCTGGGTGGGAGTGCTCAACGATGCGTAACCGTGTTCCGGTCATGTAGCGCCGCAAATAGAGATTGAATGCATTGAGATCAAAATTTTCATTCACGTGCCATAGATGCGTGTTTGCTGTCTCCCATTCTATAACATACGGCTCTAGTCTAACTAGCCAGTCAGCAGTTTTCCTGGTCATGCCCTTCCTTGTCGTCCTAAAATTGTGGTGTGTGTTCAACAATTACCTAAAGTTTCGAATGGAGTACTATGAAAGATAATGCAACACTGAAAAACTTGTTAATACCTGTGGATGTGTGCTGGCAGCGGGTTCTCTATAGGGGGAGGCACCTCCAACTGCAGAAGACCAAATTGCCTCATAACCCTCTGTTGTGCCATCTCCTCGACGAAGACATCGAAGATGATCTTTGATTTTGTCATCCAGTAATCTCGGTCCCTTGTGCATAGCACAGACATACCACCAGGGTATCTCGCTTGTATGGCTGCTTCCGTGTAGGGCTGCCAGATGACCCCGGTGTATGAATCAAACTGCTCGTTCAATGCTGTGTATGCTTTCCTGGTCTGATTACTAGCAAAGCGTCTCTGCAGAAAACAAAAGTTAATAGCCGCTAGCATCGAACTATCTCTTGTGCAGGAAAAAAGTTGCATTAAACTATAACACGATGCATANGACGAAGATGATATCTTCATGTCGCCGCTTCCGGGTTCTGCATACTCGAAGGGCAAGAGTTCTTCATCATCGAAGGGCAAGGTTTCTGCATCGTCGAAGGGCAAGGTTTCTGCATCGTCGAAGGGCAAGAGTTCTTCATCGTTGAAGGGCAAGAGTTCTTCATCGTCGAAGGGCAAGAGTTCTGCATCCATCGAGGATGACGATGATGACTTCATGTAATTTGTATGCTGTATTTTGCAAGTTCAGTCGTACGTACCGTTTAATTTAGATTAAGTTCTATCTAGTTGTTTGTAATGTCTTGTTGTATGAGCATTATGTTCTATCAAAATATGATCTTGTAGTTCAAATAACATAGTACTAAAATAGAGTAGGCATATGTCTCACACATAAGTACATAGTCATTTGTCTCATACATAGAATAGACATAAGTCTCACACACAAATAGATGGTAATGTCTCTACTGATAGATGGAAGCGTCAGTGACGACGTCTGGCCTGGCGGGGAGGCGGATCTGGAAGCGGCGACCATCCCCACCTATCGGGTGCCCTAATGTGACGAGGAGGAATCTCAGACTCTTCCTGGTCATGCTGTGTATCCTGTGTGGGGCCTGGTGGAGGAGTCGAAAACATGTTCATCCACTGGGTGTGCTGCGACATCTGAGCCTGTATGTTCTCCTCGGGATGTTGATCACTCCCCCACGTATCATGTGATGCCGACATAGACGCCTGATATCCGTAGGCTCCTGCGCGATGAAATGTTTCGTCATGAAGAATGAGGTCGCGTCATTTAATATAAAAAACAATAAATATGAAGACGCATACCTGCTGGCTGTGACGGCTGCTCTGACTCAAACACGAAGCTGGACGAGGGACCGTGCTGCTGTGGCTGTGGAGAAAACATGAAGCTCGACAAGGGACCGTGCTGCTGTGGCTGTGGAGCAAACACGAAGCTCGACGTGGGACCATACTGTTGTGGTTGCTGCCACGTTGAACTGCCAGGTTGGTCAGGACGGGGTGGCCTGGTTGATGTCGGTGCTAGACGTGCACGTGGTTGATGTCGGTGCGTGGAGTGACGCGGCTGCTGCTGCTGATGATGAACAACGTCGGTTCTCCGGGTGCACGTGATAGCCTCGTACACAGTCCGTATCTTGTTCTGAATTCGTTCCAAGAAGGGTTGTAGCACTGGACGGTGCTGAAGGAGAGGTCCAGATGACAGTGATCGTCCAAAGGTGGTCACGTCGTTGTAGAGGTCGTGTGTCAAGGTAGCCTGCAAATTTCCATGACAATGAATAATGTCTGTCTCTTGCACGTCAAAGTATATGACAACATTACTTAAAGAAAATATATCTTACCGCGTACTGCCTAGAGCCCGAAGTGTCATAGCTCGGGTACATATCCCACGGAGTAGGATCCGGTATCTCCTCTGGGTGGGAGTGCTCAACGATGCGTAACCGTGTTCCGGTCATGTAGCGCCGCAAATAGAGATTGAATGCATTGAGATCAAAATTTTCATTCACGTGCCATAGATGCGTGTTTGCTGTCTCCCATTCTATAACATACGGCTCTAGTCTAACTAGCCAGTCAGCAGTTGTCCTGGTCATGCCCTTCCTTGTCGTCCTAAAATTGTGGTGTGTGTTCAACAATTACCTAAAGTTTCGAATGGAGTACTATGAAAGATAATGCAACATTGAAAAACTTGTTAATACCTGTGGATGTGTGCTGGCAGCGGGTTCTCTATAGGGGGAGGCACCTCCAACTGCAGAAGACCAAATTGCCTCATAACCCTCTGTTGTGCCATCTCCTCGACGAAGACATCGAAGATGATCTTTGATTTTGTCATCCAGTAATCTCGGTCCCTTGTGCATAGCACAGACATACCACCAGGGTATCTCGCTTGTATGGCTGCTTCCGTGTAGGGCTGCCAGATGACCCCGGTGTATGAATCAAACTGCTCGTTCAATGCTGTGTATGCTTTCCTGGTCTGATTACTAGCAAAGCGTCTCTGCAGAAAACAAAAGTTAATAGCCGCTAGCATCGAACTATCTCTTGTGCAGGAAAAAAGTTGCATTAAACTATAACACGATGCATACCTCGCGACGTGTCCCACACAGACCGAAAGTAGGCATGTCGATGCCGTCAACATCAAACATGGCGTCTATAGGCTCACGAACACGGACATCTGGTCGCCCTATAGAGAACCTCTCCCACGACCACAGCTGTAGGAATAGAGGGCATCCAAGAAGGGCTGGCTTTCTCGATGTAAGCAGGCAACCGTTGCACATACCTCGGTATGTAGCCGCTAAGACCGCCGAACCCCAACTCCTCTATCTGATCTGATCCGCCGTCTGAGCGCTCGCTATCTCGAGTGCCATAGGGATGTAGTGCGTGCTAAGAGTGGTGACATGGTTCTCGGTGAACATCACCTTGCCGAAAAGCCACATTAAGTAGGCCTCGAGGCTCCGAGTGATCTGTTCTGCATTCAACGGTGCCTGAAAGTTCTTGATCTGCATTAAGTAAAGTGAAAGTTTTAGTAAGCCGCAATTATTTTCTGTAAAACCGTATGAACGATGACTTGAAGATAAGAGGTAGGGGAAATTACCCGAAAGAGAAGAAGAGACGATGCAGCACCCTCACAGTTGGGAACTCTAGCATGAACATGTCTTGGATATCGATATAGGTGCCTGGATTCCGCTGCTGCAGGGTGTGGAGGAGCTGGAGAACAGAGTCATATGCATCAAAATAAGAACCAAATCTCCTCTCAAGCGCCGCATGCTTAGCCCTCCAAGCCTTGCCATAAGAAATTATGTACTTGAACCTGGCGAAGACTTTTGTCTGGACTGCCTTCACTTCCATAGCTTTGCCCTGCACTATCTCATCGTAAAACAACCGAGCAATAAGCGTGGATGAAAGGTTGGCATGATCTTGAGGGATGCAGGGAATAAGACAAGTGTGATTAACTAAGTCACTTATCACCCAACTTGTGCCATACTTAGGGAGAAAGCCGTGCACCCTCGCGGGACAATCTGCGTTCTTGCATACCATTGTCAGGAATTTCTTACTGGACACCTGAGCTGTGAAAACCCTTTGCGTGGACATTGCCCAATTAATTATTGCATCCTTCAGGGCTTGTTTGGTCGGATACATAGCACCCGTCGCAATATTGTTCTGGTGATATTGCCAGGCTGNTTTCTTACTGGACACCTGAGCTGTGAAAACCCTTTGCGTGGACATTGCCCAATTAATTATTGCATCCTTCAGGGCTTGTTTGGTCGGATACATAGCACCCGTCGCAATATTGTTCTGGTGATATTGCCAGGCTGAATCATGTCCATCATTCACGGTCATTGCAGATGAGAAGTCATGATTCCACGATGCAGGATTCGGGACCTCCACTACATTTTCTTCTTCATCTGACTCGTCAGAATCATCGGCATGACCCCTTTCAACATCGGTGTCTTCTTCTTCCATCATGTCCTGCATGTGCCCATCTACCTCGTCAGCGTCCACCTCGCCATTGTAATCACCATCGGCATTTCCTCCTTCTACCTGACTGCTCTGTCTTTGTTCGTAACCATAAACATTTCCTCCTTCAACCTGACTGCTCTGTCCTTGTTCGTAACCATCATCTCCAGCATTTGACATAGATAACTGCCTCCCTACACTGCTATGACCAGGATCGTAGCCACCCTCGCCTTCATGTGCACTGACCTCCTTCACAACGGGAAGCACTAAAGCAATAGGATTGCATCCCCTTCGTTCACAACC
This sequence comes from Aegilops sharonensis, assembly GCA_904067115.1. Classification (NCBI taxonomy): domain Eukaryota; kingdom Viridiplantae; phylum Streptophyta; class Magnoliopsida; order Poales; family Poaceae; genus Aegilops; species Aegilops sharonensis. The sequence continues at coordinate 927,668,398 of LR880968.1, forward strand.
TTGTAACCACCGCACCCAATCGGAGTCTTGCTCTATCGGCCTCAAATAAAAGTAAATTATTGTACTTGACCGTGTCCATAATGCATGAACACCGACGGTGTGTGTTTCAGTATCAAGACCTAAACTTGCTGCAATCCATTCTTTCAACTGACTAACTGACCATGTTTGAGGTGCGCTCATTGGCACCTCTATGTGAGTAAATTCACTCAGATCTGCTCNGCACTGACCTCCTTCACAACGGGAAGCACTAAAGCAATAGGATTGCATCCCCTTCGTTCACAACCTTGTAACCACCGCACCCAATCGGAGTCTTGCTCTATCGGCCTCAAATAAAAGTAAATTATTGTACTTGACCGTGTCCATAATGCATGAACACCGACGGTGTGTGTTTCAGTATCAAGACCTAAACTTGCTGCAATCCATTCTTTCAACTGACTAACTGACCATGTTTGAGGTGCGCTCATTGGCACCTCTATGTGAGTAAATTCACTCAGATCTGCTCCCATCTCAGTTGTTTGGACAGTACCAGGACCGTAGTAAAATCTGAACTTCACTACATCAGACATCTCGGCTCACCTATTTTTTTTCAACAACGAAATAAAATTCACTAACAAATATTAGACATGTTTATATATATATATATATATTACAGAATATTTAGGGCGCAACTAATACAATTCACACACCTATAAGTATATTACAAATATTTGCCGGAGCAACTACAAATATTTACAGATTTTAATATTTGACTGCCTACAACTACAACTATATTACGGATTTTACCGGAGCTACTCCAAATATATTACGGATTTTACCGGAGCTACTCCAAATACTGACACTAATAAATACGGATTTTACCAGAGCTACTCCAAATACTGACAGTCCTAAATACTTCACATGCACATATAGTACGGAATATCACCGGAGCAACTATACATTTTTACACAAATAATTAGTTGACATCTAAATATATTTAAGTATACTACGGGGCAAATAACAATAATCGCACACCTAATTTATTTCACATCGAAACATATTAACAAATACTACCGGAGCACCTACGAAAAATAAAATGTTTGCTGAAATATACCCTTGAAGCGTGCGAATGAAGAACGACGAACGGCGGCCAACGAACTGCCGGTGCTCCGCCTCCAACGACGAACGACGAACGACGAGCTTCACCTCCACCACAATGCCCCAACTTCACCACCACCACCTCCACCAAAATGCTCACCACAACCACCACGAGCTACCCCATCAGTAGATCGACACCTCTTTTGGCTGCCCTAACTAAGTTGAATCCATTCACGGTGCCAAAACCGCAAAATACTGGCTCATTTAGGNGGATTTTACCGGAGCTACTCCAAATATATTACGGATTTTACCGGAGCTACTCCAAATATATTACGGATTTTACCGGAGCTACTCCAAATACTGACACTAATAAATACGGATTTTACCAGAGCTACTCCAAATACTGACAGTCTTAAATACTTCACATGCACATATAGTACGGAATATCACCGGAGCAACTACACATTTTTACACAAATAATTAGTTGACATCTAAATATATTTAAGTATACTACGGGGCAAATAACAATAATCGTACACCTAATTTATTTCACATCGAAACATATTAACAAATACTACCGGAGCACCTACGAAAAATAAAATGTTTGCTGAAATATACCCTTGAAGCGTGCGAATGAAGAACGACGAACGGCGGCCAACGAACTGCCGGTGCTCCGCCTCCAACGACGAACGACGAACGACGAGCTTCACCTCCACCACAATGCCCCAACTTCACCACCACCACCTCCACCAAAATGCTCACCACAACCACCACGAGCTACCCCATCAGTAGATCGACACCTCTTTTGGCTGCCCTAACTAAGTTGAATCCATTCACGGTGCCAAAACCGCAAAATACTGGCTCATTTGGGTGTAGAAATTGGTGCCTTTTTTTACAGAGAGAGGAGAAAGTAAGAAAGAAGAAGAACAGAAGAAGAGCAGCAGCAGCGAGAGGATAAGGGCGAAGGGCGCCGCAGGGAGCCGGGCCAGCGCGCGCGAGGTGGGGCCGCACCCTGTCGGCCAGCAGCAAGCCGATCGGCCAGCGGCAGGCTGACAGGGGTGCGCCCGCGCCGACAGCTCCCTCTCCCCCCTCGCGACGTGGCCTGCCCAATGCGAGGCCGACACGTGCCAAGCAGGCCAGCTGTCGGCTTGCTAGTGGCCGACTGCAGCCACTCGGCTTGCTGCGGGCCGACTAGAGCCTGTCGGCCACCTGCAGGCCGACGGTGTATTAGTTTTGAAAATAATTTTTTCCGCGTAATATTTGTGCAAATTAATAAAAAAAAATGTATTATTTTAAAAAAATTAGCGGTCCTATATCGGTCAATAAATGAGTTAAAACATGAATCTCCTACTCCTAAGGCCATGCCTAGTACGTTTTCCAAAAGACCAAATGCACATGCATACTGCTGGAAACAAGGGAGCAACTAACTGAGGGGTAAGACCGCGGGAGCCTCTCAATTGTCACTTTTGGTGGGCTGAAGCGCTCTCAGCCGCCGTCACGTGTCACCTGTTAGGCGATTTGTCAAGATTTCATTTTTAATTTTTATGTACATGTTTACGGGATATAGATGATTTTTGGGGTTTTCGGTTTTGCTGAGATTTTGGAGAATTTAAAAAATATTGCGCGAGAAACTTTTTTTTCTTCCACGAGAACGTGTTTCTTTTTGCTACCATGAGAGGCAGTGAGGCACAGGTTTACTTCCATGAGAGTCACAGTTATGCCTCTTGGAAAAAAGAGAAAAAATACGCCTTTTTGCTACAAGAGAGGCACATATTTGCTTCTGCAAGAGGCAGAGCTGTGCCTCTCGGAAATGAAAAAAAACATATTTTTTTTCCATGAGAGTCACAGGTTTGCTTCCACGAGAGGCACGGGCTTGCTTCTCGTGGAGGCATAGGTTATCTTCTGTGAGAAGCATATCTGTGCCTCTCGGAAAGGGAATAAACTATTAAAAAACTTGTTTCCGGCTATGGTTTTGTCTATCGGTTTTTCTAGATTTTTTCATAAATAAAAGTTCATAGAAATATATTAACATGAGATCATGCTTCAAGGAACTCGATGCGAGGAATCCAACGATGAAAACGGTTTGGGATTTGACGCATGGTTAAAGAGTTAAAACATTTCAAAAAAACGAATCTATGAAAAAACAGGAAAACTCTCGGGTTGCCACTTGTTAGCCTCTGAGGAGGTGGGAGTGATCTTTACAAAGGAAAACTCCCTCAGCTGGTGATTTCCCTGAAACGACCCACCGATCGGTTGGCTTTGCTGTTGTCGCATCGTCCTCCGCAAAGAAAAAGAAAAGAAAAACGATTGAGCCTGCTGCATGCCATGCATGTGAAAAGCTGAGGCCCAAGCCCGGTCCCAGGAGATCGAGGCACTCGCTCCGGAACTCCCTGGTTTCCAGCAAATCCCTAGGATCTGCCTAAAAACAGCCCAGATTTAGGTAGAAAATAACAAAACTGGTCGTTGCGGTCGCGGGAGCTATATCTAGCTTGTAGTGCAATATATGCGGCACACGCCTGAAATGTTTTATGACAAATTGTAGCTATTGAGCCGGCCCAATTTGTCTGGGTGTTTTCTCCAATCAATTGGGTTTCCATCAAGATGAGGCTGCGTTCCCTCCACCTTCTTCCATTTTTTTCTTCCTTTTCTTCCTTTTCTTGTTTCCACTTTGTTTCTTTTGTTTCTTCAACGGTTTTCTCCAGTTTTTTCAATTATATGATTTTAATTGGTTTCTTGGTTTTGCTTTTTTTCCCTATCTTTTTTACCTGAGTTTTTTTGTTTCTTTTCATTGAATTTTTATTTTCTTCGTTTACTTCTCTTTTTTGCCCTGGTTTTTCTTTGGTTTTCTTTTTCCTTTTCTTCATTTCTCTTTTGTTTCTTTCATGGTTTTCATCATTTTTTCATTTTCCTTGTTTGGTTTTGTTTCTTTCTTGGTTTTCAACAAGGTTTCTTTGTTTTCTTTGTTTCTTTAACGGTTTTCACTATTTTTCATTCATTTTGTACTTGTTTCATTGATTTTGTTTTTCTTTTACTTTTTTTTCTTGGTTTTTTTCTTTATTCTTCGGCTTTCATGCTTTTGTTTTTTTTTGTTCCTTTCACTTTTCATTCTACATTTTTTGCGTGTGTCAAGAACATTTTTCTAACACATGCTTAATATTTTATACACATTTAACACTTTCCAAATAGAATTTCAACATTTTTATCAACACATTTTTGCATTTTCAAATCCTTGATTAATCCCGGCATAATAATGCTTGTAGAACATTTTTCAAATACCTGATAAACAATTTTTTAATATGTAGTCACCATTTTATTCATAGATATTTTAAAATTTTCAAATGCTTCATTAAAAATTTTAGAAGAAAACATTAACATTTTTAATAGATAATCACATTGTTTCAATACACATTTAAAATTTTCAAATACTTCATTAACATTTCTAAATACTTGTTTATCCTTTTTTTCAATTTCTTGATGTATATTTTATAAACACATGATAAAATATTTTCTTTATTCATTTTTCATAAACAAAATCAAATAATTGATTACTATTTTTCAAATATAACGTTAACATTTTTTATGACCTGGTCAACATGGTTTTCTATTCACAATTTAACATTATCAAATAGATCATTACCATTTTTCAAATACACGGGTAACATTTTTTATGACCTGGTCAACATGGTTTTCTATTCACAATTTAACATTATCAAATAGATCATTACCATTTTTCAAATACACGGGTAACATTTTTTATGACCTGGTCAACATGGTTTTCTATTCACAATTTAACATTATCAAATAGATCATTACCATTTTTCAAATACACGGGTAACATTTTTTATGACCTGGTCAACATGGTTTTCTATTCACAATTTAACATTATCAAATAGATCATTACCATTTTTCAAATACACGGGTAACATTTTTTATGACCTGGTCAACATGGTTTTCTATTCACAATTTAACATTATCAAATAGATCATTACCATTTTTCAAATACACGGGTAACATTTTTTATGACCTGGTCAACATTGTTTTCTATTCACATTTTAACATTTTCAAATAGGTCATTACCATTTTTCAAACACAAGTTAGACTTTTTTCGAATACATGGTCAAAAATTATTCTATACACATTTAAACAATTTTAAATGTTATTAACATGTTTCAAATACTTTTTTAACATTTTTTATTACCATTTTTATAGATATGATAAAAAGTTGCACATATTGTCCATTTTTTATACATGAGAAACATTTTTTACAAATTTAACCTTATTCATATTTTTTTAACATTTTTCAATTTATCATTTAAAAACAATTGTCACATATTTATTAAGAATATTTGGTAGTATAAATGAAAGTAAAGAAATGTGAAAAAAAAAAGGCGTGGCCTCCTGAGCAACTAGGCGGGCCCATTTTTGGTGTAGCCTAGTGCGAGAGCACACTAGGTCTCGCTTTAAGCAAGGAATAGCACTGGCCCGCATCGATTTCCTAGACAAGCGGTAAATGCCCAGCCAGCAGGGTCCGGTGTCCAATCTGGGCCGGTCCGCCCCGCCGTGTTCTACTCTTCCTCGCCGGAGACCGCACCTACACGTCATTGGTCTTGTAGCCGGTGCTCATGGAGATGGCGGATGGAGGACGACACGGGCTTCCACGCCGCCCGCCGCCGCCATAGGATAGGTTTAGGGTCAGGTCTTTTTTTATTCTAAATATTCGAAATGTAATGAAAATCTGTAGCGTTTGTATGAAACTGTCATGTTTATATGAAATCCGGCCCTGTTTGCACGAGTTTCATCCGGTTTGTTAAAAAAAAATTGAAATGTATGCGGCTACAGTTGAATGGCGGCCTCCCGCATCTGTATCTGTGGACTAGTCCCCCCTGTCTGTAGATAGATGCGGGGGAATTTGCGGGTTACAATTGAAGATGCCCTAAGGCCGAAACGTCAAACAACTATTTGACGCATGTACCATTTCAGCCTGAACACGTCAAATCCTAGTTGACGAGATTAACTAACCAACAGTTACCCCTTCGATAGCTTCTGCAAAGGTCACATTTTTTTTCCCCTAGGAGCACACCAGTTGGTGCATCCAGCCGTCACCACATATCGCGTGTTGGGCGCTTCCTTTGGATTTCTATTTTTTTATGTACACGTTTTCGTATTTTAAATGATTTAATTTTTCATTTTATTGTTTTGGGTTTTCTAAAAAAATCCTGTTTTTTCATAGGCTTTGGAGAAAAAAATGTGCAGAAAAAAAGAGAAGCAAATTGATGCTTCTACCGTGAGAAGTACCAACTGTGCTTCCAAGAGATGTACAATTGTGCTTCCCGAATAGGAAAGAGCACAACTTGTCCTTCTACAAGAAGCACATCTGTATTTCCCCAAGAAAAAACACACATCCCGTTCGTCCAAAATTAAAGTAAAATACTGCAACCATGCTTCTAGGCTACTTTTTTTTCTTTTTTTTCATTGTCTTTTTTTACATTTTTTTCTGGGGTTTTTTCATTTTGTTTTTTCTTTGGATTTTTGTTTTTCTTGAAGAAACATTTGTCGACACCTATTAATATGGGATTTTCTTTCAAAGATCTTGACGCGAGAAATCTAACTGCGAAAACAGTTTGGTCTTTAGACGGACGGTTCAAGAGATAAAAAGTTTGGAATCAATAAATCTACGAAAAATGAAAAACTCAGAGGTTACAACAAGTCAGCACCTACGAAGGTGGGGAGTGACCTTTGCAAATAGTAGCGAGGTAGGCCGGTCTAGTTCTGTGTTCTGCTGCTTTTTTAGTTCTCTTTTTTGGTTTTTGTTTAATTTCTATATTGGGGTTCTTAGTATCCTTTCTATTTTCTTTTTTTAAAACATTTATTTTCTAAAAAATGTTCAGTAAATTTAAAAAATATTTAGAATTTCTAAAAATGTTCAAATTCTCAAATAATGTTTCTGTTTACATTACTTTCAGAGTTTAAAAACATTGACATTTCAAAAAATTATTCACAGATTCAAAATATGTTCTACATAAATTGAATAATATTCCTATTTTTTAATAACTTTTTTGGAAAAACATGTTCGTGTTTCAAAAGATTTTTGGAACTTTTTTCCATTCTTTTTTATCACATGGTGAAATAATTTAATACACCTTGAAGAATTCTTCAATATGCAATTAACTTTTTGAAATATATACTAAATACTTTTGTATATTTGTTTATCATTTTTTATTACACATGAAGTTTTTGCTAATATATAGTGAACTTTGTTTCAAAATACAAGTAGTGTTTTTTCAAAAAATTTATCATTTAAAAAAAATTTGGACTATGTTTTTCAAATTCATGAAGATCTTTGGATTTTGGAATATATTTATGAACTCAAGTGAATATTTGTAAATTTATGATTTTTTTCAAAAATATCTCAAACACTTATTGAAATTTTGAACATTTTGCAAAAATGAGGAAATAAACAAAATAAAAAATGAAAAAAAACAAAAATAGAAATCACGCGAGAGTGAGTCGGCCCGCTACCGAGTACGAGCAAGCAGACCAGGGTTTTCACCTAGATCTGTGGCATAGGGACGAGGCCCAATACGATGTCTTTAGGAAGAGCATGGCGGGCGCCGGCATGGCCAACGCCAAACATGAACCTTTCACTCAGAAACTCAGTTGAACCACCAGGAGGCGCCCCGATGACCACCACAATGACAGCCAATGCATCCACACCAGATCTGGGCACCCTCGAAGCAGGCCAGAGCCTCTCATTGGTAAACCCCTTTGCCTCCCACACAACCAAGAGGTGAAGCCACCACTGATGGAACATGTTGTAAAAGCCATCCGTGCAGGTGTGGTCTGTCATCCGCGGCCATGTCAGGGCTGTTGTCGAGACATCCTCAGACGAACTCATCACTGACATGGTAACAAATGATCGCCACCCTAACCAATACACAAGACACTTCCCTACATGAGCAATGGGTGAACACAGCACGTGCAAGGAGCAACTAGCCCTCTGTAGGGGGCCCAAGTCCATCCCCTGCACCAGTAGCTAACACAGGCATGCTGCCATCTGCAAGCCAACACAACCGAGAGAGGGGGGGCGTCGGCCATCAAATCTGGCCAATGTAGATCCTGGCATGGGAGTCCCCCATGGCAGCCGGCACCTTCGATCACCCGGTGGTAGTCGGTACCTTAGGCTGCTAAGCACCCACCTCCTTCGGATCCCCGCGACCTGCTTCTCAACTGCCACCCTACCAACTTACGTACAACACCCCGCCACCACGTGCCCGCCGAGCAGGCACCACCGCCACCACGCCGCAGCCCCTCCCCCCCCCCACTCGAAAAGCCATGGAGGAAGTCGCCAACCCCAGCCCTAGCCACCTCATAGCCCGTGCCATCCACATGGCGAGAGATGGACATTGCCGTTCTACGCACCAACCACTGCCACTACCACGTTGCCCACTTCACCAGCCGACAGCCATGACAGAGCCGGATGCCCGCGACCCTCGCGAGTTAATTGCCCAAAACCACCAGATTTGTGCCTAGGGTACTCTAAAACCACCAACTTGGTCGAAAATAACGAACAACCACCACTTCTGTGGCAAGTGGATAACATATAGCACTAAAGACGCCGTGACCCGCGGCTAAGTGCGAATCTGACATGCCTGGCCCGCCTGTCGGTACCACGTGGCCAGGGCTAACGGCGGAGGCCAGACGGCCGTTTCCCCGCTCGTCAACTCTGTTGGCTAGCGCGCGACAGTGCATCCTCGCTCTCATCCTCCCCCTTTCCCATCTTGCGCGCGACAATGGCGTCTCCCCCAAACACCAGCGATGTGGACGGTGGTGGCGAGGACGGTGGTGGCGACGTTCTTGGCTTCGACTTCGCGTTGCCCTCGTCAGTTGCTGGCGGCCCGCCGTCGCCGTGCCGCACACGCACGGCCTGGTCGGACCCGGCGGCTGCCGCGGTGGTGGCGCCCGCTGCAACGGGTGGATCCAGATCCGTGGATGCCGAAGGCGCCGAAGCCGAATCCGAGGGGGAAGACGGCCGTGCGCAGAAGGAGTTTGCGCAATGGGTTGCGCGGGCGCGGGCTGATTCACCAGCCGGCCATCGTAGTAACACCGGCGACGAGTACGACCTCTATGTGACCTCTCTGTCATTTGATTTAATTGCTAGCGAATTAGGTTGATTTATTGTTTTATTTAGCCTCACAATGTAGTAGTTGTGATATATTTGCTAGCGTATTAGGTTGATTTAGGGTTTCATTTGTCTGTGTATTAGGTTTTGATTCAGCATATTTAGTTCAACAAGACAGCTGTAACAAGATAGCTTATATTTACATTTACTTCATTTTGGTACTGTATTAGGTTGGGGTATGAGCAGTGGGACGTTCACATTGATTTTCAAGGGTCCAAATATCTGGAGACTAAGATGTATAGGAAAGACATAAGACATTTCTATCTTATGGCTTTGCTGATTGAGAATGGATACAGTGAATCAGACTATATGTATTATCTGAGTATTGAAGGCATAGGATTGGATGGTTTTGAACTTCTGGACAGTCAGATTAAGGTGGATGAAATGCTGAGGGAATACGAGGACAGCAAGTCAATCAGATTGACAGTTATTAAGGGCAAGAGGCAGCAAGCAATTGTACCAGCACCAACATTATCAGCAGCAGCAGCAGCAACAGTACCAACAAATATGTATGATGAAGATGAAGAATACAACATTGTTCCTCCTGTACTGTTTGCAGTCAATGAAGAAGGTGTGGCACATAAGGATTTTGTTGATCACATTGGTTGTAGTTTGTCAGTCCCAGATGAGTGCTTACTGATGGGCACACAACAGAGTGTAAACTATGAGCCTATCAAAACAATGCCACCTCCCCAGCTAGAAAAATATAACATTCAGAAAGAAGACAGTGGCAATTATTCAGACATGGAAATGGATTCAGAAACTGAAGATAGTGGAGAGTATGTAGATGCTATAGAAAGTACAGATGATAGCTCTTGTGAAGATGGAGGTGATGCAGGTATGAAGAAGACAGCAGCAGTGCACTGTGAGGGTGACACTGAACCAGAGGACATTTATGATGTTCCACATGTTCAAGAGGAGGAAGAGCAAACTGAAGAAGATGCAACTGAAGATGAAGAAAAACATTTGACTGAAGTGCAACATGTTCTAAAAATTCCAAAGAGAGTAGGACCAACATCAAACTCTCACTCATCAGCAAATGATCCAATTGAGCCTGACTGGTTTCCTTCAGATGATGAAGATTCAAATCTGGGTTTATTGGATTCAGAGGATGATGATGGCAATGAGCCTATGTCCTTCATTATTTCCTCAGGAAGGAAAACAAGAGCAGAGAGGAAAAAAGGAAAGAATTTGGTATGATGAAGGCAGGCTCAATCCAGAGCAGCAATTCTGTTTGAAGCTCTGTTTCAAAGATGTCTACCACTTTAGGTCTGCTCTTGTTAACTTTCATATCAAGCAACTCAGGTCTTTCAGATATCACAGGAACTGCAAGGACAGGGTCATTGCCTGGGGTGATTACAAGGAAAAGGGATGTCCTTTTTTCATTGTTACTTCTCAGATCAAGAATGAGAAAACATTTTGTATTAAGAAGTTTAGAGCAGAACATACTTGTCCAACCAGTGACAGTCATAGCAAAGTGAGTTCAAAGTGGCTAGGAAACACTTTCCTAGAGACTATTAGATCAGACCCAAACACAACTGTGCCAGCATTGGTAGACAAGGAGGAAATTTGGAATTGAAGTTCCCAAGATGATGGCATGGAGAGCTAAGAAGAAAGCAAAGCTAATTGTTTTGGGAGACCATAAGAAACAATATCACAGGTTGTCTGATTACATTAAAACTGTTAAGTTATGCAATCCAGGCTCAAGATGCATTGTGACAACTGTCACTCCAAAAAGAACACATGAAAACCCACATCCTGGTCCTAGATTCCATGGTCTTTTCTTTTGTCTGAATGCACCTAGGGAGGGTTTTCTGAATGGATGTAGGCCTTTCATTGGTTTGGATGGTTGCTTCATTAAGCTTACTACTGGAGCACAAATCCTAGCAGCTACTGGTAGGGATGCCAACATCAACATGTATCCTATTGCCTTTGGAATTGTTGAAGTGGAGGACACACCAAACTGGAGCTGGTTTCACACTCAACTCAAATATGCTCTAGGAGGCACAGAGGGAAAATTTGGCAGATACACCATCATGTCAGATAGGCAGAAGGTTAGTGATATGTTATCTTTGCTCTTGTTTAATGTGTACCTTTGCTCTGCTAGTAAGATTTAGGTTTACTGTTTAGCTTTGCTCTACTAGTAACATTTAGGTTTTTTGTGCAATCAGGGACTACTTAAAGCTATCAATGTTGTATTTCCAAACTGCCCACAGAGATTTTGTTTAAGACACATTTATGCAAATTTCCAAAGAGCTGGCTTTAGGGGTGAAGATTTAAAATAATGCATGGACAGTGCTAGCTATGCATACACAAAACATGGTTTTCATGTTGCCATGGACAATTTGAAGAATGAGTGTGAGGACGCTTGGAGGTGGTTATCTGGTATTCCAGTACACACATGGGCTAGGCATGAAATGGACACAAACTGCAAAACTGACCTAGTGGTTAACAACATTAGTGAGGTTTTCAATAAATATATCCTAGATGTTAGAAAAAAACCAATTGTGACAATGATAAATGGAATCAAAGACAAGTTCCTAGTGAGGTTTGATGGAAAGAGAGAAGGTGCAGAAAATTCCAGATGGGAAATAGCTCCAACTTATGCAGGGATGCTGGACCTCGGCAAGAAGTATGCTAGAGATTGCAAAGCAATTAGGGCTGGTCCAAACTTGTGGCAGGTCACCAGTGGCCCACAGACATATGATGTCAACCTTCTTAACCACACTTGTGGATGCAGGAAGTGGGACATGTCAGGGTGCCCATGCAACAATGCTTGCAGTGCTATTTCCAAAGGCAAGATGCAACCTGAGGATTTTGTTAGTCCATTCTTCAAGAAAGCAATGTACCTTGAGTCATATAAACCTATAGTGTATCCAGTTCCAGGAGAAGATGCTTGGGTCAATACAGAGCAACCTGGTATTGATCCTCCTATTTTTCACAAAGAGGACCAAAGTGGAAGAAAAGAAGAAAAAAGGAAGAAGGGCAGGTTTGAAGTGCCTAAACCAAAAGATACTTCTAGGATGGCTACAATCAAATGTGGCAACTGCAAGTTAACGGGCCATAGGTTTACTAACTGTTCACAACCTTTGAGGGCTGACCTCCAGTTAAGGAAGAATAAAAACATGGTAACATCATCAGCTTTGTCACTTAATTGCAAGTTAATTACATACCCATGTTTCAATGTGTCTTTTTCTTTGATTGTTAAACTGCAGGAAAAGACAAGGCAGAAGGCAGAAGCCTACATTCCACCTGATGCTGCTCCTAGGGCACCAACTGGAGAAGCACCAAGGGCTCCACCTAGGGCTGCTTTCACAGCACCAAGGCCAGCAACAAGGGCAACAGCTGGTAGTTCATCTGCTGGTCCTTCATCTACATCTACTTCTGCTTTCACCACAAAGATGAGATCAGTGAGAGGTGGAAGAGTTGCAGGAGTTTCAACAGCTGGAACAGGTAGAAAGAAGAAAGCTCAGAAATATGCAAGACTGAAGAGCTACTTCACTGCCAGTGGAAATGTTTGAAATTTGATGTGTGCCTCCTGTTTCAAACTTTTGGGAATGCCACCCATGTATCTGTCATGTGAACCTGTGTTTCATTAGAGTCATGTGAACATGTGTTCCATTTGGGTGCTATGAACTGTGAACCTATGTAGTATTTGAGTCATTTGAACCTCTGTTCCATTTGGGTGCTATGAACTATGAACCTATCTAGTATTTGAGTCCTATGATACTATGTCAACCTGTGTTTCATTTGATTATCTCATATAGAACCCACCCAAAAGTAGGGTTGTCGAGCCTTTGACAACTACCCAACCATAAAGAACCCACCCAAAACTAGGGTTGTCGAGCCTTCGACAACTACCCAACCATAAAGAACCCACCCAAAAGTAGGGTTGTCGAGCCTTCGACAACTACCCAACCATAAAGAACCCACCCAAAACTAGGGTTGTCGAGCCTTCGACAACTACCCAACCATAAAGAACCCACCCAAAACTAGGGTTGTCGAGCCTTCGACAACTACCCAACCATAAAGAACCCACCCAAAAGTAGGGTTGTCGAGCCTTCGACAACTACCCAACCATAAAGAACCCACCCAAAACTAGGGTTGTCGAGCCTTCGACAACTACCCAACCATAAAGAACCCACCCAGAACTAGGGTTGTCTACCCCTCGACAACTACCCAACCCTATGCAGAGAGCATTTCGATTGGATAAGATTCTTTGGGCCCACCTCTAGCCCTCTCATTCATTCATCTCCACCTCTACCCCTCCCATTCCTTTCTTCTGCACTCACTATCACCTCTACCCCTCTCATCCACTCACTCTCATCCAGTACCCTAACCCCCCTCAAATCTCTCACGAATCAGTCCGGTTTCACCATTGGATCTTCAGGATTTCGAAACTAGAAGGTAAATCAACTCCACCCCCATTTTTTGGTTGGTTTAATGTATCATAGTTTTGTGAAAACCCTAGTTTGTTTTCCTCGTGGTTTAATGTATCATAGGTTAGGTACTAAGAGGTTTTTGTGTTGTAGATGGCTGAGGGTACTCAGTGGGTGCTTAGCCCTGTTGTTCATGTCCAAGGCTTGTCTCCATGTGTTGTGCAAGTTAGCGAAGTGGACCTCACTTTCGATTGGTTGAAGACTAAATTCATGTTGAAGCAAGGGCAGGCAGATGGCCCCGGGGAAAGAAAATTGGTTGACATAACTAATGATGACAAGATTCAAGAAATGCTGCAAGAATGGGAATGGAAAAGGGTTGTTGACTTGCATTGCTACAGGAAACCGAGTTATATGTGATGTTCATGTTGTTTCAACTATCTTGGACCATTTGTTTAATTTGAGATTATGTGATAACTATGTTTGTGATTTGCTATTATGTGAACCTATGTAGTATTTGAGTCATTTGAACCTTCCATTTGGGTGCTATGAACTATGAACCTATTTGTATTTGAGTCCTATGATACTATGTCGACCTGTGTTTCATTTGATTATGTCAACCTGCACTAGTAGAAAACAGGGCTTTCGTCCAAGCCAGTTTAGCCCATTAGTCCCGGTTCAATCCAGAACCGGGACTAATGTGAGCATTTATCCCGGTTCGTGCGGCTAAGGCATTAGTCCCGGTTCACCTGTGCCCTTTAGTCCCGGTTCACCTGTGCCCTTTAGTCCCGGTTTGTGCCTCAAACCGGGACTAAAGGGTGCGATGCCCATTAGTCCCGGTTCATGCCTCAAACCGGGACTAAAGAGTAGACCTTTAGTCCCGGTTTGAGGCACGAACCGGGACTAATGGGGTTGAGACCTTTAGTCCCGGTTCGTGCCACGAACTGGTACTAAAGGTCCCATTTTCAAACTCTACCCCCCCCCCCTGGATCGCCTTTTCAATTTAAAAAAAATAAAAGAAAATGATGGAAATGTCAATAAAATAAAAGAAAATAAGTTTCCCATGTGATATGTGGTCTAGTTGTTGGGAAAATTTGCAAATGTGAATTTCGACTTTATTTGCAAAATCTCTCTGGAATTTGTAAATATGGGCATAACTTTTGCATACTAACTCGGATGAAAAAGTTTTTTATATGAAAAATCATCTACTCGAAAAGTTACATCCAAATTTAACCGGGGGAACCCCGTTAAACATTTTCAAAATCCTCAAAAACCTAACACAAAAAAAGTTACGGGGCTTTTAATATCTAAAGTGGAAAAAATCGAAAAAATTTCAAACTGTGGTCAAACAATGGTCAAACCATGGCCAAACTAATTATTCTAGAATATTAGTGTTACTAAATAATTTGTTCAGTTATTTTTAATTTTGGTCAAATCTGGTCAAACTGTGGTCAAACTGTGGTCAAACTATGGTCAAACCATGGTCAAACTAATTATTCAAAATAACTATTGTTTTTTTGAAAACAATAGTTTGAAACTCAAACAGTAAAATGTGTCAATTCATGCTCAAGCAAAATTACTGAGGGTTAGTAGGATTGACATCTTACTATTGTCAGGAAAACAACAAGTGCAGACTTGGAAACGAGGGAGAATAGAACCCGGAAGTTAAGCGTGCTCAGGCTGGGGGAGTGGGATGGGTGACCGTTCGGGAAGTTAGGTGATTTGGAATGATGAGGGTGATTAGAGAAGAGGATAAATTGAGCAGTGATGAGGGGTACTGATTAGAGATTAGGGGTTAAAATAATTCAGAAATTTGAAAATAAAAAATTATTCAAAAAAAAATTCAAAAAAAAATTTCAAAAAAAATTTTCAAAAAAAAAATCATAAAATTTCCATTAGTCCCGGTTGGTGTTACCAACCGGGACTAAAGGTGGAGCCCCACGTGGCCGCGGCCTTTAGTCCCGGTTCTGGATTGAACCGGGACTAAAGGGGGGAGGCATTAGTACCGACCCTTTAGTCCCGGTTCACCAACCGGGACTAAAGGCCCTTACCAACCGGGACAATAGGCCCTTTTTCTACTAGTGTTGTGTGTCATTTGAACCCACCCAAACGTAGGGTTGTCGAGCCTTCGACAACTACACAACCATAAAGAACCCACCCAAAAGTAGGGTTGTCGAGCCCTCGACGGCTCGACAACCACACAACCATAATTATATTACCCAGAACATGACTAATATTGCACTTTAATCAAACACAAAACAGGCACAAATGAGTCATGAATAGCATAATCCAGTAGCACAATTGGATTCACCAGAAGCACAATTTCAGCACAAATGTCTTGAGATGTTCAGTGATACAAATAGCAGATACTAGTACAACAACATGAATTCATTCATCAACTATCTCCTTGATCTTCCTGATCTTCCCCTTGGTGGCCTCCTTCTCCTTGAATAGATCACCTATGGTGTACTCCAGGTGCCTTTTCTCTTGCTTGAACTTCTCCCTCTCTCCCAACAACATTTCCCTCTCCTGCTTGATCTGGTCCATCTCCTGCAGCAGCTTCAACTTCTCTAACTTCTCTTGGTCTCTCTCTTTCTCTGCTTTGGCCCTTAGCACCTGATGGATGTTAGTGTCTGTTTTCACAGCCAAGTTCTTTTTCTCAAGCTCTTCCTTCAGGTCACTAAGAGCTATTCGTGCATTGCCTAATTGGGCAATTGCATCCTCTTTGTCAGCCACCATTTTGGCAAAGTCAACTTTAAAGAACCTCAGGTCATTTTCCATCTTTCTCTTCTCTTCAACTACCTTATAGACTTCTTCAGCATTAACTACGTCCTGTCTCAACCTGTCAGTCAACTCCTTCTCATACATAGTCCAGATCTTATTTAAAGCTGTCTTCAATGGGATTGGCCACTCAGAATCAACCCATTCCACATATGAGCACTTGGGTCCATCCTAAGAATGTGTGAAAAAAATAATTAAATTTATGACCAATCCAGAACTAACTGTTAGCAATGCAAAACCACTGAGCTCAAATGTTCTGATAACAATGCAAAACCACTGAGCTCAAATAATTGTGCTAATGTTCTACTTGGTTCCAATGATATGTACCTATTAAATTGTGCTAATGTT
>LR880968.1:927713664-927735537 GCA_904067115.1 Aegilops sharonensis
TTCTCATTAAAGGGTGATGCTAAGATATGGTTTAATTCTCTTGATCCTGGTTGTGTGCGTAGTCCCCAGGATATGATTTATTACTTCTCTGCTAAATATTTCCCTGCTCATAAGAAACAAGCTGCTTTAAGCGATATATACAATTTTGTGCAAATTGATGAATAGAGTCTCCCACAAGCTTGGGGGAGGCTTCTCCAACTACTTAATGCTTTGCCTGATCATCCTCTCAATAAAAATGAAATACTTGATATCTTTTATAATGGACTAACCGATGCTTCCAGAGACCACCTGGATAGTTGTGCTGGTTCTGTTTTCAGGGAAAGAACACCTGATGAAGCTGAAATTCTATTGAATAATATGTTGACTAATGAAAATAATTGGAACTTCCTGAGCCAACTCTTGAACCAACTCCTAAGCCAACTCCAAAGAAGAGGGGTGTTCTATTTCTCAGTCCTGAAGATATGCAAGAGGCAAAGAAATCTATGAAGGAAAAAGGTATTAAAGCTGAAGATGTTAAGAATTTACCTCATGTTGAAGAAATACATGGTCTTAATTTACCGCCTGTTGAAGAAATATATGATCTTAATCCATTACCTATTGAAGAAACTCATGGTATTGATAACCCGACACAGGTAGTAAAGGTAAATTCTCTCTATAGATTTGATGAAGGTGATATTCCTCACTATAAGTCTGCTAGACAATGCTTAGATGAGTTCGACAATTTTATTGTTAGACAAGAAAACTTCAATGCTTATGTTGGTAGACAATTGAAATACAATTCCGATATGCTTGAACACTTGAGTGATTATATGTCTAGAGTTAAAGGTGAACTTAAACTCATTAGCAAACATGCTTCTATGGTTAACACTCAAGTAGAACAAGTACTTGAAGCTCAGAATGATTTGCTCAATGAATTGAATAGTAAGAATAATGATTATGCTGTTAGAGTGGCTACTAGAACTGGTAAGATGACTCAGGAACCTTTGTATCCTAAAGGCCATCCAAAGAGAATTGAGCAAGATTCTCAGAGAAATAATTTAGGTGCACGTAGTCCTTCTAAAAAGAAGAAAAAGAAAGATGATAGGATTTTGCATGCTTCTAGTGAACCTATTGCTGAACCACCTGAGAATCCAAATAATATTTCTATTTCTGATGCTGAAACACAATCTGGTAATGAACATGAACCTAGTGATAATGTTAATGAAGATGTTCATGTTGATGGTCAACCTTGTAATGATAATGATGTAGAAATTGAACCTGCTGTTGATCTTGATAACCCACAATAAAGAATCAACGTTTTGATAAAAGAGACTTTGTTGCTAGGAAGCACGGTAAAGAAAGAGAACCATGGGTTCAGAAACCCATGCCTTTTCCTCCCAAACCATCCAAGAAAAAGGATGATAGGGATTTTGAGCGCTTTGCTGAAATATTAGACCTATCTTCTTGCGTATGCGATTAACTGATATGCTCAAAATGAATCCTTATGCTAAGTATATGAAAGAAATTGTTACAAATAAAAGAAAGATACCGGAAGCTGAAATTTCCACCATGCTTGCTAATTATACTTTTAAGGGTGGAATACCTAAAAAACTTGGAGACCCAGGAGTACCAACTATACCAGGCTCCATTAAAAGAAACTATGTTAGAACTGCCTTATGTGATCTTGGAGGCGGTGTTAGTGTTATGCCTCTCTCTTTATATCGTAGAATTGATTTGAATAAGTTGACACCTACAGAAATATCTTCGCAAATGGCTGATAAATCAACTGCTATACCTGTCGGTATTTGTGAGGATGTGCCTGTTGTGGTTGCAAACGTTACTATTTTAATGGACTTTGTTATTCTTGATAGTCCCGATGACGATAGTATGTCTATTATTCTTGGAAGACCTTTTTTGAATACTGCAGGGGCTGTTATTGATTGCAACAAAGGCAATGCCACTTTTCACGTTAATGGTAATGAGCATACGGTACACTTTCCGAGGAAACAATCTCAAGTTCACAGCATAAATTCTATTGGAAAAATTCCATCGATTATTATTGGAGGTTTTGAATTTCCTCTTCCTACTGTCAAAAAGAAATATGATATTCTTATTACTGGCGATGTGAGAACCATGGGTTCAGAAACCCATGCCTTTTCCTCCCAAACCATCCAAGAAAAAGGATGATAGGGATTTTGAGCGCTTTGCTGAAATATTAGACCTATCTTCTTGCGTATGCGATTAACTGATATGCTCAAAATGAATCCTTATGCTAAGTATATGAAAGAAATTGTTACAAATAAAAGAAAGATACCGGAAGCTGAAATTTCCACCATGCTTGCTAATTATACTTTTAAGGGTGGAATACCTAAGAAACTTGGAGACCCAGGAGTACCAACTATACCATGCTCCATTAAAAGAAACTATGTTAGAACTGCCTTATGTGATCTTGGAGGCGGTGTTAGTGTTATGCCTCTCTCTTTATATCGTAGACTTGATTTGAATAAGTTGACACCTACAGAAATATCTTCGCAAATGGCTGATAAATCAACTGCTATACCTGTCGGTATTTGTGAGGATGTGCCTGTTGTGGTTGCAAACGTTACTATTTTAATGGACTTTGTTATTCTTGATAGTCCCGATGACGATAGTATGTCTATTATTCTTGGAAGACCTTTTTTGAATACTGCAGGGGCTGTTATTGATTGCAACAAAGGCAATGCCACTTTTCACGTTAATGGTAATGAGCATACGCTACACTTTCCGAGGAAACAATCTCAAGTTCACAGCATAAATTCTATTGGAAAAATTCCATCGATTATTATTGGAGGTTTTGAATTTCCTCTTCCT
The DNA here is from genome assembly GCA_904067115.1 of Aegilops sharonensis. NCBI lineage: Eukaryota > Viridiplantae > Streptophyta > Magnoliopsida > Poales > Poaceae > Aegilops > Aegilops sharonensis. The sequence continues at coordinate 927,716,494 of LR880968.1, forward strand.
ACTGTCAAAAAGAAATATGATATTCTTATTACTGGCGATGTGCATATCCCCGTTGAGGTAACATAGTGTTATTCGAAATTTCTCCGGTTCCATGTTATTCGGAATGAGTTTATTAACAAGACCTGATCAACCTTGTTAGTGGATTCCTTTTGATGAGCATTAGATGGATGAAACTAGGAAGCACAACCTTCTGTACCCTCTCTCTACTTACTGTTATTTAGTTGAAATAGAGTAAAAATAGTATTTTCGTGTCTGTTTTCTGAATTATCCGTGCAATATAAAAATACCCCGAAAATAAAAGTTCTCCAAGTGCCCTGAAATTGAAATATGATTTTTTCTGGAATATTTGAGAATATCTGACACTGAGAACATAGCAGGGGGAGCAAGCACCTGGCCACAAGGGTCCAGGGCGCGCCCACCCCTGCAGGGCGCGCCCCCTGCCTCGCGGGCCCATGGTGGCTCCTCTCCACTTATTCCAGCACCCACACACTTCTTCCTCCCCAAAAAAATCACCATCCCAGGTCAAAAAAAATCACCATCCAGCTCAAGCACGAGTTCGAGCTCATTTTGCTGCGATTTTCGATCTCCTTGCTCAAAGCACCTCTCACAAAACTGCTTGGGGGGATTGTTCCTTGGTATGTGACTCCTCCATTGGTCCAATTAGTTTTTGTTCTAGTGCTTTATTTATTACAAATTTGTGCTGCCTAGGTGACCATGTTCTTGAGCTTGCATGTCAAATTTATATGGTTCCAAGTAGTTCTAATGCATGATATAGGCTCTAGGCACTTGTAGGAGTAGTTGCTATCAATTTTGTTGAGCTTGGTTCACTTTTATTTGAAGTTACTAAAAATTTTAGAAATTTTTCAGAGGAAGAAATATGCTTAGGAAAATGTACCAAGGTGGTCCTTCAAGGAAGCAAGGACCCAGGCTCGCAATGCGCGATGATGAGGCACCAAGGAACGCTCCAGTGCGGCCTTGTGAATGGCCTTCGGAAGACTTTACGGATCGAGCGGGAATCAAGGAAGAATTTAACGCATATTTGCGTAACGCTGATCTTGTGAGCTTCGAGGAGGAAAAGTGCCGTCAGTACCACTATCTCACTAGTTCATTTGTGAGGAGGTTTGAGTTTTCATCTTCACGCAATTCTCAAACTGTCCTATTTGATCTTTATGAAAAATCTTATACTATGGACTTAGAGGATTTTACCAATGCTTGCAAACTTCCACAATGGGGTAGTACTAGTGAACCTCGCAAATTTGAATTTAGAGAATTTCTTGCTAGTATAACTGTGGGGGAATATAGAGATATAGCACAAGCTACTATAGGGAGCATTCACTTTCCTGCTATACATTATTTTGCTCTCTTCATAGGTAGGTGCATAAATGGTAAAGATGAAGCATGTCATATGTGTGTCCCTGACCTCAGTATTCTTAGAAGTGATGTGTTAGGAGACAAATCTTATAATTTGGGAGCCATTGTTGCACGTAGGCTGCATCATAATAGATTTAATGGAGATTTCTTTGGTGGAATTTATGCAACCCGCTTAGCTGATTTTCTTGATGTAACCATACGTAATGATGATATTGAATTGCCTCCTACTTATCTAGACTTTAATGCTATGGTTCACCATCAGGTTGTCGAGAGGAATGAACCACCTCTCCAGTACCAACTAATCTTTGACAGGCGTCACGCTGTCAATATTGTTCTCCCTGCCCCTACTCTCTTTGACTTTCAGGCAAAGGGGAGACATTTTATAACTAGGGAGGAGGCAAATGAGTATGAAAGGAGGACGAGGGCAGCTCGCCTCCAAGCTGCAGCCCACGATGCAATAGCCACTGCATCGACCCCAACTACAACTATGGATATCCGCCAGGCCATCTGTGGCAATAAACCAACTTAGGCCAAAAGCCTAAGCTTGGGGGAGTACGTATTTCCCACCGACATTACATTCATGTTCACACACTCATTGCTAGTTGTCGGTGCTCACACTCTTTCATTGTACTATCCATGCTAGTTTATTTTCTTTTTCTTGCTTTCTTCTTGTGTGTCTGTTAAATCTTAAGAAAAAAACCAAAAAATTAGTAATAGCTTTAGCTAGTTTACTTTTCTTGCTGTAGTAGTAATAATTAAGAAGAAAACCCAAAAATATTTCCCGTTCTTCTTTTGCTTGTTGGGAGCTTTCCCGTGTAAATAGTTTTATTTCTTTTCTTTTCTTTGGGGGTCGATAGGAGAAGACCATAATTAAATTGTTGAAGTGGCTCTTTTATGCATTATGATCGCATATTGCCTTGTCTTATCCTATTTATTGAATGCTCACAGATTCCAGCTTAGTCCAATGCACGTGCACTCTTATTATTTTCACATCGTTCGGTCGTGCAAGTGAAAGGCAATAATGACGATATATGATGGACTGATTGAGATGAGAGAAGCTGGTATGAACTCGACCTCTCTTGTTTTTGTAAATATGATTAGTTCATCGTTCCTGATTCAGCCTATTATGAATAAACATGTTTGCATTGACAATTAGAGATTATAGTTGCTCGTGCCAAGCTTGATTAGCTATGAGTTATAATGGTTTACCTTGCGTGCCAACATGCTATTAAAATGGTTGTGATGTGGTATAGTAGGGTGGTATCCTCCTTTGAATGATTTAAGTGACTCGACTTAGCACATGTTCACACATGTAGTTGAAACAAATCAACATAGCCTTCACGATATTTATGTTCATGGTGGATTATATCCTACTCATGCTTGTACTCAATGTTTATTAATTTTAATGCATGTTCATGACTGTTGTCGCTCTCTAGTTGGTCGCTTCCCAGTCTTTTTCTAGCCTTCACTTGTACTAAGCGGGAATACTGCTTGTGCATCCAATCCCTTAAACCCCAAAGTTATGCCATATGAGTCCACTATACCTTCCTATATGCGGTATCTACCTGCCGTTCCAAGTAAATTTGTATGTGCCAAACTCTAAACCTTCAAATGAAATTCTGTTTTTTATGCTCGAATAGCTCATGTATCAACTAGGGCTGTCCGTATCTTCCATGCTAGGCGGGTTATTCTCAAGAGGAGTGGACTCCGCTCCTCACTCACGATAAAATGGCTGGTCACGGGGATGCCCAGTCCCATGCTTTATGCAAACTAAATCAAAATAATTGCAAACAAAACTCTCCCTGGGACTATTATTAGTTGGAGGCACTCGTTGTTTTGAGCAAGCCATGGATTGATGCAGGTTGGTGGAGGGGGAGTATAAACTTTACCATTCTGTTTGGGAACCGCCTATAATGTGTGTAGCATGGAAGATATCGCCATCTCTTGGTTGTTATGTTGACAATGAAAGTATGCAGCTCAAAATATTATTTATCTCTATTTCAAAATCGAGCTCTGGCACCTCTACAAATCCCTGCTTCCCTCTGTGAAGGGCCTATCTATTTACTTTTATGTTGAGGCATCACCCTCTTATTAAAAAGCACCAGCTGGAGAGCACCGCTGTCATTTGCATCCATTACTATTAGTTTATATTGGGTATGACTATGACTGGATCTCTTTTACCATGAATTATAATGTCTAGTCAGTCTTTGATCTTTAAAGGTGCTCTGCATTTAGGTTTTGCGGTCGCAGAAAGGGCTTGCGAGATACCATCTTGTTATATCATATCATGATTGTTTTGAGAAAGTGTTGTCATCCGAGATTTATTATTATTGCTCGCTAGTTGATTATGCCATTGATATGAGTAAACATGAGACCTAAGAGTTATTGTGAATGTGGTTAGTCATAATCTTTGCTGAAAACTTGAATGATGGCTTTACATATTTACAACAAGAGCAAACAGAGTTTGTAAAAGTTTTTCTTTATCACTTTAAGTTTATCAACTGAATTGCTTGAGGACAAGCAAAGGTTTAAGCTTGGGGGAGTTGATATGTCTCCGTCGTATCTACTTTTTGAAACACTTTTGCCCTTGTTTTGGACTCTAACTTGCATGATTTGAATGGAACTAACCCGGACTGACGCTGTTTTCAGCAGACTTTCCATGGTGTTATTTATGTGAAGAAACAAAAGTTCTCGGAATGACCCGAAACTCCATGGAACTTATTTTTGGAAAATAATAAAAATACTGGAAGAAGAATCCATGTCAGGGGGGCCTCCACCTATCCACGAGGGTGGGGGCGCGCCTGCCCCCCCTGGGCGCGCCCCCCTGCCTAGTGGGCCCCCTGACGCTCCACCGACCTCAACTCCAACTCCATATATTCGTGTTCAGGGAGAAAAACATCAGAGAGAAGGATTCATCACGTTTTACGATATGGAGCCACCGCCAAGCCCTAAAACCTCTCGGGAGGGCTGATCTAGAGTTCGTTCGGGGCTCCGGAGAGGGGAATCCGTCGCCGTCGTCATCATCAACCATCCTCCATCACCAATTTCATGATGCTCACCGTCGTGCATGAGTAATTCCATCGTAAGCTTGCTGGACGGTGATGGGTTGGATGAGATTTATGATGTAATCGAGTTAGTTTTGTTAGGGTGTGATCCCTAGTATCCACTATGTTCTGAGATTGATGTTGCTATGACTTTGCTATGCTTAATGCTTGTCACTAGGGCCCGAGTGCCTTGATTTCAGATCTGAACCTATTATGTTTTCATGAATATATGTGAGTTCTTGATCCTATCTTGCAAGTCCATAGTCACCTACTATGTGTTATGATCCGGCAACCCCGAAGTGACAATAATCGGGACCACTCCCGGTGATGACCGTAGTTTGAGGAGTTCATGTATTCACTATGTGTTAATGCTTTGGTCCGGTACTCTATTAAAAGGAGGCCTTAATATCCCTTAGTTTCCGTTAGGAAACCACTGCTACGGGAGGGTAGGACAAAAGATGTCATGCAAGTTCTTTTCCATAAGCGCGTATAACTATATTCGAAATACATGCCTACATTACATTGATGAATTGGAGCTAGTTCTGTATCATCCTATGTTATGACTGTTACATGATGAACCGCATCCGGCATAATTATCCATCACTGATCTAATGCCTACGAGCTTTTCATATATTGTTCTCCGCTTATTTACTTTTCCGTTGCTACTGTTACAATCACTACAAAACCCAAAAATATTACTTTTTCTACCGTTACCGTTACTTCCATATTACTTTGCTACTAAATACTTTGCTGCAGATACTAAGTTATCCAGGTGTGGTTGAATTGACAACTCAACTGCTAATACTTGAGAATATTCTTTGGCTCCCCTTGTGTCGAATCAATAAATTTGGGTTGAATACTCTACCCTCAAAAACTATCGCGATCCCCTATACTTGTGGGTTATCATGCCCAAGGATCAGCCGACGCTGACACGGTCCTTCTCCGGGGTGACCGACGGCTCCACCACTCCCGTGGGGCAGGTGCGCCTCCCCGTCACCTTCGGCACCTACGACAACTACTGCATCGAGCTCATTGACTTTGACGTGGCCCACATCACCCTCCCATACAAAGCCATCCTAGGGTACCCCGCACTCGCCAAGTTCATGGCGACAACCCACCCCGGCTACAACGTCATCAAGATGCTCGGCGGCAGTGGCGTCATTACTGTAGTTGGAAGCAAGGAGGATGTTGTCCGAGCCCTCAAGCACGCCTACAAGGCCGCGACAGCTTCGTGCCCAGGCGCCAAAGACAAGTCCGAGTCTCCGGAGGTCGCTCCTACAAGGAAGAAACCGATGTTCTCTTAGGACCACGCCGAAACAAAGAAGGTATCAGTTGACGGCAGCGCTCAGGTCCTACCTTCACCATCGGCGCAAGCCTTCCCCCTGAGCAGGAAGGAGTACTCGTCGCCTTCATCCGGGCAAACAAGGATGTGTTCACCTGGAAGGCGTCTGATCTATCTAGCGTACCGAGGGAGGTGATCGACCACCATTTGGCGGTGTGTTCGAACGCTCGTCCCGTCAAGCAGAAGGCGTGCCACCAAGTGGCGTTGAATCAGACATTCATTGTCCAAGAGGTGCATAAGTTGCAAGAAGCTAGGGCCATTCGAGAGGTGCGTCATCCCGAGTGGCTCGCTAACCTGGTCATTATCCCCAAGAAAGGCGGAAAGGAGAGCATGTGCATCGACTTCACGAGCCTCAACAAGGCCTACCCCAAGGACTCTTTCCCACTCCCGTGCATCGACCAGATCATGGACTCCACCGCTGAGTGTGACCTGTTGTGATTCGTGGAAGCCTTCTTGGGCTACCACCAGATCAAGATGGCGGCAGAAGATGTGGAAAAGACGGCCTTCATCTCCCCATGCGGAGTGTTCTGCTACACCTGCATGCCGTTCGGCTTGAGGAGCGTCGGCGCTACCATCCTACAGCTGATGCGCATCATGTTGGGGCCAAAGCTGGGAAGGAACGCGGAGGCTTACCTCGACTACATCATGGTCAAATCGCGTGAAGCCAGAATGCTAATCAAGGACCTGGAAGAAACGTTGGCAAACCTGCGCGAGGTCAGCATGAAGCTCAACCCCGACAAGTGTGTCTTGAGAGCCCCCTCCGGCATGCTTCTCGGCTTCCTTGTATCCCACCGGGGGATCGAAGCCAACCCTGAAAATATCAAGGCCATCAAGAAGATGCGCCCCCCCCCCCCTCCCTGGACCCTCAAGGAAATGCTGGAAGGGTGCATGGCCTACCTATGGCGCTTCATCTCCAAGCTCGCCGAGCGTGCCTTGCTGTCCTTCAAGCTGATGAAGAGGACAGGCTCCTTCCAGTGGATGCTACCTCTTGAGCACTGCGTTGGTTTTCCCTTGGAGAGGAAAGGGTGATGCAGTAAAGTAGCGTAAGTATTTCCCTCAGTTTTTGAGAACCAAGGTATCAATCCAGTAGGAGACTACGCTCGAGTCCCATGCACCTACACAAACAAATAAGAACCTCGCAACCAACGCGATAAATGGGTTGTCAATCCCTTCATGGTCACTTAAGACTGTGAGACCTGATAGAGATGATAAGATAATATTTTTGGTATTTTTATGATAAAGAGTAAAAGTAAAGAAAGCAAAATAAATAGAGATAGAAATAGCTTGTTGACAGAAGATTAATATGATGGAAAATAGAGCCCGGGGCCATAGGTTTCACTAGTGGCTTCTCTCAAGATAGCATAAGTATTACGGTGATAAACGAATTACTGTCGAGCAATTGATAGAATTGAGCATAGTTATGAGAATATCTTGGTATGATCATTTATATAGGCATCACGTCCGTGACAAGTAGACCGACTCCTGCCTGCATCTACTACTATTACTCCACACGTCGACCGCTATCCAGCATGCATCTAGAGTATTAAGTTCATAAGAATAGAGCAACGCTTTAAGCAAGACGACATGATGTAGAGGGATAAACTCATGCAATATGATATAAACCCCATCTTTTATCCTCGATGGCAACAATACAATACGTGTCGTTTCCCCTTCTGTCACTGGGATCGAGCACCGCAAGATTGAACCCAAAGCTAAGCACTTCTCCCATTGCAAGAAAGATCAATCTAGTAGGCCAAACCAAACTGATAATTCGAAGAGACTTGCAAACATAACCAATCATACATAAAAGAATTCAGAGAAGATTCAAATATTGTTCATAGATAATCTTGATCATAAACCCACAATTCATCGGATCTCGACAAACACACCACAAAAGAAGAGTTACATCAAATAGATCTCCAAGAGAATCAAGGAGAACTTTGTATTGAGATCCAAAGAGAGAGAAGAAGCCATCTAGTTAATAACTGTGGACCCGAAGGTCTGAGGTAAACTACTCACACATCATCAGAGAGGCTATGGTGTTGATGTAGAAGCCCTCCATGATCAATGCCCCCTCCTGCGGAGCGCCAGAAAAGGCCCCAAGACGAGATCTCACGGGTACAGAAGGTTGCTGCGGTGGAATAGGGTTTTGGCTCCTGTTCTGATGGTTTGGGGGTACGTAGGTATATATAGGACGAAGAAGTAGGTCGGTGGAGCTACGAGGGGCCCATGAGGGTGGAGGGCGCGCCCAGGGGGGTAGGCGCGCCCCTTCCTCGTGGCCTCCTCGTTTGTTTCTTGACGTCCACTCCAAGTCCTCTGGATCACGTTTGTTCCAAAAATCATGTTCCCGACGGTTTTATTCCGTTTGGACTCCATTTGATATTCCTTTTCTGTGAAACACTGAAATAGGAAAAAAAACAGCAATTTGGGCTGGGCCTCCGGTTAATAGGTTAGTCTAAAAAATAATATAAAAGTGAATAATAAAGCCCATTAAACATCCAAAACAGAATGTATAATAGCATGGAACAATCAAAAATTATAGATACGTTGGAGACGTATCAGTGGACCCCTGAACACTACTAGGGAAAATATTATACACAGAGGATTATCAGTAGCGCTTGTTAAAACTAAGCGCTACTACTACTTATCCGTAGCGCGGGGACACAAAGGGCGCTACAGCTATGTTCGTAGCAGTTGCGCATCTACAGGAAAAGGCGCTACTACTATAATTTCCACACTATTGCCGCCAGGCAAGTAAGAGTAGTAGCTAGCTTGGGGAAAACGTGCTACCGCTCAGTTCGTTGTAGTAGCGTGTTTTGAGTGGAGAGTGGTATGATACATCTCCAACGTATCTATAATTTTTTATTGTTTCATGCTGTTATATTATCATTCTTAGATGTTTTGCAATCATTTTATATCATTTTTTGTACTAATCTACTGACATAGTGCCAAGTGCCAGTTCTTTTTTTCTGCATGTTTTTTACATCGCGGGAAATCAATTTGGGCTGGGCCTCCGGTTAATAGGTTAGTCCCAAAAATAATATAAAAGTGTATAATAAAGCCCATTAAACATCCAATACAGAATATATAATAGCATGGAACAGTAAAAAATTATAGATACGTTGGAGACGTATCACGCATCCCCAAGCTTAATTCCAGCTCGTCCTCGAGTAGGTAAATAATAAAAACAGAATTTTTGATGTGGAATGCTACTTAGCATAATTTTCAATGTAATTCTCTTATTTGTGGTATGAATATTCAGATCCGAAAGATTCAAGATAAAAGTTTAATATTGACATAAAAGTAATGATACTTCAAGCATATTAATAAAGCAATCATGTCTTCTCAAAATAACATGGCCAAAGAAAGTTATCCCTACAAAATCATATAGTCTGGCCAAGCTCTATCTTCACCACACAAAGTATTTAAATCATGCACAACCCCGATGATAAGCCAAGCAATTGTTTCATACTTTTGGTGCTCTCAAACTTTTTCAATCTTCAGGCAATACATGAGTGTGAGCCATGGATATAACACTATAGGTGGAATAGAACGGTGGTTGTGGAGAAGACAAAAAAAGAGAAGATAGTCTCACATCAACTAGGCGTATCAATGGGCCATGGAGATGCCCATTAATAGATATCAATGTGAGTGAGTAGGGATTGCCATGCAACGGATGCACTAGAGCTATAAGTGTATGAAATCTCAATAATCAAAACTAAGTGGGTGTGCATCCAACTTGCTTGCTCACGAAGACCTAGGGAAATTTGAGGAAGCCCATCATTGGAATATACAAGCCAAGTTCTATAATGAAAAATTCCCACTAGTATATGAAAGTGACAAAACAAGAGACTCTCTATCATAAAGATCATGGTGCTACTTTGAAGCACAAGTGTGGAAAAAGGATAGTAGCATTGTCCCTTGTCTCTTTTCTCTCATCATTTTTTTGGTTGGGCCTTTTCTCTTTTTTTATGGCCTCCTTTTTTTTATTTAGTCCAGAGTCTCATCCCGACTTGTGGGGGAATCATAGTCTCCATCATCCTTTCCTCACTTGGGACAATGCTCTAATAATGATGATCATCACACTTTTATTTACTTACAACTCAAGTATCACAACTCAATACTTAGAACAAAATATGACTCTATATGAAGGCCTCCGGCGGTGTACCGGGATATGCAATGAATCAAGAGTGACGTGTATAAAAGAATTATGAAGGTCGCTTTGCCACAAATACTATATCAACTACATGATCATGCAAAGCAATATGACAATGATGGAGCGTGTCATAGCAAACGGAACGGTGGTAAGTTGCATGGCAATATATCACGGAATGGCTATGGAAATGCCATGATAGGTAGGTATGGTGGCTGTTTTGAGGAAGGTATATGGTGGGTGTATGATACCCGCGAAAAGTGTGCGGTATTAGAGAGGCTAGCAATGGTGGAAGGATAAGAGTGCATATAATCCATGGACTCAACATTAGTCATAAAGAACTCATATACTTGTTGCAAAAATCTATTAGTTATCGAAAACAAAGTATTACGCGCATGCTCCTAGGGTGATAGATTGGTAGGAAAAGACCATCGCTCGTCCCCGACCGCCACTCATAAGGAAGACAATCAATAAATAAATCATGCTCCGACTTCATCACATAACGGTTCACCATACATGCATGCTACGGGAATCACAAACTTTAACACCAGTATTTCTCAAATTCATGACCAGTCAACTAGCATGACTCTAATATCACCATCTTCATATCTCCAACGATTATCAAGTATCAAACTTCTCTTAGTATTCAACGCACTTATAAGAAAGTTTTTACTAATCTTGGATGCCTATCATATTAGGACTAATTTCACAATTAAAGCAAATTACCATGCTGTTTTGTAGGACTCTCAAAATAATATAAGTGAAGCATGAGAGAACAATAGTTTCTATAAAACAAGCCACCGCGATGCTCTAAAAGATATAAGTGAAGCACTAGAGCAAAAACTATATAGCTCAAAATATATAAGTGAAGCACATTAATAAATTCCGAATCATGTGTGTCTCTCTCAAAAGTGTGTTCAGCGAGGAAGATTGTGGTAAACTAAAAACAAAGACTCAAATCATACAAGACGCTCCAAGCAAAACACTTATCATGTGGTGAATAAAAATATAGCTCCAAGTAAAGTTACCGATGGACGAAGACGAAAGAGGGGATGCCTTCTGAGGCATCCCCAAGCTTTAGCTTTTTGGTGTCCTTGGATTTACCTTGGGGTGCCTTGGGCATCCCCAAGCTTAGGCTCTTGCCACTTCTTGTTCCATAATCCATCAAATCCTTACCCAAAACTTGAAAACTTCACAACACAAAACTTAACAGAAAATCTCGTGAGCTCCGTTAGCGAAAGAAAACAAAACACCACTTCAAGGTACTGTATTTAACTCATTATTTATATATATTGGTGTTAAACCTACTGTATTCCAACTTATCTATGGTTTATAAACTATTTTACTAGCCATAGATTCATCAAAATAAGCAAACAACACACGAAAAACATAATCTGTCAAAAACAGAACAGTCTGTAGTAATCTGTAACTAACGCAAACTTCTGGAACTCTACAAATTCTACCAAAATAGGACGCCCTAAATAATTTGTTTATTGATCTTCTGCAATTGGAACCAGTGTTTTATCACGTTCTGGTGATTTTTAACAATTGTTTTCATGAACAGAAAGTTTCTGGAATTTTCAGCAAGATCAAATAACTATCAACCAAGAAGATCCTATAGGTTTAACTTGGCACAAACACTAATTAAAACACACAAAAAATCTAACCAGAGGCTAGCTAGATCAAAGATTTATTCCTAAACAGGAGCAAAAAGCAAAAAATAAAAAAATAAAATTGGGTTGCATCCCAACAAGCGCTATCGTTTAACGCCCTTAGCTAGGCATAAAAACAAGGATAGATCTTGGTATTGCCATCTTTGGTAGGCAATTCTTCAATAAGGCACCTATGACCCCTAGGGGTTTCTTTCTTTTTATTAATTATCAAACTTCTAGGCACGAAATCGAGAAAATAATTTGTAGCAAACGGTTCCTCAATGATAGCAAAAAGATTGGGATGTACACTTATTGATTTGAGATCCGCAGTTCCCTTACTAGAGGATTCACCCTTATTTTTTGGAACATACATAAGCTTGGCAATTTTGTAGGAGGATTCGGAGTATTCTTTACGGAAGAAAAAGCGGTCCCCAAGTTGGTAATGATACCCTCAAGCTTATCGATTCTAGGGGAATCCTGATCTATTCTTTCATTAACTATGGGTTCCTTTTCTTTAAAAAATTTCAACGTGACTCCTACCTTAGCTCCATATTGGGTAATTTGGTTGTGGATCTTTTTATTCAATAATTTCAAGTCTTTGCATCACATGCTCCAAAGTTAACATAGTTCCATTAACCAAAAGAGGTGTAGAGCCAAACAAATCTGTCATAGCATTGTAAGAATCAAAAGTATGGCTACCCAAGAAATTCCCTCCGGTAATGGTATCAAGAATATATCTATTCCAAGGCGTGATGCCTACATAAAAGTTGCGAAGAAGAACGAAAGTAGATTGCTTTCTACTCCGTCCGTCCGAAAATACTTGTCATCAAAATGGATAAAAGGGGGTGTATCTAGACGTATTTTAGTTCTAGATACATCTCTTTTTATCCATTTCGATGACAAGTATTTTCGGACGGAGGGAGTAGCAGATTTATTTTCAGCGTTGCAAATTCTATACCAAGCATCTTTTAAACTTTCTCCCTCCCTTTGTTTAAAATTGATAAATGCATTCTCGGGAGACAAAGGAGTAGATAAAGGATTGGCCATGACGACAAAGCGAGCGGAAAAAGAAGGCGAATAAAATGGCAAGGGTGAAGTGGGGGAGAGGAAAACGAGAGGCAAATGGCAAAAAATGTAATGCGAGGGATAAGAGTTTGTGCTGGGTACTTGGTATGTCTTGACTTGTGCGTAGACTCCCCGGCAACGGCACCAAAAATCCTTCTTGCTACCTCTTGAGCACTGCGTTAGTTTTCCCTTGAAGAGGAAAGGGTGATGCAATAAAGTAGCGTAAGTATTTCCCTTAGTTTTTGAGAACCAAGGTATCAATCCAGTAGGAGAGACTACGCTCGAGTCCCACGCACCTACACAAACGAATAAGAACCTCGCAACCAACGCGATAAAGGGGTTGTCAATCCCTTCACGGTCACTTACGAGAGTGAGATCTGATAGAGATGATAAGATAATATTTTTGGTATTTTTATGATAAAGAGTAAAAGTAAATAAAACAAAGTAAACAGAGATAGAAATAGCTTGTTGACGGAAGATTAATATGATGGAAAATAGACCCGGGGTCCATAGGTTTCACTAGTGGCTTCTCTCAAGATAGCATAAGTATTACAGTGGGTAAACAAATTACTGTCGAGGAGCATACTTATGAGAATATCTTGGTATGATCATGTATATAGGCATCACGTCCGTGACAAGTAGACCGACTCCTGCCTACATCTACTACTATTACTCCACACATCGACCGCTATCTAGCATGCATCTAGAGTATTAAGTTCATAAGAACAGAGTAACGTTTTAAGCAAGATGACATGATATAGAGGGATAAACTCATGCAATATGATATAAACCCCATCTTTTTATCCTCGATGGCAACAATACAATACGTATCGTTTCCTCTTCTGTCACTAGGATCGAGCACCGCAAGATTGAACCCAAAGCTAAGCACTTCTCCCATTGCAAGAAAGATCAATCTAGTAGGCCAAACCAAACTGATAATTTGAAGAGACTTGCAAAGATAACCAATCATACATAAAAGAATTCAGAAGAGATTCAAATATTGTTCATAGATAATCTTGATCATAAACCCACAATTCATCGAATCTCGACAAACACACCGTAAAAGAAGAGTTACATCAAATAGATCTCCAAGAGAATCAATGAGAACTATGTATTGAGATCCTAAGAGATAGAAGAAGCCATCTACTCCCTCTGTGAACTAATATAAGAGCGTTTAGATCACTACTTTAGTATTCTAAACGCTCTTATATTAGTTTACGGAGGGAGTAGCTAATAACTATGGACCCGAAGGTCTGAGGTAAACTACTCACACATCATCAGAGAGGCTATGGTGTTGATGTAGAAGCCCTCCATGATCAATGCCCCCTCCGGCGGAGTGCCGGAAAAGGCCCCAAGATGGGATCTCACGGGTACAGAAGGTTGCGGCGGTGTAATAGGGTTTTGGCTCTTGTTCTGATGGTTTGGGGGTACGTAGGTATATATAGGACAAAGAAGTAGGTCGGTGGAGCTACGAGGGGCCCACGAGGGTGGAGGGCGCGCCCCCTGCCTCGTGGCCTCCTTGTTTGTTTCTTGACGTCCACTCCAAGTCCTCTGGATCGCGTTTGTTCCAAAAATCATGTTCCCGAAGGGTTTATTCCGTTTGGACTCCGTTTGATATTCCTTTTCTGCTAAACACTGAAATAGGCAAAAAAAAACCCAGCAATTTTGGCTGGGCCTCCGGTTAATAAGTTAGTCTCAGAAATAATATAAAAGTGTAAAATAAAGCCCATTAAACATCCAAAACAGAATATATAATAGCATGGAACAATTAAAAATTATAGATACGTTGGAGACGTATCAGTGGACCCCTGAACACTACTAGGGAAAACATTATACACAGAGGATTATCAGTAGCGCTTGTTAAAACTAAGCGCTACTACTACTTATCCGTAGCGCGGAGACACAAAGGGCGCTACAGGTATGTTGGTAGCAGTTGCGCGTCTACATGAAAAGGCGCTACTACTATAATTCCCACACTGTTGCCGCCAGGCTAGGAAGAGTAGTAGCGAGCTTGGGGAAAATGTGCTACCGCTCAGTTCGTTGTAGTAGCGTGTTTTGAGTGGAGAGCGCTATGATACGTCTCCAATGTATCTATAATTTTTTATTGTTTCATGCTGTTATATTATCATTCTTAGATGTTCTACAATCATTTTATATCATTTTTGGTACTAATATACTGACATAGTGCCAAGTGCCAGTTGTTGTTTTCTGCATGTTTTTTACATCGCGGGAAATCAATACCAAACGGAGTCCAAACGCAGCGAAACCTTTTGTGGATTTTTTTGGACTAGAAGACATCCAGTGGGCCAAAGAAGTACCGAAGAGGGTGCCCGAGGTGAGCAGAAGACACCAGGGCGCGCCTGGAGGCCCAGGCGCGCCCTGGTCGGTTGTGCCCACCTCGCTGGCCTCCCACACCGCCTCTTTGCTCTATAAATACCTCAATATTCTAGAAACCCTAGGGGAGTCGAGGAAAATCAATTTCAACCGCTGCAAGTTCCAGAACCAATGTAGACAACATCACGAAGGGGTTCATCATGCCCATTGGTGCCCCTCCGATGATGTGTGAGTAGTCTTTTGTAGACCTACGGATCCATAGTTAGTAGCTAGATGAATTTATCTCTCTCTCTTTTGATTCTCAATACAATGGTCTCTTGGAGATCCATATGATGTAACTCTTTTTGCGGTGTGTTTGTTGGGATCCGATGAAATTTGAGTTTATGATTAGATCTATATTTTTATCCATGGAAGTTATTTGAGTCTTCTTTGATCTCTTATATGCATGATTGCTTATAGCCTCACATTTCTTCTCTGATGTTTGGGTTTTGTTTGCCAACTTGATCTATTTATCTTGCAACGGGAAGAGGTGCTTTGTGATGGGTTCGATCTTACGGTGCTTGATCCCAGTGACAGAAGGGGAACTGCTACCTCTTGAGCAATGCGTTGGATTTCCCCGAAGAGGAGAGGATGATGCAGCAAAGTAGCGTCAGTATTTCCCTTAGTTTTTGAGAACTAGGTATCAATCATGTAGGAGGCCACGCACAAGTCCCTCGTACCTGCACAAAACGATAGCTCCTCGCAACCAACGCGATTAGGGGTTGTCAATCCCTTCACGGTCACTTACGAGAGTGAGATCTGATAGAGAAGATGAATAATATTTTTGGTATTTTTGGTATAGAGATGCAAAGTGAAAAGTAAAAGGCAAAGTAAAAACAAAGCAAGTATTAAAGTAATGGAGATTGATATTATGAGAATAGACCCGGGGGCCATAGGTTTCACTAGTGGCTTCTCTCAAGAGCATAAGTATTCTACGGTGGGTGAACAAATTACTGTTGAGCAATTGACATAATTGAGCATAGTTATGAGTATATCTAGGTATGATCATGTATATAGGCATCACGTCCAAGACAAGTAGACCGAAACGATTCTGCATCTACTACTATTACTCCACTCATCGACCGCTATCCAGCATGCATCTAGATTATTAAGTTAAAAATAGAGTAACGCCTTAAGCAAGATGACATGATGTAGAGGAATAAATTCATGCAATATGATAAATGCCCCATCTTGTTATCCTCGATGGCAACAATACAATACGTGCCTTGCAACCCTTTCTGTCACTGGGTAAGGACACCGCAAGATTGAACCCAAAGCTAAACACTTCTCCCATTGCAAGAACTACCAATCTAGTTGGCCAAACCAAACGATTAATTCGAAGAGACTTGCAAAGATAACCAATCATACATAAAAGAATTCAAAGAAGATTCAAATATTATTCATAGATAATCTGGATCATAAACCCACAATTCATCGGTCTCAACAAACACACCGCAAAAAGAAGATTACATCGAATAGATCTCCACGAGAGAGGAGGAGAACATTGTATTGAGAACCAAAAAGAGAGAAGAAGCCATCTAGCTACTAGCTATGGACCCGAAGGTCTGAAGTAAACTACTCACACTTCATCGGAGGGGCTATGGTGATGATGTAGAAGCCCTCTGTGGTGGATGCCCCCTCCGGCGGAGCTCCGGAACAGGCCCCAAGATGGGATCTCGTGGATACAGGAAGTTGCGGCGGTGGAATTAGGTTTTTGGCTCCCCTTCTGATCGTTTGGGGGTACGTAGGTATATATAGGAGGAAGGAGTACGTCGGTGGAGCAATAGGGGCCCACGAGGCAGGGGGGCGCGCCCTAGGGGGGGCGCCCCCCACCCTCGTGACCGCCTCTGTTACTTCTTGGAGTAGGGTCCAAGTATCCTGGATCACGTTCGGTGAGAAAATCACGTTCCCGAAGGTTTCATTCCGTTTGGACTCCGTTTGATATTCCGTTTCTTCAAAACACTGAAATAGGCCAAAAACAGCAATTCTGGGCTGGGCCTCCGGTTAATAGGTTAGTCCCAAAAATAATATAAAAGTGGAAAATAAAGCCCAATATAGTCCAAAACAGTAGATAAAGTAGCATGGAGCAATCAAAAATTATAGATACGTTGGAGACGTACCAGGCATCCCCAAGCTTAATTCCTGCTCGTCCTCGAGTAGGTAAATGATAAAAAGAGAATTTTTGATGCGGAGTGATACTTTGGCATAATTTCAATGTAAATCTTATTAATTGTGGTATGAATATTCAGATCTGAAAGATTCAAGACAAAAGTTCATATTGACATAAAAATAATAATACTTCAAGCATACTAACTAAGCAATTATGTCTTCTCAAAATAACATGGCCAAAGAAAGTTATCCCTACAAAATCATATAGTCTGGCTATGCTCCATCTTCCCCACACAAAATATTTAAATCATGCACAACCCCGATGACAAATCAAGCAACTGTTTCATACTTTAACATTTTCAAAACTTTTTCAATCTTCACGCAATACATGAGCATGAGCCATGGATATAGCACTATATGTGGAATAGAATGGTGGTTGTGGAGAAGACAAAAATAGGGAAGATAGTCTCACATCAACTAGGCGTATCAACGGGATATGGAGATGCCCATCAATAGATATCAATGTGAGTGAGTAGGGATTGCCATGCGACGGATGCACTAGAGCTATAATTATATGAAAGGTCAACAAAGAAACTAAGTGGGTGTGCATCCAACTCGCTTGCTCACGAAGACCTAGGGCATTTGAGGAAGCCCATCATTGGAATATACAAGCCAAGTTCTATAATGAAAAATTCCCACTAGTATATGAAAGTGAAAAAATGTGAGACTCTCTATCATGAAGATCTTGGTGCTACTTTGAAGCACAAGTATGGTACACTACTAGAAAAAGGGCTGCTAGTGGCGCACCTGTTTTCGCTACTAATGGCGCACTACAGGTGCGCCACTAGCACCACGTCATTAGATTTTTTTTCTAATGGCGCACCAGTATAGCCGCTATTAGTAACAATTTTTTTTCAAATTTTTTTTTAATTTTTTTTCGTTTTTTTCTTAATCTCAGGTCACTATGGCTTAATCTCAGGTCAATATGCTTAATCTCAGGTCAAATCGCACTCCGTGGTCAAACTTCCCGAAAGGTCACCCATCCTCACACTACTCCAGCCCAAGCACGCTTAACTTCAGAGTTCTATCCAACCCCAGCAACAGCTCACTTCACAAGCACTTGTTGATATATCTAGCATATCAATCCTATTATACCTTGTTGATGTCTAGGACTTTGTTCATGTTCATGACTATGCTGAAATTTTGAAAAATATTTTAAACTTCCCGGTCATATTACGCATCATTTTTTGAAAAAAAAATTCAAAACCAATTTTTTTTCTGTTACTAGTGGCGCACCACATCCACGGTGCGCCACTAGTAAGTTTGAATTTTTTTGAATTTTTTTGCCTCTAGATCTTGAAAGCCCCGTAACTTTTTTTCTGTTAGGTTTTTTGGGATTTTGAAAATGTTTAACGCGGTTCCCCCAGTTAAATTCGGATGTAACTTTTCGAGTAGATGATTTTTCATATAAAAACGTTTTAATCCGAGTTCGTATGCAAAAGTTATTCCCATTTTACAAATTTTCAGAGATTTTGCAAATAAAGTCGAAATTCATATTTGTAAATTTTCCCAACAACTAGACCACATATCACATGGGAAACTTATTTTCTTTTATTTTTTTGACATGGATATCATTTTCTTTTATTTTTTTTTAAAACTGAAAAGGCGGTCCACCGAGGGGGGGGGGGGGTGCATTCGGTGGAATTTTTGGGCCAAGTTACTAATGGCGCACCATGGGAGTGGTGCGCCAACTAGTAATGGCGCACTATCCCCTGGTGCGCCATTACTAGTTTTGAAATAAAAATAAAAAAAATGATTTTTTTACTAATGGCGCACCGTGGATGTGGTGCGCCATTACTAGTTCAACTAGTAATGGCACACTATCCCCTGGTGCGCCATTAGTAGTTTTGAAAAAAAATAAAAAAAATGTTACTA
>LR880968.1:927741810-927754417 GCA_904067115.1 Aegilops sharonensis
TTTGCACTTGTTCCAAGAATCAATACTATTTTTAGGCAAAGATGAGAACCACGCTTTAGCACGATCTCTAAGCAAAAAAGGAAATAGCTTCAACTTAACGACATCATTATCGACATCTTTTTTCTTTTGCATATCACATAAATCAACGAAGCTATTCAGATGAGTAGCGGCATCTTCACTAGGAAGGCCGGCGAATTGATCTTTCATAACAAGATTCAACAAAGCAGTATTGATTTCACAAGATTCAGTGTTGGCAAGAGGAGCAATCGAAGTGCTAAGGAAATCATTATTATTGGTATTGGTGAAATCACACAATTTGGTAGCATCTTGAGCCATCGCGACAAACAAGCAATCCAACACACGAGCAAACAAAAGGCAAGCGAGAAAAGGGCAAACAGGAAAAAGAGGAGGAGATTGGGAAAGAGAGGGTGAATAAAACGGCAATGGTGAAGTGGGGGAGAGGAAAACGAGAGGCAAATGGAAAATAATGTAATGCGAGAGATAGGATTGTGATGGGTACTAGGTGTGGTGCTTGACTTGCTCTTGCGTGAGCCTCCCTGGCAACGGCGCCAGAAATTCTTCTTGCTACCTCTTGATCACTGCGTTGGATTTCCCCGAAGAGGAGAGGATGATCCAGCAAAGTAGCGTAAGTATTTCCCTACGTTTTTGAGAACCAAGGTATCAATCCAGTAGGAGGCCACGCACAAGTCCCTCGTACTTGCACAAAAAGATAGCTCCTCGCAAACAACGCAATTAGGGCTTGTCAATCCCTTCATGGTCACTTACGAGAGTGAGATCTGATAGAGAAGATGAATAATATTTTTGGTATTTTTGGTATAGAGATTCAAAGTGAAAAGTAAAAGGCAAAGTAAAAAGAAAGCAAGCATTAAAGTGATGGAGATTGATATGATGAGAATAGACCCGGGGGGCATAGGTTTCACTAGTGGCTTCTCTCAAGAGCATAAGTATTCTACGGTGGGTGAACAAATTACTGTTGAGCAATTGACATAATTGAGCATAGTTATGAGTATATCTAGGTATGATCATGTATATAGGCATCACGTCCAAGACAAGTGGACCGAAACGATTCTGCATCTACTACTATTACTCCACTCATCGACCGCTATCCAGCATGCATCTAGAGTTTTAAGTTAAAAAAAGAGTAACGCCTTAAGCAAGATGACATGATGTAGAGGAATAAATTCATGCAATATGATAAATACCCCATCTTGTTATCCTCGATGGCAACAATACAATGCGTGCCTTGCAACCCTTTCTGTCACTGGGTAAGGACACCGCAAGATTGAACCCAAAGCTAAACACTTCCCCCATTGCAAGAACTACCAATCTAGTTGGCCAAACCAAACGATAATTCGAAGAGACTTGCAAAGATAACCAATCATACATAAAAGAATTCAGAGAAGATTAAATATCATTCATAGATAATCTGGATCATAAACCCACAATTCATCAGTCTCAACAAACACACCACAAAAAGAAGATTACATCGAATAGATCTCCACGAGAGAGGAGGAGAACATTGTATTGAGATCCAAAAAGAAAGAAGAAACCATCTAGCTACTAGCTATGGACCCGAAGGTCTGAAGTAAAATACTCACACTTCATCGGAGGGGCTATGGTGATGATGTAGAAGCCCTCCGTGGTGGATGCCCCCTCCGACGGAGCTCCGGAACAGGCCCCAAGATGGGATCTCGTGGATACAGGAAGTTGCGGCGGTGGAATTAGGTTTTTGGCTCCCCTTCTGATCGTTTGGGGGTACGTAGGTATATATAGGAGGAAGGAGTACATCGGTGGAGCAACCGGGGGCCCACGAGGCAGGGGGCGCGCCCTAGGGGGGGCGCCCCCACCCTCGTGACTTCCTCTGTTACTTCTTGGAGTAGGGTCCAAGTCTCCTGGATCACGTTCGGTGAGAAAATCACGTTCCCGAAAGTTTCATTCCATTTGGACTCCGTTTGATATTCCGTTTCTTCGAAACACTGAAATAGGCAAAAAACAGCAATTCTGGGCTGGGCCTCCAGTTAATAGGTTAGTCCCAAAAATAATATAAAAGTGGAAAATAAAGCCCAATATAGTCCAAAACAGTAGATAAAGTAGCATGGAGCAATAAAAAATTATAGATACGTTGGAGACGTATCAGGAACCAACACGTATGTATCGTTGCTATTAAGGATAACAAGATGGGATCTATTTATAGATCTTGTCTACATCATGTCATCGTTCTTATTGCATTAGTTTTTTTCTCCGTGAACTTAATAAACTAATGCATGTTGGATAGCGGTCGATGTGTTGAGAAATAGTAGTAGATGTAGGCGGGAGTCGGTCTACTATTCTTGGACGTGATGCCTATATAATGATCATTGCCTGGATATCATCATGATTATTTGAAGTTCTATCAATTACCCAACAGTAATTCGTTTACCCACCCTTTACTATTTTTCTCGAGAGAAGCCACTAGTGAAATCTACGGCCCCCGGGTCTCTTCTTTATTATATTTGCCTTCGTGATCTATTTTTATTTGCTTTTAGTTTCAGATCTATTAATCCAAAAATACATTGGTGCAATTTATTCTTATTTATTTTATCTCGCGTTCCCGTGAGGTCTATTTATCCAATCTACTACAATTTTATATATCTTTTTACCCGTGAGGGATTGACAACCCCTCTCTTATGTCGGGTTGCAGGTATTTGTTCTTTGTGTGCAGGAGTTATTTATGTGGTGTTGCGTGGTTCTCCTACTAGTTCGATAACCGTGGTCTCATCACTGAGGGAAATACCTACCGTTGCTATGTTGCATCATCGCTTCCTCTTTGGGGAAATACCGACGTAGCTCAAGCAAACATCACGCTACTGCTTAGAAAAATAAAACAAATGAAAAATAAATAGAAAAGTAAATGAAAATGAAAGAAATAGAAAAAGGAGAAAAAAATAAAATGTAAAGAAAAATAAAAGAAAAAGAAAAAGAAATGAGAAAGGCGTAGCAGAGCACTATAGCTAATCTAGCAGTGGCACGTTTTGTGGACCCGCCCCTTGTTCTCGCCAATTGCAAGGGTTTATAGTGATAGATAAATAAAATAAAAAGGAAATTATTTGCAGCAAGTATTTGTAGGGTTTTAGTACATGTGAAGTGAATGAACTCGGGTGGTCATAAGTTCACTAATGCATCTCTGTCATCAGCATTGCAACATTGGGTAGACAAATTAGTGTTGGGCAATTTAGAATAGCGCATAGTTATGATGATTCTTCATGACATGATCAATATATAGGCATTACTTCTGTTACTAGTAGACCGACATCCATCTGCATCTACTACTATTACTCCACCCCTTGACTGCTATCCAGCATGCATCGCAAGTTATTAAGTTCATAACAAACAGAGTAATGCTTGAAAGAAACATTTTTTTCAGATGGACACGAGATCAGAGAAATGCAGTTGCAGTCGGCTCATGTCCTGCTTGACATGGGTGAGGACGATGTTTGGAACTGTTCCATTGCTAAATTTTTTTGCTCCAAGGTATATTATGAACACTACTTCAGGGAGGTGGTGGTCGATGAGGCGTTTTCCTGGCTGTGGAAAGCAAAAACTCCCATAAAGTTCAAAGTCTTCTGCTGGTTGTTGATGGTTGATAGGTTGAACACAAGGAACATGCTCAAGCATCGTCACTATAACATCGCAAACAACAATTATGCCTGTTTGTTGTGCAATCGACCACCGGAGGAGACAGTGGAGCACCTCTTCTTTCACTGCCCTTTCAGTGTGCAATGTTGGGCTAAACTGGGGATTCATTGGCCAAATCTTGACAACAGTCTATGGTTGATTCGCGCAGGGAAACAGCAATGGAGCCAACCGATCTTTATGGACATTTTTATGTTGGCTTCTTGGAGTATTTGGAAGGAACGCAACAATGAACACTTTAGAGGGGTGCCATACTCTTTTGGTTCTTGGTTGACGCGCTTCAAGGGTCTCGTGGAACTACTGGTGCACAACTGTAGACAGGAACTACACCCCTTCCTCTCCTCATTCCTCCAAAATTTGTAAGCCCCCTCTAGTGCTCCCCCACTCTTATTTTGTATCTTGCTGAGTTAGTCATAGACATGGCTTGGGGGCCTTAACCCCACCCCTGTAATTATGTAAGCTTTGTGACATGATTTAATACAAAGTCAGTGGGAGCATCTCCCACTGTCATTTAACCCTAAAAAACATTGGGAATGGTAACTATACTAGATTCTCGAAAGAAACATGGTTAGGGGAGTTACCTTTAGCATTATAATATCCTACGCTTTATAATATTTTACAACATAAGGAAGCTTGTGTCGCTACAGTATTATAGTCGGTACCCCTAAACATAAAGTCATGTAGGGTTCTGGTGGGGGGACGTTGGAATTCGTGGTTGCATTTGGTTCATAGGTTGATGGATGTTCAACTCTCTGACCAACCAGATGTCACTCACTCGAAATTATTTAGAAACGGTAGTTTCACGGCGAAATCCATGTACTTAGACTTCATTATCTACGGGCCAATACCGAAATCACTTCACATATGGAAGATTAAAATACCCTTAAGAATCAAAATCTTCGTGTGATTTGTTCACTAGAAAGTGATTTTGACCAAGGATAACTTGGTGAAGAGAAGATGGGTGGGTAGTTCAAGATGTTGCTTTTGTGACCAGAATGAAACCATAAAGCACCTCTTTCTCCACTGTCCTCTCGCCAAGCTTTTATGGCGTACGATACATATAGCCTTTAACGTTACACCTCCAAGTAGTATTGACACGTTATTTGAGACGTGACTAACTGGAGTGGAATCAAGTATTGCGGGTCATATTCAGATAGGAATATGCGCATTACCTTGGGCTATATGAAACCGCAGATTCATCTTTAACAGGCAAAAAATTATCAACTCTTTGTAAGTTATTTACACGGTCACTACTTGGATCTGTACGTGGTCGTTACTCATGTATGCGGGCTCCAGAGAGTTTTTGGCTATTGGATGCAACCGATAAGAGACGGAAGCTCGGGTTATCTATAACCGGTTTGGATGGCGATCCACTAATAGGATGGCTGATTAGTCATCTAGGCCTATTTTTCGCAGGTTGTGGCGTTTTTTGTTCTTTCATTTTTATTATTGTGCTCCTTATATGAGCCTTTGCTGAACCTAGACTTTGTTTTCGAACCTTGGATCGATAAAATGGATGTAAGCATCACTCTGATACATAGGCCGAGGGCATTCCTCCTTTAAAAAAACTAATAATTAGTGAATAGTTGCTTTTCTTAGAGACAAGCGACTGAAAGACATCAACGATATCAAACAAGAAGAGCACAATTATGTCGAAAGATTTTGCTCAAAAGGTTGGTTGTTCTACTATAACTAATTTGCATGGGCGGTTGTTGTTGCTAGACCTCTTTAATCTCTATACTACGTGGTGAATCGAATTGTTGATGTTCTTCCACTCGCTTGTTCTCTTTAAACTACTCTAATCTTGCATATTATCCTTTATTCCACTATCTCTTGATCCAATTTGAGAGCTCTTCTAATTCTGCCCAAGAGGGTGCACTGGCTGGTGGAGTGTAAGGGGCATCTCCAACGTGATTCTCAAATAACCGACAAAATGTCTGGATGTAATTTGCCATCCAGCACGGACCATTATTTGTCTGTCGACGCGTGTGTGCGTTTGAATTACAGCAAACTGGACGCAGATAAGGGGAAAGTTTGATGGGTCACGAACGCTTCCACGTACGCGTCCGACAACACAGTCTCCCACCCGAAACCATCTCCCGCGCGACTGCACCTCCGCTCCTGGTGCCACATTTATGCTGGCCCAGAGCAAACACAGACAATCACGAGCCAACATTGAAGCGGCGCGTCGGCCGAGAGTGCCATCCACGCCACATCCGCTCGATTTCCGTGACTGTTAAATGCTAGAACGACATGACCAAACGGGGTGAGAGGACGGTTTTTTACCGCATTGTGGCGCATGCCCATTCTTCAGCCTGCAGACATTAAACAGATGTGCTTGCCAAGAAACCCGCTCCGCCCCCCGCAACGAAATAGTGTGCTACTTGGTCTGGCCGATGCCCGCTACTTAAACGTTATCACGCGTGACATTTTCCGCCCCGCACCACCTCCACTTCCCTTCCCGCTCTATGCACCTGTAACGCAATGACGACGAGCTCTAGAGCATTGTGGGAGAGGCTCTGTATGGAGCAAAAGCTCGAGTTGGCCGGACTTGCGGGTAGCTGGAAGACCCGTCGTGGAAGAAAAATAGAGGTCGGACCGCTAACGAGCTCGCCAAAGGAGAGCGACGATGACCTGACGATGGAGGAGGCATCCGACGACGAGTTGGCGCCTGCACCGCGCCGTTCCTTACCGGCATCAGCATGGAGCTGGCGTAGGCGCACTTCAACACTATTATGGCGGAGGTGGAGTCGACTCACTCGGTGTTGGCGTTCCAGAGGGCGCAAGAGGACCAACACTACAATCTCGACCTCCTCGCGCTACACCTACTGGCGCAAGGGCAAATCTATGACGAACGAAGAGGTAGTGGCGGGCATGGTCACAGAGGACATGACCTTCATCGACCAGTAGGGGGCGCTCTTCAAGCCCACCCAAAGCTCGCGCCGACCTACGTCGGCAGCTCCGTGTCGTTTGGGTCGTCCGTGCTGTTTGTCACAACAACCACGAGGCCGGCCCGTACACTTCTATCTGTGAGCTCACCGACCGGCGGCGGACTCTGGCAAGTCAGAGTAGGGACATTGGAGCCACTCCATCTTCTCCCATGTCTTACTCTTCCTCACTGAATGTGGGGAGGAACAGGACGTTGTACACGTTCGTCTCCATGGCCTACGAAGATTTAACTAGGAACTTTTGCTATGTTAGTAAAATCCATGTCTGTTTTTCTTTTGTAAAATATATCGAACTTTCATGAATTTGGTCCAAGTTGAAATGAAAATTGTCCAGTTTGCATAAATTTACCATGTTTGTTCTTAGCCACGTTTGAAAGGAGCACTCTCATATCAGTGTCTACGGACACATCCGTGGACAAATACTATGTCCATTTTAGGGGATAGTGTTGGAGATGCCTAACCCTAGGCCTGGCTGCCTGGTGGTGTCAAATATTAATCAGAAAACGTGCTTGGGCTAGACAGGACAGCTGTAATCAAACTGTGAAGACGAGTCCCGGTAGAAGTTGGAAAAGAAGCCGATTTGGAATCCGCAAAAAAAAACGATTTGAAACTGAATCTCAACTTCGGTCCGACATGCAAATATATTATATTCAATGCTATATTAACACGTCCGCGGCACCAACGACATCAGACTCGTACGTAGTAGTACGCGTCGATGATGGGAATCGAGACGGCCGCCGCGCTGCCGGACGACGTCGTCCTGGAGGTCCTTGTGCGCGTGGCCGACGTCGCCACGCTGTTTCGCTGCGCCGCGGTATGCAAGCTGTGGCGCAGGCTCATCGCCGACCGCTCTTTCCTCCGCCGCCGCTGGCCCGAGAACGCGCCCCACCCGTCCTTCTTCGCCGGCTTCTTCACCCGGCAGCGGTTACATGGAAAAGAGGACGAGGATCTGCTTGTCGGCGTAGACGAGGTCGGGGACCCCGACTCGCCGCCCCTATTCATCCCGGATCGACGGTCGGCGCTCGGCCCCGGCCGCCGCCCCTATCTCAGCCCACGCGCACCCGCAGGGCTTCTCAATGGCGCGAAGCCGCTCACCTCGCGTGGTGGTCTCCTCCTCGTGCGCCTCGCTCCGCACGACGACCGTGGCCCTGTCAATCTGGCCGTGTGGGAACCGTTCGCTGGCACGTGCGATGTGCTTCCACCGCTAGTAAGCGAGCCGACCCGCTTCTTGGGCTATGCCATTCTAACCAGCGAAGACTGTTGCTCCCCAAACGAACCGCGGACGGCGCCGCCGGAGGCGCCAAACTACTCAACATTTTTCAGGGTGCTGGCCATCGGCCTGGCCCGCGGCAACGGCCATCTAGACTGCACCTTGCACAGGTTGTCGTCCACCGAGCCGAGCTGGGCCGTCTCTACAAAGCGCTTGGGCGAGCTGGGCGGGCATGGCGCCTGGATGTACGAGCAGAAGGATGCCGCCGTGTGCAGCGGCGGCATGACACACTGGCTCTGTGTCGAGTGGTCAGACATCGATGACTCGACAACCTATTACACAATTGATGCGCGCAGTGCCGATGGTGGTGTCTCCTTAACGGAGCTAACTCTGCCGCTACCGGCGATCAAACCCACCTTTGAATATTTTCATTTGGCTGGCCTCGACGGGGCGCTGTCGTTATACTGTCTGTACACGGAAGAAGAAGGTCTCGGGCTAGAGATCTGGACACGGGGGAAGGGTGCAGACTGGTACCTTGCTAGGGTGGTCGAGCTGAGACAACGAATTGAGGGAGTGGTATACTTGTGGGCTGGAGAAAAGAGTGACACGCTGCTCATCAACTCGGACGAGGAGGACATGTATGTTGCTTATCTCGACACCGGGGCGGTGGAGAAAATAACAAACGAATTTCATGGTTTGACTACGGATGATGCTGTTCCCATGGAAATAGATTGGCCGTCTTTGTTCATGTCTCGGCTTGGTGGACGGTGATACTGGTGGGCAATTGTTCTATTTCGTGATCGGGTCATGCTAGACATACTGACATACAAGGCTATGTAGACATTTTATGAGGGTGCTGATGTGGATGATTATGATTGGACTATTCGTCAACCCGTGCGAATACAGATATTATTATAACTAGCAAAAAGGCCTGTGCGTTGCAACGCGGAAAAAAACCCAAACTTCCCTAATGCAATGGCTCAAGGCCCCCTCTGCCTCCTCCCACCATCCACCGCGAGACATTATGACATCAACATACTCTTTGAAATCATCCACACTGCCATGAAAAGATATGTTGCGCAAGAACATAAACATGAAAGTATTTCGTAAGGGTATTGAAGGTGACTCACAAAAATATCTTCGTGGTAGCGAGTATCTCTTCACATCTTTCGCAATGTTAATTCCATTTTAGTACAACGTATTTTCTTCACTACATGGGCAACACAAATTTCCATGAACCAGTCTTGGCTTTGTTTAGGGATTGTGTAGCGTAGCACTATTCGCATGCAATGATATTACGAGCGTTGTACAAAACTCCTTCATCCCTGACTAATATAATAGAGAAAATATGGAGTTTGTGTCGCACACAACAGGGGCTCCACGCCGACTCTTTGTACTTTGGCGTCAGGCAAAAAAATATACAAAACCTGCACCACATGCCACTATGTGCCACCTTCTGTATTCAACTCCGACAAAAGGTCACAAATAAGATTACTCTCATCCCTAGCAACATTGTGAAATTTAGTTGTTTCACTAAAAGTAAGAATACAAATGTCTAGATTCTTGTATTTTTTTCTGCGGGAAAACTTTGTCAAAACTTACAAAAGTTGTTAGGTTTTCTTGCTGTTCGCAAGTTAAAGTTATTTGTGTCAGGTATGTTGATGACCTGAAAACTACGGATCCTATGACATGAAGATATAGAAATTTGCAAGTATGAAGAAAAGTTGTCAAACTTGTAGAATATGTTTACACAGGGAGAAAGAATTGACGTAAATATATTATTAGACCGAAGTATTTTTTTTGCGAGAAAATTTCCGATCTATTCATCTTCAATTATGGCAGTACAACGAATACCAGAAATAATAAAAATTACATCCAGATCCATAGACCACCTAGCGACGACTACCAGCACTGAAGCGAGCCGAAGGCGCGCCGCCGTCATCGCTCCTCCATCGCCGGAGTCGGGCACAACTTGTTGTAGTAGACAATCGAGAAGTCGTCGTTCTAAGGCCCCGTAGGACCAGCGCACCAGAATAGCAACCGCCGCAGATGAAGAATAACGTAGATCAGAAAGATCCAATCCAAAGACACGCCAACGTAGACGAACAACGACGAGATCCGAGCAAATCCACCAAAGGTAGATCCGCCGGAGACACACCTCCACACGCCCACCAACGGTGCTAGACGCGCCGCCAAAACGGGGACTAGGCGGGGAGACATTTATTCCATCTTCAAGGAGCCGCTGCCGTCTCGTCTTCCTGAGCAGGACACAAATCATAGCAAAACTGAAAGAAACGACTAAAAACGGAGCCCTCCCGCCGGCCCTTGCCGAGATCCACCGCGCCCCCATGGCCCTAGGGCCACCGGAGAGGAGGCGGACCTGCGGCGGCGACGGCGGGAGGAAGAAACCCTAACTTTTTGAGGAGGAAGGATTAGACGGAAGTATTGCCCTTATGTTATAAGTATAAATCACTCATTGCATGCGGGTCTACAATCCCATTCATATATGCGCATTTTAGAATTCTGTTGTTTTAAAGCAGCAATCAACCACCCATTTTTAAACGGGGCTCCCTTTTTCAGTATTATTATTCTGAGAAAAATATTGTACATGACCAACAACCAATAAATATTTTTTTATTATGATTTATATAGAACATGCATTCACGGACTGGGACGCGCGGGATGGGGAAAAAATACGCACTGGCTCTTTCTTTTTCTTTCTTTCCTTCTTCCCACTTCCCTATTTTTTTCTATTTTTCTCTATATAAAACCTGAAATCCTTCCTTTCCTTCTTTATTTTGTTTCCTTCCTCATTACGGGATGGCTGGCTTCCCAATTTCCTTTTTTTTTCTCTATCAAACCCTTCATTATAGGGTGAGTTCCCACTTTCTTATTTTTCTCTATCAAATTAAATCCCTCCTTTCCTTCTTTATTTTTGAGCATTAAATTCTGAATCCCTCCTTTCCACCTTTATTTTTCGGCATTAACTTCCGAATCCCTCCTTTCCTTCTTTATTTTCTTCCTTTCCTTCCTTATTATTACGGGATGACTTTCAATTTACCCTCTTCTCCACGTGGCTCGTTGATGATCAGGCAATTTGTCTACGTATATAAATTGGTAAGTTTTTGTAAATATGACCGATGTGGGATCAATTTTTTTTTATACTTCCACCGATGTGGGATCATTAAATTGTGTATGATGGCACATGGGTATTGCGTAGCCCATGTGGCAGCAGCCCTCAAGATGGCTGCTGAGATCTGGAGATCGAAACCCCAATCCTACTCTTTTTTTCGGCCCACACCAACCAGCTGTGTGCGGCCCACAACCAGCTGCAGGCCCAAGTGTGGTAGGAACGCAGCGAACGTGATGTTTTTTTATGTATGGGCAGCTATATAGATTAGTACCACCTCGGGTAAAGAAAATATAATATGGGCAAAGTGGACGGACCAAAAACGGATGAAATTACGATGGTAAGAAGCAATAGCCCCTTTATTAGTAGGTATAGATATAGATATAGATATAGATTTTTAAAAATATTGGACTGACTTAGAATCTTGTCTGTACACTATACATTTTGGTAAAAAAAACCTATAATATTAGATTGTAGTCCGAATACGGTTCAATATTGTCGTCCAGATGAAAATCGGCATTTATCAGTCTCAGCATTTCCCGATAATATTAGGCTGTAGTTGTAGCACCAGCGAACAGCATTGCCGAGCACGACTATATTCCCCTACAGGTCAGAAATTCAAGCAAATAGAGTCTGCTTGCCCATCAAATTAAGAGAGACCCTGTCAATTGGAGGCATGGATTTTCTATTCATGGATTTTCTATTCTTAGTTCAACAGACGAACTGCAGATTTCTGAAGCTTGGGGAAAAGCGCATTCAGTCTTGAAACACTTAAACTTATAAGACTGCTAATCTCACGTGTTATCTCCCCTGGTTGGATGGTAATCAAAGCTTCGAAAGAAAATATCTGATAAACTGCAAAACAACAGAATTAATGTTATAGAACCTGAAGTTCTAAAGTACTCCCTCCGTTCCATAATGTAGTGCCTATAGATTTTTGAAAAAGTCAAACCTTGCAAATTTTGACCAAGTTTATGGAGAAAAACATTTACATTTAGAATACCAAACATATATTATTAGATTCATCCTAAGATGTATTTTTATATTTTATATATTTGACATTGTATATATAAACTTGGTCAAAGTTTGTAAAAAACCTATAGGCACTACATTATGGAACGGAGGGAGTATCTGAATCTGATGCGTGATTACAACAGAGACGAGTATGAGCATTTAAAAATTAAGGAAACAGCACCCACTGGTGCATCGTTTGTATTAGATGAAGGCATGGTTTGTCGTTCTAAAATCAAAACCCTCAAAATCTAAAGACTCTGCAATGAATCAAACTCTTACGCGTACAATGTTGAGAATTATTATCATTATTGTATTTTTTCTGGGAGATCTAAAAATATTGTCAATCAAAACTACCTATTAATTCAACAGACAAGATCAATACACAAAAATCTAAATATAATGGCGACATGCAGCAAAGTCAAATTATACTAGTGGAGAAAATAACAAACGAATTTCATGGTTTGACTACAGATGAGTCTGTTCCCATGGAAATAGGTTGAGCGTCTTTGTTCATGTCTTGGCTTGGTGGACGGTGATAATAGTGGGCAATTGTTCTATTTTGTGATCGAGTAATGCTGGACATATAAAAGGCTGTGTAGACATTTTATGGGG
>LR880968.1:927755007-927767107 GCA_904067115.1 Aegilops sharonensis
TAATAACCAAAGTTGGCGTGAATTAAAAAATGACATAATAATATTTAAAAAATGACACACACACACACATGTGGAGAGCTGGCTTTGGTACCATAATAATCTATTTTGAAGCATGGTCACCCGGCCGGTCAGTGTATACACTACATGAAAATTCATGTTTGCTGAGTGCATTTTGTCAGGTACTCGGCAAACATATCTTTGCTGAGTGTCATCGAAAAAAATACTCGGCAAAAAAGCGAAACTCGGTAAACATGTGCCTTGCAGAGGGTCGTGGACAAAACACTAGTCAAAACAGAGGAACTCAACAAAAAAGTGCTTTCAGGTGTCTTTCGCGAGTGCTACACTCGACAAAAGGGGTATTCACTGTGTTGCGCTATTTTGGCTATTGAGATTGCATACGACCTCAGATGAAGATGATACAGAAATCCAAGTTTTTCATTTCGACGAGACAAATCATTTTCATGTTGAGAAATTTTTCATTTTAGGCCATATTAATAACACCTTTTGCCATGCCAAAATATGGTCTCAAATGATTAAGGCAGTGGTCACATTTATTGCATAGTTTATGACAAATGTCACTTAGGCGTATCTTGCCATTACAAACAATGTTTCCAAATAGATTTTCCAACTTTTTGTTTAAAAAAATTGTTTCCATTTTCTAAGTGTCAAAATGGATATTTTTGTGAAGCAGGTTAAAAAAAGGTGCAAAATGGCACTAGTCCAATTATCACAAAATGTACACCATGTTTTTGGAAAATTCCCAGGTTTTGTGGATTTCCTAGATTTCTAGCTACTTTCTCACATTTAAATGACTTTATGTCGATTTCCCAAAAGTAATTCAAATTTGAACTGAAAGTATGTGATAGTTCTGTCCTAAAAATTAGCACACAAAAAATTAGTCACACAAGTAGTCATTATATGGAAGAACCATTTAGAGTTTTGGATAGCCATGATGGCCATTTTGACCCTGTTTTGGGGAAAATGAAAGAAAAAGAATACAAGTTCAAAATATGCAATTGTTTCACGTGGACTCGTTTTATTTGTACTTGTTGCGACCAAATGACCAAACTTCCAATATAAACATTCTGAAAAAACAATCATTCACAAAAATGGGCAATTGTGTATCACCATTCATGGCCTTCAAGTCAAACTACCATGATGATGGTCATATTCATTATAGTTTATTATATTTTTCTCAAATTAGACACATAGGTGCATCTTGCCATTACAAACAATGTTCTCAAATAGAGTTTCCAACTTCTTCGTACAAAAAATCATTTCATGACAAAAGTATCGATGTTAGTTTTCCTTGATCCATCCAAGATTCTGTATATATTAGTGGATAAAGGCTGAAAAGTTTTACTGTACACATATGACTGTCGCTTGAAATGTGAAATAGATGGGTACCGTTTTGGCTTGCTGTGTTGTGTCTGGTGGAGGCACTGCCAGGTAGCGAGGAAGGTGATTCTGAAACCATTGGTGGTCTCGAATTTCATGAATTGTGATTCTCTTCATGGGATCAACAAGAAGCATTCTTGGGATCAAATCCTTTGCAAGATCAGATAAATGACTTGGAAGGATATAATTACCTCCCTAGA
Organism: Aegilops sharonensis; assembly: GCA_904067115.1. NCBI lineage: Eukaryota > Viridiplantae > Streptophyta > Magnoliopsida > Poales > Poaceae > Aegilops > Aegilops sharonensis. The sequence goes on from LR880968.1 coordinate 927,756,606, forward strand.
ATACCAAATAAGGGTAGTCAAATCTCCAGACATAAAATGAATGCTAAAGTCCAACTAATCTTCAAATGCTATACACTTGTCAGATCCAACTTAATATACATATGTTCTGCCTCACCTTTATCTTTTTGAACAGGCTGGGAGCATATTCATCATCAAATGGAACATAGCCACAAAGAAGAGCATAAAGAATCACCCCACAGCTCCAAACATCAACCTCAGGTCCAACATATACTTCACCTGAGATAACCTGCGCGGAAACACTCGCTAAGCTATTAACGCAGATGATGCGTGTGAAGAAGAATGAGGATAAAGATGCAAGTAATAGAAATAAGTGAATACCTCTGGTGCAGCATAGTTTGTACTCCCGCATCTTGTATTCAGAACATGGCCATCATCCATGACATTAATTAACCCAAAGTCAACAAGTTTCACATTATATTTGGAATCAAGTAACATGTTTTCTGGCTTTAGATCACGATGAACAACCATGTTTCTGTGGCAGTATTCAACACCTGATATAATCTGTTCAGGAAAAAGTTAATAAAAAACTATTGATACAAAAACCTCAATATGCATTCAGTGAATCTGAAAGAACCCTTCAAATTACATATTTGCCTTCAGAAGGAAATACCATCTCTGTATGTTTTAAAGCACAGTTTGATTTAAGAACTAAGACTAAGACAATCAAGGCATGAAGAATAGGATGCCGTTTAAATAAGAATTGGTTTAATTACTGATACTAAGAAAATCAAGGCATCAAAAGATGAAGACACCAGAGTGATATTAAAACATCAACGCATCAAGGAAAAGTTAACTGGTTGATTAGTTCAATCCAAAAGACAAAGCAATTACTTTGGAAAGCTTGCAACAATATGTGGTACAGGTCTTGAGCTAAAACCTATAAGGTTTTTCTTTCGGTCAAATTTTCCGGTAACACGACCGGTTACCGGAAATTTCCATGAGCCCCGAGAAAAGTTGATCCCTCTCGAAAAAGAAATCATTTGAATTCAAACGTCAAGATGATGCCAAAAGAGAGTATGTATGGGCTACCATAAAACTGCCCACAGCAAGGTGGTTCAGGAGCCCCACTTCTCTACTGGAGGTCGCCAAAAGTCAACTCCACATTTTTTGCAACCTTTATTTTTTTAGTGCATAAAAAATATTAGTGATGGTGCCAATGACGAGGAGTCGAATCTGGGCCAATGGGTATCAACACGGAAGGAAACTAGCTGACTATTGGACCAACAACAACTTAGCGTGCACTATGTTTTAAATATAATATATTTATACGCTGGAAAGTTTTGAATTTGAAATTCGTTTGGAACTTTTGGTCAATTTTTTTAATATTCCATGATTTTGCGAATGATGCACAATTACTTCCGCATCGGAGCAATAGCCTCCAATCTACCAAGCAAATTGATCTTGATTAAACTTAGTCAGCTGGAATTTCACGATCAAAATAAGAAGGTCAGCAAAGTTCATTAATGAACACCTATTGGTATTCCCAAAGAATGTGTTCCGACATGCCAAGAACAGAAAAGGCACCTGTTGGAAGATTCGACGAGCCTCATCTTCCTGTAAGCGCCCTTTCTCAATAATGTAGTCCAATAGCTCACCATTGTTGCAATATTCCATGACAACAAATATATCCTTAGGTGTGTCAATGACCTCATAAACCCGGATGATATGAGGGTGAATGAAGTCACTGAACAACCTCAATATCTTAATTTCTCTATTTGCTGGAAACAAGATGTGAGAAAACAATAGAAGTAAATCGTTAGACATTTAGCCTATGATGAAATTCCAGCTGCAAATTTTACTAACTACAACAACAAGAGGTGAACTTTTCTTCTTAACCAAAGCCGAATGTATCCTAGACTGATGTACTTTATCTCGACTAATTGATTAACTGGGAATCGGGAACAAGCCTATAAGTCTGACCAGCACCGAACTTAAGCAGATAACTTGAAATGTTGAGCAAGCAAGCCGAATGTATCCTAGACATGGAGGCATACCTTTCTCTTCCATTTGCATAATTTCCATTTGGCGACGGTTCAGAATATTTATAGCAACTTTGTGTCCTGTAAGCTTATGCTCTGCAAGCTTCACTTTTCCAAATGAGCCAATACCTAATGTTCTGCCCAGATTGTAGTTCTTTAATGCTTCAGAATGTCCGCCTCCTCTGGTGTTCCCATCCATTGTCACTATGTCAAAACAAGAGAAACGACATATGTGATTCAGCAAACAGTTTTATAGTTCAGACAGGAATTGAAATCATCAGTTTCAAGTATATCGATCTCCCTTCTCCACTCTCTCCACTCGGATGATTGTTGCTGACCTAATTAAAGCACGGACAACACAGAAAGATGATTTTCAAACACTTGAATCGATTCCCTCTTCTTAGAGACCGGCAGGCCTTGAGTGTGAAATGAGTGGGCTGGCCATAAAAGACCACTATGGGACATGAATGGCGAGGGCAAGAGTGGTTCAAAGGTCAACGAATTGGGTGAAGTTCCCTTGTCAAATTTGGGGAAAGTTTTCTAAAAAAGGTTCATAAATTAATACTACCATGACTAGGCATATATGTGTTGTAACTTGTAAACATGGAAGAGATCAACATACAAGAAATGCAGTCATCCCACAACTGAGCTGAAAAAACAACAGAGAACAGTAATAAATGAGCTAACACATGAATCTGCTACTAGTACTACTCAACAACTGTGCACACAACAATTACACGACGGTATCAGCATCAGAATCAGAACCCCCAGATCACTATGTAGGATCTTTTCGACCAGCATCAGAATCTGAATCCACGATCGCTCTGTAGGATCTTTTCGACCATATATAGAGTGAATTTGGGGAAAGTGAGATCAATAAGCCGACTAATTAACCGATCAGTCAGCAGCATGGTCAATTTCAGTTTCGAGAAAATTTCAGCACCAACTGAAATCACTGAAATTCAGTGAAATTCAGTGATTTCAGTTTGCATTTCGGCCAAAGGATCGAAATATTCACTTGAATTAATTAAATATTTGAAAATTTCAGAGAATGTTTTGAAAAATATTTGATTTGTTGTGTACTACTAAAATTTCTGAAATATTTAGGCCGAAACGTAATATTAATGAAATTTAGTGAATTTCAATGAAATCTCATTGAAAGTGAAAACCATGGTCAGCAGTCAAAACTTTCAACTCCGAGCATGATGAGGTGAATGTTGGTCTGGGTGGATCTGCGACAACGATCTCCGTTGGAGGGAAGAAACAAACAAGGCACCGAAATCACACAACCACAAGCAGAGCAGCACACAAAGAAACTAATAAACTCCCCGCTTGAGCCAACCAAAAGCCGAATGGACAAGCATCACTGCCGGCCTCGATCAGAACTAATTAAGAGCACGCACGAATCACTACACTCGGGCGAGAATTGCAGCAAAGATGAGCTGGGCGATTGCCTTAATTACCTCGCCAAATCCCGTGGACAGAGGGAGGCGACGAGAGCGCCGGCCCAGTGAATCGAGAGAGGTTTCGGGGTCGTTCTTGCTCCGGCGGTGGGAGAAAGAGAGAGAGAGAGAGAGAGAGAGAGAGAGAGAGAGAGAGTGCTGCTTAGGTGGGGGCGGCGTAACCGGGGAAAGGAAAAGATAGCGTCAGCATCAGCCGCTCGCTGGCCTGCTGCTCGATCGCCTCACGCGTCCCGTACGTTCCTTCTTTGTCCTCTGTCGTTTCCCGGACCCCGCCCATTTTTCTCTCCTTCCGTTTCCCTTCCATCGTGTGTGTCGATCGTTTCCTCCGCCCGTCGTCAGTTAATTTAGACGGTATATAGGAATGGGATGCACGGCAGAGGCTTTTCGGTCGCCGGTGACGCGGCGCTGGTGCGAATTATGCATGCCGTGCCCGTGCGGCCGGCGTTGGCGGTGGGTGGGATTAACTTAACGTGGAACGTCGCTGTTACGTGCTCGACGAGAACGTTGGCTATATTGGGTGCATGCGCACGCTGCAACGTTTTCTCCGATCGAATTTGTTTTATTTGTTCTTGTTCGTGGTAGCACACTGCCTCTGCACCAGTCACGATCCTGATAGCTACTCATTGATTATACTTTTCGCGTGACACATCTAGAATTGGTGTTTGCTCTGGATTTCACGTGCGCGATCGACACAGGCTGTGTACATGCGCGACAAGGTGTGCTGCATGCATGCGCGGCCTCCTGTGAGCGTCTACTCCGCAGCGCCGGCGCGCACTGAAGTTGCTTCTTTGCATTCTAAATAAATGACACCGACATTTTTTTATGTTCATCTAATAATGGAGAAGATTCAAACCTTCGATTCTGTAGAAACAATTTTATTGCTCGAGTACAATATGTGTTTACCAAAGAATATGAAAATGGCAAGTTTTTCTACATTGGAACTTTCATTACCCCCCAGTAATTTAGTCCTCCTTGCATCTTGCTCCCCGGAATCCTTGAGTGAATAGGTTGTCTCTATTCAAACAGTTTAGGCAGAATACTTATGGTGGTAATAATTGTTTTACCAGTATTTTAATTTCAGCTGTGCAAAATTTTGATTGTGGCTCTAAAGATTCGTGTTTGCTTCAAGATGTTAGCTCACGGTAAACCTTATCAGTGACAACTGGTAAAAGTTGAAAACTGCATCCATTTATGTTATATTCTGCTGAATAATATAACAACTATCCATCTCTTTTAGAGTAGTTTGCTTTATTTGGCATAACATTTCTAACTACATCAAATGTACGCTTTGACAAATCCTAAACATCCAGGTATATATGTACATCTTGATTCTAATCAAGAGAGCAGACTTTCGTAATATGCTTCTAGTTCTCAAGTATGAACCAATCAGTTGTCTCTTGGGAAGCTTTATCTATTTATTTCAGTTTCTGCATATATGACAGGTCTAGACTATAAGGAGGATGATTGATGTTGTCGTGCATGTTAAGTTGTGTTTAACAAACGTTATTCTGCTGGAACATAGAACTGGGCTATTAAGACTTACTTCTAATGGTTATGCGTTAGAACATGAAAACGGAAAGTCACACCCGGCTACAACAGAAATTGATGGAAGTCGTTTTTTCTAAATGTTACCGATTATGTTATGTATGGGAACTTGCAGTCTGCGTCAAAGATCATACTATAAAGAAGATTGAGACAATTTTCAAAATATACAATGATATAGCAAGCGTTTAGGATTAGAAATAGACTCCCTTCCTAAGTTAAGGCAACAAATGCATGCATTCTCTCTCCTCTTGTCCTTTTTTTTATTGAAGATAGGTAGAAAAAAACAATATTGCTGAAGATTCGGTGTAAAAAGTATCAAGTCATCAAACACCATTTGAGTATAATTGTCTTGGCTAAAGATTAATATGATATGTAATGCGGGTGACCATAGCAAGGGGTGATGATTAGACAAATAAAGGGATGATGAAGATTTATATTCTGAAGCGGAGCTCGGTTGAAAACAGAACCATGTGTAGATGAACAAAACAAGATGGAAAATTATGTCTAATTATGTGTGGTAATTCTAAGATTTAGTTAAGCTGAGTATCATTTGTTTTCCACAGAAGGGGTGCGAGGGTTGTTTCTCCCGTAGCAACGCACGGGCACATTTACTACTATATGCTCATATATCCATGTATATCAACTCTTCTCTTTTTTTTTGAGAAACTCCATGTACATCAACTTTTTTTTTGAGAAGAACACCGCACTTTATTTCATTCAATAATGTTTAAAGGGATACAAATGTGATCCGGTGGATCAATAAGCCACACATGTCTACCAATACAAAGTGTAGTGGATGTTCTAGCTAATCTGTGTGCCTCATCATTACTTGCGCGGTGTTCGTAGATCGCAACTCTGTAGTCTCGTCTTTCTATCGTCAATCTCTCTAAGGATCATGCAGTACTCGCCTAAGTTCCGCTCGCTCTTTAGGTCGTTTATGACTCTCAGACAGTCGGATGCAATGCGTGCTTTTGAGACGGCCAGATCCTCGGCAAGAGCTAAAGCTTCTCTGCACGCGCACGCCTCCAGAGTAGCAGGTTCTATCACACCTTGAAATACTACCGCGGACGCCCCCAGGAATACGCCACGGTCACTTCGACATACCACACCAACAGCACCAAAGTTAGAAGATTTCGCCGCCGCTGCATCAACATTCATTTTAACCTACCCAATGCTTGGCGGTAACCATTCTGTACCTCGCGAGCTAGGTGTTGCATTTGTTATACATCCGGTTCGTCGCTTGGGTAGTTCATGTATCTCTTGCAAGTATCGCTCAATAAATAAATGTGTCGACAATGGATTCTGAAACTCGTGTTCATGGATAGCCCTTCTTCTTGCCCACCAGATTGCCCATAGTGTGGCTAGGACAGAGATGAATTTATCCTTGCTCAATGTATTACGCAGACTGAAAAGCCAAAGCTTGGGGTCCAGTGTCTCGTCGCCATAGACCGGGAGTAGTGCATCATCATCCCGGAGTGACCACACTCCTTTGGCCATGTTACAGTTGAGGAGAGCATGCCTCCATGAGTAGACAGCTGCCAAACAGATCGGACATGTTGCATCTTCTGTCATATGCCTCCTCACCCGTTTCTGGCCCGTCGGAGAGAGACGCCCGAGCCAATCGCCAGGCGAAGACTCAAAGTTTGGCAGGCACCTGTACCCCCACAGCTTCTTCCATTCTTTCTCTTGTTTCAACGTATCCGAGTTCTCTGTTTGTCCCGTTAACCATGCTTCCCGTCTATACTTTGTTTCTACAACCATCCTGTAGCATGATCGGACTGAGAAAAGGCCCGCCAAGCATAGAAGTCCGGCTGTGTTTTGAGCTGATTGGAATTTGCCTAATGATCTCGGCGTCCATCGGAAGCAGGTGCATGTCCAACGCTTCACCATTCCATGTACGGGTCACACATGACATCAATTCTGAAACAAATGATGGGGGATTTGCTGATATATGGGTAAGTGGACGCATATTAAAATTCCTAGGCAACCAATTATCATTCCAGATGTTTGTCCCCTGCCCGTCTCCAATTCTCTTAATCAAGCCAATTCTCAAAATGTCTCTTCCTTCACATATGGATCTCCAGATCTGGGACGGCCTTCCTCCCAACTCAGCTGATAAGATATCCGAAGAGGGAAAATAAACTGCTCTAAGAATGCGGACACTAAGGGTGTCTGGATTAGTAAGAATCCGCCACGCCTGTCGTGCTAACAGGGCAAGGTTCAAAATTTCCATATCCCGAAATCCCAGACCACCCTTGTATTTTGGCATGCACATGGTTTCCCATGAGACCCATGCTGTCTTTCTCTCTCCAGCCCTACTGCCCCACCAGAATTTGCGAATCATCGTTGAGATGTGTTGACACAGGCCTCTTGGAAGCTTAAACAGCGCTATGGAGTATGTAGGGACCGCCTGTACAACTGATTTTATAAGCACCTCCTTACCGCTGCCCGCTAAACACTGTTCCATCCAGCCCTGCACATTTTCCATACTCTGTCCTTCAAATAAAGAAGACTCCATTCTTTGTGCGCCCAACATCTGAAGGGAGACCCAGATATCTTTCACTTAAGGATTCTTTTTTGTATCTCCAGAACTCCTTTAATGGAAGCTCTAGACGGATCTGAAACACCTTTGCCAAAATATATAGACGACTTATCATTATTTGTCCTCTGCCCCTGAGGCTTGACAGTATAGGTTGAGGATCTCCTTCAGATTGTGAGTATGCTCGATAGTGGCCCTGCTAAATAGAAGACAATCATCAGCAAAGAGAAGATGGTTTACTTTTGGCGCCGTGTTTGCTATCTGAATTCCCTCGCATTCACCATCCAGACTGGCTTTCTTCAACATGCATGACAACCCTTCTGCTGCCAATAAGAACAAGTACGGGGATATAGGATCACCCTGCCTTATGCCTCTAGAAGGGGATAATTCACTGGTACGTCCCCCATTAAACAGTAGAGAAAAAGAGACAGAAGTCACCCCTCTCATTACTTGTTCAACAAAAGAAGTACAGAAGCCCACCTTCTTCATGATAGCCTCCAAATACGCCCATTCCACTCGGTCGTACGCTTTCATCATATCAAGTTTAACTGCGCAATGCTCGTTCTTCTTGCTCCTGTTATGCTTCATAAAGTGNCCATCCAGCCCTGCACATTTTCCATACTCTGTCCTTCAAATAAAGAAGACTCCGTTCTTTGTGCGCCCAACATCTGAAGGGAGACCCAGATATCTTTCACTTAAGGATTCCTTTTTGTATCTCCAGAACTCCTTTAATGGAAGCTCTAGACGGATCTGAAACACCTTTGCCAAAATATATAGACGACTTATCATTATTTGTCCTCTGCCCCTGAGGCTTGACAGTATAGGTTGAGGATCTCCTTCAGATTGTGAGTATGCTCGATAGTGGCCCTGCTAAATAGAAGACAATCATCAGCAAAGAGAAGATGGTTTACTTTTGGCGCCGTGTTTGCTATCTGAATTCCCTCGCATTCACCATCCAGACTGGCTTTCTTCAACATGCATGACAACCCTTCTGCTGCCAATAAGAACAAGTACGGGGATATAGGATCACCCTGCCTTATGCCTCTAGAAGGGGATAATTCACTGGTACGTCCCCCATTAAACAGTAGAGAAAAAGAGACAGAAGTCACCCCTCTCATTACTTGTTCAACAAAAGAAGTACAGAAGCCCACCTTCTTCATGATAGCCTCCAAATACGCCCATTCCACTCGGTCGTATGCTTTCATCATATCAAGTTTAACTGCGCAATGCTCGTTCTTCTTGCTCCTGTTATGCTTCATAAAGTGGAAGCACTCATAAGCTGTAATGACATTATCGGTTATCGCACAAATGCCAATACTTTTGGAAAAAATGCGTCGGGAATCCATCCGGCCCCGGTGCCTTAGTAGGAAACATTTGGAATAGAGCAATCTTCACCTCATTCTCTGTGACGGGCTTTGCCAACATATCATTCATGTCGCTAGAAACCTTACAAGGTACATGGGAAAGAACTTCCTCCATCCCTATGACACCCTCGGATGCATACAAATTTTCATAAAAGTTTACTGCCATCTGTTCGAGCTCCGCAGGATCCTCACAAATGGTACCAACAGGTCATGTTAGGCGCTGCACATTATTTTTCTTCCGCCTACCTGAAGCTTTACGATGAAAAAATCTTGTATTTTGGTCGCCCTCGAGCAACCACTGTACACGCGCCCGCTGCCGCAACATCACTTCTTCTCTCACTAGTAGAAAAGGGGGCAATGGTCCAGGCCGGGTCAGCCCATTAGTCCCGGTTCAGTCCAGAACCGGGACCCATGGGGGCATTGGACCCGGTTCGTGAGCCCCGAGGGCCGGCCAGGCCACGTGGGCCATTGGTACCGGTTCGTCTGGACCTTTTGGTCCCGGTTGGTGGGACGAAACGGGACCAATGTGCCTCGCTCCTGGCCCACCACCATTGTGTTGGAAATATGCCCTAGAGGCAATAATAAAAGGATATTATTATATTTCCTTGTTCGTGATAATTGTCTTTTATTCATGCTATAATTGTATTATCCGGAAATCGTAATACACGTGTGAATACATAGACCACAATATGTCCCTAGTGAGCCTCTAGTTGACTAGCTCGTTGATCAATAGATAGTCATGGTTTCCTGACTATGGACATTGGATGTCATTGATAACGGGATCACATCATTAGGAGAATGATGTGATGGACAAGACCCAATCCTAAGCATAGCACAAGATCGTGTAGTTCGTTTTGCTAGAGCTTTTCCAATGTCAAGTATCTCTTCCTTAGACCATGAGATCGTGTAACTCCCAGATACCGTAGGAGTGCTTTGGGTNGGGATCACATCATTAGGAGAATGATGTGATGGACAAGACCCAATCCTAAGCATAGCACAAGATCGTGTAGTTCGTTTTGCTAGAGCTTTTCCAATGTCAAGTATCTCTTCCTTAGACCATGAGATCGTGTAACTCCCAGATACCGTAGGAGTGCTTTGGGTGTACCAAACGTCACAACGTAACTGGGTGACTATAAAGGTGCACTACAGGTATCTCCGAAAGTATCTATTGGGTTTACACGGATCGAGACTGGGATTTGTCACTCCGTATTTCGGAGAGGTATCACTGGGCCCACTCGGTAGTGCATCATCATAATGAGCTCAAAGTGACCAAGTGTCTGGTCACGGGATCATGCATTACGGTACGAGTAAAGTGACTTGCCGGTAACGAGATTGAACGAGGTATTGGGATACCAACGATCGAATCTCGGGCAAGTAACATACCGTCTGACAAAGGGAATAGTATACGGGGTTGCTTGAATCCTCGACATCGTGGTTCATCCGATGAGATCATCGAGGAGCATGTGGGAGCCAACATGGGTATCCAGATCCCGCTGTTGGTTATTGACCGGAGAGCCGTCTCGGTCATGTCTGCATGTCTCCCGAACCCGTAGGGTCTACACACTTAAGGTTCGGTGACGCTAGGGTTGTA
>LR880968.1:927773876-927794010 GCA_904067115.1 Aegilops sharonensis
TTGTCACCATGGATCTTGGTGATCCTACAATCGAGCAAGACAATGTGGAGATTTGGGTCCTTGTGGATACACCTCCAATTCTTCCCCCATGTGAGCTTAACATAGTTATTAAGTAATTTATCTTGTTTATTTCAAAATAGTTGACAGCTTATTTCCATTGATAGCTTATTTTTATTCTTCAAAGAATGTGCGGAAGATGGTAGACAAAACCCACTACACCGATGGCTCCGAATCATCTCATCGCATTTTGTACTGATCTTGAGAATTACAATGTCTACAATCGAACTCCTCAACATTATGGTCAATACGTGCCACTAGTGCACGTGTTGAACTACGGTAACTACCATGAAGATACCCTAGTAAGATTTTTTACTATTACGACATCCGTGCATATTTTTGCATACTTCTAAAACTAGTACATCATTGCTAACTACGAAGTTATTACTATGTTTTTCAACAGATAATCCCGAATGATTGTGTGCCTCATCTGATGTATACGCACGGTAGCCTTCGTGTTTTGAGCATACAACCAGGTCGTCCTACGAATCTCAACTGTCCATACCGGATTTCTAAAAGAAGTGGAGACATGAGAATCAAATAATGAAAAAAATGTATGGACAGTCGTAAGGAGCTTCTTGTAAGCAAAAGGAACCGAAGCGCAAGAATTGGAGACAGGATGATCTCCATTCTTAATAATGGAGAGTCAGGGTCTATATTGTTTTATGCTATTTTACCTTAAGGGTGTTTAGGTCCTACCTGATACTGATGATCATGTGCTAAGAACAATTATGTAGGGTTGGGTTCGATGACTATGAGGATGATGATTGTATGACTTATTATTAATAACGAGTAAAAATTGTATGATGATGCATGATTAGTAGGACTTGTTATTATATATGATGATGTATGATGCGAGCATGCATGAGTTATTATATATCTGCGGGTGAAATGAACATAGCAGTAGCGTTGGTAAACCAAGGACGAAGATATAAGAGAGGACACTTCTCTCTATTAGCTAGCTAATAACAACCTAAAAACAGACCCCAAAATCCCTAAACCAGCCACTTTTTTTTAAGAAAAAGAAAAACCTCAGCTCCAGCCAGCTGCTGACGCGTGGAAGCCTTTTGGTCCCGGTTTATGTCACCAACCGGGACCAAAGGCCCCCCTGCCTTGGCTCCCGCAGCGGCCACATGGATGCCCATCTGTCCCGGTTCGTGTAAGAACCGGGACTAAAGGGGGAGGCATTAGTAACGATCTATTAGTCCTGGTTCAAGAACCGAGACTAAAGGACGTTACGTACCAGGACAAATGCCCTGTTTTCTACTAGTGTCTGAACCTGAGCTCAACAATGAGCTGCTCTATCTTGATCTCCTCATGGGTGGCGCACACCCTCCCTTGATCTTCCCGGCCGTTTTCTAAGCTGGCGTAGCTCCTCACGTACAGCACCAAAGGTGTTCGTGCCCCATCCCATTAGCCGGGAAGCTGATTGTTGTAGCTTATTCTTCAGCTCCCCTACTGATCAAGCATGTGATGAACCCCACGCCTCCTCTATGAGAGCTTGAAATTCTGCATGGCGTTCCCACATCACTTCATAACGAAACGGACGAGACTTACCGATGCGTTGGTTGTGTGCCTCCATACTGTTCAGCAGTAAGATTGGCGAGTGGTCTGACTTGACCGCATGCAAATGACGCAGCGAGGCCAACGGGAACAAGCTGCACCAGTCGGCCGTTGCTAGCGCACGATCCAGACGAACCCGACACGTCGCTCCATTCTGGACTTTTCACTCGAAGGTCCAGTCCAAACCGCTGTACCCCAAGTCGCTCAGCTGACACACGTCCACTGCATCCCTGAAGGCATTGATCTGGCCGGACTCGTTCTCATTTGGTCCAAACTGCTCTTCCCTTCGTAATACCTCGTTGAAGTCACCGATGCACAGCCATGGAAGATCACAGTCCGCTTTTAGGAACCTCATCATCTCCCATGTCTTGTACCTTAGGCTTTTATTTGCTTCTCCGTAACAACACGTTAATCGCCAAGATTCTTCATCGGCTTCCTTGACCGTCATATCAATATGATATTTCGAGAAGTTCCTCAATTCAAGATTCAATGGCCTCTTCCAGTACATGCAGAGACAGCCACTTCTTCCCGAGCTCCCCACGCCATATGAGCTCTCATACCCCAAAGTTCTCGCCAGTCCTTCCATACAAGCCTTTGCGATTTGTGTTTCCACTACGCAAAGTATTGCCGGCGCACTCTCCCGCATTAGATCGCGGAGTTCATTGACTGCCGTGGGGTCGCCCAACCCACGACAGTTCCAGCATAATATCGACATTAGGCATGGCAGTCCTCCGATAGGGAGTCCGCCGATATTGCCAAATCATTTTCTGAAACTGCCTCTTTTTGCTGCCTGCTCTGTTGGGTAGCCTGAGGATACACCACACCCCTCGTTCCACCAGGATCTCCATCTCCGGGATACAGAAATTTCAGCAAGTACCAAGGCAGATCCAACTGGCTAATCTTGACAACATGTATAAACACACATGCTTCTTTCTTCAATATGAGTGCGTGTCTCAGCCAGCCACCAAGGAGGTTCCGGCGGCTGTACCTTGCATGCAGCCTCACCGCCTTCCCGTGCCTCTTTTTGCGCGTCCCGCGGATGAGTTGTCGCAGCCAAGTATCTCTTTCCTAGTCCAGAGGTTGAGGTCGCACTTCTAGCCGTGGTGATCCGCAGTAGCCGATCCCATCTAGACCGAGAACAAAACCCTAGACGCCCTCGTAAAAACCTATGGTGGTCGTTTTACACGTACAGGGCATAAAAAATCAAGGACGTCGATAACTGCCACACATGTGGCAGGACAGAAAACGCACCACATGTCTCTAATGCAAATAGATTGCCACGTCATCGCATGCATGCATGCGAGAATCTTTTCGGATTTTCAGTTTTTAAAATGTTTTATCTCTTAAATGAAAAATCCGATTGAAGATCCGTTTTCACCTTAAATATCTCGTGACGAGATCTTCAAAACTAGATCTCATATCGATATATTTCGGCGAAAATTCTTTTTGGTTAAAAGTTGCCATGTTTATTGCACATGAATTGCCATGATATTTACACTGAAGTTGCCATGATATGTTTCAACTATTTCCTTTTATATTTAAAAGTAAATTTTAACATATTATAAAACGGAGAATTAAGAAAGTAGACTCGCCATGCACCACAAACTAAAATTGCCATGATACATGCACTTAAAATTGTCATGGTTCAATAAAAAAATATTTTCATGGTCAAAGTACTGGAATTGCCATCATCGAAAAATTGAAATTGCCATGATCTACAAAGTAAAATTGCCACATGGCAACTTTAGTTTAAGCACTATGGCAACTATAGTGTAAACATCATGGCAACTTCTATGCAAAAAAAATTTCGTCGAAACGTATCAACATGGGGTCTAGCTTTGAAGATCTCGTCGAGACGGATTTAATGGTGAAAACAGATTTTTAGTTCGCTTTTTTATTTAGGAGATAAAACATTTTTAAGCCGAAAACCAAAAAAATTTCTGCTGGTGTCATCTATTCATACGTGGCAAAATGAGTGGTGATGAAGGCGTGTGGGCAATCTGCAAACGCCCACACGTGTGGGCGTTAGTTTTTCCGAAAATCAAACCGTGAAGCATTCCAGCGTTGGGCTTCTTCTCCTGGGCCAGTATGTTGCTTCTTCAACTGGGCCAATATGTTACTTTGGGCCTGTCAGATGCTTCTACCCTACCTTTGCCGCGACAGCTTTTTATTTTGAGGGGTGAGGCTAAACTTTACTCCCTCCGTTCCATAATGTAGTGCTTATAGATTTTTGCAAAAGTCAAACATTACAAACTTTGATCATATTTATAGAGAAAAGTAGGTACATCTAGAATACCAAATGTACATCACTGGATACATCATGAGTTATATTTTCAGAATATACATGTTTAGTATTGTAGATGTAAACAGTTTTCTCTATACACTTGGTCAATGTTGACAAAGTTTGACTTTAACAAAAATCTATAGGCACTACAATGTGGAATGGAGGGAGTATTAATCAAAAACCGCAGATAGTGGGACACAATTTTTGTAATGTGGCTGGCCAAACCAAACATAACGACCCGGGTCAATGAAAGAGAAAAACTAGTTAAACTATGTGTGTCGACATTGACCACACGACCTTAAAAAATGTAAGTAAAAATAGAAGTAGATATTCTAGTTTTTATCTTGGTGATGACTACTCCAATTCTTCCATAATTGCCAAGATTTATACCTTCCACCACTTTCTTTGAATCAGATGCTATAACAATGTTTTGTAGGTGAAGGTCTTGTGCAGCTTCTCGACAAGCTATTTCTTCCAGCGCCAAAGGGTAACAGACCCCTTCGACGACAAGAGAGGAACTGCCAATGTAATTTCCGGCGTTGTCTCTGCAAACAGCCAAGGCCGAGCTCCCCCTTCCTGGTCGTACAGCCCCATCAACATGATATTTTGCATGTCCAGGGGGGTAGCTTGGGTCGTTGGACTCCAGAACTCGCAGGTGCAGCAACTGGCACACACATATTCTTTTCCCTGCACAATCTCAAGCTCCAAAATGAACGTGCATACAAACGCATGCAATGCCGCCAATGTTTGGAAGATCCCTTCGTGTATAGCCTTATGTCGAGATGACCATATGGCTCATAGAGTGACCGCCATCTTCACAAACTACTCGTGTGATAATGTCTCAATAGAGAGAAGAGCCACTGTCGTGCATTAGATTCCGTCGTCGGAACCAGACGTTGGCCTAGTTCCTCATCAACCAGCACCCATGAAGGAATTCGATCCCAGGTCTCCAAGGTAATAACGGCTAACCACTGTGCTACCGTAGGTTTATTGATAAAGTATATAGCGCGCCTTACTTGGGTGAAATGGCCCGGTTTTCTCCACTGTTTTTTAGCATTTTTCTCTGTTTTCAATTACATGGTTTACTGATTTTCGAAAAATGAGTTTTCTTGTATATACTTTTAACATCTTCAAATGATCAACATTTTGCTAGTGAATTAACATTTTTCAAATGTTTGATTAACTTTTTTCAAACACTTGTTCAACATTGTTTCTTCTTCGGGTGTTTTCATTCGTTTCTTCCTTTTTCATTTTTCCTTTTCTTTGGTTTATTTTGTCTCTTTTTCAGTTTTTTTCTTTGTTTCTTTTTGTTTTGATTCTACATTCTTATATACATGATCAACATTTTTTCAAATACTTGTTTAACATTTTTGTATAGCTTTTCAATATTTTTTAAATACTTGTTCAACATTTTTCATATACTTCTTCTACATTTATATACATAACACTTTTTCAAATACTTGTTCAACATTTTTCAAATGTGTTTTGAAGAGTGTTTTTTTGTAATATATATATTTAGAACATTTCAAAGTACAAATAAAAGTACAAAAATAAAAGTGAAAAAAAAAACATAAACCATAATTTCTTTTGGAAAAAGAGGATGTGGCCTCCCGCACTCGTGGGCCGTCCCGGATTGGTTATGCCTTCAGCGAGTCCGAAGACAGACTCGCTGAAGGCGATATTTAGGAGCGCCCGGATTCACTGGGACCTTCTATTTGGCAACCTGCACGCTAGGCAATGTGCGAAATCATTAATTAAGGAGTACTTCTTTCAAAGATCACTCCCACCTCCTCATGTTGCGACAAGTGGCACACTGCATGCACGCTACTTGTCGCAACCTGGATGTTTTCCATTTTTTGTACAACCATTTATTCAAAGTGTTTTATCTCTTAAATCGTGTGTCCAAATCTTGAACCGTTTTCATCATTGGATTCCTCGTGTCGAGATATTCAAAACTAGATCCCATGTTGATAGGTTTAACGAATATTATTTTCATGAAAAAAAATAGACAGAAAAACCAAATTGGGAGCACGTTCTTTTTCCTTTTCTGAAAGAGGCACGATTGTGCCTCTCACAAAAGCAAAACCGGGCCTCTCGCGGAAGGACAAAAGAGAGAAAACGTGTTTTTTCTTTTCTGTTTCCGGGAGGCATGGCCAAGCCTCTCGCGAAAGCACAACCGTACCTCTCGTGGAAGCAAATCCGTGCCTCTTGCGGAAGGAAAAGAAATAGAAAATGCATTTTTCCGTTTCCGAGAGGCACGGCCGTGCCTCTTGCGAAACGACAATCGTACCTCTCGCGGAAGCAAAATCGTGCCTCTCGCGAAAGGAAAAAACAGAAAAAAGCATATTTTCTGTTCCGAGTGGCATGGCCGTGCCTCTCGCGATAGCACGGACGTGCCTCTCTCGGAAGGAAAAACAAAACAGAAAACGCGTATTTTTTGTTTTCGATAGGCACGGTCGTGCCTCTCGCGAAAGCAATATTGTGCCTCTCACAAAAGCAAAAAGAAAGTGTTTTTCGCGGGCAAAATGTATATCCAAAAGCTAAGGAGGACCGGTGGAAAATCAAAAAGTCAAGAAAAAAACAAAAAACATTTTAAAAGCCAAAAATGCATGCGGAAAAATAAAGAAAACCTGGAGGGAGCGCCAGAGCGTGACACGTGGCGTGGCGCGCTATCAGCCCAACCCCAAGTGATCGTTAGCGCTCGCTAACTAGTTGCTCTCGACAATATGCGAATGCACAGGGGTGGGAAGTCTGGCGACATTAGATGGCCTGGCCCAACTCCCTTGGTTCTTTCTATTTTTTAGGTCGTCCGCTTTTTTTTCTTCTCTCCGTTGTAAGTTTCCATGTTGCTGAATAAAAAGAGAGTTTTTGAAGAAAAATGAGAAAATTGATATTATTTTTCAAGAAATCAAAAAATATTCGTTGACTTGAAAAATGTTTGTGATTTAATAAAATGTTCGAATATTAAAAAAATGTTCATGGTTTCGAAAAAAATTGTGTATTCAAAAAATGTTCATCAATTTGAAAAAAAATCACGAATAAAAGTAATTTTCAAGAATTTTTTAGAAAATGTTCAGAAAACCAAAAGTGGTCGCTAAGTTAAAAAATTGTTCGCAATTTTCAAAGAACACACTTCATAGGTTCAAAAAATGTTCGCTGATTCAAAAAAAAAATCATGAATTCAAATATGTTCATGCATCTGAAAAAAAATGTTCACCAAACAAATAAATGTTCATGATTTTCAAAACAATTGTTCCGAAATTTTCAAAAAAATGTTAGCCGGTTCAAGAAATGTTGACGAGTTTAAAACAATGTTCACAAGTTCAAAAAATGTTCACGAATTCTTAAAAAATTTCATGAATTAGAAAAAGTGTCCAAGAATTTAAAAAATATTCACGAATTTGTAAAAAATGTTCATGATTTAAAAAATATTCACAAATTTAAAAATAAAATGTTCAGTAGGTGCGAGCATATTTGACACGGAATCTTCAACGATGAAACTAATTGACTCGAAAAAGATGATCGCCCCATGGATCAGCTCGATGTCGAAAGTTGATGAAGAAGGGAAGGTCATCTGCACCATTCTCTGACTTAAATGAATAACTGTATTGCAATAAACACGATCTAATCATGTTCATGCTCAAGGCAAACATCAAATAACATTTATTTAGGCTCAACACTAATCCCGAAGGTAGAGGGAGTGTGCGATGGTGATCATATCAATCTTGGAAACAGTTCCAACACACATCGTTACCTCGCCCTTAACTAGTCTCCGTTTATTCTGCAACTCCTGTTTTGAGTTACTAATCTCAGCAACTGAACCGGTATCAAATACACAGGACTACTACGAGCACTAGTAAGGTACACATCAATAACATGTATATCAAATATACCTTTGTTTACTTTACCATCCTTCTTATCCGCCAAGTATTTGGGGCAGTTCCGCTTCTAGTGACCATTTCCTTTGCAGTAGAAGCATTCAGTTTCAGGGTTGGGTCCAGCTTTGGGCTTCTTCACGGGAGCGGTAACTTGCTTGCTGTTCTTCTTGAAGTTCCATTTTTTTCCCTTGCCCTTTTTCTTAAAACTGGTGATGTCGTTATCCATCAACACTTCATGTTCTTTCTTGGTTTCTACCATCACCGATTTCAGCATCGCGAAGAGCTTGGAAATCGTTTTCGTCATCCCTTGCATATTATAGTTCATCACGAAGCTCTAGTAGCTTGGTGATAGTGACTGGAGAAATCTATCAATCACTATCTTATCTAGAACATTAACTCCCACATGATTCAAGAGATTGTAGTACGCAGACATTCTGAGCACATGCTCACTGGCTGAGCTATTCTCCTCCATATTGTAAGCAAAGTACTTGTCAGATGTCTCATACCTCTCAACACGGGCATGAGACTGAAATGCCAATTTCATCTCTTGGAAAATCTCATATGTTCCATGACGTTCAAAACATATTTGGAGTCCCGATTGTAAGCCAAAAAGCATGGTGCACTAAACTATCAAGTAGTCATCAGATCGAGGTTGTTAAACATTCATAACATCTGCATTAGCTCCTGCAACAGGTCTGTCACCTAGCGGTGAATCAAGGACATAATTCTTTTGTGCAGCAGTGAGGATAATCCTCAAAACATGGACCTAGTCCGCATTATTGCTACCATCATCTTTCAACTTAGTTTTCTCTAGAAACGTATCAGAAATAGGGGAACTACATCGCGAGCTATTGATCTCCGACATAATTTGCAAATACTATCAGGACTATGTTCATGATAAATTAAGTTCAATTAATCAAATTCCTAATAAACTCCCACTTAAATTAACATCCCTCAAGTTATCTAAGTGATACATGATCCAAATCAACTAATTCATGTCCGATCATCACGTGAGCTAGAGTAGTCTTCAATGGTGAACATCTTTATGTTGATCATATCTACTATATGACACATGTTTGACCTTTCGGTCTCTAGTGTTCTGAGACCATGTGTGTACATGCTAGGCTCGTCAAGTTTAACCCAAATATTCGGCATGTGCAAAACTGGCTTACACCCGTTGTATGTGAACGTAGAGTCTATCACACCCGATCATCATGTGGTGCTTCCAACCGACGAACTTTGGCAATGGTGCATACTCAGGGAGAACACTTTTATCTTGAAATTAAGTGAAGGGATCATCTTATAATGCTACATTCGTTCTAAGAAAAATAAGATGCATAAACGATAAACATCACATGCAATCAAAATATGTGACATGATATGGACATCATCATCTTGTGCTTTTGATCTCCATCTCAAAAGCATCGGCATGATCTCCATCGTCACCGTCTCGACACCTTGATCTCCGTCGTTGCGTCGGGGTCGTCTCGCCAACTATTGCTTCTACAACTATTGCTAACACATAGCGATAAAGTAAAGCAATTACATGGCGCTTGCATTTCATACAATAATTAAAANAACTAATTCATGTCCGATCATCACGTGAGCTAGAGTAGTCTTCAATGGTGAACATCTTTATGTTGATCATATCTACTATATGACACATGTTTGACCTTTCGGTCTCTAGTGTTCTGAGACCATGTGTGTACATGCTAGGCTCGTCAAGTTTAACCCAAATATTCGGCATGTGCAAAACTGGCTTACACCCGTTGTATGTGAACGTAGAGTCTATCACACCCGATCATCATGTGGTGCTTCCAACCGACGAACTTTGGCAATGGTGCATACTCAGGGAGAACACTTTTATCTTGAAATTAAGTGAAGGGATCATCTTATAATGCTACATTCGTTCTAAGAAAAATAAGATGCATAAACGATAAACATCACATGCAATCAAAATATGTGACATGATATGGACATCATCATCTTGTGCTTTTGATCTCCATCTCAAAAGCATCGGCATGATCTCCATCGTCACCGTCTCGACACCTTGATCTCCGTCGTTGCGTCGGGGTCGTCTCGCCAACTATTGCTTCTACAACTATTGCTAACACATAGCGATAAAGTAAAGCAATTACATGGCGCTTGCATTTCATACAATAATTAAAAGAGAACCCTAAGGCTCCTGCCGGTTATCGATATTATAAAACATGATCATCTCATACGACAACATATATCACATCACGTCTTGACCATATCACATCACAACATACCCTGCAAAAACAAGTTAGACGTCCTCTACTTTGTTGTTGCATGTCTTACATGGCTGCTAGGGGCAACTAGCAAGAACCGTTCTTACCTACGCATAACCACAACAGTGATTATCAAGTTTGTTGTTTTAACCTTCTTCAAAGACCAGCCATAGTCAAATTTCATTCAACTAAAGTAGGAGAAACAGACACCCACTAGCCACCTTTATGCAAAACAAGTTGCATGTTAGTCGGTGGAACCGGTCTCATGTGCGTAGACATGTAAAGTTGGTCCGGGCCGCTTCATCCCACAATGCCGCTGAATCAAAATAAGACGTTAGTGGTAAGCAATATGAACATCACCGCCCACAACTTCTTTGTGTTCTACTCGTGCATATCATCCACACATAGACCTGACTCATGATGCCACTGTAAGGAAACGTTGCATGGAAAACAAAAAAAATTCTACGCACACGCAAGATCTATCCATGGAGATGCATAGCTACGAGAGGGGAGAGTGTGTGTACGTACCGTCGTAGACCGTAAGAGGAAGCATTTATTAACACAGTTGATGTAGTTGAACACCTTCGCGATCCAACCGATCAAGTACCGAACGTATGGCACCTCCGCGTTAAGCACACGTTCAACTCGATTTTGTCATAGCCTTCTTGATCCAACAAGACGGGTGAAGTAGTAGATGAGTTCCGGCAGCATGACGTGCAATGCGGAAAACTTGGACGGAGGACTAAACTATGGAGAGGGGCGCCACACACGGCTAAGAGATTTTCGCCGTCTTGTGTGGTGCCCCTCCCTCTCATATATATAGGGGAGGAGAGGCAGCCTTGGGTGCACCCCAAGGTGGCCAGCCGACCCCCTTGGGCGCCTGCCATTTGGCTCCCCCTTCCTTGTTTGGCGCCAGGGAGAAGGCAGGAGGAGGTCCTCCCTTCATTTTTCCCATTAGGAGGGGAAGGCAGGAGGGGCTAGCCCTCCCCCCTTTCCTTTCTCTAGGGCCGGCGGACGAGGAAAGGGCGCGCCAGCCCCCTGGTGGGCTGGTATGTGCCTCCCATTGGCCCATTAGGCCCATAGACCTCTCGGGGCCTCCCGGAACCTCTTCTGGTGATCTGATGAATACCCGGTTCATTAAGAAACCTTTCCGGTGTCCGAATAGCATCGTACTGTTGGGGAACGTAGTATTTCAAAAAAAATCCTACGATCACGCAAGCTCTCTCTAGGAGAAGCATAGGAACGAGCGGGGAGAGTGTGTCCACGTACCCTCATAGTCCGAAAGCGGAAGCGTTTAGTAACGCGGTTGATGTAGTCGAACGTCTTCGCGATCCAACCGATCTAGTACCGAACGCACGACACCTCCGCGATTTGCACACGTTCAGCTCGGTGACGTCCCTCGTACTCTTGATCCAGCTGGGGCCGAGGGTGAGTTCCGTCAACAAGACAGTGTGTCGACGGTGATGATGAAGTTACCGACGCAGGGCTTCGCCTAAGCACTACGACAATATGACCGAGGTGGAAAACTGTGGAGGGGGCACCGCACACGGCTAAAGATCAACTTGTGTGTCTATGGGGTGCCCCCTCAACCGTATATAAAGGAGGGGAGGAGGAGGAGGGCTGGCCACAAGGGGCGCGCCCAAGGGGGGAATTCCTACTCCTAGTAGGAGTAGGTTTCCCCCTTTCCTAGTCCAAGTAGGAGAAGATGGGGAAAGAGGAGAGAAGAGGAGGAAGGAGGGGGGCGCCGCCCCCTCCCCTTGTCCTGTTCGGACTAGGCAAGGGGGGCGCGCGCTACCTCTGGCCGGCCCTCTCTCTTCTCCACTAAGGCCCATTGTGGCCCATTAATCCCCCGGGGGTTCCGGTAACCCCTCCGGTACTCCAGTTTTATCCGAAACTAGCCGGAACACTTTTGGTGTCTAAATAACATGGTCCAATATATCAATATTTATGTTTCGACCATTTTGAGACTCCTTGTCATGTCTGTGATCTCATCCGGGACTCCGAACAACCTTCGATACATCAAATCACATAAAATCATAATACGAATCATCATCGAACGTTAAGCGTGCGGACCCTACGGGTTCGAGAACTATGTAGACATGACCGAGAGACATCTCTGGTCAACAACCAATAGCGGAACCTGGATGCTCATATTGGTTCCTACATATTCTACGAAGATCTTTATCGGTCAAACCGCACAACAACATACGTTGTTCCCTTTGTCATCGGTATGTTACTTGCCCGAGATTCGATCGTCGGTATCATCATACCTAGTTCAATCTCGTTACCGACAAGTCTCTTTACTCGTTCCGTAATGCAACATCCCGCAACTAACTCATTAGTTACATTGCTTGCAAGGCTTATAGTGATGTGCATTACCGAGAGGGCCCAGAGATACCTCTGCGACAATCAGAGTGACAAATCCTAATCTCGATCTATGCCAACTCAACGAACACCATCAGAGACACCTGTAGAGCATCTTTATAATCACCCAGTTATGTTGTGACGTTTGATAGCACACTAAGTGTTCCTCCGGTATTCGGGAGTTGCATAATCTCATAGTTAGAGGAACACGTATAAGTTATGAAGAAAGCAATAACAATAAACTAAACGATCATAGTGCTAAGCTAACGGATGGGTCTTGTCCATCACATCATTCTCTAATGATGTGATCCTGTTCATCAAATGACAACACATGTCTATGGCTAGGAAACTTAACCATCTTTGATTAACGAGCTAGTCTAGTAGAGGCACACTAGGGACACTCTGTTTGTCTATGTATTCACACGTGTACTAAGTTTCCGGTTAATACAATTCTAGCATGAATAATAAACATTTATCATGATATAAGAAAATATAAATAACAACTTTATTATTGCCTCTAGGGCATATTTCCTTCACGTACTATATATCAATCTTTACCTCCGGACCATTCCGGAGCTCCTCGTTATGTATGTGATCTCATCCGGGACTCCGAACAACATTCGGTCACCAAATCACGTAACTCATATAACACTATATCGTCAACGGACGTTAAGCGTGCGGACCCCGCGGTATCGACAACTATGTAGACATGACCGAGACACCTCTCCGGTCATTAACCGATTGCGGAATCTGGATGCCCATTTTGGTTTCTACATATTCTACGAAGATCTTTATCGGTTGAACCATTATGACAAGATACGTAATTCCCTTAGTCTTTCGGTATGTTACTTGCTCGAGAATCGATGTCGGCATCTCTATACCTAGTTCAATCTCTGTCGGTATGTTACATATTCTACGAAGTCTCTTTACTCGTTCCGTAATATATCATTTTGTAACTAACTCCTTAGTCATTCTGCTTGCAACCTTCTTGTGATGTGTATTACTGAGAGGGCCCAGAGATACCTCGCTCTCTGATACATGGAGTGACAAATCTCAATCTCGATTCACACCAACTCAACAGACACCTTTGGAGATACATATAGAGCATCTTTATGATCACCTAGTTACGTTGTGACGTTTGATAGCACACAAGGTATTACTCCGATATCTGGGAGTTGCATGATCTCATGGTCAAAGGAATATGTATTTGACATTAAGAAAGAAGTAGCAGTAAACTGGACGATCATATGCTATGATAACGGTTGGGCCTTGTCCATCATATCATTATCCTAATGATGTGATCCCGTTATCAAATGACAAATCATGTCTATGGTTAGGAAACCTTAACCATCTTTGATCAACGAGCTAGTCTAGTAGAGGCTCACTAAGGACACGGTATTTGTTTATGTATCCACACATGTATTTAAGTTTTCGGCAATACAATTCTAGTACGAATAATAAACCTTTATCATGATTAAGGAAATATAATAATAACCATTTATTATTGCCTCTAGGGCATATTTCCATCAGGTTTCAGATCGACGGTGTGGCAGGTGTTGACTCCTTCATGTGGCGCAAGTAGATGGGCGCAAGATCTGGCTCGTCGGCTTGCCAGCGGTGAGGTGGATGGCTCCGACATGTTTTGGCCGCAGCGGGGTCTGTGGTGGCTTCTACTTCGTCATGGCGTGATGGCTTCGTGTGAGGTGTGCGGGCTAGCGGAGGTGATGTGCGTGGGGTTGTGGTGTTGGGCGGTGCTCCGGGCAAAAGCTTGCCAGGCTCTTTCCGGCCTATGTCGTCGGCATGCATGGACGTCGTCTCACCTCCTTGGAGGCGCCGCCGAGGAGTTCTTTCCCTGCACACCCTCGGATCCAGTTCTTTGGGTGAAAGCCTAAGACCTGGTCGGGTCGGGCGACGGCGTCGGCATCGTCGCTTCCCTCTTTGGTGCGTCGCCTTGAAGACTATCAGTTCCTNTTTATGATCACCTAGTTACGTTGTGACGTTTGATAGCACACAAGGTATTACTCCGATATCTGGGAGTTGCATGATCTCATGGTCAAAGGAATATGTATTTGACATTAAGAAAGAAGTAGCAGTAAACTGGACGATCATATGCTATGATAACGGTTGGGCCTTGTCCATCATATCATTATCCTAATGATGTGATCCCGTTATCAAATGACAAATCATGTCTATGGTTAGGAAACCTTAACCATCTTTGATCAACGAGCTAGTCTAGTAGAGGCTCACTAAGGACACGGTATTTGTTTATGTATCCACACATGTATTTAAGTTTTCGGCAATACAATTCTAGTACGAATAATAAACCTTTATCATGATTAAGGAAATATAATAATAACCATTTATTATTGCCTCTAGGGCATATTTCCATCAGGTTTCAGATCGACGGTGTGGCAGGTGTTGACTCCTTCATGTGGCGCAAGTAGATGGGCGCAAGATCTGGCTCGTCGGCTTGCCAGCGGTGAGGTGGATGGCTCCGACATGTTTTGGCCGCAGCGGGGTCTGTGGTGGCTTCTACTTCGTCATGGCGTGATGGCTTCGTGTGAGGTGTGCGGGCTAGCGGAGGTGATGTGCGTGGGGTTGTGGTGTTGGGCGGTGCTCCGGGCAAAAGCTTGCCAGGCTCTTTCCGGCCTATGTCGTCGGCATGCATGGACGTCGTCTCACCTCCTTGGAGGCGCCGCCGAGGAGTTCTTTCCCTGCACACCCTCGGATCCAGTTCTTTGGGTGAAAGCCTAAGACCTGGTCGGGTCGGGCGACGGCGTCGGCATCGTCGCTTCCCTCTTTGGTGCGTCGCCTTGAAGACTATCAGTTCCTGTTCGCGCTCTTCATGTGCTAGACGCTCACGACACTGCGATCGGCAGGTGCCCGACCGGCAGTGTGGCGGTGCGGTGTCCAGTTTGGCAACGATGATGATGACTAGCGGTGTGATACGTCTCCGTCGTATCTACTTCTCCAAACACTTTTGCCCTTGTTTTTGACTCTAACTTGTATGATTTGAATGGAACTAACCCAGACTGACATTGTTTTCAGCAGAATTGCCATGATGTTGTTTTATGTGCATAAAACAAAAGTTCTCGGAATGACCTGAAACTCCACGGAACATCTTAGAAAAAATAATAAAAAATCCTCGCCAAAGATGAAGACCAGGGGGCCCACTCCCTATCCACGAGGGTGGGGGAGAGCCCGCCTTCCAGGGCGCGCCCCTACCTCGTGGGCCCCCTGGAGACCTTCCGACGCCAACTGCAACTCTATATATTGGCTTCCGGAGAGAAAAAATCAAATAGAAGAAATCATCACGTTTTACGATACGGAGCCGCCGCCAAGCCCTAAAACCTCTCGGGAGGGCTGATCTGGAGTCTGCGGGGCTCCGGAGAGGGGGATTCGTCGCCGTCGTCATCATCAACCATCCTCCATCACCAATTTCATGATGCTCACCGCCGTGCGTGAGTAATTCCATCGTAGGCTTGCTGGAAGGTGATGGGTTGGATGAGATCTATCATGTAATCGTGTTAGTTTTGTTAGGGTTTGATCCCTAGTATCCATTATGTTCCAAGATTGATGTTGCTATGACTTTGCTATGCTTAATGCTTGTCACTAGGGCCCGAGTGCCATGATTTCAGATCTGAACCTATTATATTTTCATGAATATATGTGAGTTCTTGATCCTATCTTGCAAGTCTATAGTCACCTATTATGTGTTATGATCCGACAACCCCGAAGTGACAATAATCGGGATACTTCTCAGTGATGACCATAGTTTTAGGAGTTCATGTATTCATTATGTGCTAATGCTTTGTTCCGGTTCTCTATTAAAAGGAGGCCTTAATATCCCTTAGTTTCCATTAGGACCCCGCTGCCACGGGAGGGTAGGACAAAAGATGTTATGCAAGTTCTTTTCCATAAGCATGTATGACTATATTTGGAATACATGCCTACATTACATTGATGAATTGGAGCTAGTTCTGTGTCACCCTATGTTATGACTGTTACATGATGAACCGCATCCGGCATAATTATCCATCACCGATCCAATGCCTACGAGCTTTCCATCTACTGGTTTACGCTTATTTACTTTCCCGTTGTTACTGTTACAATCACTACAAAATACCAAAAATATTACCTTTGCTTTCATTACTCTTTTGTTACCGTTACCACCACTATCATATTACTTTGCTACTAAATACTTTGCTGCAGATATTAAGTTATCCAGGTGTGGCTGAAATTACAACTCAGTTGCTAATACTTGAGAATATTCTTTGGCTCCCCTTGTGTCGAATCAATAAATTTGGGTTGAATACTTTATCCTCGAAAGCTTTTGCGATCCCCTACACTTGTGGGTTATCAAGACAAATTTCTGGCGCCGTTGCCGGGGAGCATAGCTCTATTCTTTGAGTCACTTGGGATTTATATATGCTGGACACTATGAAGAATTTGAAAGAGCTAAGACAAAAATTTATCCCTCAACTACGAGGGGAGGTAAGGAACTGCCATCTAGCTCTGCACTTGATTCACCTTCTGTTATTAGTAAGCTTGCGACACCTAAACCTGCTTCTGCTATTCGTTCTGATATGTCGCATGTTATTGATGATGCCACTTCTGCTATGCATGATACTTATGATGAAACTACTTCTATGCTTGATACTACTGTGCCCCTTGGTGAATTTCTAGATGAACAAATTTCTAGGGCTAGAGAGAAAGAAATTATTGAAACTGATAATGTTGATGAAATTGATGATGAAGATATGCCTGTTATTCCTGAGGGTTATGTTTTTGATATGGAATCTTCTGCAGCTATTTTTGCCTGCAAAGATAGAAACGAACTTAAGAGGCTGTTAGTTAAATGGAGTAAAGAATCTCTTAGAGATAGAATGAAACTTGACCTGCTTTTTCTACTTCACCTATTTGTGTTCCCGATAAGGATTATGAATTCTCTGTTGATCCTGATATAATTACTTTGGTGTAATCTAATCCTTTTCATGGTTATGAATCTGAAACTGTTGTGGCAAATCTTACTAAATTAAATGATATAGCCACCTTGTTCACTAATGATGAGAGATCTCGCTACTTTTATATCCTTAAAATATTTCCGTTCTCATTAAAGGGTGATGCTAAGATATGGTTTAATTCTCTAGATCCTGGTTGTGTGCGTAGTCCCCAGGATATGATTTATTACTTCTCTGCTAAATATTTCCCTGCTCATAAGAAACAAGCTGCTTTAAAGGAAATATACAACTTTGTGCAAATTGAAGAAGAGAGTATCCCACAAGCTTGGGGCAGGCTTCTCAAGTTACTTAATGCTTTGCCTGATCATCCTCTTAAGAAAAATGAAATACTTGTTATCTTTTATAATGGACTAACCGATGCTTCCAGAGATTACTTGGATAGTTGTGCTGGTTCTCTTTTTAGGGAAAAAACACCGGATGAAGCTGAAATTCTATTGAATAATATGTGGACAAATGAAAATAATTGGGCACTTCCTGAGCCAGCTCCTGAGCCAACCCCTGAGCCAATTACTGAGCCTATCCCTAAACCAACTCCGAAGAAGAGAGGTGTTCTATTTCTCAGTCCTGAAGATATGCAAGAGGCAAAGAAATCTATGAAAGAAAAAGGTATTAAAGCTGAAGATGTTAAGAATTTACCTCCTATTGAAGAAATACATGGTCTTAATCTACCACCTGTTGAAGAAACATATGATCTTGATCCATCACCTATTGAAGAACCTCCTGATCCCAATAACCCGACACAGGTAGTAAAGGTAAATTCTCTCTATAGATTTGATGAAGATAATATTCCTCACTATAAATCTGCTAGACAATGCTTGGATGAGTTTGATAATTTTATTGTCAAACAAGAAAATTTTAATGCTTGTTTTGGTAGACAATTGAAATACGATTCCGATATGATTAAACACTTGGGTGATTATATGGCTAATGTTAGAGGTGAACTTAGACTCATTAGGAAACACGCTCCTATGGTTACCACTCAAGTAGAACAAGTACTTAAGGCTCAAAATGA
The DNA here is from genome assembly GCA_904067115.1 of Aegilops sharonensis. Lineage (NCBI taxonomy): Eukaryota > Viridiplantae > Streptophyta > Magnoliopsida > Poales > Poaceae > Aegilops > Aegilops sharonensis. Next base: position 927,792,308 of record LR880968.1, read on the forward strand.
TTTGCTCAATGAAATGAATAGTAAGAAAAATGATTATGCTGTTAGAGTGGCTACCAGAACTGGTAGATTGACTCAGGAACCTTTGTATCCTGAAGGACACCCTAAGAGAATTGAGCAAGATCTCAGAGAAATAATACTGATGTGCCTACTTCTTCTAAAAGGAAGAAAAAGAAAAATGATAGGACTTTGCAAACTTCTAGTGAACCTATTGCTGAACCAACTGAGAATCCAAATGATATATCTATTTCTGATGCTGAAACACAATCTGGTAATGAACATGAACCTAGTGAAAATGTTAATGATGTTGTTCATGATGATTCTCAACCTAGTAATGATAATGATGTAGAAGTTGAACCTGCTGTTGATCTTGATAACCCACAATCAAAGAATAACCGTTAGATAAGAGAGACTTTGTTGCTAGGAAACATGGTAAAGAAAGAGAACCATGGGTTCAGAAACCCATGCCTTTTCCTCCCAAACCATCCAAGAAAAAAGATGATGATGATTTTGAGCGCTTTGCTGAAATGATTAGACCTATCTTTTTGCGTATGCAATTAACTGATGTGCTCAAAACAAATCCTTATGCTAAGTATATGAAGGATATCATTACTAATAAGAGAAAGATATCGGAAGCTGAAATTTCCACCATGCTTGCTAATTATAATTTTAAGGGTGGAATACCAAAGAAACTTGGAGATCCAGGAGTACCCACTATACCATGCTCCACTAAAAGAAATTATGTTAAAACTGCTTTATGTGATCTTGGAGCCGGTGTTAGTGTTATACCCCTCTCGTTATATCGTAGACTTGATTTGAATAAGTTGACACCTACTGAAATATCTTTGCGAATGGCTAATAAATCAACTGCTATACCTGTCGGTATTTGTGAGGATGTGCCTGTTGTGGTTGCAAACGTTACTATTTTAATGGACTTTGTTATTCTTGATATTCCCGAGGACGATAGTATGTCTATTATTCTTGGAAGACCTTTTCTGAATACTGCAGGGGCTGTTATTGATTGCAACAAAGGCAATGTCACTTTTCATGTTAATGGTAATGAGCATACGGTACACTTTCCGAGGAAACAACCTCAAGTTTATAGCATCAACTCTATTGCAAAATTCCATCGATTATATTTGGAGGTTTTGAATTTCCTCTTCCTACTGTCAAGAAGAAATATGATATTCTTATTATAGGGGATGTGCATATCCCCGTTGAGGTAATATAGTGTTATTCGAAATTTCTCTGGTTCCATGTTAGTCGGAATGAGTTTGTTAACAAGACCTGATCAACCTTGTTAGTGGATTCCTTTTGATGAGCATGAGACGGATGAAACTAGAAGGCACAACCTTCTGTACCCTCTTTATACTTTATGTTATTTAGTTGAAATAAAGTAAAAATAGTATTTTTCTGTCTGTTTTCTGATTTATCTGTGCAATATAAAAATATCCCGAAAATAAAAGTCCTCCAAATGCCATGCCAATTAAATATGATTTTTTCGGGAATATTTGAGGATTTATGGTGCAAAAATCACCGCGGGGGGAGCTCCCACCTGGCCACGAGGGTGGAGGGCGCGCCCTACCCCCCAGGGCGCGCCCCCTGCCTCGTGGGGCCACGGTGGCCCTCCTCCACTTATTCCTGCACCCATCCTCTTCTTCTTCCTCCCACAAACACGAATAACCAGCTCAAGCATGAGTTCTAGC
>LR880968.1:927798153-927820371 GCA_904067115.1 Aegilops sharonensis
AAAAAAATCAACGTGTCAATTTAACAATATTCGAGCAAACTTCACATTTTTAGTGTTGAAATTTTAAAGTGCAAGGATTGTCGTAGAAGTTCAAGTGGATTATTAAAAAGACATATAAGGCATCCATGAATTTAAAAATGAACTTTAAGAAGTTCGATGGTCTTCCAAACATTTAGAAGTACAAGGATATGGTTGAACTGGGCCACAAACCATAGTGAAGAATGCAACTCATCCGTATGTTGAGCTGATGAGCATTTGACCGGTGGGTGCGGCGATGAATTAGATAGAGAGAGAGAACACATGCATGGGTCTGAAAGTGATCGGCGTAACTAATTGCTGAGAGAATGGTTTTGGTTACACATGTTTTGGAAATATATTTTAATAACATGTATGCATGGAGAAACATGGAGTATCAGGCCAATACTTAGTGGTAAAGAGCTAAATCATAGAGGTTATATGTAGACAGATGATAAAAAAGATAGAACATATTCATATGCATTTACTCATTACTAAATTTTGGAACAGTTAAATATGTATAATGATGTCACCATATTTTGTTGTGCACAAACATTAATACAGAAATTTATGATGATCCACTATGTTTTAAGTATAGGGCATATAAAATAAGATATTTGATATGTAATAAGCATTAAAAAGAATTATAAATACTTCATACTTCCGATTTGTATGGGACTAAATAAATAATTGCTGCAACTTTTTATGTATAATATTATAGTTTTTCAAAAATTCCTAGCCCGTGCAGTAGCACGGGTTGACGACTAGTATTTCTAATGCATGATAAAGGCTCTAGGCACTTGTAGGAGTAGTTGCTATCAATTTTATTGAAGTTGGTTCACTTTTGTTTGAAGTTACTAAAAATTTCAGAAATTTTTCAGAGAAAAGCAATATGCTTAGGAAGATGTTCCAAGGTGGTTCGTCTAAGAAGCAAGGACCCAGGCTTGCTATGCGTGATGTTGACGAGGAACCACCAAGAGACGCTCTAGTGCGGCCTTGCGAATGGCCGTCGAAAAACTTTATGGATCGTGCAGGAATTAAAGAAGAATTTAACGCATATTTGCGCAATGCCGGTCTTGAGGACTTTGAGGCAGACAAATGCCCCCAGTATCATGATCTCACAAGTTCATTTGTGAGGATGTTTGAGTATTCATCTTAGCGTAATTCTCCTTCAGTCATGTTTGATCTTTATGACAAATCTTATACCATGGACTTAGAGGATTTTACTTTTGCTTGCAAACTCCCACAATGGGGAAGTATTGTTGATCCCCGTAAATCTGAATTTAGAGACTTTCTTGCTAGTATAACTGTGGGGGAATCTAGAGATATAACGCAAGCCACTATAGGGAGCATTCACTTTCCTGCTATGCATTATTTTGCTCACTTCATAGGTAGGTGCATCAATGCTAAGGATGAAGCATGTCACATGTGTGTCCCTGACCTTAGCATTCTCAGGAGTGCTGTGTTGGGAGACCAATCTTGTCATATGGGAGCCATTGTAGCTCGTAGGTTGCATCATAATAGATATAACGGAGATTTCTTTGGAGGAATTTATGCAACCCGCTTAGCTAATTTTCTTGAGATAGACATTCGTGAGGGTGATATGGAGTTGCCCCCTACTTATTTAGATTTTGATTCTATGGTTTCCCACCAGTTTGTCGAGAGGACTGAATCACCTCTCCAGTATCGACTAATCTTTAACAAACGGCATGTTGTCCGTATTACTCTTCCTGCTCCTGCCTTCTTTGATTCTCAGACAAAAGGAAGATATGTTATTACCAGAGAGGAGGCAGATGAGTACGAGAGGAGAGCGGAGGCAGCTCGACGCCACGCTGCAGCTCAAGAGGCGGTAGCCATTGCATCACTGTACGACCCCAGCTACACCTACGGGTATCCGCCAGGCCATCCCTTGCAATGAACCAACTTAGACCAAAAGCCTAAGCTTGGGGGAGTACGTATTTCTCACCGACATTACATTTATGTTCACACACACTCATTGCTAGATGTCGGTGCTCATACTCTTTCACTGTAATATCCATGCTAGTTTATTTCCTTTTTCCTGCTTTCTTCTTGTGTGTTTGTTAAACTTTAAGAAAACAACAACAAAAATAGTGTAGCTTCTAGTTAGTTTACTTTTCCTGTTGTAGTAGTAATAATTAAAAAGAAAACCCAAAAAGATTTCATGTTCTTCTTTTGCTTGTTGGGAGTTTTCCTGTGTAAATAGTTTTATTTCTTTTCTTTTCTTTGGGGGTCGATAGGAGAAGACCATGATTAAATTGTTGAAGTGGCTCTTATATGCATTATTGTTGATTTAACTAAGAGACCATATGTCGGGTGGTAGGTGCGACATATGCCAACGGGTGGCTTATCATTGTGGGAGCCAATAAGACATCGCCGGTGCATGGAAACGGGATGAGGCGTAGGCATGCACGCCGGCGAATCGTCCCCAGCTTCGGGGCTCTCCGTGGAGATAACACCCCTACTGCTGCTCTGCGGGGTCTCCGCATGATCACTAGATGAACAAGTTGCTACAAGAGGCTCCTTGAGCTGTTCGGTGAGAGGAAGGAGAAGGGCACGGCTAGCTCGCCTCTTCCCTCTATGTGGTGTGTAAAACTCTAAGAGATCTTATATAGGCCTACCTCCCAGGGGTACAATGGTAATCCGGTTGGGCGCGGGCCCTAGCCGTCAGTGTCTACGCTCGCCGGCCGCTGGGGCCCGCCGACTGGTGGGTCCCGCCGACTGCCGGCTTCTTGGTCGACAAGCTGGCCCCACCGCTGAGGGCCTTGTCGGGGGCTGGTTACTGTTGCCTCAGTCCTGATGACGAGGGCTTTGTCGGGGTAAGTATGGCTACAGTGCCGCTGCCTTGGCGGCGATCACTGTAGTCTCACCTCGTCCTGTCCCCTTAATGAGGCACTTCCTTCGAGGGAGGGAACAAGCCGGCTATGGGAAGCCGGCCATATCTGGGGTCGACTGGGGGAGGCCAAGCCGCCTTCAGGTATCTCTCTGACCGGAGGGGCCCGCCGCCTGCGGGTCGTACTGACAGCCTGTCGTGGGTGATGTCATGGTCAACATGGTAATAGTGCCGCGCCGGACGGGTGATGGCCGCCCCGTACGGCGCACTGTGGCCAGGCGTGCTCCGGGATACGGGGGTGGCAGGCTTCACTGTAGCCACGCCCCGTCTCATCACTGTTATGTGGGTGCAGATTCTGAGGGTGCGGCTTTGGCCGCTTGCTGGGGGGCCGGCTTGATGGAGTCGGCCTTCTCGTGGCCGGCTCCGCGGAGTCGGCCCTCTGGTAGCCGGCTCCTTGGAAGCCGGCCCTCTTGTGGCCTTCTTCCTGTAGGCTTTGGGGACGGGCCGCCTCCTGACAGCCGGCCTGAGGGGCAGCCGGCCGGGGGAAGGCGGCCCTGCGTCTTGGATGTTGGATGGCTTGATTGGCTTGTAATTTTTTCGGAAGTCCCAGGGGAGCCGGCTAGGCTAGCCGTGGTCATTTACTCCGACAGTAGTCCCCGAAGCTGACTGAGCTTCGAGGCTGAAAGGAGGACGAGAAGCTCGGTCAGCTTCCTATCCTGAGGAGCCGGCAGCTAGGAGCCGGCCTTGAGCGGGGGCGCCGTCTTCGGGAAGTTCCGCAGCCAGAAGGTGAGAGCGCGAGCCGAATCGCGCGTTGACCGCGCGCCACCCCGCGCGCCACGTGGCCAGAAAAGGCCTGCCAGCCCACGCGCGCGACGGGACGTCGCCGCAGGCTGGGACCCGCCATACCTAGGCCTCGGCCCATGTGCGGATCTTCTGCGGCCTGAACGGACCGCTCGCCTTCCCGTGGCGGTTTCAGCAGGCCTTTAGGGTGCAATAATCGCGGGACGTGGGGGAGTGGGCGCAGTTAATCCCATGTTCCCCCACGCCTCGCCTCCTCGGCTCCGCCGCACGAGCCTATAAGTAGGGGGAGGAGGGGGAGCGGCAGACACTCGCACACTCGCCCTCGCTCCACCCTTCTTTCTACCTCCTTCTCCTTTCTTCCGCCGCTGCAGCGCACTCACCACCACGCCGTTCCGCCGCCAACCCTCTTGGTTTGCCGCGGCTCCTTTGCAGCGTGGTTGTGCTCTCCGCCGCCGCGCCTCTCTCACTTCCTCTTGCTCCCATGGCGCTATCTAGCTCGTGGGATGGCTCCAACGTCCATGAGTACCACATTGACTGGCTTCGCAAGACGTGGCGGTTGCCGGGTGAGGGCTACGTGAAGACCCGCCTCGTGTCGGAGGCAGAGGTCTCGCCGGCGCCGGAGGAGGGCGAGCGGGTCATCTTCCGCTCGCACTGCCTGCGCGGCCTCGGCCTGCCGCGGAGCGGGTTCTTCCGCTCCTTCCTCGAGTTCTACCACCTCCAGCCGCACCATCTCACCCCCAACACGGTGATGCTGCTGTCGGCCTTCGTCACCCTGTGTGAGGGTTTTCTTGGCGTCCTCCCCACTCTTGAGCTCTTTGGGGAGTTCTTCCAGTGCAAACTTGGCACCGTCTCCGCGGGTGTGCCCGCCCCCTGTGGCTCCTTCATCGCCATGCGGAGGACAGCCGGCAACAACCCCTTTCCGCCTATCCCGCTGATCCAGTCGGTGAAGCTCTGGCAGCAATTATACTTCTACGTGAAGAACGTTGCCTCGCAAGGAGGCGACGAAGAAGTCGGCCAAGGCACAAGCCGACGCCACGGCCAAGGCCCTGGCGGAGGCCGCGGCCGCAGAGAGGGAGGCGGAGGCTCTGCGCAATCAGCCTCCGCGGCTCGTTATTCCTCTTTGCACCATGGCTCCTAACATCCCCGTGCCCCCGTCAGAGGAAGCCGACCGCGACCAGCCGGTGATGGAGAGGAGGGAGGATGACGTGACCATCCTGGGGGAGGCGCCACAGTCGGCGCCGATTGGAACGGGCCAAGGCAGCCGACCTGCCGTGGCGCCTGAGCAGTCGGCTGGGGGCAAGTCGGCGGTGGGGACAGATCTTGTGGTGCAGTCGCCGCCGCGCCGGCGCGTGGGAGAGGCGTCTTCGGCGCCGGAGGCGGCCAGCACCAGCTCGTCCGAGTGGACGCCCAGCGGCGGAACGACCGAGCTGAACGTGGCGACGCAGGAGGTCCGACGCCGGCTTCAGACCCAGGCCGCCTCGCTGCAATGGTACACCCAGAAGTTTCTTGCTACGCGAGCGGTCATTCGGGTGAGTCTTCTGGCCTTGGTCGATTTCTTTCTTGATTTCTTCCGTGGGGGTGCGTCAGCGCAACCACTGGGTGTAGTCCCCGAGTTTCGAGTCGGCTGCTGAGCAGGCGGCTTGGAACTTTTAGCAGGCCTTGGAGGCAATCTTACTCTTATTCGCACTCCGTTTGATTTTCAGGAATACCACAATCTCCGCGCGGCTGCCTTCAACTCCCAGGCCCAGGAGCTGAGCCAAAGGGCCGCCGACCTGACTAATAGCCGGAGTGAGTGCTTTGTTTCTTTTATCTCATGTGGGGGCACGTCAGCGCACCCACTGGGTGTAGTCCCCGAGATTCGGGCCGACTGCCGAGCAGTCGGGTCGGATCTTCCCCGACGACTTCTTCCTTGTTGCTTTTTCCTTTTTCTCCACACTTGCAGAGTCTAATGCCGACTTGAGGGAGCAGCTAGGCGTGGCCCAGACCGCCCTTCGCGCCAAGGAGGCTAAGTGCAGCGCCTTGGCCCAGGAATGCGACCGCCTGGCCAAGAAACTGGCCGACCAAGAGGAGAGCCATAAGGCGGCCCTGAAGAAGGCGCAGGACAGCGAGGCCGCCCTTAAGGCCGAGTTCGAGACCGAGGCGGCGGGTTGGGCTGAAGCGAGGCAAGAGCTGAGCGAGGGCTATGGACGGGTTGAGGATCTGATCGACGGTAAGCCGCCTTCCTTTTCACCCCTTTGCTTGCTCCTTGCCCTCTTGTTTATCTTCTGATTTTTGTGCTATTTCTTTGCTCTTCGCGCAGATTACTTTCCCGGCTACTCCGTCGCCGCCAGCCAAGCCATCGAGGCCCAACACAAGGCACGCCGGCAAGCAGGGGTTGAGATCGCGCCAAATGCCAGCCGGACGCTTGCGGAGCAGCTTTTGGCGATCCAGGCCCGGCTGCAGCCGGCTCATCGGATGCTCCGCCGTCTTCAGCGTGCTGGGGCGCAAGTGCTGACCGCCCTCTGGCCTGGCGAGGCGATTCCCCGTACCCCCAGTTGGACCGCCGACTGGCTGGAGGTTGCGGTTGGCCGCTTTGAGGCCTGGAAGGCTTCCGCTGCTCTGTCCGGCGCCAGGCGGGCGCTGGAGTTCGTTCGAGCCTGGTATCCTGGGCTGAGCTTGCGCCACCTGAGCACCTGGAAGCAGGAGGCCGACGAGGAGCTGGTGGCGGTGCGGATGGCTATCATCCAGTGCGCCTCGGCTATCGCCGAATATACTAACACCAGCATTTTTGCTCCTGATATGAATGACAGCGGCATCGCCCAGCCGGAGGAGTGGTTCGGGCTGAACCCAGCGGAAGGTGAGGACTCAGCGGAGGAGATCGCTTCCAGCAACGAAGGCGAAGACGAAGAAGGGGAGGGCGGCGAAGACGTCGTGCCTGGCGGCGAAGCGACCAGCCAGCTTCAGCCTGATCGTGCCTCCAGCAACGAGGCACGTGCGAGCGCGTCGCCTGCCAGGGGTGATGATCAGGCCGAGACCCGCCAGCCGGCCACTCCTTCGGCCAGCACTGCCGCCTCCGCCGACCTGCTCGACTTGCCTATCGCTCCCTTGGCCTGATCTGCCGCTCTTGCTTTCCTGCTGTTACTCTTTGAACAACTTCTTTATTAAATTTGCGCAGTTCCACCCACTGGGGGTGTATTCAAACTATGTTGAATGCCGGCCTTTCGAAGGCTTTTGTGTAAATATAATTATGCATGTGTTCGGCTTTCATTCAAATTTTCTTTTTATCCTCAGGCTGTTTCCTTTGCCGCCTTCCCTTGATCGCCGCCTTCCCAGCCGAATAGCTGCTCTGCAGTCTGTGGCTGGGGAGGAACTTGGCCATTTGTGGGAAGACAAGTACTTGAGCTTTCTTGGATTGTGGCAAGGTGAAATGGGAAGCCGGCCGGCCGGCTACTCTGGTAGCCGGTCGGCGATGGAGGAAGCCGGCTTTTGTTATACGAGTTCGTTAGTCCTTAGCCGCTTTTCATGTGGGCATCCTTTCCTGCCTTTGACTCTTGCCAGCCAGACAGTCGGTTCTTCGAGCTGCGACTTTCGACAAGAGAGGGCTTGGGTGCCGGCACACTACTTGTCTAACTGCAGGTGGAACTTGGATATAACTCAAGGCGGCCAGTCCCCGGGCCGACTAGTCGAACTCGATGTCAGTTGGGATGACAGCCTTGACACCATATACAAGGAAGAAAGGGGTGAAGCCTGTTGACTTGTTTGGGGTAGTGCGCAGATTCCAGAGGACGGCCGGCAGCTCGTCGAGCCAACAGCCGGCCGAACGCTCCAGTGGCACGACCAGTCGGGGCTTGATGCCGGAAAGAATGAGGCCATTGGCTCGCTCAACTTGGCCATTTGACTGCGGGTGGGCAACGGACGCTAGGTCCATTCGGATGCCCTGCGTCGCGCAGAAACGTGCCAATGCTCCCTTGGAAAAATTCGTGTCGTTGTCGGTGATGATGCTGTGTGGCACTCCGTACCGAGTTGTAATATCTGCAATGAATGTCACGACAGTCGGCCCATTCAGCTTCTTAATCAGCTTCGCTTTGATCCACTTGGTAAATTTATCCACGGCGACGAGCAGATGTGTCATGCCGCCGCGCGCCGTCTTGAATGGGCCCACCATGTCCAGTCCCCATACGGCAAAAGGCCAGGTGAGGGGAATGGTCTTGAGTGCCAAAGCCGGTAGGTGTTGCTTGGAGGTGAAGACTTGGCACCCTTTGCAATGTTTGACCAACTCCTTGGCGTCGTCCAAAGCAGTCGGCCAAAATAATCCATGGTGGAAAGCTTTGGCAACAAGGGATCTTGAGGCTGCGTGGTGGCCGCATTCGCCTTGGTGAATGTCCTTGAGGATTGCTATGCCCTTCTCTGGCTCGACGCAGCGCTGGAAGACTCCAGTGACACTGCGTCTGACGAGCTCTCTCTTAGCAATTGTATATGCTCCGACTCGGTGTTGGACTTGTCTTGCCGCGATCTCGTCAGCAGGCAGTTCTCTGTTTACCTGGAAGTTGAGGATGGGCTGAGCCCATGATGGAGCTGTGACTTCTTCTATAGCCAACACGGCTACTGCAACCAGGGCGGGTGGGCTAGGTGGTGAAGAGCTGGAGTTGGCCACCGCCTGTGGTGTTGATGCAGTCCCCGGGCCGACTACCGTATTCCCCGGGCCGGGTTCTGAAGTCCCCGGGCCGGGTGCGACTATGGCAGTCCCCGAGCCGCCTATCGAAGTCCCCAGGCCGCCTGCTTGGTTCCCCAAGCCGGATCCGGCTGCGTCGGGGTTAAGCGGCACGAAGATGGAATCGGATTCTGGAGATGGCTTGATAGACGACTTGAGGAGGCGTTGGAGAGAGACGCCGGTTGGTATAGCTTGTCGAGTGGAGCCTATTCGTGCCAGGGCATCTGCTTGCTCGTTGTCGGCCCGTGGTACGTGGAGGAACTCGCATCCTTCAAAATACTCGCTGATTTGCTGAATGAGGAAGCGGTAGCTTGCCATGTTTGCGTCCTTGGCGCCCCAGTCACCAGATGACTGCTGGACCACCAAATCCGAGTCGCCATAGCACAGGATCCGGCGGATGCCGAGCTCTTTGGCTAGCCGGAGCCCGTGTATGAGCGCCTCGTACTCGACCACATTGTTGGAGGCGGCAAAGTGAATTTGCAATGTGTATCTGAGTTTGTCGCCTTTGGGAGAGGTGAGGATGATGCCGGCTCCCAAGCCGGTGCGCATCTTGGACCCATCGAAGTGCATCCGCCAATGAGTGGAGTCGGGAGCCGGCGGCAGGTACTGGGTCTCGGCCCAGTCGACAAGGAAGTCGGCGAATGCTTGGGACTTAATGGCGGTGCGAGGCTAGTAGAAGATCGTGTAAGGGGCCAGCTCAATGGTCCATTTTGCCACCCGGGCAGATGCGTCCCGGCTGCCTATGATCTCGGAGAGCGGGGCGGTGCATACGACCGTGATGGGGTGCTCTTGAAAGTAGGGCTTCAGCTTCTTGGCGGTGAAGTACACGCCATAGCACATCTTCTGGTAGTGCGGGTAGTTCTGCTTCGAGGTGGACAGTACTTCACTTAAGTAATACACCGGTCTCGGGACTGGCTGAGCTCGGCCTTCTTCTGGGTGATGGACCACGATGACGGTGCTGACCACCCGGCTGGTGGCGACAATGTAAAGGAGCATGGGCTCTTTCTCAGTCGGCGCCACCAAGACAGGCGGCGTGGCCAGCATCTTCTTTAGCTCATGGAAAGCTTGGTCGGCTTGGTCGTTCCACTCGAAGTGAGTGGTTTTCTTCATGAGTTGGTAGAGGGGGAGAGCCTTTTCTCCGAGCCGGCTGATGAAGCGGTTCAGTGAGGCCAGGCACCCGGTAAACTTCTGGATGTCTCGCAGCTTGGTGGGAATCTCCATTCTCTCAATGGCTTTGATCTTTACTGGGTTGCATTCAATGCCGCGTTCGGATACCAGGAAGCCTAGAAGCTGGCCGGCTGGTACTCCGAACACGCATTTCTCGGGGTTGAGCTTGATCTTAAACCGGCGCAAGTTCTCAAATGTTTCCTTGAGGTCTTCTAGCAAGGTGCCGCGCTTCTCCGTCTTCACCATGATATCATCTACATAGACTTGGGCATTTCTTCCGAGTTGGTTGAGGAGGCATTTCTGCATGCAACGCTGAAAAGTGGCACCGACATTTCTCAAGCCGAATGTCATAGCCAGGTAACAGAAAGCTCCGAATGGCGTGATGAAGGCGGTCTTCAGGCGGTCAGCTGGGTCCAACTTTATCTGGTGGTAGCCTGAGTAGGCATCCAAGAAACTCAGCAGCTCGCATCTGGCTGTGGAGTCTATCACTTGATCAATCCTTGGCAGGGCGAAGGGATCTTTGGGGCAGGCTTTGTTGAGGCTTGTGTAGTCTATACACATGCGCCACTTGTTATTCTTCTTCAGCACGAGGACCGGGTTGGCAAGCCACTCCAGAAAGAACACCTCCATTATGAAGCCGGCTGCCAGGAGCCGGGCTATCTCTTCTCCTACAATCCTTCTCTTCTCCTCTGATAGCCGGCGGAGGGGCTACTTGACTGGCTTTGCATCCGCTCGGACGTGTAGCTTGTGCTCGGCGAATTCCTTCGGAACACCCGGCATGTCATTGGGGGACCATGCAAAGATGTCCCGATTCTCACGGAGGAAATTGACGAGCTCGCCTTCCTATTTGCTGTCCAGGTTCGCCCTGATGACGGCAAACCTTTCTGGGTGCTCTAGGTCCAGAGGTATCTTCTTTGTTTCCTTGGCCGGCTGGAAAGAACCTTGGGCATCACATTCCTTGGGGTCGGGGGACAGGACTGGCTGCTTGCCGGCCATGGCCACGACTCGGTCCAATATCTTCTTTTCTTCAGCGATCACAAGGGACTCGGCCAACCGGCTGCTGGCTGCAGCGCACTCGGAGGATTTCTTGTAATCGCCGGCTATGGTGATGATGCCCTTAGTACTCGGCATCTTCATCTTGAGGTAGGCGTAGTGGGGTACAACCATGAACTTGGCCAGAGTAGGTCGGCCAAGCAGTGCATGATAGGGGCTCTCAAGGTCCACCACTTCAAACCAGATCGCTTCCCGGCGGAAATGATCCTTGTCTCCAAAGAGAACATCCATCTTGATCTTGCCGATTGGTGAGCAGGACAGGCCGGGTACAATGCCATGGAACACGGTCCGACTTGGCATGAGGTGCTTGGTCTTGATGTTTAGCATTTTCATGGTGTCGCGGTACAGGATGTTGATGCTGCTCCCGCCGTCTATCGTACGCGGGAGAATCGGGCAGCAAGCTTGTCTGTTGCTAGGGTTGCCTCCAAAACTAATGCATAAGAGCCCGGGGACGCCATCACCTCTGGGTGGTCGGCCCGGCTCCAGCTGATAGGCCTTTCTGACCAGTGCATGTACTCGGGGTTGCTGGAGGCGACCGCGTTGACTTCTTGGTGCTGTCGGCGCCGGCTGCGCCGGTCTTCAGGCTGGCTTGTGAAGACGACGTAGGCGGCATGCTCGTTGGGGAACTCGTCTTGGACGGCCTCGACTGCTGGTCGAGCGGCCGGCTGTTGAGGAGCCGGAGGCGGTGGTCCAGCTGGCGGAGGTGGCACCAGCCCTTCGCCTTTGGTTATTCGGGTGAGCCAGTGGCATTTCCGAGTCGTATGATTGGACGGCTTCGTGCCGCTGTGGAACTTGCAAGGGGCATCGAGGGCTTGCTCGTAGGAGAAAGCCGGCAGCCAAGCCGGCCTGCCGCCCTTCGGCTTCTTGGGCGCGGGCCGCCCCTCAGGTTGTTCGTCTTCGACGGTGGCCACCTGCCGATTGGTTGGAGGCGGCATTGGGCCCTTGCGCTTGTTCTCGTTCTGGTATGGACGTCGGCTTGATTCGCCAGCCGGCGTTTTGGGAGCCGGGTTGAGTACCTTCCCGGAGGCGTCCACCCGGAGCTCGGTCTTCATCGAGGAGTCGGCGGTGGCGTACTTGTCCGCTATGACTAGTAGCTCGTCGAGGGTAGTCGGCTCGTCGCAGAGAAGCTTGTGCTTGAGGAGGGTGCCGGCACCCGGCGGTGAAGTATTCTATGGCTTGAACCTCGTGCACCCCCTCGCAGGAATTGCGGAGCTCGGCCCAACGTGTGAGGTAGTCGCGAGTCAACTCGGTGGGTCCTTGTACGCACAAGGAGAGCTGTCTGGGCTTGGGAGCCCGCTTGTAGGTGCTGGTGAAGTTGCGGATGAAGGCTTTGGTGAAGTCTAGCCAACTGTTGATGCTATACGGCTTGAGGCTGTTGAGCCAGGTCCACGCCGTGCCCTGAAGCATGAGGGGCACATATTTCACGGCAACGCGCCTGTTGCTGTTCGCTATGCGGACTGCGGTGGAGTAGTCGATCAGCCAATCCTCCGGCTTCACGGAGCCATTGTACTTAGGCGTGTCTCTTGGGAGCGAGAACCCTTTAGGGAAGGGCTCGTCGCGGATGCGGGGGCCGAAGCAAGGCGGACCGACATCGTCTTGTTCTTGCAATGCCAGGGATTGCGCTAGGCGGTCGATCCGGTGGCGGGCGTCGTTTTCGCCGACTCCTTCGCGGCGGCCTAGTCGGCCGCTGAGAGTCGGATGCGTGACAGGCGGCAGGGTGGGATACCTTTCCCTGCGAGGCGGAGGAGGGGGCAGGTTGCCTCGCTGCTCCATGTCTCGAGGACGGCCTTCTGCGTCGCGCTCGATGGAGATCCGGGTTCGGCTGCGGCTGGCAGCCGGCTCCTTTTCTCGCCGTGCACGGGTGTCGCCCGAAGTCGGCGTGCGCGGCGTCGCGCCGAGAGCGCTTTCGGCGCGGGTGTCGTCTTCATGCCGCTCTGCGGCCGCGCCAATCAGTTGCTGGATGCGTCTAGCCATATAGGGGAGCTCGTCGGGCCCTAGCCCATTCAGCTCTTCTACGGCCGCCTGGGCGACGCGTAGGTTCTCAAGGGGCGTGGCGTAGACCGGACGGTCCGCCCCCAACATGTCGGTGATGACTGCACCGCGTTTCTTGACAATGCCGATTCGGCTAGAGCTGGAATCGTCCGTTCATGGGCCGACCATAACGGGCCAACGTTAATAGGCCGTATTTGTTGACGCTATGAAAACGGCCCAACGTATTAACGGACCATAAAAAGGCCGACTGTAACCACATGCTGAATTTGGCCCACAAGCAGAAAATGACAGTAACTGGCCGTAAGTAAACGAATGCTGGAAATGAGCCCAAGAATAAATGGGCTCTGAGAAGGCCGAAAGATAACATGGGCTGGAAACGGCCCAACGGAATAATGGGCCGTTAATGGGTATAAAGTGATACACTGTTCATTACGGGCCAGTTTCACCACAGGCCGTTAATGGGTGTAAAGTGATACACTGTTCATTACGGGCCAGTTTCACCACGGGTCGTTAGTAGGCCAAGAGTTACATAGGGCCTCATATGGGCCAAAAGTCGTCATGGGCCATACATGGGCTAGAAGTGAAAATGGGCTGGAATCATATTGGATGGCCCAGATGACGCTACCGGGCCTAATTCGGATAGGGCGTAACGGGCCTTGGGTTAGCGGGCTGTAAATGGGCTATATGCGAACATGCTGTTAACAGGCTTTCCATGGGCCGGCCCGCCACCTTTTGACCAAGTCAAACGGGCCGGCCTTTTCACAGGAATGGGCCTCTGTTGGGTCGTGCCACGTGTCGACGTATCATAGGCTCCTTCTGTCCAATGAGTGGGTGACATCTGTCCCAACGATGAGCCGACACATGTTTCCTCCAGCCAATGATGATTTTACACGTGAAAAATCCCTGTTGGTCGGGGCTGTTAACGGGTTATCGGATCCAAAACCCGACCCGATAGCTTAACGGCGTTCCGTTACGGTGGATGCCACGTGTCAGTCACCCTTGACGAAAGCACTTCTGTGACGCGCGATTTATCGTCATGGAAGTGGACACTTCCGTGATGATAATTTTGGTAATGTCATGGAACACTTCTACGACAGCACAGGTATGACTATCTTGATTCTGTCATAAAATTGTCATGGATGTACATGCATGACAGAAAATGCGACCTACTGTGACAAACACGTATCATCACGGAAGTGTATTTTTTGTAGTGAATAGTCCAATCATCATACTTTTTCAATATGTTATTCAATAATTCTTCAGCTTGAGCAATAGTTCGTTCCCTGAAAACATAACCAGCACAACTATCTAGGAAGTCCCTAGAAGCATCGGTTAGTCCATTATAGAGGATATCAAAGATTTTATTTTTCTTAAGAGGATGATCAGGCAAAGCATTAAGTAACTGGCAAAGCCTCCCCCAAGCTTGTGGGATACTCTCTTCTTTAGTTTGAACAAAGTTAAATATTTCCTGTAAGGCGGCTTGTTTCTTATGAGCAGGAAAATATTTTTCAGAGAAGTAGTAAATCATATCATGGGGACTATGCACACAACCAGGAGTAAGAGTATTGTACCAAGCTTTAGCATCACCCTTTATTGAGAAAGGAAATAATTTGAGAATAAAGTAGTAACGAGTTTTCTCATCATGAGTAAAAAGGGTGGCTATATCATTCAACTTAGTAAGATGTGCCACAACAGTTTTAGTTTCATAACCATGGAAAGGATCAGATTAAACCAAAGTAATTAACTCTGGGTCGACAGAAAATTCATAATCCTTATCAGCAATAGCAATAGGTGAAGTAGCAAACTTAGTATCACATTTCATTCTAGCATTCAGAGATTTTTCTTTATACTTGTGTAATAATTTCTCTCGATCATCTCTATGCTTACAAGCAAGAATATCTCTAGTTGCCTCTTCACTCATAACATTGCCTTCCAGTACCTTAGGCAATTCATATCTAGGAGGGCTAGCTCTAGCAAGTGTTTCAGGAGTTCCAGTTTCAAGCTCATCATCAGATTCAACATCATGTTGTATTACTCTAGCAATTTTTTTATCAAGAAATTCACCAAGTGGCACATCATCATTATCAAGCATGGTACTAGCATCATCATAAGCATCATTCATAGTAGAAGTAGCATCATCAATAACTTGTGACATATCAGAATTAATAGCATGTGGTGGTGTTGCAAGTTTACTCATAACAGAAGGTGAATCTAAAGCAGAACTGAATGGCAGTTCCTAACATCCCCTCGTCCTTGAGGGAAATATCTTAGTCTTTCGATCCTTCAGATTCTTCATAGTGATAAATTGATAATAATCCCAAGTGGCTCAACAAATATAGCTATGCTCCCCGGCAACGGCGCCAGAAAAAGGTCTTGATAACCCACAAGTATAGGGGATCGCAACAGTTTTCGAGGGTAAGTATTTAACCCAAATTTATAGATTCAACACAAGGGGAGCCAAAGAATATTTGAAGGGATTAGTATTTGAGTTGTCAATTCAACCACACTTGGAGATTAATTATCTGCAGCAAAGTGATCAGTAGCAAAGTAGTTTGATAGTTTTGATAGTAGTAGCAGGAGCAACAGCAACAGTAATAGTGGTAGCAGTGACATTGTAGCAGTAACGATAGCAGTAGGAATAGTAGTAACTTAGCAAGAACAATATATGATAAATTGTGGGCATTGGATCGGTGACTTGTTGGATGATATTCATCATGTGACAGTTATAACCTAGGGCGATACGACACTAGCTCCAGTTCATCGATATAATGTAGGCATGTATTCTGTAAATAGTCATACGTGCTTTATTAAAAGAACTTGCATGACATCTTTTGTCCAACCCTCCCATGGAAGCGGGGTCCATATTGGAAACTAAGGGATATTAAGGCCACTTTTTAATAGAGAACCGGAACAAAGCATTAACACATAGTGAATACATGAACTACCCAAACCACGGTCATCACCGAGAGTGGGCCCGGTTGTTGTCACTCTGGGGTAGTCAGATCGTAACCGTATTAGGTGACTATAACTTGCAAGATCGGATCTAAAACATGGATACAATGATGAATTCATAAATGGTTCAGATCTGAAATCATGGCACCCGGGCCCAAAGTGACAAGCATTAAGGATAGCAAAGTCATAGCAACATCAACCTAAGAACATTGTGGATACTAGGGATCATGCCCTAACAAAAATAACTCGGTTACATGATGAATATCACCCAACTCCTCACTGACCAGCGAGCCTACAATGGAATTACTCACTCCCGGTGGGGAGCATCATGGAATTGGCGATGGAGATGGGTTGGTGATGGCGAGGAATGAAGATCCCCCTCTCCGGAGCCCCAAACGGAATCCAGATTTGCCCTCCCGAGGCAGAACAGGGCTTGGCGCCGGCTCCGTCTCATGGATCGCGATAATTCTTTCTCCCTAATTTTTTCTGGAATAATGTGATTTTATAGTATCAGGGGGATCGTCAATGGGGCCACCAGGTGGGTACAACCAACATGGGCGCGCCAGGAGAGGGGGGCACGCCCTGGTGTGTTGTGCCCACCCAGGGGCCCCTCTCTGGGTGGTCTTGGCTCCAAAAATCCTCTTTTATTCCATAAAAATTCCTCGCAAAGTTTCGTTCCATTCCGAGAACTTTTATTTCTACACAAAAACAACACCATGGTAATTCTGCTGAAAACAACGCCAGTCCGGGGTTAGTTCCATTCAAATCATGCAAATTAGAGTCCAAAACAAGAGAAAAAGTGTGAGAAAAAGTCGATATGTTGGAGACGTGTCACATAATATAGTGTGGGTAATTATATATACATGCAATGAAAGAGCTGAGCTATATATAGAGACTTAATTACGAAGTAGTACTTACAGACAGTAGCAAATCACGTGTGTTTTGTCGAGGGCCTTTTGATTGTATAACTGGAATAACTCGTCAAATTCAATATTCAAAATATCCATTCCAATGAGGTCGTGCTCCTCTTTAATTATCATTGTCAAAGCATGCCTCCCAGACTGCCTGCATCTTTGCATGTACCAATCAAGGAGTCTTCGCATCATCGTTGTTAGACGAGGATGATCAGGTTTGACGAGAGGCCTCCCGTACTCATAGCTGAATTCGTCCACCTCCATTATTTCAAATGGTACATCATCGGGCAGGTAATCACCAAGATTGGTACCGGGCACAATCCCCGGATGATTAGCGATGATATCGCTAGACACCTTGAGCGGGGGCACGTTTGCTTTGCCTGTTCACCGAGCTGGGGAATATTTCCCACTTCTTCATGCTGCTAACCTTGCATCACTTCAAGTACTTCCCGACCTCTCCGCTTCCTTATATGACTTTTGAATAATGCGCACATAGTTGGAATCCGGCGGAGGTGGTGGTGGTCGATTCAGGGGATCGATAGTCCGCTTCGCTTTCACTGGATCTACCGTTTCCTTCAAAGGTGGAGGTTTCGGTGCAAAAAAGTCCTTGACTTGGGCACGGCTGATGTCCTCGTTTTCCTTGTCGGTCCTCTCATAAGGTAACTTTTCCAGAGCCTTGAGAGAAGGACCGTATTTGAACTGCTTCCCTCTTCTGCTTGTACTACTGCTAGCCGCCGGAGCGGCGGCGTCTCTTTCCCGCCGTTGCTGACGCGGCTGAGTTGGCTGACGCGCCGAAGGAGGCGGAGGAGGANCGTACTCATAGCTGAATTCGTCCACCTCCATTATTTCAAATGGTACATCATCGGGCAGGTAATCACCAAGATTGGTACCGGGCACAATCCCCGGATGATTAGCGATGATATCGCTAGACACCTTGAGCGGGGGCACGTTTGCTTTGCCTGTTCACCGAGCTGGGGAATATTTCCCACTTCTTCATGCTGCTAACCTTGCATCACTTCAAGTACTTCCCGACCTCTCCGCTTCCTTATATGACTTTTGAATAATGCGCACATAGTTGGAATCCGGCGGAGGTGGTGGTGGTCGATTCAGGGGATCGATAGTCCGCTTCGCTTTCACTGGATCTACCGTTTCCTTCAAAGGTGGAGGTTTCGGTGCAAAAAAGTCCTTGACTTGGGCACGGCTGATGTCCTCGTTTTCCTTGTCGGTCCTCTCATAAGGTAACTTTTCCAGAGCCTTGAGAGAAGGACCGTATTTGAACTGCTTCCCTCTTCTGCTTGTACTACTGCTAGCCGCCGGAGCGGCGGCCTCTCTTTCCCGCCGTTGCTGACGCGGCTGAGTTGGCTGACGCGCCGAAGGAGGCGGAGGAGGAGCCGTAGTGCCCTCACGCGCCAGAGGAGGCAAAGTTCTTGTCAGAGGAGGCGAAGGAGCCGGAGTGTCTTCACGCGCCGGAGGAGGCGGAGAGCCCTGATCACTCGCCGGAGGAGGAGGCGGAGTGCCCTAACTCGCCGGAGGAGGAGGAGGAGGAAGAGGCTTCTAGTTTGGAAGCTTGATGTACTCCTTCCGCCATAGACATGGAGTCTCCATAGAAAGACCTAGCTGAATCTGCCCTTCACATGTAGGGTGGTCAAGCTCGAGCTCCTCAAATCCCTCCATTACTTCATCCGCCATCACAACAGCATAGTCCTGTGGAATCAGACGACAGTGAAAAGTTCCATCGGATTGAGGAGGTGGAACAGTGCCGACATCCGCCTTCAAGGTGATGTTTTGCCATTTCGTCATAAACTAGCAATGTTGAACTTCTGTGATAGCATCCATGGGGTAGCTACGAGCCTTGAAGTCAGGTTGTTGAACGAGCTCCGTGGAAGCCACGCTGCTTCTCCGCTGAGATGGCGGGGTAGCTTCTGGGGTAGCTTCGTGCCACTGAGATGGTTGGTCGGCAGCTCGCTGGCTCTCAACTTGTTCCTCTAGGTTTAGTACTCTTGCATTGAGCTTCTGTATATTGCTCAGCTCCTGTTTCCTCTTCCTATCCCGGGTTTTGTAACCGCCTACGCCGGGAAACCCAATCTTCCATGCAACGGAGCCTGGCGTGCCTCGGGTTCGTCCAGGGTGCTCAGGATTCCTAAGGGCCTCAGTCAGCTCATCATTCTCTCTGTCGGGAATGAACGTCCCTTCCTGTGCTACCTTGATTGCTGCCTGAAGCTTTGTGATGGGTGTTTGATACGTCCATTTTGCATCATGCTTTTATATCAATATTTATTGCATTATGGGCTGTTATTACACATTATATCTCAATACTTATGGCTATTCTCTCTTATTTTACAAGGTTTACCATGAAGAGGGGGAATGCCGGCAGCTGGAATTCTGGCTGGAAAAGGAGCAAACTTTGGAAACCTATTCTGCACTGCTCCAAAAATCCTGAAACTCCACGGAAGTTATTTTTGGAATTAAGAAGAATTATTTAGCAAAAACACCAGAGGGGGCCCACACCCTGGCCAGGAGGGTGGGGAGCGCGCCCACCCCTACTGGGCGTGCCCCCTGTCTCCTGGGCCCCCTGGTGGCCCTCCGGTGCCCATCTTCTGCTATATGAAGGCTTTTACCCTGGAAAAAATCAGAGGCAAGCTTACGGGACGAAACTCCACCGCCACGAGGCAGAACCTTGGCGGAACCAATCTAGAGCTCCGGCAGAGCTGTTCTGCCGGGGAAACTTCCCTCCGGGAGGGGGAAATCATCACCATCGTCATCTCCAACGATCCTCTCATCAGGAGGGGGTCAATCTCCATCAACATCTTCACCAGCAGCATCTCCTCTCAAAACCCTAGTTCATCTCTTGTATCCAATCTTGTATCAAAACCAAAAAATGGTACCTGTGGGTTGCTAGTAGTGTTGATTACTCCTTGTAGTTGATGCTAATTGGTTTACTTGGTGGAATATCATATGTTCAGATCCTTAATGCATATTATTACTCCTCTGATTATGAACATGAATATGCTTTGTGAGTAGTTACGTTTGTTCCTGAGGACATGGGTGAAGTCTTGCTATTAGTAGTCATGTGAATTTGGTATTCGTTCGATATTTTGATGAGATGTATGTTGTCTTTCCTCTAGTGGTGTTATGTGAACGTCGACTACATGACACTTCACCATTATTTGGGCCTAGAGGAAGGCATTGGGAAGTAATAAGTAGATGATGGGTTGCTAGAGTGACAGAAGCTTAAACCCTAGTTTATGTGTTGCTTCGTAATGGGCTGATTTGGATCCATATGTCTAATGTTGTGGTTAGGTTTACCTTAATAATTCTTTTGTAGTTGCAGATGCTTGCAATAGGGGTTAATCATAAGTGGGATGCTTGTCCAAGTAAGGGCAGTACCCAAGCACCGGTCCACCCACATATCAAATTATCAAAGTACCGAACGCGAATCATATGAGCGTGATGAAAACTAGCTTGACGATAATTCCCATGTGTCCTCGGGAGCTCTTTTCTCCTTATAAGAAATTGTGCAGGCTTGTCCTTTGCTACAAAAATGATTGGGCCACCTTGCTGCACTTTATTTACTTTCATTTCTTATTACTCGTTACAATTTATCTTATCACAAAACTATCTGTTACCTACAATTTCAGAGCTTGCAGAGAAAACCTTACTGAAAACCGCTTGTCATTTCCTTCTGCTCCTCGTTGGGTTCGACACTCTTACTTATCGAAAGGACTATGATAGATCCCCTATACTTTTGGGTCATCAAGACTCTTTTCTGGCGCCGTTGCCGGGGAGCGTAGCGCTTTTGGTGAGTGGAACTTGGTAAGGAAACATTTATATAGTGTGCTGAAATTTTCTGTCACTTGTTACTATGGAAACTAATCCTTTGAGGGGCTTGTTCGGGGTATCTTCACCCCGACCAGAAGAGCAAAGAGTTGCTCCTCAACCTACTGAACCTACTGAAAATATTTACTTTGAGATTCCTTCGGGTATGATAGAGAAACTGCTTGCCAATCCCTTTGCAGGACATGGAACATTGCATCCTGATTTACACCTTATCTTTGTGGATGAAGTTTGTGGATTATTTAAGCTTGCAGGTATTCCCGATGATGTTGTCAAAAGGAAGGTCTTCCCTTTATCTTTGAAGGGAGATGCATTGACATGGTATAGGCTATGTGATGATACGGGATCTTGGAATTATAAACGATTGAAGTTGGAATTCCACTAGAAGTTCTATCCTATGCATCTTGTTCATCGTGTTCGTAATTACATATATAATTTGTGGCCTCGTGAAGGAGAAAGCATCGCTCAAGCTTGGGGGAGGCTTAATTCAATGTCATATTCATGCCCCAATCATGAGCTCCCCGGAGAAATGATTATTCAAAAAATTTATGCTCCGCTTTCTCTCAATGATCGCAACATGCTCGATACTTCCTGTGTTGGTTCTTATATGCTGAAGACTACTGAATTCAAATGGGACTTATTGGAAATAATTAAACGCAACTCTGAAGATTGGGGTTCCGACGATGGTAAGGAGTCAGGTATGACACCTAAGTTTGATTGTGTTAAATCTTTTATGGATACCGATGCTTTTCATGGATTTAGCGCTATGTATGGACTTGACTCTGTGATAGTAGCTGCTTTTTGAGAATCTTTTGCTACTCACGTTGATCTCCCTAAGGAGAAGTGGTTTAAATATAATCCTCCCATTGAAGTAAAAGTAGTTGCACCTATTACAGTTGAAGAAAATACTGGCACTTATAGTGATCCTATTGTTCCCACTACTTATGTTGAGAAACCTCCTTTTCCTGTTAGGATAAAGGATCATGCTAAAACTTTGACTATTGTTCGTAAGAGTAATACTAGGACTTATACACCTCCTGAGCAAATCAAAGTTGAACCTAGTATTGCTATGGTTAAAGATCTCTTAGATGATGATTTAGATGGGCATGTTATTTATTTCTGTGGTGAGACAGCTAATATTGTTAGGCCAGACACTAAGATACATAGACCTGTTGTAGGCATGCCTGTTATTTCTGTTAAAATAGGAGATCATTGTTATCATGGTTTATGTGATATGGGTGCTAGTGCTAGTGCAATACCCTATGACTTATATAAAGAAATTATGCATGACATTGCACCCGTTGAATTGGAAGGTATTGATCTTACTATCAAGCTTGCCAATAGAGATACTAATTCACCAATTGGGATTGTTAGAGATGTTGAAGTCTTGTGTGGGAAGGTTAAATATCTTGCTGATTTTCTTGTTCTTAGTTCCCCACAGGATGACTTTTGTCCCATTATTTTTGGTAGACCCTTCTTGAATACAGTTAATTCTAAGATTGATTGTGAAAAGGATACTGTTACAATTGGCTTAGAGGATGTGTCTCATGAGTTTAATTTTGCTAAGTTTCATAGACAACCTCGTGATAGAGAATCACCTAGTAAGGATGAGATTATTGGTCTTGCTTCTATTGTCGTGCCTCCTACTGATCCGCTAGAACAATATTTGCTAGATAATGAAAATGATATGTTTATGAAGGAAAGAAGGGAAATAGATGAAGTGTTCCTTCAACAGGAACCTATGCTGAAACACAACCTATCCGTTGAAATTCTAGGGGATCCCCCTCCACCCAAGGGGGATCCCGTGTTTGAACTCAAACCATTACCTGATAATCTTAAGTATGCTTATCTTGATGAAAAGAAAATATATCCTGTTATTATTAGTGCTAACCTTTCAGAGCAAGAAGAAGAAAGATTATTGAAAACTCTGAAGAAGCACCGTGCTGCTA
>LR880968.1:927903044-927937624 GCA_904067115.1 Aegilops sharonensis
GGGGGGGGGGCGGCGAAGAACACATAACACAAAAATATTTCAAGTCTTGAATATTGTAGCGATATCAAACATCAGGGGTGGAATTGGGCCTGGGGCAACTCGGGCTATAGCCCCAGGCGTGGCCCAACTAGTAGCTTTGCGTCCAGTTAATTTTTTTCCATTTTTGTACGCATAAACGGCCCAGCCCCAGCCATGTAAATGCAGCCCACGCATCAGCCCATATAATAGCGCAATATACACACGTAGCTTTCCATCGCTACCAGCTCGCAATTAGCCCACGATGTCATGATCTCTGTTTTGGTAACCGAGCGAAATTCCGAGATCCCGCGTGGTTACCGCGTTTACCGACCCCCCTCGAGATACACTCATATCGAGCAAAAAATCTCGAATAATTTGAAAATTTTGAATTCAAACTCTTGCAGTATAGTTAAATAGTGTCCATCTCTTACCTAGAAAGAGAACTGGTCGCGGCCTGGTGGTAAAGGGATACTTCTCTCGTCTGAGAGACGCGCGTTCTATTCTCGGTCCTCACGTTTTTATTTTGGGGGGGGGGGCGAAGAACACATAACACAAAAATATTTCAAGTCTTGAATATTGTAGCGATATCAAACATCAGGGGTGGAATTGGGCCTGGGGCAACTCGGGCTATAGCCCCAGGCGTGGCCCAACTAGTAGCTTTGCGTCCAGTTAATTTTTTTCCATTTTTGTACGCATAAACGGCCCAGCCCCAGCCATGTAAATGCAGCCCACGCATCAGCCCATATAATAGCGCAATATACACACGTAGCTTTCCATCGCTACCAGCTTGCAATTAGCCCACGATGTCATGATCTCTGTTTTGGTAACCGAGCGAAATTCCGAGATCCCGCGTGGTTACCGCGTTTACCGACCCCCCTCGAGAAACACTCATATCGAGCAAAAAATCTCGAATAATTTGAAAATTTTGAATTCAAACTCTTGCAGTATAGTTAAATAGTGTCCATCTCTTCCCTAGAAAGAGAACTGGTCGCGGCCTGGTGATAAAGGGATACTTCTCTCGTCTGAGAGACGCGCGTTCGATTCTCGGTCCTCACGTTTTTATTTTTGAGGGTGCAAACCTTAAAAAAAGCTGCCATTTATTGGATCGACGGTGGGCTCGAACCCGCGACGAGGGAGCAAAGGCCAACTGCGGTCGACTAACCACTACGCCAGGGCACGGTAGGTGATAATAAGAGTTAAATAGCTCTCTATATCGATTTTAGAAATTTTGAATTCAAAATTTGATTATAAATTTCGTCCGAAATTTATTCGGAATTTCACGGTTACCGTGGTAACCGCAAATTCCGGTGCCCCTCGAGAAAAAAGGTCCACTTGGGATCCAAAACCTTGGTCATGATCGCTAGCCCAACCACACCGTTTCTTCTTCTCGCTCGTTTGATCAGGAAATAGATCTCGCTCAAGCGATCACGCTGCGCCGCCAATTCCTCTAGAGGCGATTGCTTGACTAGACAGACGAACGCACGCCCAGTCGGCTGGCGCTCGGAGCCTCGGATCGATCATCTCTCGCACCATCGGAGCTGCCCCTCTAGCGCTCTGTTCTGCTCCATCTACACAGTGGACTGGATATCTGACAGATTAGGTTTGTGATCTCTTGTACCCTCTACTCTTTTTTTCCTAATTAGTTTTTTATCAACCGAAATCAAGGAATTGGTAATGCTAAATTTTATTTCTTTGTTATTTGTTAACAGGAAAAAAATACCAATCCAAGATGAAGAAGATCCGGACAATTAAATCTGTTTTTCAGGCAACATTCAAACAACATGCATCAAACTCATCAATGAATGACCAACCGAACAAGTAGGACCCAGACAAAAAAATGCAAGGAAATGCAATGGTTTACTACCTCGTGCACTTTGCGATAATTTTTTTTTGTAATTCATATGACCAATTGACCTAGTACATGTCCATCATCTTGATTTTAATTACTCTATTTTATGTTTACAGTTCCCGGTCCTTCTAATATTGCTGGTGAAGAATGATGTCCTCAAATAAAGCAAGGCTTCACTAATATGGTATGAGGGTTTCTTCTCACAGTAAAAATGAGCTTATATTTCATTTTTTTGTTAACTATTTTATTGTCGGATTTCTTCTCACAGTAAAAGTGAACTTATATTTCATTTGTAATGGTGTTGTACTTCTAACATGCATTTGTACGTGATATTTAACGTTATTTGTAGTCCCCTCACAATTTATTTTTATTTGTAGTCACTTAGTTTTAGCCCTAGGCTTTGAAAAATCCTGGTTCCGCCTCTGTCAAACATGTAACAGTATAAGCTTTACAATAAAAAGACTACATTTCTACTAGTTTGAATGCAGATCTACGCCCCCCAGCCGGTCGATCAAACATATCAATAATCTCGTCAACATTGAACTTTGCAGCTATTTCCTTCCCAATGTATACAACCATGTAAGGTCGAAGAAAATCGTCACCCATTTTACTTTGGAGACGCGTCTTGATAATCTTCATTGTTGAAAAAGCTCTCTCTGCAGTTGCAGTTGACACCGGGAGAGTGATGACCAAGCGCAATAATCTATCAACCATTGGATACACAGAGGCTTTACCTATTTTATGCAATGCAACGGTCAAATCAGCCAGTGATGACGAAGAATTCAGCTCTGGATGGTTGCAAACATCTAGCTGATAGTGTGGAAGTTGTGACTCCAGGCGAGCCTGCTCTTGACTAGAAAAATCCGCTGGATAGAATTTGTCCACAAGCCTGCAAATCTTTGATATGTCCAATGAGTCATGCCTTGGATCCAAGGATGCACAGAGTGTCATTAGCTCTATAGTCTGAACACTAAAATGGTCATTTAGCTCAACCAGTTGTTGATCTATCGCCACACTGAACACATCTGCTTTGTAGTGGTGAAGCACTGTGATGTTATATTACAAATATAGTATATGTGTTAGAGTAAAGCATATGTGATTAATATTATTCTATTATACAGTAGAGGAAAGGGACATACTTGCGACTCATATCGGGGATCTCAACTTCATGCTTCACACAAAAGGTCTTAACCTCCTCTATGAGAGGTTCCCATTCTTCCTCTCTTAGTTCAGCGAGGAGCACCTTAGTGTTAGAGAGTGTATCTAATGCAGTCAAAATGTCCATAGATTTCTTCTGGAGTGTTTGGCACAAGACATCTATGATTTTCATAATCCTCTCCATGAGGTGCAAAATGAACACAAAATCAAAAGAAACAATTATCCTTAGGGAGCCTCCAGCATCTCCACGGGAATATTGTGTCACCGAACGATCATTCGCTATACTTCGCAGGACTATAATTGTGGCACCAAACATCTTCCTCAAGCTCCGAATTGACTTGAAGTGCGAACTCCATCTAGTGTCTGCTGGTCTCTGTAAAGAACCTATCTGGTTTGCCCCTTTTCCCGTATCAAGATCCCCCGGTTCAATTTCACGGGCAATTTCAGCGGCTTGATTTGCTAGTAACTCATCATTGCATTTAGGTGAAGCACTAACAACATTTATGACAAAATTGGCATGTTGAAAAAAATTATGCACTTCATGTACCTCTCGTGATGCTGCAACAAGGGCTAACTGAAGCTGATGCGCCTACAATGAATGTAATATGCATAAGGGCACGCCTTCAGAATTAAAGCCTTCAATCCGTTCCACTCCCCTCGCATATTACTGGCCCCGTCATAGGCCTGACCTCTGATATCTTCCACATTTAAATTTTTATTTGCTAGAACAGTGCAAATTGTCTCCTTGAGAGTCAATGCAAGAGTGTCATTCACATGAATGACATCAACAAAACGCTCTTGTATGAACCCTTCAGTGTCAGGAAACCGAAGGACCAACGCCATTTGTTCTTTCTTGGATTCATCGCGAGCTTCGTCAACCATTATACAAAATTTGGTATCACCAATTTCTTCTCTAATTGTTCTTTGCACCTTTTGAGAAAGTATAGCAAGAATTTCCTCTTGAACCTGATGAGATGTGTACTTTGCGTTTCCAGGAGCATTTTCCAAGACAACATCTTTCACCTCCTTGTTATAAGAAGCCAAAAGTTTACCAGTTCAAGGAAATTACCGCGGTTAATGGATCCCGGAGATTCATCATGCCCTCTAAAAGCACAAGCCTGGAATGTTAACCACCTGCATCATATCATATAATTGTTTTGTTAGGATACTACAAGATAAAATATTTTAATTATTGTAACAGAAGATGGAAGAAAAATATTGCTTACCGGATGGAATCAATTGTAACTTTGAGCCTTAGCCTTGCATCTAAAATTGTTTTTGCGGATGCTTTCCCATACAGCTTATCAGTATGAGTCATGCCGTTTCTAAAATTATCATAACAACGAACTGAGAAGTTATGGGCTGAACTAGCATCTTTACCCATATGAGTTAAAAGAAAGCACACTCTTTCCCATTATTCACCTTCTTCCACCTATCAAAGCCCAAAACAGTAAATGTTTCTGAGCCGCACTTCCCAATCGGCTTTCTTGAGAAGAGGAAACAATGGAAACAATATGCACGCTTTGTGTAAGGAGAAAACTCGAGCCATTTAAAATCCTTGAACCAACTGTACTGGAAACGCCGACGATGTTTCGGTGGATCATCATTATATGGATAATCTCTCATGTATGGCATGTATCGGCCTTCAGAAATATAGAATTGGCGTGCTTCATTTTGCTTATCAAAAGGGAGTTCCCAAATCTGTTTGCGCTTTCCAGGGTCTCGCTCGAATGGTGTGCTTTCGATTCTTTGTTGTTCTAGAACTTCTACTTCTACACATGCCTCAATATTTTGCTCAGGGGGTGGCATATCAACTGAACTGAGATTGGGGGCATTATGATCAATGGGTTGCTCTGTGACATCGACCTCCACGGTTGCATTTGCATTTTCAACTACATGACGCAGCACTTCCGATACACCTTCACCAACGAGCGGGTGCGGCCGAGGGGCCAATAGCTCCTATGCGACGTTTTTGAGGTGAATTGGCAAGAGTGCGACGTTGTTCGAGCAAATGGCTGTGGTGCGACACATTTGAGCAGGTAAATAGCCCACGCACGACATGGCTGTTAAATGTGGTTAAATTGGTCGTCAACCAAGCCCGCCCGTTTATGTTAGGACATGTGGGTCCAACTTAATTGTTCCTCAAAACAGCTGACCGTGCCCTGCCGCCCGACCGTGCTGGGCCCGCCACTCTGCCCCCCTTCTTCTTCGGTGGCGGCAGATCTTGCGTTCTCGGTGGCGGCGGCGGAGCCCTCATCCTCAACAGCGGCGGAGCCTTCGTCCTCAGAAAATGGTGAGTGAATTCAAACCCTAGTCGCCTTCCCGTTCCTCTCTCGGGCCCGTAGATCTCAGCTCGTTTCCTCTGTTTTTGCTTGCGGAATCGATAGGTTGTGAGAGGAGCCCATGGGCATACTGAGATGGAGCCGCCAGATTCAACTTCGAATAGGTAATGCGCCTCTCCCCGATCCAATTTTGCATGCAATTAGGGGGTGGCCTCATTTGCTCTTTCTCACGGGCTCATACTGTCCGCCACTGACAGAGGGGATGCTGCCGCTCGGACCTTTGAATTGACAGTCAATTTTTTCCATCAAAGGCAAAATTAGTTGATGGTAGCATACAGAACATTGAGAGAGACACAATTGTTAAATGGGATGTTGAGTTTATAGAGATTGATCCACAAGTTCTACAGAACATGGGAGAGACGGCAGTGAAGAAATGGGTGGAAAAAATTGGGGAGAATATTGTTTGGGGTCTAGAGCAAGAAGTATCATTGTTGCGGTTTGATGATTGGAAAGGAGAGTATGTTAGAATAGAAGATGGTGAACAGATTGTTGAAGAAATCGATCGGCAAAACGGCTGGACAAGCAAACGGGCTAATTTCTTTGCTGAACTCGTTGATCTGAACATTTTTCAAAGGTTGGACATGTGCCATCACAATTGGTTGCGCATATGGTAGACGATGATTGGGCTACACAGAGACCATTGATTCCCATGTGTATTGAACTTACAGTAATAGCCGAAGAGGGATAGGTGACTGGAACTGAAACTGAAACTACAGCAACTGTTGATTGGAATGTAGTTGAATTAGATGAGCCTACTGATTTGGTCATTGCACCAATGCCTGACATTGAGATGGCCAAACTTTTTGGCATTCCAGTCGATGATAGAGATAAGCATGAGAGGGGCGAATCTAGTTTGCCTGCTAATGCTGATGAAGAAGTAGATGGACAGTTGATGGAACAAGCTGCAGATGTAGTAGATGATGCACATGATGATGAGCTGGTGCATGTGTATGACAAAGAAAACCCTGTCATTGAAGTAGGCAAGTTGTTCCCAAGCATGAAGGAGTTTAGAATGTGTTTCAAGACTTATGCAGTGAAACATGAGTTTGATGCCAAGACTGTTTGGACTGATAGAAAGAAGTTTTATGCGAGGTGCAGAGGATTTGATTGCAGTGTGAAGCCTTGCAAGTGGTACATATCTGCTAGACTGCAACCTGATGGAAGTATTGTCAGGGTTAACCAAATGCCCAATCAACATACTTGTATTACAAGTTCACAGACAGTATCAACCATGACATCACAACTTTGGGTTGCAGAAAAGATCACCCCAATTTTAGCCAAAACACCAAACACTACTGCCAAGAAACTCAAAGTAGACTTGGAAAAGATGTACCCCATTAAACTGAAATATACCATAGTGTGGAAGGCAAAACAAAGGGCAATGAAAAATTTATATGGTGATTGGGCAAATACATTTAGGATGCTTTACAACTTCAAAGCAGAGGTGGAAAAGAGGTCACCTGGCAGTGTTGTGGAGATAGATACAGAGGAATCAGCCGAAGGTGAAGTCAAGTTCTCCAAGTTTTTTATGGCTTTGAAGCCTTGCATCGATGGGTTCAAAGCAGGGTGCCGTCCATATTTGAGCATAGACTCATCATTTTTGACAGGCAAGTGAAATGTTCAGTTGGCAGCATGCAATGCTCTAGATGGACACAACTGGATGTTTCCTATTGCTGTTGGCTTGTTTCAGTCAGAAACAGAGGCTTCATGGACATGGTTCATGATCCAGTTGAAAAGATGCCTAGGGCCAGTGTCGCCTTTGGCTATACACACATATGCATGTAAGGGCTTGAAAATTCAGTGAAAAATGTTTTCCCACATGCTGAGCAGAGGGAGTGCTTTGGTCATTTGTGGATGAATTTGATCAAAAAATTTAGAGGAGAAGAATTTGGGCGCATGTGGCCAGCAGCAAGATCTTACACTAGACAGACACACAAATATCATCTTTATAAGATAATGGCAGCATGTGATGAGTTTGGTCCATGGTTGAACACCAACCATTCTTTGTTATGGTACAGGTCAGCATTCAACACTGCCATCAAGTGTGACCACATCAACAACAATTTGGCAGAGAGTTTCAACAACAAGGTGAGGGAGTTAAAAGATTTGCTTGTGCATGACATGGTTGACCAAATCAGGATCATGCTCATGCG
This sequence comes from Aegilops sharonensis, assembly GCA_904067115.1. Taxonomy (NCBI): domain Eukaryota; kingdom Viridiplantae; phylum Streptophyta; class Magnoliopsida; order Poales; family Poaceae; genus Aegilops; species Aegilops sharonensis. The sequence goes on from LR880968.1 coordinate 927,910,565, forward strand.
GTTGTGGGAATTGAGAAGAAAGATAGGTGATTGTCTGCAAGGTGATAAGCTTCCAGCAGTGGTACAACAGGTGGTCAATAGGAGCAGATGTCTTCCACATTTGTTTGTTGAAAAATCTTCACCTTGGGGTGCTGAAGTTAGAGATAACAAAACTGGAAGGAGACATGTTGTTAACACTGAATTGCATGATTGCACTTGCCTCGAGTGGCAACACACTGGTAAACCATGTGAGCATGCCATTCTCTTCTTAGCATCCCAACTGAAGATAAACATGCACCCATATTTGCATGAATATTATTCGGTAGCAAGATTCAAAGCTGCATATGCTACTCCAATTCCAGCACTTACAGATCAGTCTCAGTGGCCTGAAGTGGACACTGAATTTTCCATGTGTCCTCCCTTGACGAAAAGAAAGGCTGGCTGGCCTAAACAGAGTAAATTCAAGGCATGGTTTGAGAAAGGTGGGAGTAGTAAGAAGGGAAAGAAAGATGGAAAGCCAAAAAGGGCCCAAAAAGGTAACAAAAAACTGATGCAAGTTGTGCCTGGAACTTGGGCACAGAGTGGGATCTGTCAAATGTTGTTACACTCCTGATAAGCCAAAGTATGTTCTTATTTATTTGTCTGTGTTTTGATTTGGTGCTTTTTTCTAATTACTATATGTATAACATTTTCCCAATGGCTAGGAGGAAGCGAGCAAGTCAACCCCTTGTTGTTGAACAGTGTTGGCCAACAAAAAAAGCAAGAGTCAATGGCGGTAGAAAGAAGAGAAGTGTGCCTGAGCCTGAGCAGACTGAAGAAAATCCTGCTGCAGTCAACATTCAGACTAAAGAAACTGCTCTCGAGGTTGAAACTGAACCTGAGCGTGTCGAGGTTTAGACTGAAGAAACCCATGTTGAGGTACACACCGAAGAAACTGCTCTCGAGGTTGAAACTGAACCAGAGCGTGTCGAGGTTCAGACCGAAGAAACCCATGTTGAGGTACACACCGAAGAAACTGAAACTGCTGTCAACATTGAGACTGAAGACACTGATCATGAGGGTGTTGGCGAGGTGTTGAAAAGACCAGTGAAGAAAACTAAGATGATCAGTGAACTTGTGTGTGTAGTAGAACCAAAAACAAGAAGTGCTAAGGCGAAGAAGGGCATGCGACGTGGTAGGAAGAGGTAGAATAGAGAACAGTTTGAAAATTTGGGGCATGTAATAATATTTGTAACTTGATGCGTACTGGTAGTCACTATGTATCCTCGTATTTCTATTCGAACTTGTTTGTTGGTACCTTGTCTAAACCAGCCAAATAAATTCAAATTTAAATTCAAATTTGGGCTCAAATTTGAATTAGGGATGGGGTATTGATGTTTTAATGCTATCTAAAGTACCTCAACTGAAATTATGTTTGCTTGCTGATCATTCCGAGCCCTTTTGGTAAGTTGAACTCATAGTCATGAAAAGAGTGTCTCAAATGACCTCCAAAGGTAGGGTAAACGGCCTCATATTTAAGCAAGTTTTTTGGCACCTTGTCTAAACCAGCCAAATAATTTTTCTACACATCTATTCTACCTATATAGTGTAAATATAAAGTCTCACTATTTACTGAATTAATTTTCTATTTTTTTTGAGAAAACAAGGTTTAATAGAAAATTATATATATAACAAGTTTAAAACATGAAAATGAGAAAAGTAAGTTAAGATCTTTATTCGTCAATCCAAAATGAAGTTTTGGTGAGGTTTTCACACTTTTCATTTTCAAAACCCACCTACTCTCTCGGGTGCCCACTACTCTCTCCCTTGAACTCCATACTACATTGTTCGAGGAATGACAATTTTGTGAAGGATTTTTCGTAAAAATGTATGTAAACCATATTTATATTTCTTCCTCGTTACTACAGGACATAATAAGACTATATGCGCAAGTTTTATATTTTTGATTTTTTTTGAATTAGTTATGCTCAACCCTAATCAGCCAAAACCCCTCAAAACCCCTCAAAACCCCGCACACTACCGGGTCGTCGATCGTTGTGCGTGGACGGTTGAGAACAGGCGCTAGGGTTAGCTACAGTGTGCATCGATCCGCATGAGACGCGCTGATTGGTTGAATTAGTGTGCATCGATCTGCATGAGACGCGCTGATTGGTTGAATCGGTAGGGTTTGGATCAGCCTCTCTCGTTGGGGCATCAGGACCGTTCATTTGAATCCAACGGCAAGAGTTCACGCGGTGCATGGACCAAGCATACGTAGTGCCCTTTCCATCATTGCATGCGGTGCCTACCCGCATCATGCATGCCCACCGCAGAACTGCGCCCGTGCGTTGCATGCATGCCCTCGACGTAGCCCTGCTCCGCCACCCCTATCGACGCAGTAAGCTGTCGCATGCCTACCATTAGAACCAATGTATCGTCGCATCAAAGCATGCACTCGGCCACAATGCAGCAGCCCGATGAAGACAACCAAAAAGCCAACGTTGCATGGCGTGCTGTACATGGCGTGCTCCTCTTTGAGGACGCAATACTGGCATGGGGTATCGATGTGGGTATCGATGCAGTTCAAACGGCGTGCTGCCCGTTACAAGATCGGCAAATGAAGGCGTCCATTATTGTCACGTCTCCCATCGACCGAACGTTGCCCTCTAGCCAGGACCTAGCAAGATGTGCAAATTAATGGGCTAGGGCATGAATGCACGGGAGGCACACGCAGAGAACCCGGGGCAGGCATGTCCCCTTGACCCACGACGGCACAGACGCGTGCGTGAGCCCGTCCCCCTTGACCCGCGACCGGTGGCACAGAAGGATCGCAGCCCGTTTCCCACGCTCGTGTACACACTTTCATGGGGCGCCACCAAACGCCGCCCGCCCATTAATTCTACGGGGTGAAACCACGTCGCACTTGGGATATTTAAGCCGGGCACTATCGTCTTCCTCTCCCTCCTCATCCACACCCATCCGCCTCCTCTGCCCTCCTTCTTCCTTCTTCTCCATCAAACCCGATCGAGCCCTCGGGCCACCCCGCCACCATGCAGTACACCGGCCCCACCTACCTCTTCCCCCCAACCGTGCCGGAAAGGCTCTACCCGGACGGAGTGTATGTAGAGAGAACCCTTAGGGTTTGGGCGATCTCGAGGTGGAGGGGCGCAAGGGAGTTAATGGAGTTCTTCCTTGGGGCCGGCTTCCGCCACCTCCCCCGCGGCTCTCCTCGGATGTACCATCTTGAGGAGGTCAACCACAATGGCATTGTGGTTGGGCTCCTCGCCACGCTCACTAACCCTTTCGATGCTTTCCATCTCCTCGGGCGAGCGTATTGGGTTGGTTGTGAGTTCATAGCTTTCACAACCTACAATATCTACACCGACTTCAACGGCATCTTCCCCAACAACGGCGTTATGCACACGCTCCCGTACCCCATCAACAACGGGGGGAGGAGTGAAGGGCGGCGCCCGGAGGAGCGAGGTGGCCCCAGAGGAGGAGGAGGAGAAGAAGAACCCGAAGAACCCGCGTTTGGTGCCCCCCTATCTATCTAGCGAGATCTATCGTATTAGTTTTTTAAGTTGTAATCGTTATGCTACTATTATTAAGTTTTATTACTACTTTAAGTTGTAAGGCTATCATGGAGTTGTAAGGCTACCGTGGAACTACGGGTTGCAATCTTTATGCTTCTATATAATCGTTATGCTAATATATATATTGTGTGTTTCGTGCTATTATTTGTGGATCGCTATGGGTTGTTTTTGCTTATTATCCGTGTATTTCTATGGGTTGCCACGGGCCCGGGTTTCTACACCCCAATCACCACACGGGCGCCCTCACCACACACACCATCTTCAAAATATTGGCCAAACCATGGACATGCAACTAGGAGCCCCATGCAAACCCACTATGGACATGGGTGCAACTAGGAAATGCAAACTAATTTACTTCGGGCACTTCATGCAAGCATGCAACTCATTTAGTTCATGGAACCGCAGACATGCATTAGTTTTAGTGCATCAAAAAATGATCCATCACAAAATTTAGTGCAAGAAAAAGGCCAAAATAGAAACAAGTAACATTTTATTGGGCCCCATTTTATTTGCCGAAGTGAGAGGTGGGCGGGATGGTGCCCCTACGCGGGTGGGCTGGTCACGGCCCAACATCTATTCAGCAGCCCAAATTTGTTTTTACTACTAGAAACTGAATTTGGGTGTGTACTCTGTTAACTGAAGAACAAAAACATAGGAAACAGAGCATGAACACGGAATAATTTGTGGTCCAAATTGCTGCTTCAATTCAGATACATAACTTGGCATGGCGCACAGATCACATCCTCTACCCTGAAAGGCCTACATGCCCATTTTAATGACAGATGAACAACAAATAAAAAAAACAGAGCAATGATACAACAATAGAACTCAAGGAAATATGCCCTAGAGGCAATAATAAAGTTATTATTTATTTCCTTATTTCATGATAAATGCTTATTATTCATGCTAGAATTGTATTAACCGAAAACATAATACATGTGTGAATACATAGACAAACATAGTGTCACTAGTATGCCTCTACTTGACTAGCTCGTGAATCAAAGGTAGTTAAGTTTCCTAGCCATAGACATGAGTTGTCATTTGATTAACGGGAGCCAATATGAGCATCCAGGTTCCGCTATTGGTTATTGAACTGAGACATGTCTTGGTCATGTCTACATTGTTCTCGAACCCGTAGGGTCCGCACGCTTAAGGTTTCGATGACAGTTATATTATGATTTATATGTTTTGATGTACCGAAGGAGTTCGGAGTCCCGGATGAGATCGGGGACATGACGAGGAGTCTCGAAATGGTCGAGACGTAAAGATTCATATATGGATGATATGGTTAGGCCAAGGGGTCAAGCCCATGAGGCTTTAGGTCGGTGCAAAAGGAGCTTTGCGGAGGCCAGGGGGCCAAACGCCGGAGAAACTGGCGTCTGACCCTGGGCCAGACGCCGAGGCCCATGGCGTCTGGGCCAGACGCCAAGGGTTGTGGCGTTTGGTCCTGGAGTCCGAGTGGGACTCTTGCCTTTCGGGCAAATCCGACTTTGAGGAGGCTTTTGCTCCAAGTTTCGACCCCGGGGCTCAACATATAAATAGAGGGGCAGGGCTAGCACCAAAGACACAACAATTGATCCCTTGGATCTCTTAGCCGTGTGCGGTGCCCCCCTCCACCATAGTCCACCTCGATAATATCATAGCGGTGCTTAGTCGAAGCCCTGCGACGGTAGAACATCAAGGTCGTCACCACACCGTCGTGCTGACGGAACTCTCCCTCGACACTCGGCTGGATCGGAGTTCGAGGGATGTCATCGAGCTGAACGTGTGCTAGAACTCGGAGGTGCCATAGTTTCGGTGCTTGATCGGTCGGGCCGTGAAGACGTACGACTACATCAACCGCGTTGTGCTAACGCTTCCGCTTACGGTCTACAAGGGTATGTAGACAACACTCTCCCCTCTCGTTGTTATGCATCACCATGATCTTGTGTGTGCGTAGGAAATTTTTGAAATTACTACGTTCCCCAACAAGAACCCCCTGCCATGATATTTGCTTGCTTCTGCAAATCGATCATCTGCATTAGATGTTCATTGATCTTCTTCAGTTCCTCGGTCAGTTCGGACTCCGCATGCAGTTCAGCATTGCGCATACATCGCCACCGGCACGACTCTGCCCGCCCCTCCGCTCGAGCTCCCCGTATTCTCCACAGCAATCGGCGGCATCCCGCCCAAATTGAGCTCCCAGGTTGCGGCCACGCTCGAATCAACGTAGCCCTCAAACTGAATCCTATCAACATATTCATCAATCCACTCGAAATGGTAACATTTCTTCAAGATCTGAAAAGAACAACATGAACCCTAAATCCCAAATTTGAGGAGAAAAAACAAAATATGGAGAAATCAGAGCAAAAGACAGCGAAAGAACGGGCTAAGAACTAAGATCTAACCTTGCCATCCCTTCCTGCCATTGGTTTGCTCAAGCATTTCACAAATTCCCGCCCAAGAATGCCATTGTCATCCCTCTTAGTGACCAACCGTTTAAGAGGGTCTGGGCGTGGGGCAGTCAGGGCACCTTGTGAGCAGCACTGATCCATACTATCGCCATTTTAAGTGCGCGGCGGAGGAGGTAGACATTTGCGCTAGGTCGCCGGAGAAGAGAAAGATTGGGGAAAGGGGATGAATGGGCGGCGGCGGGCGGACAGGCACGGGCGCTCGTCTCTTCTAGCTGCGAGGAGGTGGGTCCCGCGAATAAACAAGTGGTGGGTCCCGCGCTTGCGTAGATAAGTAGTGGGTCCAGCCCCCAACAGCTAACGAAGGAATCAGTTGAGTATAACAGCCATGTCGTGCGTGGGCTATTTACCTGCTCAAATGTGTCGCACCACAGCCATTCGCTCAAACAACGTCGCACTCTTGCCAATTCACCTCAAAAACGTCACATGCTCGCGGCGGAGCACGCGCTACTACTCACCCGGGTGGCGCACCTGGGCCGCCGTCGCCGTGCAGCTGGCGTGGCGCTGCTACAAGCACCGCAAGAGACGCTGTCACGCTGGAGTCGCTCTCCTTCATCCGCCCGCTGTCCCGCTGCTCGTCGCTCGGCGAGGAGAAGCTCCGGCTCTACACCGCCATCCTCGCCTCGCCCAAGCCCAACCAGGACGACGACTTCTCCTTCTAGCTCTAGCATGCCCGCCGTCGTGGGTCAGAGGTTGGTTCTAGCACACCACACGGATGCTCTAGCACTGCACAGGCCGCGGATGCTTTGTTGTACAGAGAAGTGGAGAAGTGAGCTCAGCTACGAGTCAGGGATGGACGAAAAGCGGTTGAAATTGTGTGTGTTTGCAGAATATGGCGATATGAATTGTGAAACTTACCGTACATACGTAGTACTCTTGTGGACTAGTTTATGAAGCAAATAGATTTCTGTCATAATAATAAGCTTGCGGTGAAGAATGGAACATCAAGGTCGTTGTAGTATAGTGGTAAGTATTCCCGGGTTCGATTGCCGGCAACGGCGTCTTTTTTTTCCCCATTTCGTGCAATTTTAGAATTCCCCCTTCCTTTCTTTCCTTCTTTTTTTGAAAGCAAAATAGGCGCTTTTTTATTCTTTCCAATTTAGTGCAGTTTTAAATCTTCCCCAATTGTTTCTTTCTTTTTTAAAAGCAAAGATAGTCGTTTCTTTCCAATTGCTTTCCAACAAGCGTTTCTTTCCTATTTTTCTTGAGAATGCGTTTCTTTCCTATTTTAAGACGAACACAAAAATAAATTCGATTCTACTGCTTGGAGCCGGTTTCGGATTGGACGGAGTCGATAAAAGGCGGGGCAACATGGCCGGGCTCGAAGCCAACACGTTCTGTTCTCATCTTGCTCCGGCGAGAACAAACTCCACCTCCACCTCCACCTAGAAGCTCCATCGCGCCCCTGTCAATCGGCCGATCGATAAACCCGGCCATGGTCAACGACGCCGCTGATCAATCGATGGACGAGATGGCTTCGTTGACGATGAAGCAGCCCAGCGACTCCACGGGCACGGCTATCCAGCCTCAAGGCTGCGTTCTTGCGCTCCCGTCGCCCTCGGCTTTGGCGGGGGACAAGGAAGAAGAGGCGCCGGTTGTTGGGGGCGGAGATCAGGCCGCCGACAAGGAGGAGGACGAGGTGTCGTACTACAGCGATGACAGCTATGACGAGGAGGAGAGCGACGACGAGGTCGAGCTGCCGATCAAGATTGACTCTCGCGTAGCGGCCGTGGCGAGCAGCGCCAGGGGCGGGCCGCCGCTACTTAGAGGGCAGTACGTGCCCGAAGGCCGGGTCCTTGGGCCGACACTACGGTTTGCCTCCTTGGTGAACACGGCCGGCTTCTTGGGCGTCGCCGTCGTGGTGCCGCGGCCGACTGATCACCCGACCGCCAGCCAAGAACAAGGAGGAGGCAAGGACAAGGAGATCTTGGTGCTCTACCGCTACACCGAGTTTGAGGCGGCGCCCGGCGGCGTGGAGGTGTCCAAGAAAACGATGCTGCATTATCTCCGTTTCGTCATCCCGCCGTCCGGTGACGTGGCGGGCTCGCTCCAGTGGGCTGGGTCGTCGCTGGCACCGCTGATATACCCCGCCCGCCATAGGTGCGGGCTCCAGAAACTCTGGTCTAAGCTGGTCACGAACGTGGCCGTGGGCATCCCGCCGGGAACCACGCGTCTCAAGGTGACCGTTGATGTCGGCATCCTCCAGCTCGAGGACTACACGTATTGGCTCATGGATGCGGTGATGGACGCGCTGCGGGGCATGATGGCGGAGCCATGGCCCGGGTACCACGTCGGCATGGAGCTGCGCCTGCCAGAGCCGGTGCACGTGCAGTGCGCGGACGAAGATGAAGCCGCCGACGGCGACTTCGAGCGGCCGACGAAGCGGAGGAAAATCATCACGGAGGAGGGCGCCGGGCAGGTGTGCCCCGTCTGCTTCGAGCCGCTGGAGAACGACGCCGCCGCGTGGCCCGGGTGCTCCTTGCCCCACATCTTCCATGGTGCATGCCTTGAGGAGACGCTCAAGGAGAGCGATAAGTGCCCCATCTGCAGACGTAGGCTGTTGGCTCAGGATGAAGAAGCCAGGGCTGAAGCCTAGAGCATTCTTTCGTGGTGATGATGCGTGAAAGCGTTGCAGTACACACAAGTAAAGGAAGTAGTTCTTGACGAATATATCCTACTCCCTTCATCACATAATATAAGACGCCTTTTGACATTACATTTAGTTTCGTAATGAAGCATAGTGTTTAAAGACTGTCACTATCACCCGACTTTACAACATACTACTTCAATTTCAAAATAATTGAAGTTTCTAAGTCAAACTTGTTTATGGTTGACCAAATCTGTAGAAAAACATGTTAACAGCACCCAATTAGTCTCATGAGATTATTTGCGAACAAAATTGGCCATCATTCATTGCTAGCTATGTTGAAATCAAAATAAAGTTAATATTATCCGCGAGCTTACTTCACAACAAAGACAGGAGGCTCATCCAACCAACTAAAAAGGACTTATTACAACACCCCATCTGAATCTCTACTATTAAAGCAGAATCCGAAGTCGTAATGGTTCAACCTCTATTCGATCCCCTTCTGCGCGTACGTGAAAAAAGGGCCTCCTCCTTGAAAGAAAAAAAACGAAAAGAAAATAAAACAGCCCACGTACCCACCTTGTCCCACCTCCCACTTCCCTCTCCCCTTCCCTAATTACATCGCTCTCTATCTCGTAGGCCTCTATCGCTGCCGCTCCTGCGAGGAGGGCGACAAGCAGGAGCGGCGCGTCTATGGCATCGATGAATGACGGCCCAGGTACGCAATCTCCGTGTCCTCGCTCCACCTCATCTTCTCCCCGTAACCTTTACTGCCGCACACCCATGTTCTCCTCTCCCATGTCAGGGGCGGACGAGTGGCAACGGCCAACGGACGACAAGAGACAGGCTGGTGGCGCAATCCCATCTTTTTGCTGTAGCCTCTACTGCCGCAACCCCATGTCTCCTCTCCCATGGGAGGGGCCGGCGAGTGGCGACAGATAGCTGGAGACCGGCTGGTGGCAGTAGTAGCACAGGACTTTGCTAAGTCGAATACCGTCCTTTAGGCGTACCTCACAGTTAAGTAAACAAGATCCGGAAATTGACAACTTGTAATCTGTTTTGCGTGAGATTTGGCAAGTCTATAGCAGAAAAAAAGCAAGTCCTGATAAGTTTCCCAGATCAGCAGATCCTCAAATCACGGGATGTTTCATTCAACTTCTCTCCTTTTCACCTTCGTGTGTATATGCTGCAAACGGAGCACTGATGCCGGCCGCCGTCGGGAATCACCACTATGAGCACGTCCACCTCGGCTGCTCCGCGGTACCGCACCTCTGGCGACCAGCGAGCGCACCAGTCCTTTCCCTTTTTATTCGACCTTTACTTGTAAGTTATATACTTATTAGCTTTCTCTCTCTTCCTATTTTCTGCTTAAGAAATTCAGATATTGTTTCTCTTAGCAAACCCTGTGTTTTGATTTTCGGCCGAAAAAAGTGGATTTCGGCCGAATTTCGGCCATCTCACTTGTCGGGTCTTAAGTTTGGTAATGGTAAATTGATAATTATGTTTGAAATAAAGTATAAACATTATGATCTAGCAATACCATTGAAACCATCACAATATGATGAGGAAAGGGAAAATGAATTTGGAGTTTGCAGTTGTCCTATGTTGTTAATCCAGTATTCTTATCTTCTGATGTTTGCCACTTTATCTTCACATAGTTCAAAATCCACATCCAACTGATAGATATACTGGTGGTTCTTCATATTGTTGCCTTGCCTTAATTTTTGTGAAGGAAAAGGGGAACTATACAGTTTGATACTGCTATTGCAGAGATCCTTGTACTATAGTAGCTTAAGTATGGCCGCCTCATTTTCTGCTACATGTGTAAGTGCAGTTAGAATTGAGAATACATGAAATGATTTTTGAGAAAGAAGTTCAAAGATCTTTGTTATTTGGGCTTCAAACTATTTGAGAAAAAAAGTACCTTAGTTTGAATATGTATCAACTTATACACGGTACTTACAGTAATCTTCTAATTCAAGGACAATTGCAGAAGTTTGCTTGGTGAAGGTCTTGGATCACTCGGCATCACAGACTCAAAGAGCCTGAGGAGCTTTAAAAGCAACCTGATTCATCTAGGAGCGCTGTCTCTTTCATTATCTAGAAAAAGCTACATATTGTTACATATCCTTTTATGTTGTTGTGTAGCTTTGGGTGTTTCTGGTTGATTTCTACTTTGTTAGATGATCGTGGGTGATATTAAGCTACTAAATGTAGGGTTTGGTAGTGCCTTTTGGTCAGTATTGTAGGTAGATCACGAGTATCTGTATTGCTTCATTTAATTAAAATTAAGCAGGCCTCTGCCCTGTTCAGATCAATGAGTTGATTTGCACAATTTATTTTTTGAACTATATGAAGTTTGCAATTGGGGCTATTTGATTCCACATCATTGTTCTAGGAATTGAAAATAATAGATTAAGGCTTTTAGTTTCATAATGCAATACATCATATGCAATACATCATAAGGCCATGTTATATCTTTCCAATTATTTATGTTTCGTTTGCAAGGTCAAACTTATACTATGCAAGTCTTGTTTGAAGAATGGTTCTGGCATAAAACATGTAATATACTTGCTTTTCAGAAACCAAATGTATGCTAACTTGAAGTTTACAGTAACTGCTGAGTCACGGGCCAAGTCTGAGATTCTAACAGCCTGTCACGGGCAAGCCTAAACTTCTGCACCAGCTCCCCCCCCCCCCCTCTTCCTCCTCGCATGCGCCTCCCTCCCCTGCATGGCTGAGCGTGTGGCCCTGTCCGGCTCCGGGGAGTCCAGCTCCAGATCCACCGCGCCTCGGCCGCCCCTACGCTCGCTCGTCGTGCCGGTCGTGGGATCTGTGTTTGGCCCCCTCTGGCCGAGTGGCCCGTTGGTGCCCGCGCCTGCAGACGCCCCTTGGCGGACGAAGCGGAACCGCCGGGAGCGTGACCGCCCTGCCCGGCCGCGCGCCGATGGCAGGCGTACACTTCCTGCTGCCAGGCCGCCTCCCAACTCGCGGCTGCAGGCGCGGTTCTTCGGCTATTGCTACAACTGCGGTGAAGACGATCACATCTCCCGCGAGTGCACCAATCCAACCAAGTGCGTGCGCTGCGAGGGAGTGGGGCACAGCTCCAGGGACTGCCCTCTTCGTCGCGACTCCTCGGCGTCCGGTGGCAGCTCGCCTCGCCCCCCTCCTCCTCGTCGCCAGCGCGTCTCCCCTCCCCCGCCCCCGGCTCAGGTCTGGCCAGTGTTGGGCGCTGCCCCACCCCCGCCGCCGCCCCCGGGCCCCCCGCCGCCAGGCGCTATCCGGCTGGACCGCTCCTGGAGCCGGGTGGTGGCTGAGGCGTCCAGCGAGGGCTCGGTGGACGGGCCTGCCTTCGACATCCCCTTTGCCGGGCTCCCACCGCGGGTGGAGGTCGTGCAGCTCCCGCCGGCGCAGCGGGAGGAGGAGCCTTCGTGCTGCTACCTGGAGTGCTCTGAGGAGACCGTGTGGATGGAGGCGGAGCTCGCGCGCGCCGTCGTGGTCACTGTGGTTGGCAACCGTCCGGCCGTTGACCTTGCTAGCGCGGCCGCGGCGCTCCACGCGGAGTTCGGCATTGGGCCGGCGCAAATGTCAATCCGGGCTTTCTACCCGGAGGATTTTGTCGTGCTTTGTAACTCCCTCCTCCTCCGGCGGCGCATGGCGGATCGGGGCAGGGTGGAGGGTCCGGGGTTCACGCTCACACTCCGCCCTTGGATCCGGCAAGCCCAGGCCACGGCGGTGAACCTTCCCTTCCTGGTGCGGCTCGACCTCGTCGGTGTGCCGACGAATGCGTGGACTCGGCGTACGGTGGACGTCATTCTGGACAGCTACGGTTACGTCGTGGATGTCGCGGAGGAGACTGCCAGCCGCAATGACATGTCCCGCTTCCGCGTCTGGCTCCGCACGGCGAATCTTTGTCGCATCCCCACCCGCAAGTTCCTGTTAGTCGAAGAGCCGCCTCTCCCGTCGGCTGCGGCGGCGGCGCCGTGCAGGCGGGCGCCGAGGGTGTCCTTGAGTGGGCGGGCCGGAACCTTGAGGTATCCCATCCAGATTTGCCGGGTCGCGGATACGCCGGTGCCGCTGCGCTCTCCCCCCCCCCCCCCCCCCCCCCCCTCCCGCCCCCCCCCCCCCCCCCCCCCCCCCGGGGGGAGGCGGCCCCCGGGCCCCCCCCCCCCCCCCCCCCCCCCCGGGGGGAGGCGGCCCCCGGGCCCCCCCCCCCCCCCCCCCCCCCCCGGGGGGAGGCGGCCCCCGGGCCCCCCCCCCCCCCCCCCCCCCCCCGGGGGGAGGCGGCCCCCGGGCCCCCCCCCCCCCCCCCCCCCCCCCGGGGGGAGGCGGCCCCCGGGCCCCCCCCCCCCCCCCCCCCCCCCCGGGGGGAGGCGGCCCCCGGGCCCCCCCCCCCCCCCCCCCCCCCCCGGGGGGAGGCGGCCCCCGGGCCCCCCCCCCCCCCCCCCCCCCCCCGGGGGGAGGCGGCCCCCGGGCCCCCCCCCCCCCCCCCCCCCCCCCGGGGGGAGGCGGCCCCCGGGCCCCCCCCCCCCCCCCCCCCCCCCCGGGGGGAGGCGGCCCCCGGGCCCCCCCCCCCCCCCCCCCCCCCCCGCCTCCTCCTTCGCCAAGGTCGCCGCCCCCGCCGCCCCCCACCTCTCCGGCGGCAGAAGCGGACCGTAGCCCCGTACCTCGCAGCTCCCTAGGCCGTTGGATGGATGGGGAGGCCCCGTCCGGCCACGCCGGTCAGGGCGTTGGTGGGCTTCCGAGAAGAGGCCTCGCGGATGCGGTGGAAGTGGCGGTGGTCAACCGCTGGAGGCCTTCTGCTCACTCCGGCAGCGACGATGCGGCCACGCCTCGTGGGGCGGGCTCCATGCTGACACCGTTCTGCGCTGACCTGGGCCCGGCCGAGGTCATGTGCTCTTTGACCGTGGTGGACTCCTCGGGCTGGTCGGGCACGCGTCTGCTCCTCGCAGAAGGCGGGTCCACATCGGGGCCTGTCTCTTCTGGGGCCTCGGGCGGTGGCGACAAACCGTGGGCCTCGCCAAGCGCTGACCTATCCATCGACCAATCAGCGGACATGGGCAACATCATGGCTGCGCTGCGTGGCAGTTCGGCAGGGACGCACAGGCGATCTCGTGATTCCTCTGCCGCCTGGTCAGCATCCTGGTCGGTCAGGAGCACGGATTCTGGTGGAGTCCGCCTTTCCGTGGACTTGGGCCCTGATTTCGACGCCCCGGCATCGCCGCTGCATGCGCGCTGTCCGAGCCAGGCGGGTCCGCTCGTTCCGTCGCCAACCAGGAATCAGGCAGCCCTGCCCCACCCATCTACACCCCCATGCAGCGCCCCGCTCTCGTCCCTGGGCAGGGCTACTTCGCCTGCCTCGGCTCCCCAAGCTCACGCTGCTGTCTGCCTACCGTCCCCTCCTCCGGCGGTGCTTCAGCAGGTGCTCTCGCAGATTCGTGAGCACATCCGCGCCCCTCTGCTGCCGCTGCTAGACGTGCAGCGGGGTCTGCGTAGGCAGCCGATCATTCCGGAGGAGTTGTGTCGCCGCAGCGCACGGCTCCAAAAGAATGCGAAACGTCTCCCCTCCTCCTACGTCAAGCGCGCACAACGGGTCTTGATGTCCAAGATGGGCATTTGCGAGATCGAAGATGAACCCCCCGTGGACTGTTTGCAGAAATACGCCGAGATCTTCCAGAGCCCCCTTCCCCCGCATCGCATCGACGCCTTAGCGCGTCTGTTTTCCCTGGATGTGCCCCTCGAGGAGGCCTCACTGTCCCTAGAGTTCTAGGGGGCCATTGCAGCGGTTTGTAGGCGTTTCGATGGATTATATGAATCATAACATCATTGTGTGGAATATCCGTGGGCTGAACAGTGCGGCTAGAGGGGCGACCCTGAGAAGCGTCGTGGAGGAGGCGGCGGCCTCGGTGGTTTGCATCCTAGAGTCCAAACTTGCGGTGGTGGACCAACGCGTGGTTACCTCTCTGTTGGGTATGAAGTTTGATGCATACGTGGCCCTACCTGCGCAAGGCACGGTAGGCGGGATTTTTGTGGCGTGGGACTCTTCTGTGCTGACGGTGCCTGCCTTCCACATCGACCAATTCTCAGTCACGATTGAGATGGCCTTTGGGGGGGGGGGGTAACCAGTGGACCCTGACAACGATTTACGGGCCGACGGATGACTCGCTCAAGGTGCACTTCTTGGATGAGCTGCGTGCGATTCGTGCGGCATGCGCCGGACCATGGGCAGTGGCGGGCGATTTCAACCTCATCGTCGACGCAGCGGATAAGAACAAGAACATGTTGAACAGACGCATGATGGGGCACTTTCGCCGCCTCCTCAATGACTTGGAGCTCAAGGAATCTTGTCTCATTGGGCGGAGGTACACCTGGAGCAACGAGAGACACCAGCCCACTCTCGAGAAGATCGATCGCTGGTTCTCCACATCTGACTGGGACGCTGGCCACCCGGATCACCTGCTGCAAGCGCTTTCGTCGTCCATCTCTGATCATTGCCCACTGCTTATGGCCACCAACATCTCGCTCCACTGCAAGGCCCGCTTCCACTTCCAAAGTTTTTGGCCTGCCATCCCCGGATTCTAGGAAGTGGTGGCCGAGAGCTGGCACTCCCTCCCGCCGAAGGCAAACCCATTTGTCGATCTCTTCCTACGGCTGAAGGCCACCGCCAAAGCGCTTTCCAAGTGGAGCCAATCCAGGGTTGGAAATATCAAGGAGCAGATCCTCCTAGCAAATGAGCTCATCTTGTGCTTTGATAAAGCACTGGACGTCAGGGCGCTCTCAGACGAGGAGACATGGTTGCGCCGGCAGCTTAAGAGGAAGGTGCTAGGGCTGGCCTCGCTGCAGCGGACGATCGCAAGGCAGAAGTCGCGCATCTTGTGGCTGAAGGAAGGCGATGCCAGCGAGAGATTCTTCACGATCTTCGCCAGCCACCGGCGGAGGAAGAACCACATCTTCAAGCTCAAAGAAGACGGCGTCGAGGCATCTTCTCGTGAGGGCAAGTGTGCGTTGGCGGGAGGATACTACACAAAGCTGCTTGGGGTGCCCGTGAGCAAGCGGCACTCATTATGCCTTTCTTCGCTCGGGCTCCCAGGCGTGGATGCATCGGCGCTCGAGGCACCGCTAACTGAGGAGGTCATATGGAACACGATCAAAACCATGCAACCAGACAAGGCCCCAGGACTCGATGGTTTCACCACGAGATTCTACCAATCCTCCTGACCCATCATTAAGGAGGTGGTTATGAAGGCAGTGCGCGCCTTTGACAGTGCTGATGGCAGGGGCATGGAGCGGCTAAGTGAGGCGTTCATCGTGCTTTTGCCAAAAAAGGAGGGGGCGCTCGACATTAAGGATTTCAGGCCCATTAGCCCCGTCCACAACTTTGCCAAGATTGTGGCGAAGGCCATGTCCGCGGAGCTCGCACCTCTCATCCCGAAGCTGGTTGACCAAAACCAAAGTGCCTTCATTGCGGGTAGATCTATCCTCGACAATTTCATGTTGGTTCAGCAATCGGTTCGCACCCTCCATCGCAAGCGAGTACCCACCATTATCTTCAAGATTGACATCGCCAAAGCCTTCGATAGCGTCTCATGGCAGTTCCTCCTGGAAATCTTGGCTCATCGCGGTTTCGGACCCAGATGGAGGCAGAGGCTCACCACCCTCCTCTCAACAGCAAGCACGCAAGTCCTCGTCAACGGTTCGGCCAGCGAAAGCTTCTGGCACGGCAAGGGGCTGCGGCAAGGGGACCCCATCTCCCCCTTGCTTTTCATCATCGTCATGGATGTCCTCACGGCGATCTTCAGGAAGGCGGAGGAGGCGGGCCTCTTCGCCTCGCTTCATGCTGGCGGCATCCACCATCGCCTCTCATTATACGCGGACGACGCCATCTTGCTCCTCAGTCCGTCGGCGGCTGAGATGGACGCGACAAAGCAGCTCCTGGAGTACTTTGGAGAGGCCACGGGGCTGCGGTGCAACTTCTTGAAAAGCTCCATCTCCACGATCCGCTGTCAGGAGGAGGACATTCGGCAACTCCTCGCACTGGCCGGCTGCAAATTCCAGGCGCTACCTATCACATACCTCGGCCTTCCTCTCTCGCTACGGGCCCTGACCCGCTCGGAGCTTCAACACCTCATTGATCGGATCGCTGCACAGTTGCCAACATGGAAAGCGGGTCTCCTACGTCGGTCCGGCAGGCTCACACTTGTCAATTGCAGGCTCTCAGCGATGCCGATCTTCCACCTCATGGCCCTCGACCTGCCGCCTTAGTTCTTCAAGTGCATCGACAAGCTTCGTAGGGGCTTCTTTTGGCGTGGGGTGGAGGATGCAAAGGGGGGCTGTTGCCTCGTCGCCTGGCATATTGTCTGCTCGCCTAACACCTACGGCGGCCTGGGGGTTCTCAATCTAAAATTGCTCAATCAGGCCCTGCGCCTACGCTGGATTTGGCTTCAGAAGACAGTGCTGAGCAAACCCTGGGGTGGCATGGGTGTCGCCGTGTCGGCGGAGGCCGCCAGGCTGGGCACCGCGGCGCTACGGTGCGACCTCGGAGATGGGCGCAACATGAGCTTCTGGTTCTACCTGTGGCTGGAGGGACGCCCTATCGTGCAACGGGTGCCCAACTTGATCGCGTTCGTCGGGCCTGCGGGCCGTAAGCTGACTGTCGCGGGCGCGCTGCCAGGGCACGCGTGGGTGGAGTCGATCCGTGGTACGCCTACGGTTCCGGCGACCGCTGAATTCCTGCTGCTCTGGGATGCGGTGCAGGGGGTGTCGCTCTCTGACTCCCCTGACACCTTCTCCTGGCGTCTGGGCACGGCGGGACGATACTCTTCCCGCGACACCTATGCTGCCTTCTTCTTTGGGAGAGAGTTCGCGCCCTGCGGCGACGAGATCTGGCATGCTGGGGCTCCCCTGGAAATTAAAATCTTCGCCTGGCTGGCAGTGCGCGAGAGACTATGGACGGCTGACAGACTCGCCCGACGGAACTTGCCGCACACTAGGACATGCCAACTATGCTGTCAGCACGACGAAGACACAACTCACATGCTCTTGGGCTGCTCGTACTCGCGCGAGATTTGGTACAACACACTTCTGCCTTTGGGCCAGATGGCATGTCACATCGATGCTCACACCCATCGATGTGACATGCCATCTGGTGTTCATCTCATACAGGTGGAGGCTCCACAACACTAACCTTCTATAAGAGGAGACCATAACGGGTGGATGGTGGTAAGCAACGGTGACAAGAGGAGATGATGTCGAAGGGAGGACGACATGATGAAACAGGCATTGGCGATAGCATGTAAGGAAGAAGACGGCAAGCGTATATAATATGTAAGAGCATCTACAGCCGAGCACCGCAAACCAGCCTCAAACACACGGTTTTGTATGAATTTGGGGTAGGACATATGAGGGATGCAGCTGTGGAACACGAGAAATGAGGTCCACGTGGTCACCTTGCGGGCGCGTCCGCGGGCGTATATGGGGCATAATTTGGTGACCACGGCTGTAGATGCTCTAAAAGGGAAGGGCCAGTGCGTGACTCGAGGGACGTGACGATAGATTCATCACATTTGCAGAAAGGAGAGGAAGTGGTTCGGTGTGCTCACATAGAGAAAAAGGTATATGTTTGTTCCGTGATAACGCACGAGCACTCGACTAGTTTTTGTAAAAGAAAAAGGAAATTCTTTAGAAGACACTCCATCTGCGCTGCATGTGCATTAGTTTGGCGAGCGATACCTTTTCCGGCGACCCGAGCAGGCGTGGCCTCCGCAACGCACGACCAGATCGGTGGCATGGCACATTGGTCCTGTCACGACTGGTCAGCCATCGATGACTCGTCAAGCTACTTCACAATTGATGCGCACAGTGATGATGGTAATATCTCCTTAGCGAAGCTATCTCGGCCACTACCAGCGATCAAAGAATCTATGAATCTATAGAGATATTAAGCTCCCATAATATGAAGCGTTGTGGTGCTTTGGGGGTTGTGGGGTTGCTAAGGACCCCGCATGTAAGGTTATGTGCTACGTATTTAGTTTTATTTCTTATTTTTTCACATTCTTATTAATGAGAAAATTTGTGTGTATTAAAATCATTTTTTGAAGATTTTAACATTTTGTTCAGATTCATTATGATTTATTGAATTCATGGATATTTTTAAATTCATGGTCATTTTTAATGTTTGTGAACATTTAAAATTTGAAAGCTTATTTACTTTTTGAATATTTTTTGAAATTGAATAACTTTTTTCTAAAATCAATGATTTTTAAATTTTCAACAATTTTAAATCCTTGAAAATCTTTTAATTAAACTAACACTTTTAAATAAAAAAAGATAACTAATTATTACAGAGCTGGCAAGGACGAGCAGAAAAAGAAGCTAAGCAACCGAGAGCTTCATGGGGCGGCCCATATGCAAGTGTTATAGCACCAATTCCACGATTTTCGCGTGGTATATGAGCTCCCAAGAGGCCCAAACACCACCACCAACTGATATCGAGGTCGCAACCGGTAAATACATCACAATCACACATCAAACAACTCAACTCTCTGGAACAAATATTGTCTCGAGAGGCAACCTGACACGAGATATACGAACAAAAAAAAACACCACCAAAACATAACTAAAACACAAACCAACAAGAATAAAATCCAAACAAACAACCGGCCACAATAATCTACCACATATAAAAGAGTTAATCATCGGTGTGAAGAATGGCGCGTTAGCCTCTAGTATTTTCATATGGCTGGCTTCAACGGGGCGCTCTCGTTATTCAGTCTGCACACGGAAGCAGAAGGCCTCCGGGTAAAGATCTGGATACGGAGCAAGGGTACAGACTGGTACCTTGCTAGGGTGGTCGAGCTGAGACCACGAATTGAGGGAGTGGTATACTTGTGGGCTGGAGAAAAGAGTGACACGCTGCTCATCAACTCGAACGCAGAGGAGATGTATGTTGCTTATCTCGACACCGGGGCAGTGGAGAAAATAACAAACGAATTTCATTTGAAGCAACGGATGATGTTGTTCCTATAGAAATAGATCGGCCGTCTTTATTCATGTCTCGGCTTGGTGGAGGGTGATAATCTTATCTTATATCTTATATCTTATATCTTATATCTTATATCTTATATTTTATATCTTATATCTTATATTTACTAATTGGAGGCACCATACGAGTTTCCATATTAATCCACATCATTAAAATTAATTACACCATTGATCTCTATAATCGATCAATCTTAACCTCACGATTTGTGTTACTCTTCTGGTGAATAAAAAAAGACTAACATACACGTGACAAGGACTTAACCTGACTACTAACCTATACGTATGGTCAGTTGATTCAAAAAAACCTAAACGTGTTCAAAGAAAAAAAACTTCAGTATTACTCCCCGTAAAAAAAACCTTCAGGTGTTCAACGAAAAAGAAAAAACCCACGTATTGCTCCAATCTCCTACGACAACTCTTTCTTTTTCAAGAAGCCATGAGTCCTCTCTTTCAACTGTAGGCCCAAACTTAGTTTTCCTGTGTCTCCTCTCGACACAACTACTCAATATCTCACCGTCCTATTGTTCCATGGCTCCAATAGGAGATTCGATCGGAGAAAATTTGGCTGCCGTATCTCCTTTTCTTCCATGGCTCCAAGAGAAGATTCAATGCGGAAAATATTGAGCCCCCCCCCCCTAGACGGCCAGGGTGTCCCCTCCTGTTCTTCAATGGCCCCAAGAGGAGATTTTGGTCGTGCCGTTCTCTCCTTAGGCGCACACTCTGGAGCACTTTGAAATTATGTATTCTTTAGGTCTATGAGATCATACCAAATTTACATCAGGATGTTCACGCATCTGCCGTCGAGGTTTACTCATCATGGGGAGCTACTACGCTGTTGGTCGGCCGGCCACAGTAACAACATGATGCAATGGAGATGTCTGAGTAGAATATTCATGCTCTGTATGGACCAATCAAGTATGCACATATATGATGTTCGACGTCTTTGATTGAAATACATCAGTTGTTACTGGTGAGCAGCGGCGGTAGCACAAGTGGAGTTTTGCGTCATAGGCTTCAGCACTAATCACAGAAAAGGATCATCTCTACAGGAAGAGAACCGGTGGCCGGAAGAAATAGAATTTCCGAGTGGCCTTGCATGGACCGATGAGGTGGAAGGACGGACAGACAAGAGACGAGAAAAAAGCTTCATGTGTATCGATGTTGACCCTAAGCATGTTTTTCATGGATACGTCACTTCCTCATCTACCCATCAATTTATCCCGTGTTCTTTACATGCATGATCTCCGAACGCATATATGAACTAGAATTCATGCATATTGCCCTTTCACACCATATGGCCACATATCTCGAGTTGTGTATGTACATATACATATGTCGGACTCTACATATTTTGATCTGATCAGTATGATGCTGATCCATAGACAAAAATTTCAATGATTCGTGCCCTTCAACTTGAAGAGAAAAAAAATTACCATTCTTTGATTCCTTCATGTATAATAACCACGCATGATTCTGTGCTTTCTTCACACGGCAAAAGTCTTCAATTTTTTCCTATTGATGTAATTTTAAAATCACTAGCCCGTGCGGAAGCAGCCCGTGCGGAAGCACGGGTTGTCGACTAGTATTTACTAATTGGAGGCATCATTAAAGCCTTCTCATTAATCCACATCATCAAAATTAATTATACCGTTGCATTGAATTAATTAACGCCGGAGATAAAAAGAAAACTTATGTAACACAAGTGGTCCGAAAAAGGCTGCTGACACGTTCAAACAAAGAAAGTATCCATCGTTACCTTAAAAAAAGATTTTCCTTCCATAAAAACTCCAGCGATGTAAAAGAAAAAACATAGATCCTTTTGATTAAAAAATAGGAATATTCATGTTGGTAACTGAAGATTCTTTTCCCTCAATAGATATGCTGAACGTAATATGTGATTTAAGTCCAAATTGACGAGTTTAAAAAAAGCAAGTCCATAATGAGCGCATCTGTCTACATGCTAAAACTAGAGAGCCCATATATGGTACGATTTGTCATTCCGCAAAAAAAATGATGCTACAAGTCAGACGTGATTTAAGTCCAACATGGTAACTTAAAACGCATGTTCCATAGTCCATCCACACTACAAGTCGTAGGACATACGTGATTGGAGTCCAACGTGACAAGTTTTTTGGAGAAAAAGTCCAATGTGATAGAACAAACAGTAGTACTCATGCATGCATGTGTACAGAGAAACTTGCCTTTGTATAAATGCATGTGTACCAAAACAATACAAGAGCCCATGACAAAAAAAATAAGGGCAACGTGTATACATGGCCGCTGATTCCTCTCCTTCAATTCTCCTCTCTTATCTATGTCTGCTGGCGGCAGTTTTTCTCAGCGAAGGATATATCCCCATTACCATCAAGTGTGCTCTCCCACCCGCATGGCTATCGGTGCACCACAAAGGAGCCCAAAGCCTGGTGCCGCAAGGGACACTGAGCGACCACAAGCGTCGATTGATCTTCCTCTTTGTCAGGATTGCCCCGTCTTCCTCCCTACATCATAGATCATCACACGTACTGTACAAATCTCAAGCTTATGAAAAGGTGCATTCAATGAGTGGCTTCGTATCTAAAGTATAAAATTATTTTCTTAGTTCAACAGACGAACTGCAGAATTCTGAAGCTTGGGGAAAAGCGCACTCAGTCTTCAAACACTTCAACTTAGAAGACTGCTAATCTCACGTGTTATCTCCCCTGGTTGGATGGTAATCAAAGCTTCGAAAGAAAATATCTGATAAACTGCAAAACAGCAGAATTAATGTTATAGAACCTGAAGTTCTAAAGTATCTGAATCTAATGTGTGATTACAACAGAGACGAGTATGAGCATTTAAAAATTAAGGAAACAGCACCCACTAGTGCATCGTTTGTATTAGATGAAGGCATGGTTTGTTGTTCTAAAATCAAACCCCTCAAAATCTAACGTCTCTGCAATGAATCAAACTCTTACACGTACAATGTTGAGAATTACTAACAATATTGTATTTTTTTCTGGGAGATCTAAAAATATTGTCAATCGAAACTGCCTATTAAGCCCATGCGGAATACCGAGGCGGCAGGGCCTTCTTTAGTTGGTGCCATTTAACTCTGTGCACTTTGTTTGTATAGTTTGGTTTATATATTTGTTTTGTTTGTACAGTATTGATATTTCGGAAGATACCATATTATGAAATTAAAATACGGTTGGTTCTTTATATATATACGTAATTAGTTTGGTACCATTTTGATATATACAATAATAATCAAAGTTGATGTGAATTCAAAATTGACATAATAATATTTAAAAAATGACACACTCACACATGTGGAGAGCTGGCTTTGGTACCATAATAATCTTTTTTTGAAGCATGGTCACCGGGCCGGTCAGTGTATATACTACTGGAAAATTCATGTTTGCCGAGTGCATTTCGTCATGGTACTTGGCAAACATATCTTTGCTGAGTGTCATTGAAAAAAAAACTCCATAAAAAAGCGAAACTCGGTAAACATGTGCTTTGCAGAGGGTCATGGACAAAACACTAGTCAAAACAGAGGAACTCACCAAAAAAGTGCTTTCAAGTGTCTTTCCCAAGTGCTACACTCGACAAAAGGGATATTCACTGTGTTGCACTGTTTTGGCCATCGAGATTGCATACGACCTCAGATGAAGATGATACAAAAAATTAAGTTTTTCATTTTGACGAGACAAATCATTTTCATGTTGAGAAATTTTCCATTTTAGGTCATATTAATAACACTTTTTGCCATGCCAAATATGGTCACAAATGATTAAGGCAGTGGTCATATTTATTGCATAGTTTATGACAAATGTCACTTAGGTGCATCTTGCCGTTACAAACAATGTTTCCAGATAGATTTTCCAACTTTTTTGTAAAAAAAGTATTTGTTTCCATTTTCTAAGTGTCTAAATGGATATTTTTGTGAAGTAGGCTGAAAAAAGGTGCAAAATGGCACCAGTTCAATTTTCACAAAATGTACACCATGTTTTTGGAAAATTCCCAAGTTTTGTGGATTTCCTAGTTATCTAGCTACTTTCTCACATTTAGATGACTTTAGTCGATTTCCCGAAAGTAATTCAAATTTGAACTGCAAGTATGTAATAGTTTTGTCCTAAAAATTAGCAAAAAAATATTTTTAGTAACACAAGTAGTCATTATACGGAAGAACCATTTAGAGTTTTGGATAGCCATGCCGGCCATTTTGCCCCTGTTTTTGGAGAAATGATTGACCCTGTTTTGGGAAAAATGAAAGAAAAAGAATACAAGTTCAAAATATGCAATTGTTTCATGTGGACTCCTCCTATTTGTACTTGTTGCGAGCAAAATGACCAAACTTCCAATATGAAAATTCTGAAAAAAAAATCATTCACAAAAATGGGCAATCATGTATCACCATTCATGGCTTTCAAGTCAAACTACCAAGATGATAGTCATATTCAATATAGTTTATTATAATTTTCTCAAATTAGACACATATGGGCATCTTGCCATTACAAACAATGTTCTCAAATAGAGTTTCCAACTTCTTCGTACAAAAAAATCATTTCATGACAAAAGTATCGATGTTAGTTTTCCTTGATCCATCCAAGATTCTGTATATATTAGTGGATAAAGGCTGAAAAGTTTTACTGTACACATATGACTGCCGCTTGAAATGTGAAATAGATGGGTACCGTTTTGACTTGTTGTGTTGTGTCTTGTGGAGGCACTGCCAGGTAGCGAGGAAGGTGATTCTGAAACCATTGGTGGTCTCGAATTTCACGAATTGTGATTCTCTTCATGGGATCAACAAGAAGCATTCTTGGGATCAAATCCTTTGCAAGACCAGATAAATGACTTGGAAGGATATAGTTACCTCCCTGGAATACCAAACCAGGGTTGAGGGAGTCCCGGACTAGGGGTGTCCGGATAGCCGGACTATCGTCACGGCCGGACTCCAAGACTATGAAGATACAAGATTGAAGACTTCGTCCCGTGTCTGGATGGGACTTTCCTTGGCGTGGAAGGCAAGCTTGGCGATACGGATATGTAGATCTCCTACCATTGTAACCGACTCTGTGCAACCCTAACCTATCCGGTGTCTATATAAACCGGAGGGTTTTAGTCCGTAGGACGAACAACAATCATACCATAGGCTAGCTTCTAGGGTTTAGCCTCCTTGATCTCGTGGTAGATCTACTCTTGTACTACCCATATCATCAATATTAATCAAGCAGGAGTAGGGTATTACCTCCATCGAGAGGGCCCGAACCTAGGTTAAAACATCGTGTCCCTTGTCTCCTGTTACCATCCGCCTAGACGCACAGTTCGGGACCCCCTACCCGAGATCCGCCGGTTTTGACACCGACATTGGTGCTTTCATTGAGAGTTCCTCTGTGTCGTCACCGATAGGCCCGATGGCTCCTACGATCATCAACAACGACGCGGTCCAGGGTGAGACTTTTCTCCCCGGACAGATCTTCGTGTTCGGCGGCTTTGCACTGCGGGCCAATTCGCTTGGCCATCTGGAGCAGATCGAAAGCTACGCCCCTGGCCATCAGGTCAGATTTGGAAGTTTGAACTATACGGCCGACATCAGCGGAGACTTGATCTTCGACGGATTCGCGCCGCAGCCAAGCGCGGCGCACTGTCTCGATGGGCATGATTTAGCTCTGCAGCCGAACAGTGCCCTGGAGGCCGCACCAGTATCCGCTCTGACCCTTAATCCGGGGCCGGATTCCCCGATCGAGGACGAGTGGTTGGACACCGCCTCGGGGGCTACAATCTCTACGGCGATCGAGCCGAACTCCATCCCTATCCTTTGCGAAGACCTCGACTCCAGGGTGCCGGACTCCTCTCCGGACTCTAAACCCTCCGCGCCCCTGCCAATTGAATCCGATTGGGCGCCGGTCATGGAGTTCACTGCCGCAGACATCTTTCAGCACTCGCCCTTTGGCGACATCCTGAATTCACTAAAGTCTCTCTCTTTATCCGGAGAGCCCTGGCCGGACTACGGACAGGAAGGTTGGGATGCGGACGACGAAGAAATTCAACGCCCACCCACCACCCACTTTGTAGCCACTGTCGATGATTTAACCAACATGCTAGACTATGACTCCGAAGACATCGACGGTATGGACGACGATGCCGGAGACGACCAAGACCCAGCGCCTACAGGGCACTGGAAGGCCACCTCGTCATATGACATATATATGGTGGACATCCCAAAAGATGGGAACGGCGATGGAACAACGGAGGATGACCCCTCCAAGAAACAGCCGAAGCGCCGACGTCAGCGGCGCCGCTCTAAATCCCGCCACAATAAAAACGATGATTCCGGCACGGGAGATAATAACACCCCGGACAGTGCCGAAGAGAACCCCCTCCAGCAGGACTCAGCGCAGGAGGAGGGAGAAGCAAGTCCGCACGACAGTGCGGTAGAAAGAGAGGTTGAGGACGATAATTATGCGCCTCCCTCCGAAGATGAAGCAAGCCTCGACGATGACGAGTTTGTCATGCCTGAGGATCCCGCCGAACAGGAGCGTTTCAAACACAGGATCATAGCCACGGCAAGCAGCCTCAAGAAAAAGCAGCAACAGCTTAGAGCTGACCAAGACCTGCTAGCTAACAGATGGACTGAAGTCCTTGCAGCCGAAGAGTATGAACTCGAACGCCCCTCCAAAGGCTACCCCAAACGCAGGCCGTTGCCTCGACTAGAGGAGGAAGCACCCAAGTCACCAGCGCATGATATGGCAGACCGGCCACCCCGTGGCCGCGACAGAGAAGCCTCTTGGCCCTCCGCTCAAGCCACACCCCGAAGCCGCTCAAAAAGTACTAAGGCACGGGAAAACGCGCCGGACTTGCGAGATATATTGGAGGATAAGGCAAAACATACAAGATCGATCTACGGATCGCGTGGGCGCCCAGCAATGCGGGATGATTACCATCGCGCCGGACACAGCAAAACCGGCCGGGCCGAACACAGTAGACAAAGCTCATATGAGCTACGTCGTGATATAGCCCAATACAGAGGCGCCGCACACCCACTATGCTGTTGGGGAACGTAGTAATTTCAAAAATTTTCCTACGATCACGCAAGACCATGGTGATGGCATAGCAACGAGAGGGGAGAGTGTCCGTCCACGTACCCTCGTAGACCGAAAGCGGAAGCGTTATATTAACGCGGTTGATGTAGTCGTACGTCTTCACGATCCGACCGATCCAAGCACCGTTACTCCGGCACCTCCGAGTTCTTTGGCACACGTTCAGCTCGATGACGATCCCCGAGCTCCGATCCAGCAAAGCGTCGGGGAAGGAGTTCCGTCAGCACGACGGCGTGGTGACGATCTTGATGTTCTACCGTCGCAGGGCTTCGCCTAAGCACCGCAACAATATGACCGAGGTGGAATATGGTGGAGGGGGGCACCGCACACGGCTAAGGAACGATCCG
>LR880968.1:927945372-927964208 GCA_904067115.1 Aegilops sharonensis
TCCGGTAAACGGGAGTTGCATAATCTCATAGTTACAGGAACATGTATGGGTCATGAAGAAAGCATTAACATACTAAACGATCAAGTGTTAAGCTAACGGAATGGGTCATGTCAATCAGATCATTCAACTAATGATGTGACCTTGTTAATCAAACAACAACTCCTTGTTCATGGTTAGGAAACATAACCATCTTTGATTAACAAGCTAGTCAAGTAGAGGCATACTAGTGACATACTGTTTGTCTATATATTCACACATGTATTATGTTTCCGGTTAATACAATTCTAGCATGAATAATAAACATTTATCATGATATAAGGAAATAAATAATAACTTTATTATTGCCTCTAGGGCATATTTCCTTCATATGCTTCACAGATGAAGTAATGGATCATCAAATCCCCGAGGGCTTCAAGCCCGTAAACATCGAATCATACGATGGTACCACAGATCCCGCGGTCTGGATCGAGGATTATCTCCTCCATATCCACATGGCCCGCGGTGATGATCTACATGCCATCAAATACCTCCCACTCAAGCTTAAAGGACCAGCTCGACATTGGCTCAATAGCTTGCCAGCATAATCAGTTGGTTGTTGGGAGGACCTGGAAGCCGCATTCCTTGATAACTTCCAGGGCACATATGTGCGACCACCAGATGCCGATGACCTTAGCCACATAATTCAGCAGCCAGAAAATCGGCCAGACAATTCTGGACTCGGTTCCTAACAAAGAAAAATCAAATCGTTGACTGTCCGGATGCAGAGGCCCTTGCAGCCTTCAAACATAACATCCGCGACGAGTGGCTTGCCCGGCACCTAGGACAGGAAAAGCCGAAATCTATGGCAGCCCTCACAACCCTCATGACTCGCTTTTGTGCGGGAGAGGACAGCTGGCTAGCTCGAAGCAACAACTTGGCCAAACATCCTGATATTTCGGATACCAAGGACAGCAATGGCAGGTCGCGTCGCAACAAGAACAAGCGCCGCATTAACGGCGATAATACTGAAGATACGGCCGTCAATGCCGGATTCAGAGGCTCTAACCCGGTTAGCGGAAGAAGCCATTCAAGAGAAATACCCAGGGCCCGTCCAACATGGACCGTATACTCGATCGCTTGTGCCAAATACATGGCACGCCCGAAAAACCAGCCAATCACACCAACAGGGATTGTTGGGTGTTCAAGCAAGCAGGCAAGTTAAGTGCCGAACTCAATGACAAGGGGCTGCATAGCGATGACGAGGAAGAGCCCCGGCCGCCGAACAATAGAGGACAGAAAGGTTTTCCCACACAAGTGCGGACGGTGAACATGATATATGCAACCCACATACCCAAAAGGGAGCGGAAGCGTGCACTACGGGACATATATGCGATGGAGCCAGTCGCCCCGAAGTTCAACCCATGGTCTTCCTGCCTGATCACCTTCGATCGAAGGGACAACCCCACTAGCATCCGTCACGGCGGCTTCGCCGCATTGGTTCTTGACCCAATTATTGACGGATTTCACCTCACCAGAGTCCTGATGGATGGCGGTAGCAGCCTGAACCTGCTTTATCAGGATGCAGTGCGCAAAATGGGCATAGACCTCTCAAGGATTAAACCTACAAAGACGACCTTTAAAGGCGTCATACCGGGTGTAGAGGTCAATTGTACAGGCTCAGTCACACTCGAAGTGGTCTTCGGATCTCCGGATAACTTCCGAAGCGAAGAGTTAATCTTTGACATCGTCCCATTCCGCAGCGGCTATCATGCACTGCTCGGACGAACCGCATTTGCAAAGTTCAATGCGGTGCCGCACTACGCATACCTCAAGCTCAAGATGCCAGGCCCTCGAGGAGTAATCACGGTCAATGGAAACACTGAACGCTCTCTCAGAACGGAGGAGCATACGGCGGCCCTCGCGGCGGAGGTGCAAAGCAGCCTCTCACAGCAATTCTCGAGTCCGGCCACTAAGCGTCTGGACACCGCCAAGCGCGCCCGGAGTAACCTGCAACAAGACGACCTGGCACGATTCAAGCACGAGTAGCAATCCGGCCCCAACCCCCGCCCTTGCAAAATTGCGAAGGTAGTATTACGCGTACATAATTACGCTCTGGAGATACCATGGGCATATGGGGAGGGGCAAGACAACGACACGTCAAGAATGCGGCTCGACCGCACCAGGGGCTCCCATTTGTGTCACTTCCTTTTTTTTTCTTTTTTTTCTTCCTTTTTTTTACTTTCAGGACTCCGTCTTTGAGAAGTCCTGTCCGGCACTCGAATCGCCGAACTCACGATGCAACAGCCAGGGAAGCGGAAAGCCACGTCGAGTGTTTGGGTGGTCTCTATTACGAGCATTGTACCTGTTTTACATATCATCAAGCAGCTTACCCCTGGAGGGGGACATGTTAGATAGTCCCATCCCTTGCTTATCGCACTATTTGTATCGTTCTGCTTCCATTGCAGTACCTTTTTGAATAAACAATACATAGCTTTTGCTTATTATTGCTCTACTTCCTTTTGTTCATTACACGACATGTTGCAACCGTACACTTTGGTACGGCCAATACACCAGGGGCTCAAGTATCCCAAAATTATGGTGTGATAGGTCCGAACACTTTCACAAGTGCGGCACCCCGAACTTATAGCATTATATGAATTGGCTCCGAATCATATCTTGGGTCAATAGTTGGGTTTGCCCGGCTCCCGTGTTTTGGTACCTTACGTTCTGCTATATCGGCTAAGGTAGCACCGGGAGAACCATTGCGATTGTGCCCCAGTTATGCTGGGTCGAGCACCTCAGTGGAGAAAGCTAAAACTGACTGTCATGATAGGGCGAGAGCCGGTCGCTGTTCGAGAGGTTTTTTCGGGTCCCTAAAGACTTATGCCGCTTAGAGCGAGGAACCGGAATTGTCCGGCCAAGGCGTGGATAGCGCCCCGAACTCGGTCTTCCGAATACTAGGGGCTTCGCCGAAATTTAAAATTATAGAATTCTATGGCTAAGTGAGAGTGTTCGAGAATTATAAGTCCGGTTGCCTTGTTCGTTGTGTTGAGCGCCTCCCTAGATGGACCCAAAAATGGGAACATGAGTGCTCAAGTTTATCCCGAACACCCCAGCACTCGTGGCATGGGGGCTGAAGCCAACGACTTGCCATCTCTCAAATTTGATAAACGGCCGCACATAAGGTAATATTTTAAATTAATAAGCGTTGCTTAGCGCATATGAACAAGTTTTCAGCGTACATGATAACACATGCGAGTTTATTCAAAAATTACATCTCTGGAGCACTCATCCGCTATTCGGCGGGCACCCTTCAGGAGGCCCTCATAGTACATTTCGGGCGTGCGATGCTCATGGCCCTTCGGTGACCCGTCCGTCACAAGTCTCTCCGCATCCAGCTTGCCCCAGTGCACTTTTGCACGGGAAAGGGCCCGACGGACACCTTCAATGCAGACGGAGCGCTTGATGACTTCTAGCCGCGGACAGGCATCCACCAGCCGCTGCACCAAGCCGAAGTAGCTCCCGGGCATGGCCTCCAATGGCCACAGCCGCGCTATAAGGCCCTTCATGGCCTGTTCGCGCGACCTTATGGAGCTCGACCAGCTGCTTCAGCTGGTCATTCAGGGGCACCGGATAGTCGGCCTCAGCATACTGAGACCAGAACACCTTCTTCGTGGAGCTCCGGTAGAATGCGGCAGCGTCAGACGCACTGCGGGGCAAATCTGTGAATGCTCCTGGAGAGCTCCGAATCCGGGTAAGTAATAGGTAATTCACTCTCACATGCTTGCTTTGCATAAAGAATGCCTTACCCGCTGCTATCTTCTTTAAAGACTCAATTTCTTGGAGGGCTTTTTGGGCCTCGGCCTTAGCAGCTTTGGCACCCTCAAGAGCCGAGGCGAGCTCGGACTCTCGAGTCTTCGAGTCATGCTCCAAACTCTCGTGTTTTTCCACGAGAGCTTGGAGCTCTTGCCGTACCTTGGCCAGCTGCGCCTCCCCCTTCTCTCGCTCGGTGCGTTCCGCAGCCGCTTTGTTTTCGGCCACGGACACCGCTTCCTTCAGGGTCGCCACCTCGTTCGTGGCCCCTGCAGTACCCAAGGTATTCCTGTTATTTTTTGCAACCAAAGCCTTTTCTATAAGGTATTTTTTTAATAAGGTATTACTTACCTTCCTTGTCCTCGAGCTCCTTCTTGGCTTGTCCGAGCTCGTTCTCGGACCGCTCGATGTTCTGCTTCAATGCATTGACCTCCGCAGTTAGTGCGGCAGAGGTCAGCAGCGCAGCCTGCATTCCCATATTGACATACTTATGTTAGACTCCTGCGTATATCTTTTTAGATCCTTAGTCCGGTTTTTCTTTCCGAACAACGCACTAAGCATCAGGGGCTACTGTCTATGCGGTTATATTTTTTACATATTCTAAAACTTACCTCAAAGCCTGTTAGAATGCTGGTACAGGCTTCGGTCAGTCCGCTCTTGGCGGACTGAACTGTCCGGATCACCGCACTCATAACAGTACGGTGCTCCTCCTGGATGGAAGCGCCGTTAAGCGCCTCCTGTAAGCTATCCGGTGCCTCCGGTTGGACGGAGGACACCGGCGTCTTACCCTTCTTGCGAAGGATCCGCTGTCCGGACTCTGGAACCGCTGATGGTTCCGGCATGGAGTCCGGACGAGGGTCGGGCTTAGAGCCCCTGGGGATCTTGCCCCCCGCGCCCCTGGAGTCTGGGAGGTCGCCTTGTGGCACCTCCTGCGCTACCTCCTCTTGACCAAGCCCCCCTGGGGCCCCGCCGCGGCGTCGCCCGCAGCGTGAGGCGAGGAGGCGGTCGGAAGCGAGGTACTCTCCATTTCCGACGAGCCCAGGGACCCGCTCGATGAATCGGCGAACTCGCCCTTGGGCGGGCTGCACGGTTGTTCAACATTAGAGAACACTCTGCAATAATAAAAAAAGACCGTGGGTATCCGGACACTTACGATCTCGCCAGGGGCTTGGCCCTTGTAGGCCAGTCCTCCTCGTCGTCGTCGACGTTGGTGGAGAAGTCCGGAGGAAGGGTTCTTCCCTTCTTGGACCCTCCGGCCTCCCCAGCTGGGGCGGGCTTCCTTTTCTTCTCCTCCCCCGCTGGGGGAGGAGCTTCTTCTTCTTCCTCCTCATCTTCAGGAGAAGATTCCGCTTCGAAATCTGGCAGCACCTGGCGTCGGGAGCTCCTTCGAGTTCCCGTGACCTCCTTCTTGGCCTTCTTCTCCGGCACCACGTAAGGCGCCGGAGCCAGCAGCCCCGTTAATTGGGCGTCCGCTGGGTCTTCTAGCAAAGGGGCCGGATAGTTAATCTGTCCGGACGTTTTCAGCCAGTCCTGTCAAAGATTAGGGAGTTTTAGATCCCACTTAGAGTCAATCTATGAAAAAAGAGTCCCGTAAAGGGTAAAATAGCTTACCTCGCCGGCTGGACGCTGCGAGCTGTATCCGCGATCTTTGGTAGCGGATGCTGGGGCTTCCGCGCCCTTGAACAGCACCTTCCAGGCATCTTCGTACGTAATGTCGAAGAGCCGGTTCAAGGTTTGGTGCTGTGCCGGATCGAACTCCCACAAGTTAAAGTCCCTTTGTTGGCATGGGAGAATCCGGCGGATGAGCATCACCTGGATTACGTCGACAAGCCTAAGATTCTTGGCCACCAGGTTTCGGACGCATGTTTGAAGTCTGGATGTCTCATCCGAATTCCCCCACGTCAGGCCCATCTCTTTCCATGACGAGAGCCGTGTGGGGAAGCCAGATCTGAATTCGGGGGCCGCCACCCATTCGGTGTTGCGGGGCTCGGTGATGTAGAACCACCCCGATTGCCACCCCTTTATTGTCTCCACGAAGGCGCCTTCGAGCCATGGGACTTTGGCCATCTTGCCAACCATGGCGCCTCCGCACTCCGCTTGACGGCCGCCCACTACCTTCGGCCGGATGTTGAAGATCTTCAGCCATAAGCCGAATTGGGGCGGGATGCAGAGGAAAGCCTCGCACACGACGATAAACGCCGAGATGTTGAGGATGAAATTCGGGGCCAGGTCGTGGAAGTCCAGGCCATAGTAGAACATGAGCCCCCGGACAAATGGGTGAAGAGGAAAACCTAGTCCGCGAAGGAAGTGGGGCAGAAACACCACCCTCTCACGGGGCCCAGGGGTCAGAATGAGCTGCCCCTCGTCGGGAAGCGTGTGCGCGATGTTGCCGGACAAGTATCCGGCCTCCCGCAGTCTTGTGATGTGCCCTTCCGTGACGGAGGAGGCCATCCACCTGCCTCCCGCTCCTGACATGATTGGAGAAAGGTTGAGGTGGGATGTGCGGGCTTGGGCGCTGGAGCTCAAGTGCGTGGAAATGGATAAGCAAAGGAGGAAGAAGGCGTAGGTGAAAAGGTGGATGCTTATCCCCTTATATAGACGGACGAAGCTATGCGTCCCCCACCAGCCTGGTAAAACTCGCTTATTTCCCAAGCGCCGTGATCAATGGCACGGATGGGTTACCCACGTCCGTATTGATGAGAATCCCGGAATAAGGGGGCACGATCTATGCTTTGATAAGACGTGCCAAGGAAACCGCCTCGCTAAACACGCTGAGGTGGGAACAGTAAAAACGATTCATATAAAGGCCTTGCCGTGGTGTGAGGTCACGCCGCGGAATAGCAGATCTGTGCAAAATTTATTCTCTCTATGGTGTTATGTGGAACTTGTTTTGCAGAGCAGGACACTATCCTTGTGTTCAAAACCTTCTATGAAGTATTCGGAGGAGGAACCCGCCTCGCAATGCCGAAGACAATCAACGCGCCGGACTCATCGTCATTGAAGTCTGGTTCAGGGCTACTGAGGGAGTCCCGGACTAGGGGGTGTCCGGATAGCCGGACTATCGTCACGGCCGGACTCCAAGACTATGAAGATACAAGATTGAAGACTTCATCCCGTGTCCGGATGGGACTTTCCTTGGCGTGGAAGGCAAGCTTGGCGATACGGATATGTAGATCTCCTACCATTGTAATCGACTCTGTGTAACCCTAACCTATCCGGTGTCTATATAAACCGGAGGGTTTTAGTCCGTAGGACGAACAACAATCATACCATAGGCTAGCTTCTAGGGTTTAGCCTCCTTGATCTCGTGGTAGATCTACTCTTGTACTACCCATATCATCAATATTAATCAAGTAGGAGTAGGGTATTACCTCCATCGAGAGGGCCCGAACCTGGGTAAAAACATCGTGTCCCTTATCTCCTGTTACCATCCGCCTAGATGCACAGTTCGGGACCCCCTACCCGAGATCCGCCAGTTTTGACACCGACAAGGGTAGTCAAATCTCCAGACATAAAATGAATGCTAAAGTCCAACTAATCTACAAAAGGTATACACTTGTCAGATCCAACTTAATTACATATGTTTTGCCTCACCTTTATCTTTTTGAACAGGCTGGGAGTATATTCATCATCAAATGGAACAGAGCCACAAAGAAGAGCATAAAGTATCACCCCACAGCTCCAAACATCAACCTCGGGTCCAATATATACTTCACCTGAGATAACCTGCGCAGAAACACTCACTAAGCTATTAATGCAGAAGATGTGTGTGAAGAAGCGTGAGGATAAAGACGCAAGTAATAGAAATAAGTGAATACCTCTGGTGCAGCATAGTTTGTACTCCCGCAGCTTGTATTCAAAAAATGGCCATCATGCATGACATTACTTAACCCAAAGTCAACAAGTTTCACAGTATATTTGGAATCAAGTAACAGGTTTTCTGGCTTTATATCACAATGAACAACCATGTTTCTGTGGCAGTATTCAACACCTGATATAATCTGTTCAGGAAAAGGTTAATAAAAAAACTATTGATACAAAACCTCAATATGCATTCAGTGGATCTGAAAGAACCCTTCAAATTACATATTTGCCTTCAGAAGGAAATACCATCTTTGTATGTTTTAAAGCACAGTTTGATTTAAGAACTAAGGCTAAGACAATCAAGGCATGAAGAATAGGATGCCATTTAAACAAGAATTAGTTTAGTTACTGATACTAAGAAAATCAAGGCATCAAAAGATGAAGACACCAGAGTGATATTAAAACATCGGCGCATCAAGTAAATGTTAACTGGTTGATCAGTTCAATCCAAAAGATAAAGCAATTACTTTGGAAAGCTTGCAACAATATGTGGTACAGGTCTTGAGCTAAAACCTATAAGGTTTTTCTTTCGGTCGAATTTTCCGGTAACACGACCAGTTACCGGAAATTTCCATGAGCCCCGAGAAAAGTCGATACCGCTTGAAAAAGAAATCATTTTAATTCAAACGTCAAGATGATGCCAAAACATAGTATGTATGAGCTACCATAAAACTGCCCACAACAAGGTGGTTCAGGAGCCCCACTTCTCTGCTGGAGGTCACCAAAAGTCAACTCTGCGTTGTTTGCAACCTTCATTTTTTTTAGTGCATAAAAAATATTAGCGATGGTGCCAATGATGAAGAGTTGAATCTGGGCCAATGGGTATCAGCACGGAAGGAAACTAGCTGACTATTGGACCAGCAACAAATTAGCATGCACTATGTGTTAAATATAATATATTTATACGCTAGAAAGTTTTGAATTCGGAATTCGTTTGGAACTTTTGGGCAATTCTTTTTTGAATATTCTGTGATTTTGCGAATGATGCACAATTACTTCTGCATCGGAGCAGTAGCCGCCGATCTGCCTTATTGATGGATCGATAAATGTCTAGATTTCTGCGATTATGTTTTACACGGAAACCAGTGTTTCCGGACACTCCCAGAAAAAATGGCACCGAGAAAAAAATCCTTAGCTAAAACTTAGTCAACGAATGCAAACCAAGCAAATTCATCTTGATTTGCACAGTAAGCACGTGAGGGATGTGGACACTGGACAATTGGCCAGCATGTGCATACATTTCACGATCAAAATAAGAAGGTCAGCAAAGTTCATTATGAACACCTATTGGTATTCCCAAAGAATGTGTTCCCACATGCCAAAAACAGAAAAGGCACCTGCTGGAAGATTCGACGAGCCTCATCTTCCTGTAACCGCCCTTTCTCAATTATATAGTCCAATAGCTCACCATTGTTTGCAGTATTCCATGGCAACAAATATATCCTTAGGTGTGTCAATGACCTCATAAACCCGGATGATATGAGGGTGAATGAAGTCACTGAACATCCTCAATATCTTAATTTCTCTATTTGCTGGAAACAAGATATGAGAAAACAATAGACGTAAATCGTTAGACATTCAGCCTATGAAGAAATTCCAGCTGCAAATTTTACTAACAGCAACAACAAGAGGTGAACTTTCTTCTTAACCAAAGCCGAATGTATCCTAGACTGACGTACTTTATCTCGACTAATGACAATCCTCCCGAGGCGCTCCCGCGAGCGCCGTTGGGAGGCAACCCTCGCGCGCCCCCCTCCGGCCCTCCACCCCGTCTCCCCCTCCCTCGCCGCCGCCGGGGGCGTCGCCGGCCAAAGGCCACATGGCCGAGGCGGCGGCGGGGCAGTTTCTTCCTGCGCGCGGATGGATGGCGTCGCGGGCCGCCTCCCTCCTGACGCGGCGTCAGGTCCCGGCCGGCTCTTGCTCCGGCGCTCCGCCCCGCGCCCTTGTGGCCCGCCGGTGACTCCTCCTCCCCTCCCCACCTGCAGCCCGTGGGATCTGGTGGGCACGGTCGTGCTGGCGGCGGATCTGGGCATCCCGGCCCAGATCCGGTGGATGTGTGGGTCATCGATGGCGGGGGTGGCCGGCGACCCCGTGGAGGTGGTGGTGTGGCGGCCGGTGTCCGTGCTGCTCCGGTGCTGGGTGGTCGGGCGTCGGGTGGTGCTGACCAGGGCGTGGAGGTGCAGGTGATGTGGTGGTGGCAGGTTGACTGCGGCGGCGGCCAGACTGTTCTGGCGTCGGCTCGTTTGTAGGCTGCATGTATCGGCCGTTGACTCCTCTCCTCGGCGTCCGGACGCTTCTCTCGCCGGAGAGCTGGCCTTCTCCCGGCTGCGGTCCATCGACTGTCTCGCACCCGGTGCCGTTGGACCGAGCTGGTCTCGCGCTCGGCAGCAGGACCGGCCCGTCTTGCGCCCGGCAGCAGGACTGCGCTCGTCTCGCGCCCGGCAGCAGGACCGGCCCGTCTCGCGCCCGGCGGCAGGACCGCGCTCGTCCCACGCCCGGTGTAGCAGGACGGATCGATGGAGGCTTGGTGGCCGGCCTATTCGGTCTCGGCGCTGGGACCGGCCATGGGTGCGAAAGGCGGATCCTTTCCACTCATTTCTGCGGTTGGGGTAGCGGTAGGGCTCGGGGGTCTTGGTGTCATGGTCTTGGTGTCCGGGGCGGCGGCCCTTGTGGTGGTGGCGCGGTGCTCATGGGCAGAGCTCGTGCCTCGGTGCTGCCCGGCTGCCATGGCCGTGTGGGCGGCGTGGTAGCCGGGGTGTGGCGTTCGGTGGCGGTGAGTATTGGCCGGGGTGAAAACCTACTCTATCTTCGGACAGACTGGCGACGGCGAAGATCGCTCCCTTCTTGAAGGCGTCGTCGCGGCTATCATTGTCCGTCGTGTTGCTCCAGGGAAACTCTGATCCTCGGATCGGGCGGTGGCGGCGCTCCGGTGTCGTATCCTTCTTGAAGGCGCCGCCTTGGAGCCCACGGTTCGTCATATGCGGCTTCACTTCTTCGCGGTCACGGCTGAAGCCCTCGGCGGCTCTTGTAGTGCTAGGGAGTGTGTTGCTGCGCTCAGCGCCTATGTATCCTGCCTTGGGTGTGTGTGTGCGTTTGTGGTGGGTGAGTGCGGTTGTATCGGACACTGTTGTCAATGCTTTATATATAAAGCGGGGCGAAAGCCTTTTTCGGTATCTCGACTAATTGATTAACTGGGAATCAGGAACAAGCCTATAAGTCTTACCAGCACTGAAATTAAGCAGATAACTCGAAATGTTGAGCAAGCAAGCCGAATGTATCCTAGACATGGAGGCATACCTTTCTCTTCCATTTGCATAATTTCCATTTGGTGACGGTTCAGAATTTGTATAGCAACTTTGTGTCGTGTAAGCTTATCCTCTGCAAGCTTCATTTTTCCAAATGAGGCAATACCTAATGTTCTGCCCAGATTGTAGTTCTTTAATGCTTCAGAATGTCCGCCTCCGCTGGTGTTCCCATCCATTGTCACTATGTCAAAACAAGAGAAACGACATATGTGATTCAGCAAACAGTTTTATAGTTCAGTCAGGAATTGAAATCAGTTACAAGTATATCGATCTCCCTTCTCCACTCTCTCCACTCGGATGATTGTTGCTGACCTAATTAAAGCACGGACACCACAGAAAGATGATTTTCAAACACTTGAATCCATTACCTCTTCTTAGAGACCGGCAGGCCTTGAGTGTGAAATGAGTGGGCTGGCCATAGAAGACCACTATGGGACATGAATGGCGAGGGCAAGAGTGGTTCAAAGGTCAACGAATTGGGTGAAGTTCCCTTGTCAAATTTGGGGAAAGTTTTCTAAAAAAGGTTCATAAATTAATACTACCATGACTAGGCATATATGTGTTGTAACTTGTAAACATGGAAGAGATCGACATACAAGAAATGCAGTCATCGAACAACTGAGCTGAAAAAACAACAGAGAACAGCAATAAATGAGCTAACACATGAATCTGCTACTAGTACTACTCAACAACCGTGCACACAACAATTACACGACGGTATCAGCATCAGAATCAGAACCCCCCGATCGCTATGTAGGATCTTTTCGACCAGCATCAGAATCAGAATCCCACGATTGCTCTGTAGGATCTTTTCGATGATATATAGAGTGAATTGGGGGAAAGTGAGATCAATAAGCCGACTAATTAACCGATCAGTCAGCAGTCAAAACTTTCAACTCCAAGCATGATGAGGTGAATGTTGGTCTGGGTGGATCTGCGACAACGATCTCCGTTGGAGGGAAGAAACAAACAAGGCACCGAAATCACACAACCACAAGCAGAGCAGCACACAAAGAAACTAATAAACTCCCCGCTTGAGCCAACCAAAAGCCGAATGGACAAGCATCACTGCCGGCCTCGATCAGAACTAATTAAGAGCACGCACGAATCACTACACTCGGGTGAGAATTGCAGCAAAGATGAGCTGGGCGATTGCCTTAATTACCTCGCCAAATCCCGTGGACAGAGGGAGGCGACGAGAGCGCCGGCCCAGTGAATCGAGAGAGGTTTCGGGGTCGTTCTTGCTCCGGCGGTGGGAGAGAGAGAGAGAGAGAGAGAGAGAGAGAGAGAGAGTGCTGCTTAGGTGGGGGCGGCGTAACCGGGGAAAGGAAAAGATAGCGTCAGCATCAGCCGCTCGCTGGCCTGCTGCTCGATCGCCTCACGCGTCTCGTATGTTCCTTCTTTGTCTTCTGTCGTTTCCGGTACCCCGCCCATTTTTCTCTCCTTCCGTTTCCCTTCCATCGTGTGTGTCGATCGTTTCCTCCGCCCGTCGTCAGTTAATTTAGACGGTATAGGAATGGGATGCACGGCAGAGGCTTTTCGGTCGCCGGTGATGCGGCGCTGGTGCGAATTATGCATGCCGTGCCCGTGAGGCCGGCGTTGGCGGTGGG
The DNA here is from genome assembly GCA_904067115.1 of Aegilops sharonensis. Classification (NCBI taxonomy): domain Eukaryota; kingdom Viridiplantae; phylum Streptophyta; class Magnoliopsida; order Poales; family Poaceae; genus Aegilops; species Aegilops sharonensis. The sequence goes on from LR880968.1 coordinate 927,957,944, forward strand.
TGGGATTAACTTAACGTGGAACGTCGCTGTTACGTGCTCGACGAGAACGTTGGCTATATTGGGTGCATGCGCACGCTGCAACGTTTTCTCCGATCGAATTTGTTTTATTTGTTCTTGTTTGTGGTAGCACACTGCCTCTGCACCAGTCACGATCCTGATAGCTACTTATTGATTATACTTTTCGCGTGACACATCTAGAATTGGTGTTTGCTCTGGATTTCACGTGTGCGATCGACACAGGCTGTGTACATGCGCGACAAGGTGTGCTGCATGCATGCGCGGCCCCCTGTGAGCGTCTACTCCGCAGCGCCACTTGAAGTTGCTTCTTTGCATTCTATATAAATGAGGAGAAGATTCAAACCTTCGATTCTGTAGAAACGATTTTATTGATTTAGTCCTCCTTGCATCTTGCTCCCCGGAATCCTTGAGTGAATAGGGTGTCTCTATTCAAACAGTTTAGGCAGAATACTTGTGGTGGTAATAATTGTTTTACCAGTATTTTAATTTCAGCTGTGCAAAATTTTGATTGTGGCTCTAAAGATTCGCGTTTGCTTCAAGATGTTAGCTCACGGTAAACCTTATCAGTGACAACTGGTAAAAGTTGAAAACTGCATCCATTTATGTTATATTCTGCTGAATAATATAACAACTATCCATCTCTTCTAGAGTAGTTTGCTTTATTTGGCATAACATTTCTAACTACATCAAATGTACGCTTTGACAAATCCTAAACATCCAGGTATATATGTACATCTTGATTCTAATCAAGAGAGCAGACTTTCGTAATATGCTTCTAGTTCTCAAGTATGAAGCAATCAGTTGTCTCTTGGGAAGCTTTATCTATTTATTTCAGTTTCTGCATATATGACAGGTCTAGACTATAAGGAGGATGATTGATGTTGTCGTGCATGTTAAGTTGTGCTTAACAAACGTTATTCTGCTGGAACATAGAACTGGGCTATTAAGACTTACTTCTAATGGTTATGCGTTAGAACATGAAAACGGAAAGTCACACCCGGCTACAACAGAAATTGATGGAAGTCGTTTTTTTAAATGTTACCGATTATGTTATGTATGGGAACTTGCAGTCTGCCTCAAAGATCATACTATAAAGAAGATTGAGACAATTTTCAAAATATACAATGATATAGCAAGCGTTTAGGATTAGAAATAGACTCCCTTCCTAAGTTAAGGCAACAAATGCATGCATTCTCTCTCCTCTTGTCCTTTTTTTATTGAAGATAGGTAGAAAAAAACAATATTGCTGAAGATTCGGTGTAAAAAGTATCAAGTCATCAAACACCATTTGAGTATAATTGTCTTGGCTAAAGATTAATATGATATGTAATGCGGGTGACCATAGCAAGGGGTGATGATTAGACAAATAAAGGGATGATGAAGATTTATATTCTGAAGCGGAGCTCGTTTGAAAACAGAACCATGTGTAGATGAACAAAACAAGATGGAAAATTATGTCTAATTATGTGTGGTAATTCTAAGATTTAGTTAAGCTGAGTATCATTTGTTTTCCACAGAAGGGGTGCGAGGGTTGTTTCTCCCGTAGCAACGCACGGGCACATTTACTACTATATGCTCATATATCCATGTATATCAACTCTTCTCTTTTTTTTTGAGAAACTCCATGTACATCAACTTTTTTTTTTAGAAGAACACCGCACTTTATTTCATTCAATAATGTTTAAAGGGATACAAATGTGATCCGGTGGATCAATAAGCCACACATGTCTACCAATACAAAGTGTAGTGGATGTTCTAGCTAATCTGTGCGCCTCATCATTACTTGCGCGGTGTTCATAGATCGCAACTCTGTAGTCTCGTCTTTCTATCGTCAATCTCTCTAAGGATCATGCAGTACTCGCCTAAGTTCCGCTCGCTCTTTAGGTCGTTTATGACTCTCAGACAGTCGGATGCAATGCGTGCTTTTGAGACGGCCAGATCCTCGGCAAGAGCTAAAGCTTCTCTGCACGCGCACGCCTCCAGAGTAGCAGGTTCTATCACACCTTGAAATACAACCGCGGACGCCCCCAGGAATACGCCACGGTCACTTCGACATACCACACCAACAGCACCAAAGTTAGAAGATTTCGCCACCGCTGCATCAACATTCATTTTAACCTACCCAATGCTTGGCGGTAACCATTCTGTACCTCGCGAGCTAGGTGTTGCATTTGTTATACATCCGGTTCGTCGCTTGGGTAGTTCATGTATCTCTTGCAAGTATCGCTCAATAAATAAATGCGTCGACAATGGACTCTGAAACTCGTGTTCATGGATAGCCCTTCTTCTTGCCCACCAGATTGCCCATAGTGTGGCTAGGACAGAGATGAATTTATCCTTGCTCAATGTATTACGCAGACTGAAAAGCCAAAGCTTGGGGTCCAGTGTCTCGTCGCCATAGACCGGGAGTAGTGCATCATCATCCCGGAGTGACCACACTCCTTTGGCCATGTTACAGTTGAGGAGAGCATGCCTCCATGAGTAGACAGCTGCCAAACAGATCGGACATGTTGCATCTTCTGTCATATGCCTCCTCACCCGTTTCTGGCCCGTCGGAGAGAGACGCCCGAGCCAATCGCCAGGCGAAGACTCGAAGTTTGGCAGGCACCTGTACCCCCACAGCTTCTTCCATTCTTTCTCTTGTTTCAACGTATCCGAGTTCTCTGTTTGTCCCGTTAACCATGCTTCCCGTCTATACTTTGTTTCTACAACCATCCTGTAGCATGATCGGACTGAGAAAAGGCCCGCCAAGCATAGAAGTCCGGCTGTGTTTTGTAGCTGATTGGAATTTGCCTAATGATCTCGGCGTCCATCGGAAGCAGGTGCATGTCCAACGCTTCACCATTCCATGTACGGGTCACACATGACATCAATTCTGAAACAAATGATGGGGGATTTGCTGATATATGGGTAAGTGGACGCATATTAAAATTCCTAGGCAACCAATTATCATTCCAGATGTTTGTCCCCTGCCCGTCTCCAATTCTCTTAATCAAGCCAATTCTCCAAATGTCTCTTCCTTCACATATGGATCTCCAGATCTGGGACGGCCTTCCTCCCAACTCAGCTGATAAGATATCCGAAGAGGGAAAATAAACTGCTCTAAGAATGCGGGCACTAAGGGTGTCTGGATTAGTAAGAATCCGCCACGCCTGTCGTGCTAACAGGGCAAGGTTAAAAATTTCCATATCCCGAAATCCCAGACCACCCTTGTATTTTGGCATGCACATGGTTTCCCATGAGACCCATGCTGTCTTTCTCTCTCCAGCCCTACTGCCCCACCAGAATTTGCGAATCATCGTTGAGATGTGTTGACACAGGCCTCTTGGAAGCTTAAACAGCGCTATGGAGTATGTAGGGACCGCCTGTACCACTGATTTTATAAGCACCTCCTTACCGCTGCCCGCTAGACACTGTTCCATCCAGCCCTGCACATTTTCCATACTCTGTCCTTCAAATAAAGAAGACTCCGTTCTTTGTGCGCCCAACATCTGAAGGGAGACCCAGATATCTTTCACTTAAGGATTCCTTTTTGTATCTCCAGAACTCCTTTAATGGAAGCTCTAGACGGATCTGAAACACCTTTGCCAAAATATATAGACGACTTATCATTATTTGTCCTCTGCCCCTGAGGCTTGACAGTATAGGTTGAGGATCTCCTTCAGATTGTGAGTATGCTCGATAGTGGCCCTGCTAAATAGAAGACAATCATCAGCAAAGAGAAGATGGTTTACTTTTGGCGCCGTGTTTGCTATCTGAATTCCCTCGCATTCACCATCCAGACTGGCTTTCTTCAACATGCATGACAACCCTTCTGCTGCCAATAAGAACAAGTACGGGGATATAGGATCACCCTGCCTTATGCCTCTAGAAGGGGATAATTCACTGGTACGTCCCCCATTAAACAGTAGAGAAAAAGAGACAGAAGTCACCCCTCTCATTACTTGTTCAACAAAAGAAGTACAGAAGCCCACCTTCTTCATGATAGCCTCCAAATACGCCCATTCCACTCGGTCGTACGCTTTCATCATATCAAGTTTAACTGCGCAATGCTCGTTCTTCTTGCTCCTGTTATGCTTCATAAAGTGNGATTCCTTTTTGTATCTCCAGAACTCCTTTAATGGAAGCTCTAGACGGATCTGAAACACCTTTGCCAAAATATATAGACGACTTATCATTATTTGTCCTCTGCCCCTGAGGCTTGACAGTATAGGTTGAGGATCTCCTTCAGATTGTGAGTATGCTCGATAGTGGCCCTGCTAAATAGAAGACAATCATCAGCAAAGAGAAGATGGTTTACTTTTGGCGCCGTGTTTGCTATCTGAATTCCCTCGCATTCACCATCCAGACTGGCTTTCTTCAACATGCATGACAACCCTTCTGCTGCCAATAAGAACAAGTACGGGGATATAGGATCACCCTGCCTTATGCCTCTAGAAGGGGATAATTCACTGGTACGTCCCCCATTAAACAGTAGAGAAAAAGAGACAGAAGTCACCCCTCTCATTACTTGTTCAACAAAAGAAGTACAGAAGCCCACCTTCTTCATGATAGCCTCCAAATACGCCCATTCCACTCGGTCGTACGCTTTCATCATATCAAGTTTAACTGCGCAATGCTCGTTCTTCTTGCTCCTGTTATGCTTCATAAAGTGCAAGCACTCATAAGCTGTAATGACATTATCGGTTATCGCACAAATGCCAATACTTTTGGAAAAAATGCGTCGGGAATCCATCCGGCCCCGGTGCCTTAGTAGGAAACATTTGGAATAGAGCAATCTTCACCTCATTCTCTGTGACGGGCTTTGCCAACATATCATTCATGTCGCTAGAAACCTTACAAGGTACATGGGAAAGAACTTCCTCCATCCCTATGACACCCTCGGATGCATACAAATTTTCATAAAAGTTTACTGCCATCTGTTCGAGCTCCGCATGATCCTCACAAATGGTACCAACAGGTCGTGTTAGGCGCTGCACATTATTTTTCTTCCGCTTACCCGAAGCTTTACGATGAAAAAATCTTGTATTTTGGTCGCCCTCGAGCAACCACTGTACACGCGCCCGCTGCCGCAACATCACTTCTTCTCTCACTAGTAGAAAAGGGGGCAATAGTCCAGGCCGGGTCAGCCCATTAGTCCCGGTTCAGTCCAGAACCGGGACCCATGGGGGCATTGGACCCGGTTCGTGAGCCCCGAGGGCCGGCCAGGCCACGTGGGCCATTGGTCCCGGTTCGTCTGGACCTTTTGGTCCCAGTTGGTGGGACGAACCGGGACCAATGTGCCTCGCTCCTGGCCCACCACCATTGTGTTGGAAATATGCCCTAGAGGCAATAATAAAAGGATATTATTATATTTCCTTGTTCGTGATAATTGTCTTTTATTCATGCTATAATTGTATTATCCGGAAATCATAATACACGTGTGAATACATAGACCACAATATGTCCCGAGTGAGCCTCTAGTTGACTAGCTCGTTGATCAATAGATAGTCATGGTTTCCTGACTATGGACATTGGATGTCATATCACATCATTAGGATAATGATGTGATGGACAAAGACCCAATCCTAAGCATAGCACAAGATCGTGTAGTTTGTTTTGCTAGAGCTTTTCCAATGTCAAGTATCTCTTCCATAGACCATGAGATCGTGTAACTCCCGGATACCGTAGGAGTGCTTTGGGTGTACCAAACGTCACAACGTAACTGGGTGACTATAAAGGTGCACTACAGGTATCTCCGAAAGTATCTGTTGGGTTGACACGGATCGAGACTGGGATTTGTCACTCCGTATTTCGGAGAGGTATCACTGGGCCCACTCGGTAGTGCATCATCATAATGAGCTCAAAGTGACCAAGTGTCTAGTCACAGGATCATGCATTATGGTACGAGTAAAGTGACTTGCCGGTAACGAGATTGAACGAGGTATTGGGATACCAACGATCGAATCTCGGGCAAGTAACATACCGTCTGACAAAGGGAATAGTATACGGGGTTGCTTGAATCCTCGACATCGTTGTTCATCCGATGAGATCATCGAGGAGCATGTGGGAGCCAACATGGGTATCCAGATCCCGCTGTTGGTTATTGACCGGAGAGCCGTCTCTGTCATGTCTGCATGTCTCCCGAACCCGTAGGGTCTACACACTTAAGGTTCGGTGACGCTAGGGTTGTATGAATATGAGTATGCAGCAAACCGAAAGTTGTTCGGAGTCCCGGATGAGATCCCGGACGTCACGAGGAGTTCCG
>LR880968.1:927975023-927997880 GCA_904067115.1 Aegilops sharonensis
ATAGGATACCCTAAGGAAACCATTGGGTATACCTTCTACCTTAGATCCGAAGGCAAGATCTTTGTTGCCAAGAACGGATCCTTTCTGGAAAAAGAGTTTCTCTCGAAAGGAGTAAGTGGGAGGAAAGTAGAACTCGATGAAGTACTACCTCTTGAACCGGAAAGTAGTGCAGGTCAGGAAAATGTTCCTGTGGTGCCTACACCTACTGGAGAGGAAATTAATGATAATGATCAAGGTACTTCGGATCAAGTTGCTACTGAACTTCGTAGGTCCACAAGGACACTTTCCACACCAGAGTGGTATGGCAACCCTGTCCTAGAAATCATGTTGTTAGACAACGGTGAACCTTCGAACTATGAAGAAGCGATGGCGGGCCCGCATTCCAACAAATGGCTTGAAGCCATGCAATCCGAGATAGGATCCATGTATGAAAACAAAGTATGGACTTTGACAGACTTGCCCGATGATCGGCGAGCGATAGAAAACAAATGGATCTTTAAGAAGAAGACGAACGCGGATGGTAATGTCACCATCTATAAAGCTCGACTTTTCGCTAAGGGTTATCGGCAAGTTCAAGGGATTGACTATGATGAGACTTTCTCTCCCGTAGCGAAGCTTAAGTCCGTCCGAATCATGTTAGCAATTGCCGCATACTATTATTATGATATATGGCAGATGGACGTCAAAACGGCATTCCTTAACGGTTATCTTAAGGAAGAGATGTATATGATGCAGCCGGAAGTTTTTGTCGACCCTAAGAATGCTAACAAGGTATGCAAGCTCCAGCGATCCATTTATGGGCTGGTGCAAGCATCTCGGAGTTGGAACATTCTCTTTTATGAGATGATCAAAGCGTTTGGGTTTATGCAGACTTATGGAGAAGCCTGCGTTTACAAGAAAGTGAGTGGGAGCTCTGTAGCATTTCTCATTTTATATGTAGATGACATACTTTTGATGGGAAATGATATAGAACTCTTGGACAGCATTAAGGCCTAATTGAATAAAAGTTTTTCAATGAAGGACCTTGGAGAAGCTGCTTATATATTAGGCATCAAGATCTATAGAGATAGATCGAGACGCCTCATAGGTCTTTCACAAAGGACATACCTTGACAAGATTTTGAAGAAGTTCAAAATGGATCAGTCCAAGAAAGGGTTCTTGCCTTTACTGCAAGGTGTGAGATTGAGCTCGGCTCAATGCCCGACCACGGCAAAAGATAAAGAAGAGATGAGCGTCATCCCCTATGCCTCGGCCATAGGATCTATTATGTATGTCATGCTGTGTACCAGACCTGATGTAAACCTTGCCGTAAGTTTGGTAGGAAGGTACCAAAGTAATCCCGGCAAGGAACACTGGACAGCGGTCAAGAATATCCTGAAGTACCTGAAAAGGACTAAGGACATGTTTCTCGTTTATGGAGGTGACGAAGAGCTCGTCGTAAAGGGTTACGTCGACGCTAGCTTCGACACAGATCTGGATGACTCTAAGTCACAAACCGGATACGTGTATATGTTGAATGGTGGAGCAGTAAGCTGGTGCAGCTGCAAGCAGAGCATCGTGGCGGGATCTACATGTGAAGCGGAGTACATGGCAGCCTCGGAGGCAGCGCATGAAGCAATATGGGTGAAGGAGTTCATCACCGACCTAGGAGTTATAACCAATGCGTCGGGGCCAATCAAACTCTTCTGTGACAACACTGGAGCTATTGCACTTGCCAAGGAGCCCTGGTTTCACAAGAAGACCAGGCACATCAAGCGTCGCTTCAACTCCATCCGTGAAAATGTTCAAGATGGAGACATAGAAATTTGCAAAGTGCATACGGATCTGAATGTCGCAGATCCGTTGACTAAATCTCTTCCGCGGGCAAAACATGATCAACACCAGAACTCTATGGGTGTTCGATTCATCACAATGTAACTAGATTATTGACTCTAGTGCAAGTGGGAGACTGTTGGAAATATTCCCTAGATGCAATAATAAAAGGATTATTATTATATTTCCTTGTTCGTGATAATTGTCTTTTATTCATGCTATAATTGTATTATCCGGAAATCGTAATACACGTGTGAATACATAGACCACAATATGTCCCTAGTGAGCCTCTAGTTGACTAGCTCGTTGATCAATAGATAGTCATGGTTTCCTGACTATGGACATTGGATGTCATTGATAACGGGATCACATCATTAGGAGAATGATGTGATGGACAAGACCCAATCCTAAGCATAGCACAAGATCGTGTACTTCGTTTTGCTAGAGCTTTTCCAATGTCAAGTATCTCTTCCTTAGACCATGAGATCGTGTAACTCCCGGATACCGTAAGAGTGCTTTGGGTGTACCAAACGTCACAACGTAACTGGGTGACTATAAAGGTGCACTACAGGTATCTCCGAAAGTATCTATTGGGTTGACACGGATCGAGACTGGGATTTGTCACTCCGTATTTCGGAGAGGTATCACTGGGCCCACTCGGTAGTGCATCATCATAATGAGCTCAAAGTGACCAAGTGTCTGGTCACGGGATCATGCATTACGGTACGAGTAAAGTGACTTGCCGGTAACGAGATTGAACGAGGTATTGGGATACCAACGATCGAATCTCGGGCAAGTAACATACCGTCTGACAAAGGGAATAGTATACGGGGTTGCTTGAATCCTCGACATCATGGTTCATCCGATGAGATCATCGAGGAGCATGTGGGAGCTAACATGGGTATCCAGATCCCGCAGTTGGTTATTGACCTGAGAGCCGTCTCGGTCATGTCTGCATGTCTCCCGAACCCGTAGGGTCTACACACTTAAGGTTCAGTGACGCTAGGATTGTATGAATATGAGTTTGCAGCAAACCGAATGTTGTTCGGAGTACCGGATGAGATCCCGAACGTCACGAGGAGTTCCGAAATGGTCCGGAGGTAAAGAATTATATATAGGAAGTGCTATTTCGGTCATCGGGAGAATTTCGGGGGTTACCGGTATTGTATGGGGACCACCGGAAGGGTCCCGGGGGTCCACCGGGTGGGGCCACCTATCCCGGAGGGCCCCGTGGCCTGAAGTGGGAGGGAACCAGCCCCTGGTGGGCTGGTGCGCCCCCCACTTGGGCCCCCCCCCCCCTGCGCCTAGGGTTGGAAACCATAGGGTGGGGGGCGCCCCACTTGCCTTGGGGGGCAAGCCTCCCCCTTGGCCGCCGCCCCCCATCTAGATGGGTTCTAGAGGGGCCGGCGCCCCCCCTGGGGGCCTATATAAAGAGGGGGAGGGAGGGCAGCCGCACCCTGCATCTTGGCGCCTCCCTCTCCCCTGCTACACCTCTCCCTCTCGCAGAAGCTCGGCGAAGCCCTGCTGCGGTGACTGCTGCATCCACCACCACGCCGTCGTGCTGCTGCATCTTCATCAACCTCTCCTTCCCCCTTGCTGGATCAAGACGGAGGAGACGTCACGCTGACCGTACGTGTGTTGAACGCGGAGGTGCCATCCGTTCGGCGCTAAAATCTCCGGTGATTTGGATCACGACGAGAACGACTCCCTCAACCCCGTTCTCTTGAACGCTTCCGCACGCGATCTACAAGTGGTATGTAGATGCAATCTCTCTCCCATGACTCGTTGCTTAGATGAACTCATAGATGGATATTGGTGAAACCGTAGGAAAAATTTTAATTTTCTGCAACGTTCCCCAACACATTGGTCCCGGTTGGTGGGACGAACTAGGACCAACTTTTGTTACAAACTTTAATAGCAAAAAGAATTATCATAAAAGAAAATAAATAAGTAATTAGAATTCTGTTCAAAACATTAAAAGCAAAAAGAATTATCATAAAAGAAAATAAATAAGTAATTAGAATTTTGTTACAAACTTTAATAGCAAAAAGAATTATGATAAAAGAAAATAAATAAGTAATTAGAATTCTGTTCAAAACATTAAAAGCAAAAAGAATTATCATAAAAGAAAATAAATAAGTAATTAGAATTTTGTTACAAACTTTAATAGCAAAAAGAATTATCATAAAAGAAAATAAATAAGTAATTAGAATTTTGTTCAAAACATTAAAAGCAAAAAGAATTATCATAAAAGAAAATAAATAAGTAATTAGAATTTTGTTACAAACTTTAATATAAAAAAGAATTATCATAAAAGAAAATAAATAAGTAATTAGAAACAAAAAAGAAAGCAAAAAACTGGGAAAAAATTAAAAAAAAGTGCCACCTACAAGGCCGCCACGGCCTGCATACGACTAGAAACCCATTCCTAGGGCCAGGATGCAGGCCCGCAGTAGGCCCAATAGGCCCACAAGCACAGAGAGTGATCTTAGGCCCGTAAGCCTGCAGTAGAGAGGAGCTCGAGAGGGCAGCAGGACTGGGGCTTATAAACCACTCTCGAGCTCCCTCAGCTAGCGAGGTGGGACTAAACTTTTGTGCCGCGACGCGGGCAGCACAAGGCCTTTAGTCCCGGTTGGTGGCATGCCTCCGAAGCAATATGAAGGTCCTGCCAGCTACGCTCTTACGAAAGAAGAGAAAGAAATCTTCTTTGAATGCCTGCTCAGTATGAAGGTCCCGACTGGCTTCTCGTCGAATATAAATGGAATAATAAATATGCCAGAGAAAAAGTGAAGACTTTCTCCACAACTATTATGATGATACCATGCCAACTTTCAACCTTTTTGTAGTTCATTTGAAATGCATGTTGTAACAGACAAGTTTCCGTATGAAATCCTGATTGTCCATTTTGTACATGAAGTGCATCCAGTTTTTGCCGTAACCCTCTCAACTTTCTTGCATATGCTATGTGGATGAAATAATGATGCCATGCCAAAATGAAAGAGAGGCGCAATGCTCACCTGCACGTTGCTTAGCTTCAGGCCAACGTGCAGGTGAGCACTGCGCTTCTCCCTTCATCGTCTCTACACTCAGGGCTTATAAACCGCTGCAAGTGTCTCTCGCTTGGCGAGGTGGGACTAAAAAACAGCTGCAGAAATAATCAACTAAAAAACTCTTTTACCGGTTCATGCCACGAACCGGTACTAAAAGGTGTTCATGGGGCCACAGCCTTAAAACCTGTACCAAATAAAATGCCTTTGTAACAGCCTTAGAACTGGTACTAAAGGAATCAACTAAAAAGATTTTATAAACCTCTAGTATTCTTGAAACTAAAATTATATAGAATTTTGTTACAAACTTTAATAGCAAAAAGAATTATCATAAAAGAAAATAAATAGGTAATTAGAATTTTGTTCAAAACATTAAAAGCAAAAAGAATTATCATAAAAGAAAATAATTAAGTAATTAGAATTTTGTTACAAACATTAATAGAAAAAAAATATCGTAAAAGAAAATAAATAAGTAATTAGAAACAAAAAAGAAAGAAAAAAAACTGGGAAAAAATTAAAAAAAGTGCCACCTACAGGGCCACCACGGCCTGCATACGCTAGAAACCCATAACTAGGGCCAGGATGCAGGCCCACAGTAGGCCCAATAGGCCCACAAGCACAGAGAGTTATTTTAGGCCCGTAAGCCTGCAGTAGAGAGGAGCTCGAAGTGGTTGGTTCGGCAGGGCTTATAAACCACTCCGAGCCCCTCTCGGCTAGCGAGGTGGGACTAAACATAGCACCGCACCGCGTCAATTTCAGCACACGACCTTTGGTCCTGGTTGGTGGCACCAACCGGGACTAAAGGGACGCATTGGTCCCGGTTGGTGGCTAGAACCGGGACAAATGCCCCCCTTTAGTCTCGGTTGGTGCCACTAACCGGGACTAAAGGCCTCTGTTTCCCACCCTTTGGGCTGCTGAAAAGAGGCCTTTGGTCCCGGTTGGTGCCACCAACCGGAACTAAAGGGGGGCACTGGTCCCAGTTGGTGGCATGAACCGGGACCAATGCTCTGCCTATATAAGCGGCACTCGTGAAAATTTGGTTCAGTTTCTTCTTCCCGCCGCCCGATGCCGCCAGGCTGCCCGTCCGTCTCCGCCTCGCCGTCGCCGTCGTCGCCCCACGCCGTCCCACGTCGCCCCGATGCCGTCCCGCGCCGCCCCGACGCCGTCGCCGCCCCCCGCCCCACGCCCTGTGCCCCGCCGGCCCCTGCTCGTCGCCGCCCCGCCCCAGCCCGCGCCGCACCGTCGCCTCACCGTCGACCATCGCCGCGCCGCCCTGCCCCGCGCCGCACCTTGCCGTCGCTGTCGCCGTCGCCGACACCGTCGCCGCGAGCAACTGATTTAGATGTGTAGTAATTTTTTTGTTAGATTTTTTTGTAGTTTCATAGATTTTTTTGTTACATGTGTAGTAATTTAGATGTGTAGTTCATAGATTTTTCTGTCAGATTTTTTTTTCATATTGTGTAATTAATTTGTTCATATTGTGTTAGATTTTTTTTCTGTTAATAGATTTTTTTGGTGATTTTATTGTTGAATATGCATGTTTGTATGTTCATAGTATTTTCTTTGTCAATTTATTGTGTATGTATAGGAAAATTGTGAATGATAGAAGTCATTTATGAATATGTTCATATTCAGAATAGAGGAAAAAGGAAAAAATAAGAAGAGAAAGTGTTTAATATAATTAGTTAGAAAAATAATAGAACTATAGTTAAACTAGTTTATTTTTAGTAAGTACTACTTTATTTTATTTATAGTAAGTGCTTCATATATAGTTGAACTAGCTATAGTTGATTTAATAAACTACTTTATTTTACTATATATATAAGTAGTTTGTTTTTAGTAAGTACTACTTTATTTATTTATAGTAAGTGCTTAGTAGTTGAACTAGTTGATTTAATTAATAAAACTACTTTATTTAACTATATATAGAAGTAGTTCCCGCATCGACGTCGGCGATGCCTATCCCGCATCCTTGTAGTCGTCAACTCGGCGGTGGAGGCCTGCTTGATCAGGGCCATGTTCGGGACTGGGCTCCGCCGGGCTGGTATTGGGAGGTGCTACCTTCCGGGGGACGTAGGTTGGTGAGGAGGCAGCCCGTTCTTGACCCGATCCTTGTTTGACGGCGGTCGCGTGGGCCAGTGACGGTGCCGAGACTTCCGGACACCGCGGAGGTGGTACGTCACCGTGTCAGCGAGGAGGACGAGCACGTCCATCGCTACATGGTTGCATTGGAGGGCAGGTTCGACAATACCTGACAGGTTCTTTAGGGATCTCACTCGAGCTATGATCCTGTGATGGTTCCTTATCTTTGGGTGTCCACCGCCCGCGACGATACCCGTCGGACGCTACGGTTATAGTTGTATTAGTGATGCTATATGTATGATAGTATTCGAGGAGTATTAGTGATAATATTCGACGATGTACGCACACAAGAGATGATGTACTTTTGCTTATAATTGAATGCATGCATGCTAATTTGAATACTACTTTATTTTATGATTTGGTTTTGCTTATTGAATGCTCATATTGGAAAAGTACTCCTACTTTGAATGCTAAAATTGGAGAGCACTATGCAGAAATCTAGGAGCCCCCTCCATCATCCACGCCATCGTGGGGGTAGTTTCTCCTTCATTCCCGTGTGTTAGACAATTTGGTGTAATAATGCATTCGGCAATGAAAGGAGGAGCTACGTACCATCACCGATAGTCAACCCGTAATTAATAATAATGATCTAATTTAGGTTTTTTAGTTCATATATTTAATTGTACAAGTCTAATATTTGAATTATGAACATAGGCCGGAAATGTCGTACTCGGACGACAAAAACCGCCCGGGAGTACGACTGGTGCCACGACGACCGAGGTATGTGCAACAGGTTCATTGAGCCAGACGAAGATCGGCGCTTCAGCATTAAGATCGAGGAGACCTTCGATGTTCATACGGTACGCAACGACGACAATAGTTTTTTTCATAATTAAGCACGACTTCAACTATTTTAACGTGTATTTTTTATCTTTTCTGATTCGATTAGCTTATCCCATGCTATGCATGACGCTATGTCTTGGAGAGGATGGGTTTTGAAGACCATGAAAGTATGGAAACCAAAAAAATTCTCCTAAGGACCCATCATGGTGTGGATTTTCAAGTAAAGTTGTACAATGCTGAGAGTGTAACCCATTTTGGTTGCAAAAATTGGGAAGCACTTTGCAAGATGTATGGTTTTGATGAGGGTATGTTGTCACCATGGATCTTGGTGATCCTACAATCGAGCAAGACAATGTGGAGATTTGGGTCCTTGTGGATACACCTCCAATTCTTCCCCCATGTGAGCTTAACATAGTTATTAAGTAATTTATCTTGTTTATTTCAAAATAGTTGACAGCTTATTTCCATTGATAGCTTATTTTTATTCTTCAAAGAATGTGCGGAAGATGGTAGACAAAACCCACTACACCGATGGCTCCGAATCATCTCATCGCATTTTGTACTGATCTTGAGAATTACAATGTCTACAATCGAACTCCTCAACATTATGGTCAATACGTNCAATTCTTCCCCCATGTGAGCTTAACATAGTTATTAAGTAATTTATCTTGTTTATTTCAAAATAGTTGACAGCTTATTTCCATTGATAGCTTATTTTTATTCTTCAAAGAATGTGCGGAAGATGGTAGACAAAACCCACTACACCGATGGCTCCGAATCATCTCATCGCATTTTGTACTGATCTTGAGAATTACAATGTCTACAATCGAACTCCTCAACATTATGGTCAATACGTGCCACTAGTGCACGTGTTGAACTACGGTAACTACCATAAAGATACCCTAGTAAGATTTTTTACTATTACGACATCCGTGCATATTTTTGCATACTTCTAAAACTAGTACATCATTGCTAACTACGAAGTTATTACTATGTTTTTCAAAAGATAATCCCGAATGATTGTGTGCCTCATCTGATGTATACGCACGGTAGCCTTCATGTTTTGAGCATATAACCAGGTCGTCCTACGAATCTCAACTGTCCATACCGGATTTCTAAAAGAAGTGGAGACATGAGAATCAAATAATGAAAAAAATGTATGGACAGTAGTAAGGAGCTTCTTGTAAGCAAAAGGAACCGAAGCGCAAGAATTGGAGACAGGATGATTTCCATTCTTCATAATGGGGAGTCAGGGTCTATATTGTTTTATGCTATTTTACCTTAAGGGTGTTTAGGTCCTACCTGATACTGATGATCATGTGCTAAGAACAATTATGTAGGGTTGGGTTCGATGACTATGAGGATGATGATTGTATGACTTATTATTAATAACGAGTAAAAGTTGTATGATGATGCATGATTAGTAGGACTTGTTATTATATATGATGATGTATGATGCGAGCATGCATGAGTTATTATATATCTGCGGGTGAAATGAACATAGCAGTAGCGTTGGTAAACCAAGGACGAAGATATAAGAGAGGACACTTCTCTCTATTAGCTAGCTAATAACAACCTAAAAACAGACCCGAAAATCCCTAAACCAGCCACTTTTTTTTAAGAAAAAGAAAAACCTCAGCTCCAGCCAGCTGCTGACGCGTGGAAGCCTTATGGTCCCTGTTTATGTCACCAACCGGGACCAAAGGCCCCCCTGCCTTGGCTCCCGCAGCGGCCACATGGATGCCCATCTGTCCCGGATCGTATAAGAACCGGGACTAAAGGGGGAGGCATTAGTAACGACCTATTAGTCCTGGTTCAAGAACCGGGACTAAAGGACGTTACGTACCGGGACAAATGCCCTGTTTTCTACTAGTGTCTGAACCTGAGCTCAACAATGAGCTGCTCTATCTTGATCTCCTCATGGGTGGCGCACACCCTCCCTTGATCTTCCCGGCCGTTTTCTAAGCTGGCGTAGCTCCTCACGTACAGCACCAAAGGTGTTCGTGCCCCATCCCATTAGCCGGGAAGCTGATTGTTGTAGCTTATTCTTCAGCTCCCCTGCTGATCAAGCATGTGGTGAACCCCACGCCTCCTCTATGAGAGCTTGAAATTCTGCATGGCGTTCCCACATCACTTCATAACGAAACGGACGAGACTTACCGATGCGTTGGTTGTGTGCCTCCATACCGTTCAGCAGTAAGATTGGCGAGTGGTCTGACTTGACCGCATGCAAATGACGCAGCGAGGCCAACGGGAAGAAGCTGCACCAGTCGGCCGTTGCTAGCGCACGATCCAGACGAACCCGACACGTCGCTCCATTCTGGACTTTTCACTCGAAGGTCCAGTCCAAACCGCTGTACCCCAAGTCGCTCAGCTGACACACGTCCACTGCATCCCTGAAGGCATTGATCTGGCCGGACTCGCGCTCATTTGGTCCAAACTGCTCTTCCCTTCGTAGTACCTCGTTGAAGTCACCGATGCACAGCCATGGAAGATCACAGTCCGCTTTTAGGAACCTCATCATCTCCCATGTCTTGTACCTTAGGCTTTTATTTGCTTCTCCGTAACAACACGTTAATCGCCAAGATTCTTCATCGGCTTCCTTGACCGTCATATCAATATGATATTTCGAGAAGTTCCTCAATTCAAGATCCAATGGCCTCTTCCAGTACATGCAGAGACCGCCACTTCTTCCCGAGCTCCCCACGCCATATGAGCTCTCATACCCCAAAGTTCTCGCCAGTCCTTCCATACAAGCCTTTGCGATTTGTGTTTCCACTACGCAAAGTATTGCCGGCGCACTCTCCCGCATTAGATCGCGGAGTTCATTGACTGCCGTGGGGTCGCCCAACCCGCGACAGTTCCAGCATAATATCGACATTAGGCATGGCAGTCCTCCGATAGGGAGTCCGCCGATATTGCCAAATCATTTTCCGAAACTGCCTCTTTTTGCTGCCTGCTCTGTTGGGTAGCCTGAGGATACACCACACCCCTCGTTCCACCAGGATCTCCATCTCCGGGATACAGAAATTTCAGCAAGTACCAAGGCAGATCCAACTGGCTAATCTTGACAACATGTATAAACACACATGCTTCTTTCTTCAATATGAGTGCGTGTCTCAGCCAGCCACCAAGGAGGTTCCGGCGGCTGTACCTTGCATGCAGCATCACCGCCTTCCCCTGCCTCTTTTCGCACGTCCCGCGGATGAGTTGTCGCAGCCAAGTATCTCTTTCCTGGTCCAGAGGTTGAGGTCGCACTTCTAGCCATGGTGATCCGCAGTAGCCTATCCCATCTGGACCGAACCCTAGACGCCCTAGTAAAAACCTATGGTGGTCGTTTTACACGTACAGGGCACAAAAAATCAAGGACGTCGATAACTGCCACACGTGTGGCAGGACAGAAAACGCACCACATGTCTCTAATGCAAATAGATTGCCACGTCATCGCATGCATGCATGCGAGAATCTTTTCGGATTTTCAGTTTTTAAAATGTTTTATCTCTTAAATGAAAAATCCGATTGAAAATCCGTTTTCACCTTAAATCTCTCGTGACGAGATCTTCAAAACTAGATCTCATATCGATATATTTCGGCGAAAATTCTTTTTGGTTAAAAGTTGCCATGTTTATTGCACATGAATTGCCATGATATTTACACTGAAGTTGCCATGATATGTTTCAACTATTTCCTTTTATATTTAAAAGTAAATTTTAACATATTATAAAACGGAGAATTAAGAAAGTAGACTTGCCATGCACCACAAACTAAAATTGCCATGATACATGCACTTAAAATTGTCATGGTTCAATAAAAAAATATTTTCATGGTCAAAGTACTGGAATTGCCATCATCGAAAAATTGAAATTGCCATGATCTACAAAGTAAAATTGCCACATGGCAACTCTAGTTTAAGCACTATGGCAACTATAGTGTAAACATCATGGCAACTTCTATGCAAAAAAAAATTCGTCGAAACGTATCAACATGGGGTCTAGCTTTGAAGATCTCATTGAGACGGATTTAATGGTGAAAACAAATTTTTAGTTCGCTTTTTTATTTAGGAGATAAAACATTTTTAAGCCGAAAACCAAAAAAAATTCTGCTGGTGTCATCTATTCATACGTGGCAAAATGAGTGGTGATGAAGGCGTGTGGGCGATCTGCAAACGCCCACACGTGTGGGCATTAGTTTTTCCGAAAATCAAACCGTGAAGCATTCCAGCGTTGGGCTTCTTCTCCTGGGCCAGTATGTTGCTTCTTCAACTGGGCCAATATGTTACTTTGGGCCTGTCAGATGCTTCTACCCTACCTTTCCCGCGACAGCTTTTTATTTTGAGGGGTGAGGCTAAACTTTACTCCCTCCGTTCCATAATGTAGTGCCTATAGATTTTTGCAAAAGTCAAACATTACAAACTTTAACCATATTTATAGAGAAAAGTAGGTACATCTAGAATACGAAATGTACATCACTGGATACATCATGAGTTATATTTTCAGAATATACATGTTTAGTATTGTAGATGTAAACAGTTTTCTCTATACACTTGGTCAATGTTGACAAAGTTTGACTTTAACAAAAATCTATAGACACTACATTGTGGAATGGAGGGAGTATTAATCAAAAACCGCAGATAGTGGGACACAATTTGGGTAATGTGGCTGGCCAAACCAAACATAACGACCCGGGTCAATGAAAGAGAAAAACTAGTTAAACTATGTGTGTCGACATTGACCACACGACCTTCAAAAATGTAAGTAAAAATAGAAGTAGATATTCTAGTTTTTATCTTGGTGATGACTACTCCAATTCTTCCATAATTGCCAAGATTTATACCTTCCACCACTTTCTTTGAATCAGATGCTATAACAATGTTTTGTAGGTGAAGGTCTTGTGCAGCTTCTCGACAAGCTATTGCTTCCAGTGCCAAAGGGTAACAGACCCCTTCGACGACAAGAGAGGAACTGCCAATGTAATTTCCGGCGTTGTCTCTGCAAACAGCCAAGGCCGAGCTCCCCCTTCCTGGTCGTACAGCCCCATCAACATGATATTTTGCATGTCCAGGGGGGTAGCTTGGGTCGTTGGACTCCAGAACTCGCAGGTGCAGCAACTGGCACACACATATTCTTTTCCCTGCACAATCTCAAGCTCCAAAATGAACGTGCATACAAACGCATGCAATGCCGCCAATGTTCGGAAGATCCCTTCGTGTATAGCCTTATGTCGAGATGACCATATGGCTCATAGAGTGACCGCCATCTTCACAAACTACTCGTGTGATAATATCTCAATAAGAGAGAAGAGCCACTGTCGTGCATTAGATTCCGTCGTCGGAACCAGACGTTGGCCTAGTTCCTCATCAACCAGCACCCATGAAGGAATTCGATCCCAGGTCTCCAAGGTAATAACGGCTAACCACTGTGCTACCGTAGGTTTATTGATAAAGTATATAGCGCGCCTTACTTGGGTGAAATGGCCCGGTTTTCTCCACTGTTTTTTAGCATTTTTCTCTGTTTTCAATTACATGGTTTACTGATTTTCGAAAAATGAGTTTTCTTGTATATACTTTTAACATTTTCAAATGATCAACATTTTGCTAGTGAATTAACATTTTTCAAATGTTTGATTAACTTTTTTCAAACACTTGTTCAACATTGTTTCTTCTTCGGGTGTTTTCATTCGTTTCTTCCTTTTTCATTTTTCCTTTTCTTTGGTTTATTTTGTCTCTTTTTCAGTTTTTTTCTTTGTTTCTTTTTGTTTTGAATCTACATTCTTATATACATGATCAACATTTTTTCAAATACTTGTTTAACATTTTTGTATAGCTTTTCAATATTTTTTAAATACTTGTTCAACATTTTTCATATACTTCTTCTACATTTATATACATAACACTTTTTCAAATACTTGTTCAACTTTTTTAAAATGTTTTTTGAAGAGTGTTTTTTGTAATATATATATTTAGAATATTTCAAAGTACAAATAAAAGTACAAAAATAAAAGTGAAAAAAAAACATAAAAACATAATTTCTTTTGGAAAAAGAGGATGTGGCCTCCCGCACTCGTGGGCCGTCCCGGATTGGTTATGCCTTCAGCGAGTCCGACAGACTCGCTGAAGGCGATATTTAGGAGCGCCCGGATTCACTGGGACCTTCTATTTGGCAACCTGCACGCTAGGCAATGTGCGAAATCATTAATTAAGGAGTACTTCTTTCAAAGATCACTCCCACCTCCTCATGTTGCGACAAGTGGCATACTGCATGCACGCTACTTGTCGCAACCTGGATGTTTTCCATTTTTTGTACAACCATTTATTCAAAGTGTTTTATCTCTTAAATCGTGTGTCCAAATCTTGAACCGTTTTCATCATTGGATTCCTCGTGTCGAGATATTCAAAACTAGATCCCATGTTGATAGGTTTAACGAATATTATTTTCATGAAAAAAAAAACAGACAGAAAAACCAAATTGGGAGCACGTTTTTTTTCCTTTTCTGAAAGAGGCACGATTGTGCCTCTCACAAAAGCAAAACCGGGCCTCTCGCGGAAGGACAAAAGAGAGAAAACGTGTTTGTTTTTTCTTTTCTGTTTCCGGGAGGCATGGCCAAGCCTCTCGCAAAAGCACAACCGTACCTCTCGTGGAAGCAAATCCGTGCCTCGTGCGGAAGGAAAAGAAATAGAAAATGCATTTTTCCGTTTCCGAGAGGCACGGCCGTGCCTCTTGCGAAACGACAATCGTACCTCTCGCGGAAGCAAAATCGTGCCTCTCGCGAAAGGAAAAAACAGAAAACGCATATTTTCTGTTCCGAGTGGCATGGCCGTGTCTCTCGCGATAGCACGGACGTGCCTCTCTCGGAAGGAAAAACAAAACAGAAAACGCGTATTTTTTGTTTTTGATAGGCACGGTCGTGCCTCTCGCGAAAGCAATATTGTGCCTCTCACAAAAGCAAAAAAAAGGTGTTTTTCGCGGGCAAAATGTATATCCAAAAGCTAAGGAGGACCGGTGGAAAATCAAAAAGTCAAGAAAAAAACAAAAAACATTTTAAAAGCCAAAAATGCATGCGGAAAAATAAAGAAAACCTGGAGGGAGCGCCAGAGCGCGACACGTGGCGTGGCACGCTATCTGCCCAACCCCAAGTGATCGTTAGCGCTCGCTAACTAGTTGCTGTCGACAATATGCGAATGCACAGGGGTGGGAAGTCTGGCGACATTAGATGGCCTGGCCCAACTCCCTTGGTTCTTTCTATTTTTTAGGTCGTCCGCTTTTTTTTCTTCTCTCCGTTGTAAGTTTCCATGTTGCTGAATAAAAAGAGAGTTTTTGAAGAAAAATGAGAAAATTGATATTATTTTTCAAGAAATCAAAAAATATTCGTTGACTTAAAAAATGTTTGTGATTTAATAAAATGTTCGAATACTAAAAAAATGTTCATGGTTTCAAAAAAAATTGTGTATTCAAAAAATGTTCATCAATTTGAAAAAAAATCACGAATAAAAGTAATTTTCAAGAATTTTTTAGAAAATGTTCAGAAAACCAAAAGTGGTCGCTAAGTTCAAAAATTGTTCGCAATTTTCAAAGAAAACACTTCATAGGTTCAAAAAATGTTCGCTGATTCAAAAAAAAAATCATGAATTCAAATATGTTCATGCATTTGAAAAAAATGTTCACCAAACAAATAAATGTTCATGATTTTCAAAACAATTATTCCGAAATTTTCAAAAAAATGTTAGCCGGTTCAAGAAATGTTGACGAGTTTAAAACAATGTTCACAAGTTCAAAAAATGTTCACGAATTCTTAAAAAATTTCATGAATTAGAAAAAGTGTCCAAGAATTTAAAAAATGTTCACGAATTTTTAAAAAATGTTCATGATTTAAAAAATATTCACAAATTTAAAAATAAAATGTTCAGTAGGTGCGAGCATATTTGACACGGAATCTTCAACGATGAAACTAATTGTCTCGAAAAAGATGATCGCCCCATGGATCAGCTCGATGTCGAAAGTTGATGAAGAAGGGAAGGTCATCTGCGCCATTCTCTGACTTAAATGAATAACTGTATTGCAATAAACACGATCTAATCATGTTCATGCTCAAGGCAAACACCAAATAACATTTATTTAGGCTCAACACTAATCCCGAAGGTAGAGGGAGTGTGCGATGGTGATCATATCAATCTTGGAAACAGTTCCAACACACATCGTTACCTCGCCCTTAACTAGTGTCCGTTTATTCTGCAACTCCTGTTTTGAGTTACTAATCTCAGCAACTGAACCGGTATCAAATACAACAGGGCTACTACGAGCACTAGTAAGGTACACATCAATAACATGTATATCAAATATACCTTTGTTTACTTTACCATCCTTCTTATCCGCCAAGTATTTGGGGCAGTTCCGCTTCTAGTGACCATTTCCTTTGCAGTAGAAGCATTCAGTTTCAGGGTTGGGTCCAGCTTTGGGCTTCTTCACGGGAGCGGTAACTTGCTTGCTGTTCTTCTTGAAGTTCCATTTCTTTCCCTTGCCCTTTTTCTTAAAACTGGTGATGTCGTTATCCATCAACACTTCATGTTCTTTCTTGGTTTCTACCATCACCGATTTCAGCATCGCGAAGAGCTTGGGAATCGTTTTCGTCATCCCTTGCATATTATAGTTCATCACGAAGCTCTAGTAGCTTGGTGATAGTGACTGGAGAAATCTATCAATCACTATCTTATCTAGAACATTAACTCCCACTTGATTCAAGTGACATTCTGAGCACATGCTCACTGGCTGAGCTATTCTCCTCCATATTGTAAGCAAAGTACTTGTCAGATGTCTCATACCTCTCAACACAGGTTGAGACTGAAATGCCAATTTCATATCTTGGAAAATCTCATATGTTCCATGGCGTTCAAAACATATTTGGAGTCCCGATTGTAAGCCGAAAAGCATGGCGCTAAACTATCAAGTAGTCATCAGATCGAGGTTGTTAAACATTCATAACATCTGCATCAGCTCCTGCAACAGGTCTGTCACCTAGCGGTGCATCAAGGACATAATTCTTTTGTGCAGCAGTAAGGATAATCCTCAAATCATGGACCTAGTCTGCATTATTGCTACCATCATCTTTCAACTTAGTTTTCTCTAGGAACGTATCAGAAATAGGGGAACTACATCGCGAGCTATTGATCTCCGACATAATTTGCAAATACTATCAGGACTATGTTCATGATAAATTAAGTTCAATTAATCAAATTACTAATAAACTCCCACTTAAATTAACATCCCTCAAGTTATCTAAGTGATACATGATCCAAATCAACTAATTCATGTCCGATCATCACGTGAGCTGGAGTAGTCTTCAATGGTGAACATCTTTATGTTGATCATATCTACTATATGACACATGTTTGACCTTTCGGTCTCTAGTGTTCTGAGACCATGTGTGTACATGCTAGGCTCGTCAAGTTTAACCCAAATATTCGGCATGTGCAAAACTGGCTTACACCCGTTGTATGTGAACGTAGAGTCTATCACACCCGATCATCATGTGGTGCTTCCAACCGACGAACTTTGGCAATGGTGCATACTCAGGGAGAACACTTTTATCTTGAAATTAAGTGAAGGGATCATCTTATAATGCTACATTCGTTCTAAGAAAAATAAGATGCATAAACGATAAACATCACATGCAATCAAAATATGTGACATGATATGGACATCATCATCTTGTGCTTTTGATCTCCATCTCAAAAGCATCGGCATGATCTCCATCGTCACCGTCTCGACACCTTGATCTCCGTCGTTGCGTCGGGGTCGTCTCGCCAACTATTGCTTCTACAACTATTGCTAACACATAGCGATAAAGTAAAGCAATTACATGGCGCTTGCATTTCATACAATAATTAAAANTAGTCTTCAATGGTGAACATCTTTATGTTGATCATATCTACTATATGACACATGTTTGACCTTTCGGTCTCTAGTGTTCTGAGACCATGTGTGTACATGCTAGGCTCGTCAAGTTTAACCCAAATATTCGGCATGTGCAAAACTGGCTTACACCCGTTGTATGTGAACGTAGAGTCTATCACACCCGATCATCATGTGGTGCTTCCAACCGACGAACTTTGGCAATGGTGCATACTCAGGGAGAACACTTTTATCTTGAAATTAAGTGAAGGGATCATCTTATAATGCTACATTCGTTCTAAGAAAAATAAGATGCATAAACGATAAACATCACATGCAATCAAAATATGTGACATGGTATGGACATCATCATCTTGTGCTTTTGATCTCCATCTCAAAAGCATCGGCATGATCTCCATCGTCACCGTCTCGACACCTTGATCTCGATCGTTGCGTCGGGGTCGTCTCGCCAACTATTGCTTCTACAACTATTGCTAACACATAGCGATAAAGTAAAGCAATTACATGGCGCTTGCATTTCATACAATAATTAAAACAGAACCCTAAGGCTCCTGCCGGTTATCGATATTATAAAACATGATCATCTCATACGACAACATATATCACATCACGTCTTGACCATATCACATCACAACATACCCTGCAAAAACAAGTTAGACGTCCTCTACTTTGTTGTTGCATGTCTTACATGGCTGCTAGGGGAAACTAGCAAGAACCGTTCTTACCTACGCATAACCACAACAGTGATTATCAAGTTTTTTGTTTTAACCTTCTTCAAAGACCAGCCATAGTCAAATTTCATTCAACTAAAGTAGGAGAAACAGACACCCACTAGCCACCTTTATGCAAAACAAGTTGCATGTTAGTCGGTGGAACCGGTCTCATGTGCGTAGACATGTAAAGTTGGTCCGGGCCGCTTCATCCCACAATGCCGTTGAATCAAAATAAGACGTTAGTGGTAAGCAATATGAACATCACCGCCCACAACTTCTTTGTGTTCTACTCGTGCATATCATCCACACATAGACCTGACTCATGATGCCACTGTAAGGAAACGTTGCATGGAAAACAAAAAAAATTCTACACACACGCAAGATCTATCCATGGAGATGCATAGCTACGAGAGGGGAGAGTGTGTGTACGTACCGTCGTAGACCGTAAGCGGAAGCATTTATTAACACAGTTGATGTAGTTGAACACCTTCGCGATCCAACCGATCAAGTACCGAACGTATGGCACCTCCGCGTTCAGCACACGTTCAACTCGATTTTGTCATAGCCTTCTTGATCCAACAAGACGGGTGAAGTAGTAGATGAGTTCCGGCAGCATGACGTGCAATGCGGAAAACTTGGACGGAGGACTAAACTATGGAGAGGGGCGCCACACACGGCTAAGAGATTTTCGCCGTCTTGTGTGGTGCCCCTCCCTCTCATATATATAGGGGAGGAGATGCAGCCTTGGGTGCGCCCCAAGGTGGCCAGCCGGCCCCCTTGGGCGCCTGCCATTTGGCTCCCCCTTCCTTGTTTGGCGCCAGGGAGAAGGCAGGAGGAGGTCCTCCCTTCATTTCTCCCATTAGGAGGGGAAGGCAGGAGGGGCTAGCCCTCCCCCCTTTCCTTTCTCTAGGGCCGGTGGACGAGGAAAGGGCGCGCCAGCCCCCTGGTGGGCTGGTATGTGCCTCCCATTGGCCCATTAGGCCCATAGACCTCTCGGAGCCTCCCGGAACCTCTTCTGGTGATCCGATGAATACCCGGTTCATTAAGAAACCTTTCCGGTGTCCCAATAGCATCGTACTGTTGGGGAACGTAGTATTTCAAAAAAAATCCTACGATCACGCAAGCTCTCTCTAGGAGAAGCATAGGAACGAGCGGGGAGAGTGTGTCCACGTACCCTCATAGTCCGAAAGCGGAAGCGTTTAGTAGCGCGGTTGATGTAGTCGAACGTCTTCGCGATCCAACCGATCTAGTACCGAATGCACGACACCTCCGCGATTTGCACACGTTCAGCTCGGTGACGTCCCTCGTACTCTTGATCCAGCTGAGGCCGAGGGTGAGTTCCGTCAACAGGACGGTGTGTCGACGGTGATGATGAAGTTACCGACGCAGGGCTTCGCCTAAGCACTACGACAATATGACCGAGGTGGAAAACTGTGGAGGGGGCACCGCACACGGCTAAAGATCAACTTGTGTGTCTATGGGGTGCCCCCTCAACCGTATATAAAGGAGGGGAGGAGGAGGAGGGCTGGCCACAAGGGGCGCGCCCAAGGGGGGAATTCCTACTCCTAGTAGGAGTAGGTTTCCCCCTTTCCTAGTCCAAGTAGGAGAAGATGGGGAAAGAGGAGAGAAGAGGAGGAAGGAGGGGGGCGCCGCCCCCTCCCCTTGTCCTGTTCGGACTAGGCAAGGGGGGCGCGCGCTACCTCTGGCCGGCCCTCTCTCTTCTCCACTAAGGCCCATTGTGGCCCATTAATCCCCCGGGGGTTCCGGTAACCCCTCCGGTACTCCAGTTTTATCCGAAACTAGCCGGAACACTTTTGGTGTCTAAATAACATGGTCCAATATATCAATATTTATGTTTCGACCATTTTGAGACTCCTTGTCATGTCTGTGATCTCATCCGGGACTCCGAACAACCTTCGATACATCAAATCACATAAAATCATAATACGAATCATCATCGAACGTTAAGCGTGCGGACCCTACGGGTTCGAGAACTATGTAGACATGACCGNTGTGTCCACGTACCCTCATAGTCCGAAAGCGGAAGCGTTTAGTAACGCGGTTGATGTAGTCGAACGTCTTCGCGATCCAACCGATCTAGTACCGAACGCACGACACCTCCGCGATTTGCACACGTTCAGCTCGGTGACGTCCCTCGTACTCTTGATCCAGCTGGGGCCGAGGGTGAGTTCCGTCAACAAGACAGTGTGTCGACGGTGATGATGAAGTTACCGACGCAGGGCTTCGCCTAAGCACTACGACAATATGACCGAGGTGGAAAACTGTGGAGGGGGCACCGCACACGGCTAAAGATCAACTTGTGTGTCTATGGGGTGCCCCCTCAACCGTATATAAAGGAGGGGAGGAGGAGGAGGGCTGGCCACAAGGGGCGCGCCCAAGGGGGGAATTCCTACTCCTAGTAGGAGTAGGTTTCCCCCTTTCCTAGTCCAAGTAGGAGAAGATGGGGAAAGAGGAGAGAAGAGGAGGAAGGAGGGGGGCGCCGCCCCCTCCCCTTGTCCTGTTCGGACTAGGCAAGGGGGGGGGGGGGGCGCTACCTCTGGCCGGCCCTCTCTCTTCTCCACTAAGGCCCATTGTGGCCCATTAATCCCCCGGGGGTTCCGGTAACCCCTCCGGTACTCCAGTTTTATCCGAAACTAGCCGGAACACTTCCGTTGTCTGAATAACATGGTCCAATATATCAATATTTATGTTTCGACCATTTTGAGACTCCTTGTCATGTCTGTGATCTCATCCGGGACTCCGAACAACCTTCGGTACATCAAATCACATAAAATCATAATACGAATCATCATCGAACGTTAAGCGTGCGGACCCTACGGGTTCGAGAACTATGTAGACATGACCGAGACACATCTCTGGTCAACAACCAATAGCGGAACCTGGATGCTCATATTGGTTCCTACATATTCTACGAAGATCTTTATCGGTCAAACCACACAACAACATACGTTGTTCCCTTTGTCATCGGTATGTTACTTGCCCGAGATTCGATCATCGGTATCATCATACCTAGTTCAATCTCGTTACCGACAAGTCTCTTTACTCGTTCCGTAATGCAACATCCCGCAACTAACTCATTAGTCACATTGCTTGCAAGGCTTATAGTAATGTGCATTACCGAGAGGGCCCAGAGATACCTCTGCGACAATCGGAGTGACAAATCCTAATCTCGATCTATGCCAACTCAACAAACACCATCAGAGACACCTGTAGAGCATCTTTATAATCACCCAGTTACGTTGTGACGTTTGATAGCACACTAAGTGTTCCTCCGGTATTCGGGAGTTGCATAATCTCATAGTTATAGGAACACGTATAAGTTATGAAGAAAGCAATAACAATAAACTAAACGATCATAGTGCTAAGCTAACGGATGGGTCTTGTCCATCGCATCATTCTCTAATGATGTGATCCTGTTCATCAAATGACAACACATGTCTATGGCTAGGAAACTTAACCATCTTTGATTAACGAGCTAGTCTAGTAGAGGCACACTAGGGACACTCTGTTTGTCTATGTATTCACACATGTACTAAGTTTCCGGTTAATACAATTCTAGCATGAATAATAAACATTTATCATGATATAAGAAAATATAAATAACAACTTTATTATTGCCTCTAGGGCATATTTCCTTCACCTACTATATATCAATCTTTACCTCCGACCATTCCGGAGCTCCTCGTTATGTATGTGATCTCATCCGGGACTCCGAACAACATTCGGTCACCAAATCACATAACTCATATAACACTATATCGTCAACGGACTGTTATGCGTGCGGACCCCGCGGTATCGACAACTATGTGGACATGACCGAGACACCTCTCCGGTCAATAACCAATTGCGGAATCTGGATGCCCATATTGGTTTCTACATATTCTATGAAGATCTTTATCGGTTGAACCGTTATGACAAGATACGTAATTCCCTTAGTCTATCGGTATGTTACTTGCTCGAGAATCGATGTCGGCATCTCTATACCTAGTTCAATCTCTGTCGGTATGTTACATATTCTACGAAGTCTCTTTACTCGTTCCGTAATATATCATTTTGTAACTAACTCCTTAGTCATTTTGCTTGCAACCTTCTTGTGATGTGTATTACTGAGAGGGCCCAGAGATACCTCGCTCTCTGATACATGGAGTGACAAATCTCAATCTCGATTCACACCAACTCAACAGACACCTTTGGAGATACATATAGAGCATCTTTATGATCACCTAGTTACGTTGTGACGTTTGATAGCACACAAGGTATTACTCCGATATCTGGGAGTTGCATGATCTCATGGTCAAAGGAATATGTATTTGACATTAAGAAAGAAGTAGCAGTAAACTGGACGATCATATGCTATGATAACGGTTGGGCCTTGTCCATCATATCATTATCCTAATGATGTGATCCCGTTATCAAATGACAAATCATGTCTAT
>LR880968.1:928008981-928032390 GCA_904067115.1 Aegilops sharonensis
AAAAAAATCAACGTGTCAATTTAACAATATTCGAGCAAACTTCACATTTTTAGTGTTGAAATTTTAAAGTGCAAGGATTGTCGTAGAAGTTCAAGTGGATTATTAAAAAGACATATAAGGCATCCATGAATTTAAAAATGAACTTTAAGAAGTTCGATGGTCTTCCAAACATTTAGAAGTACAAGGATATGGTTGAACTGGGCCACAAACCATAGTGAAGAATGCAACTCATCCGTATGTTGAGCTGATGAGCATTTGACCGGTGGGTGCGGCGATGAATTAGATAGAGAGAGAGAACACATGCATGGGTCTGAAAGTGATCGGCGTAACTAATTGCTGAGAGAATAGTTTTGGTTACACAGGTTTTGGAAAAATATTTTAATAACATGTATGCATGGAGAAACATGGAGTATCAGGCCAATACTTAGTGGTAAAGAGCTAAATCATAGAGGTTATATGTAGACAGATGTTAAAAAAGATAGAACATATTCATATGCATTTACTCATTACTAAATTTTGGAACAGTTAAATATGTATAATGATGTCACCATATTTTGTTGTGCACAAACATTAATACAGAAATTTATGATGATCCACTATATTTTAAGTATAGGGCATATAAAATAAGATATTTGATATGTAATAAGCATTAAAAAGAATTATAAATACTTCATACTTCCGATTTGTATGGGACTAAATAAATAATTGCTGCAACTTTTTATGTATAATATTATAGTTTTTCAAAAATTCCTAGCCCGTGCAGTAGCACGGGTTGACGACTAGTATTTCTAATGCATGATAAAGGCTCTAGGCACTTGTAGGAGTAGTTGCTATCAATTTTATTGAAGTTGGTTCACTTTTGTTTGAAGTTACTAAAAATTTCAGAATTTTTTTAGAGAAAAGCAATATGCTTAGGAAGATGTTCCAAGGTGGTTCGTCTAAGAAGCAAGGACCCAGGCTTGCTATGCGTGATGCTGACGAGGAACCACCAAGAGACGCTCTAGTGCGGCCTTGCGAATGGCCGTCGGAAAACTTTATGGATCGTGCAGGAATTAAAGAAGAATTTAACGCATATTTGCGCAATGCCGGTCTTGAGGACTTTGAGGCAGACAAATGCCCCCAGTATCATGATCTCACAAGTTCATTTGTGAGGATGTTTGAGTATTCATCTTAGCGTAATTCTCCTTCAGTCATGTTTGATCTTTATGACAAATCTTATACCATGGACTTAGAGGATTTTACTTTTGCTTGCAAACTCCCACAATGGGGAAGTATTGTTGATCCCCGTGAATCTGAATTTAGAGACTTTCTTGCTAGTATAACTGTGGGGGAATCTAGAGATATAACGCAAGCCACTATAGGGAGCATTCACTTTCCTGCTATGCATTATTTTGCTCACTTCATAGGTAGGTGCATCAATGCTAAGGATTAAGCATGTCACATGTGTGTCCCTGACCTTAGCATTCTCAGGAGTGTTGTGTTGGGAGACCAATCTTATCATATGGGAGCCACTGTAGCTCGTAGGTTGCATCATAATAGATATAATGGAGATTTCTTTGGAGGAATTTATGCAACCCGCTTAGCTAATTTTCTTGAGATAGACATTCGTGAGGGTGATATGGAGTTGCCCCCTACTTATTTAGATTTTGATTCTATGGTTTCCCACCAGTTTGTCGAGAGGACTGAATCACCTCTCCAGTATCGACTAATCTTTAACAAACGGCATGTTGTCCGTATTACTCTTTCTGCTCCTGCCTTCTTTGATTCTCAGACAAAAGGAAGATATGTTATTACCAGAGAGGAGGCAGATGAGTACGAGAGGAGAGCGGAGGCAGCTCGACGCCACGCTGCAGCTCAAGAGGCGGTAGCCATTGCATCACTGTACGACCCCAGCTACACCTACGGGTATCCGCCAGGCCATCCCTTGCAATGAACCAACTTAGGCCAAAAGCCTAAGCTTGGGGGAGTACGTATTTCTCACCGACATTACATTTATGTTCACACACACTCATTGCTAGATGTCGGTGCTCATACTCTTTCACTGTAATATCCATGCTAGTTTATTTCCTTTTTCCTGCTTTCTTCTTGTGTATTTGTTAAACTTTAAGAAAACAACAACAAAAATAGTGTAGCTTCTAGTTAGTTTACTTTTCCTGTTGTAGTAGTAATAATTAAAAAGAAAACCCAAAAAGATTTCATGTTCTTCTTTTGCTTGTTGGGAGCTTTCCTGTGTAAATATTTTTATTTCTTTTCTTTTCTTTGGCGGTCGATAGGAGAAGACCATGATTAAATTGTTGAAGTGGCTCTTATATGCATTATTGTTGATTTAACTAAGAGCCCATATGTCGGGTGGTAGGTGCGACATATGCCAACGGGTGGCTTATCATTGTGGGAGCCAATAAGACATCGCCGGTGCATGGAAACGGGATGAGGCGTAGGCATGCACGCCGGCGAATCTTCCCCAGCTTCGGGGCTCTCCGTGGAGATAACACCCCTACTGCTGCTCTGCGGGGTCTCCGCATGATCACTAGATGAACAAGTGGCTACAAGAGGCTCCTTGAGCTGTTCGGTGAGAGGAAGGAGAAGGGCACGGCTAGCTCTCCTCTTCCCTCTATGTGGTGTGTAAAACTCTAAGAGATCAACCCTTTGCATGGGTGCCCTGGGGGGTTTATATAGGCCTACCTCCCAGGGGTACAATGGTAATCCGGTTGGGCGCGGGCCCTAGCCGTCAGTGTCTACGCTCGCCGGCCGCTGGGGCCCGCCGACTGGTGGGTCCCGCCGACTGCCGGCTTCTTGGTCGACAAGCTGGCCCCACCGCTGAGGACCTTGTCGGGGGCTGGTTACTGTTGCCTCAGTCCTGATGACGAGGGCTTTGTCGGGGTAAGTATGGCTACAGTGCCGCCGCCTTGGCGGCGATCACTGTAGTCTCACCTCGTCCTGTCCCCTTAATGAGGCACTTCCTTCGAGGGAGGGAACAAGATGGCTATGGGAGGCCGGCCATATCTGGGGCCGACTGGGGGAGGCCAAGCCGCCTTCAGGTATCTCTCTGACCGGAGGGGCCCGCCGCCTGCGGGTCGTACTGACAGCCTGTCGTGGGTGATGTCATGGTCAACATGGTAATAGTGCCGCGCCGGACGGGTGATGGCCGCCCCGTACGGCGCACTGTGGCCAGGCGTGCTCCGGGATACGGGGGTGGCAGGCTTCACTGTAGCCACGCCCCGTCTCATCACCGTTATGTGGGTGCAGATTCTGAGGGTGCGGCCTTGGCCGCTTTCTGGGGGGCCGGCTTGATGGAGTCGACCTTCTCGTGGCCGGCTCCGCGGAGTCGGCCCTCTGGTAGCCGGCTCCTTGGAAGCCGGCCCTCTTGTGGCCTTCTTCCTGTAGGCTTTGGGGACGGGCCGCCTCCTGACAGCCGGCCTGAGGGGCAGCCGGGCGGGGGAAGGCGGCCCTGCGTCTTGGATGTTGGATGGCTTGATTGGCTTGTAATTTTTTCGGAAGTCCCAGGGGAGCCGGCTAGGCTAGCCGTGGTCATTTACTCCGACAGTAGTCCCCAAAGCTGACTGAGCTTCGAGGCTGAAAGGAGGACGAGAAGCTCGGTCAGCTTCCTATCCTGAGGAGCCGGCAGCTAGGAGCCGGCCTTGAGCGGGGGCGCCGTCTTCGGGAAGTTCCGCAGCCAGAAGGTGAGAGCGCGAGCCGAATCGCGCGTTGACCGCGCGCCACCCCGCGCGCCACGTGGCCAGAAAAGGCCTGCCAGCCCACGCGCGCGACGGGACGTCGCCGCAGGCTGGGGCCCGCCATACCTAGGCCTCGGCCCATGTGCGGATGTTCTGCGGCCTGAACGGACCGCTCGCCTTCCCGTGGCGGTTTCAGCAGGCCTTTAGGGCGCAATAATCGCGGGACGTGGGGGAGTGGGCGCAGTTAATCCCATGTTCCCCCACGCCTCGCCTCCTCGGCTCCGCCGCACGAGCCTATAAGTAGGGGGAGGAGGGGGAGCGGCAGACGCTCGCACGCTCGCCCTCACTCCACCCTTCTTTCTACCTCCTTCTCCTTTCTTCCGCCGCTGCAGCGCACTCATCACCACGCCGTTCCGCCGCCAACCCTCTTGGTTTGCCGCGGCTCCTCTGCAGCGTGGTTGTGCTCTCCGCCGCCGCGCCTCTCTCACTTCCTCTTGCTCCCATGGCGCTATCTAGCTCGTGGGATGGCTCCAACATCCATGAGTACCACATTGACTGGCTTCGCCAGACGTGGCGGTTGCCGGGTGAGGGCTACGTGAAGACCCGCCTCGTGTCGGAGGTAGAGGTTTCGCCGGCGCCGGAGGAGGGCGAGCGGGTCATCTTCCGCTCGCACTGCCTGCGCGGCCTCGGCCTGCCGCGGAGCGGGTTCTTCCGCTCCTTCCTCGAGTTCTACCACCTCCAGCCGCACCATCTCACCCCCAACACGGTGATGCTGCTGTCGGCCTTCGTCACCCTGTGTGAGGGTTTTCTTGGCGTCCTCCCCACTCTTGAGCTCTTTGGGGAGTTCTTCCAGTGCAAACTTGGCACCGTCTCCGCGGGTGTGCCCGCCCCCTGTGGCTCCTTCATCGCCATGCGGAGGACAGCCGACAACACCCCCTTTCCGCCTATCCCACTGATCCAGTCGGTGAAGCTCTGGCAGCAATCATACTTCTACGTGAAGAACGTTGCCTCGCAAGGAGGCGACGAAGAAGTCGGGCGAGGCGCAAGCCGACGCCACGGCCAAGGCCCTGGCGGAGGCCGCGGCCGCAGAGAGGGAGGCGGAGGCTCTGCGCAATCAGCCTCCGCGGCTCGTTATTCCTCTTTGCACCATGGCTCCTAACATCCCCGTGCCCCCGTCAGAGGAAGCCGACCGCGACCAGCCGGTGATGGAGAGGAGGGAGGATGACGTGACCATCCTGGGGGAGGCTCCACAGTCGGCGCCGATTGGAACGGGCCAAGGTAGCCGACCTGCCGTGGCGCCTGAGCAGTCGGCTGGGGGCAAGTCGGCGGTGGGGACAGATCTTGTGGTGCAGTCGCCGCCGCGCCGGCGCGTGGGAGAGGCGTCTTCGGCGCCGGAGGCGCAGAGAGCTGCCGTCGCTAGCTCGACGGCTCAGGACCTGGAGGCGGCCAGCGCCAGCTCGTCCGAGTGGACGCCCAGCGGCGGAACGACCGAGCTGAACGTGGCGACGCAGGAGGTCCGACGCCGGCTTCAGACCCAGGCCGCCTCGCTGCAACGGTACACCCAGGAGTTTCTTGCTACGCGAGCGGTCATCCGGGTGAGTCTTCTGGCCTTAGTCGATTTCTTTCTTGATTTCTTCCGTGGGGGTGCGTCAGCGCACCCACTGGGTGTAGTCCCTGAGTTTCGAGTCGGCTGCTGAGCAGGCGGCTTGGAACTTTTAGCAGGCCTTGGCGGCAATCTTACTCTTATTCGCACTCCGTTTGATTTTCAGGAATACCACAATCTCCGCGCGGCTGCCTTCAACTCCCAGGCCCAGGAGCTGAGCCAAAGGGCCGCCGACCTGACTAATAGCCGGAGTGAGTGCTTTGTTTATTTTTTCTCATGTGGGGGCACGTCAGCGCACCCACTGGGTGTAGTCCCCGAGATTCGGGCCGACTGCCGAGCAGTCGGGTCGGATCTTCCCCGACGACTTCTTCCTTGTTGCTTTTTCCTTTTTCTCCACACTTGCAGAGTCTAATGCCGACTTGAGGGAGCAGCTAGGCGGGGCCCAGACCGCCCTTCGCGCTAAGGAGGCTGAGTGCAGCGCCTTGGCCCAGGAATGCGACCGCCTGGCCAAGAAACTGGCCGACCAAGAGGCCGGAGAGCCATAAGGCGGCCCTGAAGAAGGCGCAGGACAGCGAGGCCGCCCTTAAGGCCGAGTTCGAGACCGAGGCGGCGGGCTGGGCTGAAGCGAGGCAAGCGCTGAGCGAGGGCTATGGACGGGTTGAGGATCTGATCGACGGTAAGCCGCCTTCCTTTTCACCCCTTTGCTTGCTCCATGCCCTCTTGTTTATCTTCTGATTTTTGTGCTATTTCTTTGCTCTTCGCGCAGATTACTTTCCCGGCTACTCCGTCGCCGCCAGCCAAGCCATCGAGGCACAACGCAAGGCACGCCGGCAAGCAGGGGTTGAGATCGCGCCAAATGCCAGCCGGACGCTTGCGGAGCAGCTTTTGGCGATCCAGGCCCGGCTGCAGCCGGCTCATCGGATGCTCCGCCGTCTTCAGCGTGCTGGGGCGCAAGTGCTGACCGCCCTCTGGCCTGGCGAGGCGATTCCCCGTACCCCCAGTTGGACCGCCGACTGGTTGGAGGTTGCGGTTGGCCGCTTTGAGGCCTGGAAGGCTTCCGCTGCTCGGTTCGGCGCCAGGCGGGCGCTGGAGTTCGTTCGAGCCTGGTATCCTGGGCTGAGCTTGCGCCAGCTGAGCACCTGGAAGCAGGAGGCCGACGAGGAGCTGGTGGCGGTGCGGATGGCTATCATCCAGCGCGCCTCGGCTATCGCCGAATATACTGACACCAGCATTTTTGCTCCTGATGTGAATGACAGCGGCATCGCCCAGCCGGAGGAGTGGTTCGGGCTGAACCTGGCGGAAGGTGAGGACTCAGCGGAGGAGATCGTTTCCAGCAACGAAGGCGAAGACGAAGAAGGGGAGGGCGGCGAAGACGTCGTGCCTGGCGGCGAAGCGACCAGCCAGCTTCAGCCTGATCGTGCCTCCAGCAACGAGGCGCGCGCGAGCGCGCCGCCTGCCAGGGGTGATGATCAGGCCGAGACCCGCCAGCCGGCCACTCCTTCGGCCAGCACTGCCGCCTCCGCCGACCTGCTCGACTCGCCTATCGCTCCCTTGGCCTGATCTTCCGCTCTTGCTTTCCTGCTGTTACTCTTTGAACAACTTTTTTATTAAATTTGCGCAGTTCCACCCACTTGGGGTGTATTCAAACTATGTTGAATGCCGGCCTTTCGAAGGCTTTTGTGTAAATATAATTATGCATGTGTTCGTCTTTCATTCAAATTTTCTTTTTATCCTCAGGCTGTTTCCTTTGCCGCCTTCCCTTGATCGCCGCCTTCCCAGCCGAATAGCTGCTCTGCAGTCTGTGGCTGGGGAGGAACTTGGCCATTTGTGGGAAGACAAGTACTTGAGCTTTCTTGGATTGTGGCAAGGTGAAATGGGAAGCCGGCCGGCCGGCTACTCTGGTAGCCGGTCGGCGATGGAGGAAGCCTGCTTTTGTTATACGAGTTCGTTAGTCCTTAGCCGCTTTTCATGTGGGCATCCTTTCCTGCCTTTGACTCTTGCCAGCCGGACAGTCGGTTCTTCGAGCTGCGACTTTCGACAAGAGAGGGCTTGGGTGCCGGCACACTACTTGTCTAAATGCAGGTGGAACTTGGATATAACTCAAGGCGGCCAGTCCCCGGGCCGACTAGTCGAACTCGATGTCAGTTGGGATGACAGCCTCGACACCATATACAAGGAAGAAAGGGGTGAAGCCTGTTGACTTGTTCGGGGTAGTGCGCAGATTCCAGAGGACGGCCTGCAGCTCGTCGAGCCAACAGCCGGCCGAACGCTCCAGTGGCACGACCAGTCGGGGCTTGATGCCGGAAAGAATGAGGCCATTGGCTCGCTCAACTTGGCCGTTTGACTGCGGGTGGGCAACGGACGCTAGGTCCAGTCGGATGCCCTGCGTCGCGCAGAAACGTGCCAATGCTCCCTTGGCAAAATTCGTGCCGTTGTCGGTGATGATGCTGTGTGGCACTCCGTACCGAGTTGTAATATCTGCAATGAATGTCACGACAGTCGGCCCATTCAGCTTCTTAATCAGCTTCGCTTTGATCCACTTGGTAAATTTATCCACGGCGACGAGCAGATGTGTCATGCCGCCGCGCGCCGTCTTGAACGGGCCCACCATGTCCAGTCCCCATACGGCAAAAGGCCAGGTGAGGGGAATGGTCTTGAGTGCCAAAGCCGGCAGGTGTTGCTTGGAGGTGAAGACTTGGCACCCTTTGCAATGTTTGACCAACTCCTTGGCGTTGTCCAAAGCAGTCGGCCAAAATAATCCATGGTGGAAAGCTTTGGCAACAAGGGATCTTGAGGCTGCGTGGTGGCCGCATTCGCCTTGGTGAATGTCCTTGAGGATTGCTATGCCCTTCTCTGGCTCGACGCAGCGCTGGAAGACTCCAGTGACACTGCGTCTGACGAGCTCTCTCTTAGCAATTGTATATGCTCCGGCTCGGCGTTGGACTTGTCTTGCCGCGATCTCGTCAGCAGGCAGTTCTCTGTTTACCTGGAAGTTGAGGATGGGCTGAGCCCATGATGGAGCTGTGACTTCTTCTATAGCCAACACGGCTACTGCAACCAGGGCGGGTGGGCTAGGTGGTGAAGAGCTGGAGTTGGCCACCGCCTGTGGTGTTGATGCAGTCCCCGGGCCGACTACCGTATTCCCCGGGCCGGGTTCTGAAGTCCCCGGGCCGGGTGCGACTATGGCAGTCCCCGAGCCGCCTATCGAAGTCCCCAGGCCGCCTGCTTGGTTCCCCAAGTCGGATCCGGCTGCGTCGGGGTTAAGCGGCACGAAGATGGAATCGGATTCTGGAGATGGCTTGATAGACGACTTGAGGAGGCGTTGGAGAGAGACGCCGGTTGGTATAGCTTGTCGAGTGGAGCCTATTCGTGCCAGGGCATCTGCTTGCTCGTTGTCGGCCCGTGGTACGTGGAGGAACTCGCATCCTTCAAAATACTCGCTGATTTGCTGAATGAGGAAGCGGTAGCTTGCCATGTTTGTGTCCTTGGCGTCCCAGTCACCAGATGACTGCTGGACCACCAAATCCGAGTCGCCATAGCACAGGATCCGGCGGATGCCGAGCTCTTTGGCTAGCCGGAGCCCGTGTATGAGTGCCTCGTACTCGACCACATTGTTGGAGGCGGCAAAGTGAATTTGCAATGTGTATCTGAGTTTGTCGCCTTTGGGAGAGGTGAGGATGATGCTGGCTCCCAAGCCGGTGCGCATCTTGGACCCATCGAAGTGCATCCGCCAATGAGTGGAGTCGGGAGCCGGCGGCAGGTACTGGGTCTCGGCCCAGTCGACAAGGAAGTCGGCCAATGCGTGGGACTTAATGGCGGTGCGAGGCTAGTAGAAGATCGTGTAAGGGGCCAGCTCAATGGTCCATTTTGCCACCCGGCCGGATGCGTCCCGGCTGCCTATGATCTCGGAGAGCGGGGCGGTGCATACGACCGTGATGGGGTGCTCTTGAAAGTAGGGCTTCAGCTTCTTGGCGGTGAAGTACACGCCATAGCACATCTTCTGGTAGTGCGGGTAGTTCTGCTTCGAGGTGGACAGTACTTCACTTAAGTAATACACCGGTCTCGGGACTGGCTGAGCTCGGCCTTCTTCTGGGTGATGGACCACGATGACGGTGCTGACCACCCGGCTGGTGGCGGCAATGTAAAGGAGCATGGGCTCTTTCTCAGTCGGCGCCGCCAAAGACAGGCGGCATGGCCAGCATCTTCTTTAGCTCATGGAAAGCTTGGTCGGCTTGGTCGTTCCACTCGAAGTGAGTGGTTTTCTTCATGAGTCGGTAGAGGGGGAGAGCCTTTTCTCCGAGCCGGCTGATGAAGCGGTTCAGTGAGGCCAGGCACCCGGTAAACTTCTGGACGTCTCGCAGCTTGGTGGGAATCTCCATTCTCTCAATGGCTTTGATCTTTACTGGGTTGCATTCAATGCCGCGTTCGGAGACCAGGAAGCCTAGAAGCTGGCCGGCTGGTACTCCGAACACGCATTTCTCGGGGTTGAGCTTGATCTGAAACCGGCGCAAGTTCTCAAATGTTTCCTTGAGGTCTTCTAGCAAGGTGCCGCGCTTCTCCGTCTTCACCATGATATCGTCTACATAGACTTGGGCATTTCCTCCGAGTTGGTTGAGGAGGCATTTCTGCATGCAACGCTGAAAAGTGGCACCGGCATTTCTCAAGCCGAATGTCATAGCCAGGTAACAGAAAGCTCCGAATGGCGTGATGAAGGCGGTCTTCAGGCGGTCAGCTGGGTCCAACTTTATCTGGTGGTAGCCTGAGTAGGCATCCAAGAAACTCAGCAGCTCACATCTGGCTGTGGAGTCTATCACTTGATCAATCCTTGGCAGGGCGAAGGGATCTTTGGGGCAGGCTTTGTTGAGGCTTGTGTAGTCTATACACATGCGCCACTTGTTATTCTTCTTCAGCACGAGGACCGGGTTGGCAAGCCACTCCGGAAAGAACACCTCCATTATGAAGCCGGCTGCCAGGAGCCGGGCTATCTCTTCTCCTACAATCCTTCTCTTCTCCTCTGACAGTCGGCGGAGGGGCTACTTGACTGGCTTTGCATCCGCTCGGACGTGTAGCTTGTGCTCGGCGAATTCCTTCGGAACACCCGGCATGTCATTGGGGGACCATGCAAAGATGTCCCGATTCTCACGGAGGAAATTGACGAGCTCGCCTTCCTATTTGCTGTCTAGGTTCGCCCCGATGACGGCAAACCTTTCTGGGTGCTCTGGGTCCAGAGGTATCTTATTTGTTTCCTTGGCCGGCTGGAAAGAACCTTGGGCATCACATTCCTTGGGGTCGGGGGACAGGACTGGCTGCTTGCCGGCCATGGCCACGACTCGGTCCAATATCTTCTTTTCTTCAGCGATCACAAGGGACTCGGCCAACCGGCTGCTGGCTGCAGCGCACTCGGAGGATTTCTTGTAATCGCCGGCTATGGTGATGATGCCCTTAGTACTCGGCATCTTCATCTTGAGGTAGGCGTAGTGGGGTACAACCATGAACTTGGCCAGAGTAGGTCGGCCAAGCAGTGCATGATAGGGGCATTCAAGGTCCACCACTTCAAACCAGATCGCTTCCCGGCGGAAATGATCCTTGTCTCCAAAGAGAACATCCATCTTGATCTTTCCGATTGGTGAGCAGGACAGGCTGGGTACAATGCCATGGAACACGGTCCGACTTGGCATGAGGTGCTTGGTCTTGATGTTTAGCATTTCCATGGTGTCGTGGTATAGGATGTTGATGTTGCTCCCGCCGTCTATCAGTACGCGGGAGAATCGGGCAGCAAGCTTGTCTGTTGCTAGGGTTGCCTCCAAAACTAATGCATAAGAGCCCGGGGACGCCATCACCTCTGGGTGGTCGGCCCGGCTCCAGCTGATAGGCCTTTCTGACCAGTGCATGTACTCGGGGTTGCTGGAGGCGACCGCGTTGACTTCTTGGTGCTGCCGGCGCCGGCTGCGCCGGTCTTCAGGATGGCTTGTGAAGACGACGTAGGTGGCATGCTCGTTGGGGAACTCGTCTTGGACGGCCCCGACTGTTGGTCGAGCGGCCGGCTGTTGAGGAGCCGGAGGCGGCGGTCCAGCTGGCGGAGGTGGCACCAGCCCTTCGCCTTTGGTTATTCGGGTGAGCCAGTGGCATTTCCGGGTCGTATGATTGGACGGCTTCGTGCCGCTGTGGAACTTGCAAGGGGCATCGAGGGCTTGCTCGTAGGAGAAATCCGGCAGCCAAGCCGGCCTGCCGCCCTTCGGCTTCTTGGGCGCGGGCCGCCCCTCAGGTTGTTTGTCTTCGACGGTGGCCACCTGCCGATTGGTTGGAGGCGGCATTGGGCCCTTGCGCTTGTTGTCGTTCTGGTACGGACGTCGGCTGGATTCGCCAGCCGGCGTTTTGGGAGCCGGGTTGAGTACCTTCCCGGAGGCGTCCACCCGGAGCTCGGTCTTCATCGAGGAGTCGGCGGTGGCGTACTTGTCCGCTATGACTAGTAGCTCGTCGAGGGTAGTCGGCTCGTCGCAGAGAAGCTTGTGCTTGAGGAGGGTGCCGGCACCCGGCGGTGAAGTATTCTATGGCTTGAACCTCGTGCACCCCCTCGCAAGAATTGCGGAGCTCGGCCCAACGTGTGAGGTAGTCGTGAGTCAACTCGGTGGGTCCTTGTACGCACAAGGAGAGCTGTCTGGGCTTGGGAGCCCGCTTGTAGGTGCTGGTGAAGTTGCGGATGAAGGCTTCGGTGAAGTCTAGCCAACTGTTGATGCTATACGGCT
Organism: Aegilops sharonensis; assembly: GCA_904067115.1. Lineage (NCBI taxonomy): Eukaryota > Viridiplantae > Streptophyta > Magnoliopsida > Poales > Poaceae > Aegilops > Aegilops sharonensis. Next base: position 928,021,005 of record LR880968.1, read on the forward strand.
TGAGGCTGTTGAGCCAGGTCCACGCCGTGCCCTGAAGCATGAGGGGCACATATTTCACGGCAACGCGCCTGTTGCTGTTCGCTATGCGGATTGCAGTGGAGTAGTCGATCAGCCAATCCTCCGGCTTCACGGAGCCGTTGTACTTAGGCGTGTCTCTTGGGAGCGAGAACCCTTTAGGGAAGGGCTCGTCGCGGATGCGGGGGGCGAAGCAAGGCGGACCGACATCGTCTTCTTCTTGCAATGCCAGGGATCGCGCTAGGCGGTCGATCCGGTGGCGGGTGTCGTTTTCGCCGACTCCTTTGCGGCGGCCTAGTCGGCCGCTGAGAGTCGGATGCGTGACAGGCGGCAGGGTGGGATACCTTTCCCTGCGAGGCGGAGGAGGGGGCGGGTTGCCTCGCTGCTCCACGTCTCGAGGACGGCCTTCTGCGTCGCGCTCGATGGATATCCGGGTTCGGCTGCGGCTGGCAGCCGGCTCCTTTTCTCGCCGTGCGCGGGTGTCGCCCGAAGTCGGCGTGCGCGGCGTCGCGCCGTGCTCTCGGCGCGGGGGAGGGCTTTCGGCGCGGGTGTCGTCTTCATGCCGCTCTGCGGCTGCGCCAATCAGTTGCTGGATGCGTCTAGCCATATAGGGGAGCTCGTCGGGCCCTAGCCCGTTCAGCTCTTCTACGGCTGCCTGGGCGACGCGTAGGTTCTCGAGGGGCGTGGCGTAGACCGGGCGGTCCGCCCCCAACATGTCGGCGATGACTGCACCGCGTTTCTTGACAACGCCGATTCGGCTAGAGCTGGAATCGTCCGTTCATGGGCCGACCATAACGGGCCAACGTTAATAGGCCGTATTTGTTGACGCTATGAAAACGGCCCAACGTATTAACGGACCACAAACGGGCCGACTGTAACCACAGGCTGAATTTGGCCCACAAGCAGAAAATGACAGTAACGGGCCGTAAGTAAATGAATGCTGGAAATGAGCCCAAGAATAAATGGGCTCTGAGAAGGCCGAAAGATAACATGGGCTGGAAACGGCCCAACGGAATAACGGGCCGTTAATGGGTATAAAGTGATACACTGTTCATTACGGGCCAGTTTCACCACGGGCCGTTAATGGGTGTAAAGTGATACACTGTTCATTACGGGCCAGTTTCACCATGAGTCGTTAGTAGGCCAATAGTTACATAGGGCCTCATATGGGCCAAAAGACGTCATGGGCCATACATGGGCTAGAAGTGAAAATGGGCTGGAATCATATTGGATGGCCCAGATGACGCTACCGGGCCTAATTCGGATAGGGCGTAACGGGCCTTGGGTTAGCGGGCTGTAAATGGGCTATATGCGAACATGCTGTTAACAGGCTTTCCATGGGCCGGCCCGCCACCTTTTGACCAAGTCAAACGGGCCGGCCTTTTCACAGGAATGGGCCTCTGTTGGGCCGTGCCACGTGTCGACGTATCATAGGCTCCTTCTGTCCAATGAGTGGATGACATCTGTCCCAACGATGAGCCGACACATGTTTCCTCCAGCCAATGATGATTTTACACGTGAAAAATCCCCGTTGGTCGGGGCTGTTAACGGGTTATCGGATCCAAAACCCGACCTGATAGCTTAACGGCGTTCCGTTACGGTGGATGCCACGTGTCAGTCACCCTTGACGAAAGCACTTCTGTGACGCGCGATTTATCGTCATGGAAGTGGACACTTCCGTGATGATAATTTTGGTAATGTCATGGAACACTTCTACGACAGCACAGGTATGACTATCTTGATTCTGTCATAAAATCGTCATGGATGTACATGCATGACAGAAAATGTATCATCACAGAAGTGTATTTTTTGTAGTGAATAGTCCAATCATCATACTTTTTCAATATGTTATTCAATAATTCTTCAGCTTGAGCAATAGTTCGTTCCCTGAAAACATAACCAGCACAAGTATCTAGGAAGTCCCTAGAAGCATCGGTTAGTCCATTATAGAGGATATCAAAGATTTTATTTTTCTTAAGAGGATGATCAGACAAAGCATTAAGTAACTGGCAAAGCCTCCCCCAAGCTTGTGGGATACTCTCTTCTTTAGTTTGAACAAAGTTAAATATTTCCTGTAAGGCGGCTTGTTTCTTATGAGCAGGAAAATATTTTTCAGAGAAGTAGTAAATGATATCATGGGGACTATGCACACAACCAGGAGTAAGAGTATTGTACCAAGCTTTAGCATCACCCTTCATTGAGAAAGGAAATAATTTGAGAATAAAGTAGTAACGAGTTTTCTCTTCATGAGTAAAAAGGGTGGCTATATCATTCAACTTAGTAAGATGTGCCACAACAGTTTTAGTTTCATAACCATGGAAAGGATCAGATTAAACCAAAGTAATTAACTCTGGGTCGACAGAAAATTCATAATCCTTATCAGCAATAGCAATAGGTGAAGTAGCAAACTTAGTATCAAATTTCATTCTAGCATTCAGAGATTTTTCTTTATACTTGTGTAATAATTTCTCTCGATCATCTCTATGCTTACAAGCAAGAATATCTCTAGTTGCCTCTTCACTCATAACATTGCCTTCCAGTACCTTAGGCAATTCATATCTAGGAGGGCTAGCTCTAGCAAGTGTTTCAGGAGTTCCAGTTTCAAGCTCATCATCAGATTCAACATCATGTTGTATTACTCTAGAAATTTTTTTATCAAGAAATTCACCAAGTGGCACATCATCATTATCAAGCATGGTACCAGCATCATCATAAGCATCATTCATAGTAGAAGTAGCATCATCAATAACTTGCGACATATCAGAATTAATAGCATGTGGTGGTGTTGCAAGTTTACTCATAACAGAAGGTGAATCTAAAGCAGAACTGAATGGCAGTTCCTAACATCCCCTCGTCCTTGAGGGAAATATCTTAGTCTTTCGATCCTTCAGATTCTTCATAGTGATAAATTGATAATAATCCCAAGTGGCTCAACAAATATAGCTATGCTCCCCGGCAACGGCGCCAGAAAAAGGTCTTGATAACCCACACGTATAGGGGATCGCAACAGTTTTCGAGGGTAAGTATTTAACCCAAATTTATAGATTCAACACAAGGGGAGCCAAAGAATATTTGAAGGGATTAGTAGCTGAGTTGTCAATTCAACCACACCTGGAGATTAATTATCTGCAGCAAAGTGATCAGTAGCAAAGTAGTTTGATAGTTTTGATAGTAGCAGCAGCAGCAACGGCAACAGTAATAGTGGTAGCAGTGATATTGTAGCAGTAACGATAGCAGTAGGAATAGTAGTAACTTAGCAAGAAGAATATATGATAAATTGTGGGCATTGGATCGGTGACTTGTTGGATGATATTCATCATGTGACAGTTATAACCTAGGGCGATACGACACTAGCTCCAGTTCATCGATATAATGTAGGCATGTATTCTGTAAATAGTCATACGTGCTTTATTAAAAGAACTTGCATGACATCTTTTGTCCAACCCTCCCATGGCAGCGGGGTCCATATTGGAAACTAAGGGATATTAAGGCCACTTTTTAATAGAGAACCGGAACAAAGCATTAACACATAGTGAATACATGAACTCCCCAAACCACGGTCATCACTGAGAGTGGGCCCGGTTGTTGTCACTCTGGGGTAGTCAGATCGTAACCGTAGTAGGTGACTATAACTTGCAAGATCGGATCTAAAACATGGATATAATGATGAATTCATAAATGGTTCAGATCTGAAATCATGGCACCCGGGCCCAAAGTGACAAGCATTAAGTATAGCAAAGTCATAGCAACATCAACCTAAGAACATTGTGGATACTAGGGATCATGCCCTAACAAAACTAACTCGGTTACATGATGAATATCATCCAACTCCCCACTGACCAGCGAGCCTACAATGGAATTACTCACTCCCGGTGGGGAGCATCATGGAATTGGCGATGGAGATGGGTTGGTGATGGCGAGGAATGAAGATCCCCCTCTCCGGAGCCCCAAACGGAATCCAGATTTGCCCTCCCGAGGCAGAACAGGGCTTGGCGCCGGCTCCGTCTCATGGATCGCGATAATTCTTTCTCCCTAATTTTTTCTGGAATAATGTGATTTTATAGTATCAGGGGGATCGTCAATGGGGCCACCAGGTGGGTACAACCAACATGGGCGCGCCAGGAGAGGGGGGCACGCCCTGGTGTGTTGTGCCCACCTAGGGGCCCCTCTATGGGTGGTCTTGGCTCCAAAAATCCTCTTTTATTCCATAAAAATTCCTCGCAAAGTTTCGTTCCATTCCGAGAACTTTTATTTCTGCACAAAAACAACACCATGGTAATTCTGCTGAAAACAACGCCAATCTGGGGTTAGTTCCATTCAAATCATGCAAATTAGAGTCCAAAACAAGAGAAAAAGTGTGAGAAAAAGTCGATATGTTGGAGACGTGTCACATAATATAGTGTGGGTAATTATATATACATGCAATGAAAGAGCTGAGCTATATATAGAGACTTAATTACGAAGTAGTACTTACAAACAGTAGCAAATCACGAGTGTTTTGTCGAGGGCCTTTTGATTGTATAACTGGAATAACTCGTCAAATTCAATATTCAAAATATCCATTCCAATGAGGTCGTGCTCCTCTTTAATTATCATTGTCAAAGCATGCCTCCCAGACTGCCTGCATCTTTGCATGTACCAATCATGGAGTCTTCGCATCATCGTTGTTAGACAAGGATGATCAGGTTTGACGAGAGGCCTCCCGTACTCATAGCTGAATTCGTCCACCTCCATTATTTCAATGGGTACATCATCGGGCAGGTAATCACCAAGATTGGTACCGGGCACAATCCCCGGATGATTAGCGATGATATCGCTAGACACCTTGAGCGGGGGCACGTTTGCTTTGCCTGTTCACCGAGCTGGGGAATATTTCCCACTTCTTCATGCTGCTAACCTTGCATCACTTCAAGTACTTCCCGACCTCTCCGCTTCCTTATATGACTTTTGAATAATGCGCACATAGTTGGAATCCGGCGGAGGTGGTGGTGGTCGATTCAGGGGATCGATAGTCCGCTTCGCTTTCACTGGATCTACCGTTTCCTTCAAAGGTGGAGGTTTCGGTGCAAAAAAGTCCTTGACTTGGGCACGGCTGATGTCCTCGTTTTCCTTGTCGGTCCTCTCATAAGGTAACTTTTCCAGAGCCTTGAGAGAAGGACCGTATTTGAACTGCTTCCCTCTTCTGCTTGTACTACTGCTAGCCGCCGGAGCGGCGGCGTCTCTTTCCCGCCGTTGCTGACGCGGCTGAGTTGGCTGACGCGCCGAAGGAGGCGGAGGAGGANGGAATAACTCGTCAAATTCAATATTCAAAATATCCATTCCAATGAGGTCGTGCTCCTCTTTAATTATCATTGTCAAAGCATGCCTCCCAGACTGCCTGCATCTTTGCATGTACCAATCAAGGAGTCTTCGCATCATCGTTGTTAGACGAGGATGATCAGGTTTGACGAGAGGCCTCCCGTACTCATAGCTGAATTCGTCCACCTCCATTATTTCAAATGGTACATCATCGGGCAGGTAATCACCAAGATTGGTACCGGGCACAATCCCCGGATGATTAGCGATGATATCGCTAGACACCTTGAGCGGGGGCACGTTTGCTTTGCCTGTTCACCGAGCTGGGGAATATTTCCCACTTCTTCATGCTGCTAACCTTGCATCACTTCAAGTACTTCCCGACCTCTCCGCTTCCTTATATGACTTTTGAATAATGCGCACATAGTTGGAATCCGGCGGAGGTGGTGGTGGTCGATTCAGGGGATCGATAGTCCGCTTCGCTTTCACTGGATCTACCGTTTCCTTCAAAGGTGGAGGTTTCGGTGCAAAAAAGTCCTTGACTTGGGCACGGCTGATGTCCTCGTTTTCCTTGTCGGTCCTCTCATAAGGTAACTTTTCCAGAGCCTTGAGAGAAGGACCGTATTTGAACTGCTTCCCTCTTCTGCTTGTACTACTGCTAGCCGCCGGAGCGGCGGCGTCTCTTTCCCGCCGTTGCTGACGCGGCTGAGTTGGCTGACGCGCCGAAGGAGGCGGAGGAGGATCTGTAGTGCCCTCACTCGCCAGAGGAGGCAAAGTTCTTGTCAGAGGAGGCGAAGGAGCCGGAGTGTCTTCACGCGCCGGAGGAGGCGGAGAGCCCTGATCACTCGCCGGAGGAGGAGGCGGAGTGCCCTAACTCGCCGGAGGAGGAGGAGGAGGAAGAGGTGTCTAGTTTGGAAGCTTGATGTACTCCTTCCGCCATAGACATGGAGTCTCCATAGAAAGACCTAGCTGAATCTGCCCTTCACATGTAGGGTGGTCAAGCTCGAGCTCCTCAAATCCCTCCATTACTTCATCCACCATCACAACAGCATAGTCCTGTGGAATCAGACGACAGTGAAAAGTTCCATCGGATTGAGGAGGTGGAACAGTGCCGACATCCGCCTTCAAAGTGATGTTTTGCCATTTCGTCATAAACTAGCAATGTTGAACCTCTGTGATAGCATCCATGGGGTAGCTACGAGCCTTGAAGTCAGGCTGTTGAACGAGCTCCGTGGAAGCCATGCTGCTTCTCCGCTGAGATGGCGGGGTAGCTTCTAGGGTAGCTTCGTGCCACTGAGATGGTTGGTCGGCAGCTCGCTGGCTCTCAACTTGTTCCTCTAGGTTTAGTACTCTTGCATTGAGTTTCTGTATATTGCTCAGCTCCTGTTTCCTCTTCCTCTCCCGGGTTTTGTAACCGCCTACGCCGGGAAACCCAATCTTACATGCAACGGAGCCTGGTGTGCCTCGTGTTCGTCCAGGGTGCTCAGGATTCCTAAGGGCCTCAGTCAGCTCATCATTCTCTCTGTCGGGAATGAACGTCCCTTCCTGTGCTACCTTGATTGCTGCCTGAAGCTTTGTGATGGGTGTTTGATACGTCCATTTTGCATCATGCTTTTATATCAATATTTATTGCATTATGGGCTGTTATTACACATTATATATCAATACTTATGGCTATTCTCTCTTATTTTACAAGGTTTACCATGAAGAGGGGGAATGCCGGCAGCTGGAATTCTGGCTGGAAAAGGAGCAAACGTTGGAAACCTATTCTGCACTGCTCCAAAAATCCTGAAACTCCACGGAAGTTATTTTTGGAATTAAGAAGAATTATTTAGCGAAAACACCAGAGGGGGCCCACACCCTGGCCAGGAGGGTGGGGAGCGCGCCCACCCCTACTGGGTGCGCCCCTGTCTCCTGGGCCCCCTGGTGGCCCTCCGGTGCCCATCTTCTGCTATATGAAGGCTTTTACCCTGGAAAAAATCAGAGGCAAGCTTACGGGACGAAACTCCACCGCCACGAGGCAGAACCTTGGCGGAACCAATCTAGAGCTCCGGCAGAGCTGTTCTGCCGGGGAAACTTCCCTCCGGGAGGGGGAAATCATCACCATCGTCATCTCCAACGATCCTCTCATCGGGAGGGGGTCAATCTCCATCAACATCTTCACCAGCAGCTTCTCGTCTCAAAACCCTAGTTCATCTCTTGTATCCAATCTTGTATCAAAACCAAAAAATGGTACCTGTGGGTTGCTAGTAGTGTTGATTACTCCTTGTAGTTGATGCTAATTGGTTTACTTGGTGGAATATCATATGTTCAGATCCTTAATGCATATTATTAATCCTCTGATTATGAACATGAATATGCTTTGTGAGTAGTTACGTTTGTTCCTGAGGACATGGGTGAAGTCTTGCTATTAGTAGTCATGTGAATTTGGTATTCGTTCGATATTTTGATGAGATGTATGTTGTCTTTCCTCTAGTGGTGTTATGTGAACGTCGACTACATGACACTTCACCATTATTTGGGCCTAGAGGAAGGCATTGGGAAGTAATAAGTAGATGATGGGTTGCTAGAGTGACAGAAGCTTAAACCCTAGTTTATGTGTTGCTTCGTAATGGGCTGATTTGGATCCATATGTCTAATGTTGTGGTTAGGTTTACCTTAATACTTCTTTTGTAGTTGCGGATGCTTGCAATAGGGGTTAATCATAAGTGGGATGCTTGTCCAAGTAAGGGCAGTACCCAAGCACTGGTCCACCCACATATCAAATTATCAAAGTACCGAACGCGAATCATATGAGCGTGATGAAAACTAGCTTGACGATAATTCCCATGTGTCCTCGGGAGCTCTTTTCTCATTATAAGAAATTGTGCAGGCTTGTCCTTTGCTACAAAAAGGATTGGGCCACCTTGCTGCACTTTATTTACTTTCATTTCTTATTACTTATCTTATCACAAAACTATCTGTTACCTACAATTTCAGTGCTTGCAGAGAAAACCTTACTGAAAACCGCTTGTCATTTCCTTCTGCTCCTCGTTGGGTTCGACACTCTTACTTATCGAAAGGACTATGATAGATCCCCTATACTTTTGGGTCATCAAGACTCTTTTCTGGCGCCGTAGCCGGGGAGCGTAGCGCTTTTGGTGAGTGGAACTTGGTAAGGAAACATTTATATAGTGTGCTGAAATTTTCTGTCACTTGTTACTATGGAAACTAATCCTTTGAGGGGCTTCTCGGGGTATCTTCACCCCGACCAGAAGAGCAAAGAGTTGCTCCTCAACCTACTGAACCTACTGAAAATATTTACTTTGAGATTCCTTCGGGTATGATAGAGAAACTGCTTGCTAATCCCTTTGCAGGACATGGAACATTGCATCCCGATTTACACCTTATCTTTGTGGATGAAGTTTGTGGATTATTTAAGCTTGCAGGTATTCCCGATGATGTTGTCAAAAGGAAGGTCTTCCCTTTATCTTTGAAGGGATATGCATTGACATGGTATAGGCTATGTGATGATACGGGATCTTGGAATTATAAACGATTGAAGTTGGAATTTCACCAGAAGTTCTATCCTATGCATCTTGTTCATCGTGTTCGTAATTACATATATAATTTCTGGCCTCGTGAAGGAGAAAGCATCGCTCAAGCTTGGGGGAGGCTTAATTCAATGTCATATTCATGCCCCAATCATGAGCTCCCCAGAGAAATGATTATTCAAAAAAATTATGCTCCGCTTTCTCTCAATGATCGCAACATGCTCGATACTTCCTGTGTTGGTTCTTATATGCTGAAGCCTACTGAATTCAAATGGGACTTATTGGAAAGAATTAAACGCAACTCTGAAGATTGGGGTTCCGACGATGGTAAGGAGTCAGGTATGACACCTAAGTTTGATTGTGTTAAATCTTTTATGGATACCGATGCTTTTCATGGATTTAGCGCTATGTATGGACTTGACTCTGTGATAGTAGCTACTTTTGAGAATCTTTTGCTACTCACGTTGATCTCCCTAAGGAGAAGTGGTTTAAATATAATCCTCCCATTGAAGTAAAAGTAGTTGCACCTATTACAGTTGAAGAAAAGACTGGCACTTATAGTGATCCTATTGTTCCCACTACTTATGTTGAGAAACCTCCTTTTCCTGTTAGGATAAAGGATCATGCTAAAACTTTGACTATTGTTCGTAAGAGTAATACTAGGAATTATACACCTCCTGAGAAAATCAAAGTTGAACCTAGTATTGCTATGGTTAAAGATCTCTTAGATGATGATTTAGATGGGCATGTTATTTATTTCTGTGGTGAGACAGCTAATATTGTTAGGCCAGACACTAAGATACATAGACCTGTTGTAGGCATGCCTGTTATTTCTGTTAAAATAGGAGATCATTGTTATCATGGTTTATGTGATATGGGTGCTAGTGCTAGTGCAATACCCTATGACTTATATAAAGAAATTATGCATGACATTGCACCCGTTGAATTGGAAGGTATTGATGTTACTATCAAGCTTGCCAATAGAGATACTAATTCACCAATTGGGATTGTTAGAGATGTTGAAGTCTTGTATGGGAAGGTTAAATATCTTGCTGATTTTCTTGTTCTTAGTTCCCCACAGTATGAATTTTGTCCCATTATTTTTGGTAGACCCTTCTTGAATACAGTTAATTCTAAGATTGATTGTGAAAAGGATACTGTTACAATTGGCTTAGAGGATGTGTCTCATGAGTTTAATTTTGCTAAGTTTCATAGACAACCTCGTGATAGAGAATCACCTAGTAAGGATGAGATTATTGGTCTTGCTTCTATTGTCGTGCCTCCTACTGATCCGCTAGAACAATATTTGCTAGATAATGAAAATGATATGTTTATGAAGGAAAGAAGGGAAATAGATGAAGTGTTCCTTCAACAGGAACCTATGCTGNGTGTCTCATGAGTTTAATTTTGCTAAGTTTCATAGACAACCTCGTGATAGAGAATCACCTAGTAAGGATGAGATTATTGGTCTTGCTTCTATTGTCGTGCCTCCTACTGATCCGCTAGAACAATATTTGCTAGATAATGAAAATGATATGTTTATGAAGGAAAGAAGGGAAATAGATGAAGTGTTCCTTCAACAGGAACCTATGCTGAAACACAACCTATCCGTTGAAATTCTAGGGGACCCCCCTCCACCCAAGGGGGATCCCGTGTTTGAACTCAAACCATTACCTGATAATCTTAAGTATGCTTATCTTGATGAAAAGAAAATATATCCTGTTATTATTAGTGCTAACCTTTCAGAGCAAGAAGAAGAAAGATTATTGAAAACTCTGAAGAAGCACCGTGCTGCTATTGGATATACTCTAGATGATCTCAAGGGCATTAGTCCCACGTTATGTCAACACAAAATTAATTTGGAGGACGATGCCAAACCAGTTAGAGATCCTCAACGACGATTGAATCCTAAGATGAAAGAAGTGGTAAGCAAGGAGATACTAAAGCTCCTTGAGGCAGGTATAATTTATCCCGTTATTGATAGTGATTGGGTAAGCCCTGTCCATTGTGTTCCTAAAAAGGGAGGTATTAATGTCGTTCCTAATGATAAAGATGAATTGATCCCGCAAAGAATTATTACAGGTTATAGGATGGTAATTGATTTCCGTAAATTAAACAAAGCTACTAAGAAAGATCATTACCCTTTACCTTTTATTGATCAAATGCTAGAAAGACTATCCAAACACACACATTTCTGCTTTCTAGATGGTTATTCTGGTTTCTCTCAAATACCTGTGTCAGCGAAGGATCAATCAAAAACTACTTTTACTTGCCCTTTCGGTACTTTTGCTTATAGACATATGCCTTTTGGTTTATGTAATGCACATGCTACCTTTCAAAGATGCATGATGGCTATATTCTCTGACTTTTGTGAAAAGATTTGTGAGGTATTCATGGATGATTTCTCCGTTTATGGATCCTCTTTTGATTATTGCTTGAGCAACCTTGATCGAGTTTTGCAGAGATGCGAAGACACTAGTCTCGTCTTGAATTGGGAAAAGTGCCACTTTATGGTTAATGAAGGCATTGTTTTGGGGCATAAG
>LR880968.1:928082214-928106093 GCA_904067115.1 Aegilops sharonensis
AAATAAAATTGGGTTGCTTCCCAACTAGCGCTATCATTTAACGCCCCTAGCTAGGCATAAAAGCGAAGATAGATCTAAGTAGTGCCATCTTTGGCACTAAATTCATAAGTAGCCCGCATGATAGATTTATAAGGTAATTTGACTTTCTTTCTTGGAAATTGCTCCATGCCTTTCTTTAATGGAAATTGGAATCTAATATTCCCTTCCTTCATATCAATAATTGCGCCAATCGTTCTAAGGAAAGGTCTACCAAGAATAATAGGGCAAGAAAGATTGCAATCTATATCAAGAACGGTAAAATCTACGGGCACCAAATTTCTATTTGCAACAATGAGAACATCATTGATCCTTCCCATTGGCTTTTTAATTGTGGAATCCGCAAGGTGCAAATTTAAAGAGCAATCATGAAGATCATGGAAACCTAGAATATCACATAAAGTTTTTGGAATCATGGAAACACTAGCACCCAAATCACATAAAGCAAAACACTCATGATCTTTAATTCTAATCTTTATAGTAGGTTCCCACTCATCATTAAGTTTTCTAGGTATAGAAACTTCCAAATTAAATTTTTCATCATAAGATTGCATCAAGGCATCAACGATATGTTTGGTAAAAGCTTTATTTTGACTATAAGCATGAGGAGAATTAACAACGGATTGCAACAAGGAAATACAACCTTCTAAAGAACAATTATCATAATCAAATTCCTTGAAATCCGAGATAGTGGGTTCAATACTATTTAATGTCGTGACCTCTCCAATTTCACTTTTACCAAATTTAGCATCAAGATCTAAAAACTCCGAATTCTTGGGACGCCTTCTAGGTAAAGTTGACTCATCATCAGTCCCATAATTATCAAGATTCATATTGCAAAACAAAGATCTAATAGGAGACGCATCAATAACTTTAAGATCTTCATCATTATTTTCATCCAAACCTTCTGGTTTGGCGGCCATCTTATTGACTAAGGTGGCTTGCTTATCAGAAATTTTGGCTATAGCATTTTCAAGCCGGGCAATTTGAGAGTTAACACCATAAAATTCTTTATTCATGTCATCAAGCTCTTTGTTCATAAACCCCAAAAAACCTTTTGTTCCTTAAGATCTTCCAATATTATGCTCAAATTGCAAATTCATAGCGCTTCTAATATTTGATTCAATCTCTTCCAACCTTCTAAGAAGGTGGTCGGTATTCTTAGGCAAAGCCATAAGGACACACAAGCACACAAGCAAACGGAAAAAAAGGCAAACGGAAAGAGAGGAGGAGATTGGGAAAGAGAGGGCAAATAAAACGGCAAGGGTGAAGTGGGGGAGAGGAAAACGAGAAGCAAATGGAAAATAATGTAAATGCGAGGGAGATGAGTTTGTGATGGGTACTTGGTATGTCTTGACTTGAGAGAATACCTCCCCGGAAACGGCGCCAGAAATCCTTCTTGCTACGTCTTGAGCTTGCGTTGGTTTTCCTTGAAGAGGAAAGGGTGATGCAGCAAAGTAGTGTAAGTATTTCCCTCGGTTTTTGAGAACCAAGGTATCAATCCAGTAGGAGGCTCCTCATAAGTCCCACGCACCTACACAAACAAACAAAGAACTCGCAACCAACGCAATAAAGGGGTTGTCAATCCCTTCACGGCCACTTGCAAAAGTGAGATCTGATAGAGATAGTATGATAAGATAAATATATTCTTGGTATTTTATAATATAGATGCAAAAAGTAAAGATGCAAATAAAAGTAGATTGGAAGCAAATATGATAAGAGGTAGACCCGGGGGCCATAGGTTTCACTAGAGGCTTCTCTCAAGATAGCATAAGTATTACGGTGGGTGAACAAATTACTATTGAGCAATTGATAGAAAAGCGAATAATTATGAGATTATCTAGGCATGATCATGTATATAGGCATCATGTCCGCAACAAGTAGACCGACCCCTGCCTGCATCTACTACTATTACTCCACACGTCGACCGACTCCTGCCTGCATCTAGAGGATTATGTTCATAAGAACAGAGTAACGCCTTAAGCAAGATGACATGATGTAGAGGGATAAACTCATGCAATATGATATAAACCCCATCTTTTTATCTTCGATGGAAACAATACAATACGTGCCTTGCAACCCTTTATGTCACTGGGTAAGGACACCGCAAGATTGAACTCAAAGCTAAGCACTTCTCCCATGGCAAGAAAGATCAATCTAGTAGGCCAAACCAAACTGATAATTCGAAGAGACTTGCAAAGATAACTCAATCATACATAAAAGAATTCAGAGGTGATTCAAATATATATCATAGATAAACTTGATCATTAACCCACATTTCATCGGATCTCGACAAACACACCGCAAAAAGAGTTTACATCGAATAGATCTCCACAAGAGAGGGGGAGAACATTGTATTGAGATCCAAAAAGAGAGAAGAAGCCATCTAGCTAATAACTATGGACCCGTAGGTCTGTGGTAAACTACTCACAACTCATCGGAGGGGCCATGGTGTTGATGTAGAAGCCCTCCATGGTCGATTCCCCCTCCGGCAGAGCGCCGGCGAAGGCTCCAAGATGGGATCTCGCGGATACAGAAGTTTACAGCGGTTGAAATTGTGTTTTGTCAGCTCCCTGGATGTTTTCGGGGTACGTAGGCTTATATAGGAGGAAGAAGTACGTTGGTGGCCGCCCGAGGGGCCCACGAGACAGGGGGTGCGCCCTGTAGGGGGGGGGGCGCCCTACCCTCTCGTGGCCGCCTCGGCTGCTTCTTGACTTGCACTCCAAGTCCTCTAGATCACGTTCGTTCCAAAAATCACGCTCCCGAAGGTTTCATTCCGTTTGGACTCTGTTTGATATTCCTTTTCTTCGAAATACTGAAATAGGCAAAAAAAACAGCAATACGGGCTGGGCCTCCGGTTAGTAGGTTAGTCCCAAAAATGATATAAATGTGTAAAATAAAGCCCATAAACATCCAAAAGGGCTAATATAATAGCATGGAACAATAAAAAATTATAGATACGTTGGAGACTGATAACCCACAAGTATAGGGGATCGCAACAGTTTTCGAGGATAGAGCATTCAACCCAAATTTGTTGATTCGACACAAGAGGAGCCAAAGAATATTCTCAAGTATTAGCAGCTGAGTTGTCAATTCAACCACACCTGGAAACTTAATATCTGCAGCAAAGTGTTTAGTAGCAAAGTAATATGATAGTGGTGGTAACGGTAACAGAAGTAAAGACAGCAAAAGTAATGTTTTTGGTATTTTTGTAGTGATTGTAACAGTAGCAGCGGAAAAGTAAATAAGCGTAAACCAGTATATGGAAAGCTCGTAGGCACCGGATCAGTGATGGATAATTATGCCGGATGTGGTTCGTCATGTAACAGTCATAACATAGGGTGACACAGAACTAGCTCCAATTCATCAATATAATGTAGGCATGTATTCCGTAAATAGTCGTACACGCTTATGGAAAAGAACTTGCATGACATCTTTTGTCCTACCCTCCTGTGGCAGTGGGGTCCTATTGGAAACTAAGGGATATTAAGGCCTCCTTTTAATAGAAAGTATTAGCACATAGTGAATACATGAACTCCTCAAACCATGGTCATCACCGAGAAGTATCCCGATTATTGTCACTTCTGGGTTGTCGGATCATAACACATAATAGGTGACTATAGACTTGCAAGATAGGATCAAGAACACACATATATTCATGAAAACATAATAGGTTCAGATCTGAAATCATGTCACTCGGGCCCTAGTGACAAGCATTAAGCATAGCAAAGTCACAGCAACATCAATCTCGGAACATAGTGGATACTAGGGATCAAACCCTAACAAAACTAACTCGATTACATGATAAATCTCATCCAACCCATCACTGTCCAGCAAGCCTACGATGGAATTACTCACGCACGGCGGTGAGCATCATGAAATTGGTGATGGAGGATGGTTGATGATGACAACGGCGACGAATCCCCCTCTCCGGAGCCCCGAACGGACTCCAGATCAGCCCTCCCGAGAGAGATTAGGGCTTGGCGGCGGCTCCGTATCGTAAAACGCGATGAAACTTTCTCCCTGGTTTTTTTCTCCCCGAAAGCCAATATATGGAGTTGGAGTTGGCGTCGGAGGGTCTCAAGGGGGCCACGAGGTAGGGGGCGCGCCTAGGGGGAGGGGGCGTGCCCCCCACCCTCGTGAGTAGGGTGTGGGCCCCCTGGTCTTCATCTTTGGCAAGGATTTTTTTTATTTTTTATAAGACATCCCGTGGAGTTTCAGGTCATTCCGAGAACTTTTGTTTTCTGCACATAAAACAACCATGGCAATTCTGCCGAAAACAGCGTCAGTCCGGGTTAGTTCTATTCAAATCATACAAGTTAGAGTCCAAAACAAGGGCAAAAATGTTTGGAAAAGTAGATACGACGGAGACGTATCAACTCCCCCAAGCTTAAACCCTTGCTTGTCCTCAAGCAATTCAGTTGACAAACTGAAAGAGAAAAAAGAAAAACTTTTACAAACTCTGTTTGCTCTTGTTGTTGTACTTATGTCAAGCCAGCATTCAAGTTTTCAGCAAATATCTTATATTTACTAATTGGAGGCACCTTTCAAGCCTTCTCATTAATCCACATCATCAAAATTAATCACACCGTTAGATTATAGAATTTACGTCTAAGATAAAAGGAGAACTAACGTAACAAGGGTGGTCCCATAAATAAAAATCTGACACGTTCAACGTTTTTTTAGATGGACACGTTCAACGTTGGTGACACAAAACAAGGTATACATCCCCGGTGCAATAGAAATAAGTTTTGCCTCCTTCCATAAAACTTCAACGGATGAAAAGGAAAAAGTAATAGATTACATCTGACACGTTCAACTTCAACGTTGGTGAAAAGAGAGAAAGCATGCACGGTTCCTTTTTAATCGATAGCCTCTTTCCTTTTCTAAAAAAGCGATAGCCTCCTTCCATATAAAATCCACGGTTGAAAGGGAAATAAATAACAGATTGTATTTGACACACTTAATATTGGTGAAACAAAAAGGAAGGGGTCAATGGTTCCTTAAAAAACGATAGCCTCTTTCCATAAAAATTCCATCGAAGAAAGGAAAAAAAATAACAGATCCATTTGACCCTTAAAATCGGTAAATAAAATATTTCCCGATTGAAAAGGAAAAAAACATTTATGAAAAAAAGGCAAAACATGTTTCCTTCCATATAAACTCCACGGTTGAAAAGGAAATAAATTACAAATTGCATTTGACACGTTTAATGTTGGTGAAACAAAGTGAAGGCATCAATGGTTCTTTAAAAAACGATAGCCTCTTTCCATAAAAATTTCATCGAAGAAAAAAACAGATCCATTTAATGTCGTTTAAAGTCAGTAAATAAAATATTTCCCGATTGAAAAGGAAAAAAGCATTCACGCATTCTTTTTTGAAAAACGTTTCTCCCTAGAACCTTGCCCCTGAAACTTATATACGTATGTAACATATAGATCGCCCCATCCAAAAAAATTAATCTGACACGTAATATTTTATTTGAGCTGCCGGTGACACGTAATGTTGGTGAGAGAAAAGAAGCAAAGCATCCATCTGTTCCTTTTAAGGATATCATCCTTCTATAAAAACTCCAAAAATGAAAATTAAAAAAAAACAGATTCATTTGATGTCCATTGAGAGTACATAAAGAAATTCTTCTGCCGATTTAGATAGGAACAGAAACACTCACGTAAGGAAAGAAAGAGACATCTCCCTCAAAAAAAAAAGAAATACACCTCTCCTTTAATTCTTCTCTTCTATGGCCGGTGGCGGCAGTTTTTCTCACCAAAAGATAACCCCATCACCATCAAGTGCGCTCCCCCACCTGCATGGGCATATGCGAACTACAAAGGAGCCAAATCTAGGTGCTGCGAGGGATGATGAGCGACCCAAATGGCGATCGGTCTTCCTGATTGTTAGGATCATTGCATCTCTCTCCATTCATTGTCATGTTTCTGATGTAAAAAAGGCCAATTATCAAATCCACCCTCTAACTATTCTTCTTGGCTTCAAGTTTCGAGCAGACTGCAATCCAACGATGATAATGGTTGATGCAACATTGGATGAGCTGTACGGTGTACCGATGGTGATATAAACTAGATCATGATGTTGTCCTAATTGGTATGCTGCCCACTGGAAAACATATAGTGGGCGGAAAACATAGCGATTTATCTGTCCGATGTCATCGTGTTCGTCGTTGGTTCTGCAAGTCCGCAGGCAAATAAAAGCTAACGTGCTGCTTGANCAATAGAAATAAGTTTTGCCTCCTTCCATAAAACTTCAACGGATGAAAAGGAAAAAGTAATAGATTACATCTGACACGTTCAACTTCAACGTTGGTGAAAAGAGAGAAAGCATGCACGGTTCCTTTTTAATCGATAGCCTCTTTCCTTTTCTAAAAAAGCGATAGCCTCCTTCCATATAAAATCCACGGTTGAAAGGGAAATAAATAACAGATTGTATTTGACACACTTAATATTGGTGAAACAAAAAGGAAGGGGTCAATGGTTCCTTAAAAAACGATAGCCTCTTTCCATAAAAATTCCATCGAAGAAAGGAAAAAAAATAACAGATCCATTTGACCCTTAAAATCGGTAAATAAAATATTTCCCGATTGAAAAGGAAAAAAACATTTATGAAAAAAAGGCAAAACATGTTTCCTTCCATATAAACTCCACGGTTGAAAAGGAAATAAATTACAAATTGCATTTGACACGTTTAATGTTGGTGAAACAAAGTGAAGGCATCAATGGTTCTTTAAAAAACGATAGCCTCTTTCCATAAAAATTTCATCGAAGAAAAAAACAGATCCATTTAATGTCGTTTAAAGTCAGTAAATAAAATATTTCCCGATTGAAAAGGAAAAAAGCATTCACGCATTCTTTTTTGAAAAACGTTTCTCCCTAGAACCTTGCCCCTGAAACTTATATACGTATGTAACATATAGATCGCCCCATCCAAAAAAATTAATCTGACACGTAATATTTTATTTGAGCTGCCGGTGACACGTAATGTTGGTGAGAGAAAAGAAGCAAAGCATCCATCTGTTCCTTTTAAGGATATCATCCTTCTATAAAAACTCCAAAAATGAAAATTAAAAAAAAACAGATTCATTTGATGTCCATTGAGAGTACATAAAGAAATTCTTCTGCCGATTTAGATAGGAACAGAAACACTCACGTAAGGAAAGAAAGAGACATCTCCCTCAAAAAAAAAAGAAATACACCTCTCCTTTAATTCTTCTCTTCTATGGCCGGTGGCGGCAGTTTTTCTCACCAAAAGATAACCCCATCACCATCAAGTGCGCTCCCCCACCTGCATGGGCATATGCGAACTACAAAGGAGCCAAATCTAGGTGCTGCGAGGGATGATGAGCGACCCAAATGGCGATCGGTCTTCCTGATTGTTAGGATCATTGCATCTCTCTCCATTCATTGTCATGTTTCTGATGTAAAAAAGGCCAATTATCAAATCCACCCTCTAACTATTCTTCTTGGCTTCAAGTTTCGAGCAGACTGCAATCCAACGATGATAATGGTTGATGCAACATTGGATGAGCNTAACTATTCTTCTTGGCTTCAAGTTTCGAGCAGACTGCAATCCAACGATGATAATGGTTGATGCAACATTGGATGAGCTGTACGGTGTACCGATGGTGATATAAACTAGATCATGATGTTGTCCTAATTGGTATGCTGCCCACTGGAAAACATATAGTGGGCGGAAAACATAGCGATTTATCTGTCCGATGTCATCGTGTTCGTCGTTGGTTCTGCAAGTCCGCAGGCAAATAAAAGCTAACGTGCTGCTTGATTTTTAGCCCGTTAGATTTATGACAAACCGCAATAAATTATCATGATACCAAGCGTCCGATCAAGAGAAAATTTTCTATATACATGCCTATTTATGAGCACACTTTACTTAATTACGTTGTAGAGGAGTAGAACAGATTCAGCTGCATCCATTGTCGGCATTTGCAAGGTAGTGGTGTCGTGATGCGTATGTGTTGAAACATCTGGAGCAACGATTATTAGTATGCAATTCTTTTACATACATGCCACTTTGCCTGATATGCATGCAAGTCATGAATTACATGGATTCACCTGATTCTTTGGAGGTATAAATTGCTAATATGTATATGCATATATAGCACGTCTATGCATTTATGTATTTATTGTCCTTATGGCGAAGAGAAAACTTAGCTATTAAAAAAACTGTATATACATATAAATTACTGCATTAACAAAAAAAGGATCTGGATGTATGATGCACCACAGAAATCTCATATAAACACATGATTGTCAGTGCGACATACTAGATATATATAGTATGGATAAAAATTTTAAAATTTCAATGCTCATGCAAATACATTCATTTGCAAGAATTTGTTGGTAGAGATAGGAATTTATAATATACGGTGATTATAATTTACAACTTCCACTTTTTAAAATACGTATATTATTTGCTACGGTACCACGTATGTTGATAGGAGGCCGTGCATGCATGTGCCCGTTATTGTGTATAGAAAAAACTTATTTATAATTCCACCATGCTTCCGTGGAAAATAGAAAGATATATGTCTTTTCTTTTGGTTGAGTAAAGAAGGAAGATAAATCCTACAATAGGGCACTTGATCTTCAATACCTTTTAGAAACTTATAGGCCGTGAGTAAATGATACATACAATAACTTTCGCGTTTGTAACCGTGTTTCCTACCAAAATAACACAATCCTTATATAACCTTCATAAAGTAGCACATCCATACTTCCACATATCTTCTATAAATCTGAGGTGGTTTGCCATCACACAACGATAGTATTTATAACGTTGTGACACAATTGGACTTAAACAATCTCAAAATAGTCAAAGCAATGTAGCTTCATTAGACCCTTGGTGCATGTGTAATAATACAAATCTATATCAACATATTCAAATTATTGTTTGACATTTCTACTTCTTCAAACATTTCCAATTAAATATTAAAATTTTCTAGCCCGTGCAGGTGCACGGGCTGACGACTAGTACATGTAATTGATGTGTACCTTACCAGTACTCGTAGTAACTCCTGGGTATTTGATACCGGTGCCGTTGCTCATATTTGTAACTCACAGCAGGAGCTGCGGAATGAACGGAGACTGGCGACGGACGAGGTGACGATGCGCNCGGTGATTATAATTTACAACTTCCACTTTTTAAAATACGTATATTATTTGCTACGGTACCACGTATGTTGATAGGAGGCCGTGCATGCATGTGCCCGTTATTGTGTATAGAAAAAACTTATTTATAATTCCACCATGCTTCCGTGGAAAATAGAAAGATATATGTCTTTTCTTTTGGTTGAGTAAAGAAGGAAGATAAATCCTACAATAGGGCACTTGATCTTCAATACCTTTTAGAAACTTATAGGCCGTGAGTAAATGATACATACAATAACTTTCGCGTTTGTAACCGTGTTTCCTACCAAAATAACACAATCCTTATATAACCTTCATAAAGTAGCACATCCATACTTCCACATATCTTCTATAAATCTGAGGTGGTTTGCCATCACACAACGATAGTATTTATAACGTTGTGACACAATTGGACTTAAACAATCTCAAAATAGTCAAAGCAATGTAGCTTCATTAGACCCTTGGTGCGTGTGTAATAATACAAATCTATATCAACATATTCAAATTATTGTTTGACATTTCTACTTCTTCAAACATTTCCAATTAAATATTAAAATTTTCTAGCCCGTGCAGGTGCACGGATTGACGACTAGTTATAACTAACCACATTTGTAATAATTCTTAGGTCTCATGTTTACTCATATCAATAACATAATCAGCTAGCAAGTCATAATAATAAATCTCGGATGACAACACGTTCTCAAAATAACCATAATATGATATAACAAGATGGTATCTCGCTAGCCCTTTCTGAGACCGCAAAACATAAATGCAGAGCACCTTCAAAGATCAAGGACTGACTAGACATTGTAATTCATGGTAAAAGATATCCAATCATAGTCATACCCGATATAAATTAACAATAATGAATGCAAATGATAGCTGTGCTCTCCAGCTAGTGCTTTTAATAAGAGGGTGATGACTCAACATAAAAGTAAATAGATAGGCCCTTCGCAGAGGGAAGCAGGGATTTGTAGAGGTGCCAGAGCTCGATTTTGAAATAGAGATAAATTATATTTTGAGCGGCATACTTTCATTGTCAACATAACAACTAAGAGATGACGATATCTTCCATGCTAAACAAATTATAGGCGGTTCCCAAACAGAATGGTAAAGTTTATACTCCCCCTAATCCACAAGAATCAATCCATGGCTCGCTCGAAACAACGAGTACCTCCAACATTCAATGGGTCCCAAGGGGAGTTTTGTTTGCAATTATTTTGATTTAGTTTGCATAAAGCATGGGACTGGACATCCCGGTGACCAGCCATTTTCTCGTGAGTGAGGAGCGAGTCCACTCCTCTTGAGAATAACCCGTCTAACACGGAAGATAAGGGCATCACTAGTTGATATATGATCTATTCGAGTATGCAAAACAGAATGTTCATTTGAAGTTTTAGAGTTTGGCACATACAAATTTACTTGGAACGTCATGTAGATACCGCATATAGGAAGGTATAGTGGACTCATATGGAATAACTTTGGGGTTTTAGGGATTGGATGCACAAGTAGTATTCCCGCATAGTACAAGTGAAGGCTAGCAAAAGACTGGGAAGCGACCAACTAGAGAGCGACAACAGTCATGAACATGCATTAAAATTAATAAACATTGAATACAAGCATGAGTAGGATATAATCCACCATGAACATAAATATCGTGAAGGCTATGTTGATTTGTTTCAACTACATGCGTGAACATGTGCCAAGTCAAGTCACTTAAATCATTCAAAGGAGGACACCACCCCATCATACCACATCACAATCATTTTAATAGCATGTTGGCACGCAAGGTAAACCATTATAACTCATAGCTAATCAAGCATGGCACAAGCAACTATGATCTCTAAATGTCATTGCAAACATGTTTATTCATAATAAGCTGAATCAAGAACGATGGACTCATCATATTTACAAAAAAAAAGAGGTCGAGTTCATACCACCTTTTCCCATCTCAGTCAGTCCATCATATATGTCATCGTAATTGCCTTTCACTTGCACGACCGAATGGTGTGAATAATAATAAGAATGCACGTGCATTGGACTAAGCTGGAATCTGCGAGCATTCAATAAACAGGAGAAGACAAGGTAATATGGGCTCTTGGTTAAATCAACAATGATGCATATAAGAGCCATCTCAACAATTTAATCATGGTCTTCTCCTACTGACCCCCAAAGAAAAGAAAGGAAATAAAAACTATTTACACGGGAAAGCTCCCAACAAGCAAAAGAAGAACGGGAAATATTATTGGGTTTTCTTTTTAATTATTACTACTACAGCAGGAAAAATAAACTACCACTAATTTTTTTTGGTTTTTTCTAAGGTTTATTAGACACACAAGAAGAAAGCAGGAAAAAGGAAAATAAACTAGCATGGATATTACAGTGAAAGAGTATGAGCACCGACATCTAGCAATGAGTGTGTGTGAACATGAATGTAATGTCGGTGAAAAATACGTACTCCCCCAAGCTTAGGCTTTTGGCCTAAGTTGGTCTATTGCCAGGGATAGCCTAGCGGATACCCGTAGTTGTAGCTGGGGTCGTACTGCGATGAAGAATAGTTGGGATCATAATGTGATGAAGAGGACTCTGACTGCCACTAGCTGGCAACCTCCTCTGGATCCCAAGAATAAACAGATAGTCGTTGATGAAGTCATGTACCTAGGGTAGGGTCATGGACCTATCCAAGGTACCCTCCCTAAGGACATCTCTAGAAGAAAACACCTTTCAGTCGACCTAGAAGGGTTCCACTCGACGGACTTAAAGACACTCGACCATGAAGCCAACCACTCGACCGCCAGGAGATCTAAAGTCAGTCTGCAAACAAACAGTCGGTCATTAAGTAGCTTTTATGGTCATCATAGCACTTTATGTGGGGCGTTACCAGTAACCCCCGATCTTAATGTACCTTAATCCCTGCATAACTGAGGGCTGGAGGGGTCTGGCGAACTCTATATAAGCCACCCCCCCTCCTCAGTGTAAAGGGCTCGCACCCCTGTAACTCATACGCGCATAATACAGTCGACCGCCTCCGGGCTCCGAGACGTAGGGCTGTTACTTCCTCCGAGAAGGGCCTGAACTCGTAAACATCTTGCGTATACAACTACTCCATAGCTAGGATCTTGCCTCTCCATTCCTACCCCCTATTCTACTGTCAGACTTAGAACCACGACAGTTGGCGCCCACCGTGGGGCAGGTGTCTTAGCGATTTATTGGAGAAGTTGGGATTTTTCCGATTTCCTTCATCATGGTTTCAGGTGGAGTTTTGGTTGAGGGCCGCGAGATCCGTCTCGGCGCGCTCACGTTCATCGCCGACGACTCCGCTTGGCTTCAGGAGGCTCCACTCGACGTCGACGCGCTCCCCGTCCGCGGGGCAACGCACTTTTGCGCATGCGTCCATGGCGTCCTCCTGCGGCAACCGTCGACCCAGTATCGGTCGGCTCCTGTGCCGTCCACCCTCCCAGTCTCCCGCGGGCGCAAGCGCTCCGGTCGGTCGAGGCTTCAGCGGTGGGTGAGGCACGCGGTGGCCCGTCATTCGGCCACTCCCCAAGTCGCGGCGATCGAGCCCGACGAATCTCTCTACGGCATGTTCGATCTGTCGACTGGCTCCATAGAGACTGCATCCGAGTGCGACAGGAGTGATCTAGCAGTGGAGGTTCTGATGGTTGATGGACCATGCAGTCCTCCTGGTTTTCCCCGCACCGACGGAGGCGACGGCGGAGGCGATCCGGGGCAGGTTCACGAAGAGTATCAACTCGAGCCCCTCACTTCGCTGCAGAGGGAAGAACTTCGCCGCCGGAACATGGATGCGTTACACACTCCTATCGTTGGAGAAACCCCCGAGGCTCGTGCCTTAGAGGACGCGCGCTTGGCGAACCTGGCTGAGCGCACTCGACTCGAGAACCTCCAGCGAGTACTCGACGAGCGCGCGCGGCAACGGGTTCCAGACTCCAGTCGACGTCAACTCTTTCCACAACCGACTCAGGTATATCGAACTCCGATTCAGAATCTAGCAGCTGCGGCCCGTATAGCAGAATCGATTTAGCCTTCCCAGTCAGAGGCGGGTAGAGGTTTGCTACAGATCAGAGATTTACTCCGGGCAGCAGGAGATCAAAATTCAGCCGTATCGCAGTCACGGAATAGGATTCACAGCAGATCCGTCGCTGCGAGTTTTATGGGATTTATATGACCACGAAGAAGGTTGCTCATTACTTCTCTGACCATTCCATTACAGTCGTTAGCGACGCCCCATTGTCAGAGATTCTACACAACAGAGATGCAACTGGTCGAGTGGCGAAATGGGCGATTGAGCTCCTTCCCCTTGATATCATGTTTGAGGCAAAGAAAGCCATCAAGTCCCAAGCAGTAGCAGTTTTCATCTCCGAGTGGATTGAACAGCAACTACCGACTCAAGTTCACTCGGAGCACTGGACCATGTTCTTTGATGGTTCCAAGATGCTGAATGGTTCCGGTGCTGGGGTAGTGTTGGTTTCCCCCCGAGGAGATAAGCTCAGATATGTGCTCCAGATCCACTTTGATTCTTCCAACAATGAAGCAGAATACTAAGCACTTTTGTATGGGTTGCGTATGGCCATTTCACTCGGCATCCGTCGCCTCATGGTCTATGGCGACTCAGATCTGGTGGTTAATCAAGTGATGAAGGAGTGGGACGTCAGAAGTCCAGCCATGACTTGTTACTGCAATGCAGTGAGAAAGCTAGAGAAGAAATTCGAGGGGTTAGAGCTTCATAATATACCCCGACTGAAAAATCAAGCTGCTGATGATTTGGCGAAAATAGGGTCCAAGAGGGAAGCCATTCCCAGTAATGTGTTTTTGGAGGACATCCACACACCGTCAGTTCAAGAGGATCCTTTCACGGAAGAAGCCCCACAGCCAAAAAGTGTCATTGAACCAACTGAAGTTGAGGTCCCAGCTGTGGTCGACCTGATCATGGAAGTCATGGTCATCACTCCCGACTGGACAGTGCCGTACATCACGTATATCCTAAGGAAAGAGCTCCCGGAGAACAAAGAAGAGGCTCGACAGATCGTCCACCGATCCAAGGCCTTTACTGTGATCAAGGGACAGTTGTACAGAGAAAGCGCGACTGGAGTCAGCCAAAAATGTATAACACCAGAAGAAGGTTAGATAATTCTTGATGATATCCACTTGGGGACCTGTGGTCATCATGCGTCCTCTCGGACCATTGTGGCTAAAGCATACCGAGCGGGATTTTACTGGCCAAGAGCAAATGAAATGGCGAAGGAAATAGTCGACAAGTGTGAAGGCTGTCAGTTCTATTCCAATATGTCACACAAACCCGCCTCAGCCTTGAAGACCATTCCACTCGTCTGGCCCTTCGCTGTTTGAGGATTGGATATGATCGGACCACTGAGAACTGGTAGGAGCGGCTTCACTCACTTGCTAGTGGCAGTCAGCAAGTTTACTAAGTGGATCGAAGCTAAGCCTATCAAGAATCTCGATGCGTGCACTGCTATCAGTTTCATCAGAGAGTTGATATTCAGATATGGAGTTCCGCATAGCATCATCACTGACAATGGGTCAAACATCGATTCCGACAAATTCAAAGCCTTTTGCGCCTCTCAAGGCACACGAGTCGACTATGCTTCAGTTGCTCACCCTCAGTCGAATGGACAAGCAGAACGAGCAAACGGTCTAATTCTCAAAGGACTGAAACCCCGGTTGATGCGTGATATCAAGCATGCAGCAGGAGCGTGGGTCGACGAACTTCCATAAGTTCTTTGGGGATTGAGGACCACTCCTAATCGGTCGATTGGGGGAACTCCATTCTTTCTGGTCTATGGAGCTGAAGCAGTTCTGCCGACTGACCTGCTTCACAATGCACCTCGAGTCGAACTCTACTCTGAAGATGAAGCGGAACAAGCCCGACAAGATGCAGTCGACCTCCTAGAAGAGGAGAGAGAGATGGCCCTGATCCGCTCGACTATCTATCAGCAAGACTTGCGTCGATTCCATGCTAGAAATGTGAAGAGTCGAGCCTTCCAAGGAGACTTGGTCCTCCGAGTGGATCAACAGAAACCACACAAGCTCGCTCCCACTTGGGAAGGTCCCTTCATCGTCACCAGAGTTCTCCACAATGGAGCATACCATCTTTACAACGTCGATCGCCAGATTGATGAGCCTCGAGCTTGGAATGCGGAGCTGCTCCGCCCCTTTTATACTTAAGTACTCACTCGGATGAGATGTAATAAAAGTACCTTTGTAGTTTGTTTATCAAAGACAATAATGTTATAATTTTCCCAGTGATTGTTATTAATTTTTGTTTACATGAGAAACCCCCCCCCCCCAGTGGGTGGCTTAGCTGCGAACCCGTTTCGCCTAAGTTTGTAAAAAAAATCCCTACCGAGTGGTAAGCCAGCCTCCCACTCGGGGGCTTAGCGAATCTGTTTTGCCTAAGTACTTGAAAATCCTACTGAGTGGTGAGCCAGCCTCCGACTTGGGGGCTTAGCTGCAATCCAAGTACTTGCCTAAGTGTTTAAAAATCCTACCGAGTGGTGAGCCAGCCTCCCACTCGGGGGCTTAGCTGCAGTCCAAGTACTCGCCTAGGTGTTTAAAAATCCTACCGAGTGGTGAGCCAGCCTCCCACTCGGGGGCTTAGCTGCAGTCCAAGTACTCGCCTAAGTGTTTAAAAATCCTACCGAGTGGTGAGCCAGCCTCCCACTCGGGTGCTTAGCTGCAGCCCAAGTACTCGCCTAAGTGTTTAAAATCCTACCGAGTGGTGAGCCAGCCTCCCACTCAGGGGCTTAGCTGTAGTCCAAGTACTCGCCTAAGTATTTAATACAATGTGCGCTTTGCAAGGACGACGAGGTGCAGGTCGACTGCTGCCTTCTCCTTCAGAGCTACGACACAAAAAATCCTACCGAGTGGAGAGCAAACCTCCCACTCGAAGGCTTAGCTGCTGTCCAGTACTCGCCTAAGTTTGAAAAATCCTACCGAGTGGAGAGCAAACCTCCCACTCGGGGGCTTAGTTGCAGTCCAGTACTTGCCTAAGTTTGAAAAATCCTACCGAGTGAAGAGCAAACCTCCCACTCGGGGGCTTAGCTGCAGTCCAGTACTTGCCTAAGTTTGAAAAATCCTACCGAGTGGAGAGTGAACCTCCCACTCGGGGCCTTAGCTGCAGTCCAGTACTCGCCTAAGTATCTGAAAATCCTACCGAGTGGAGAGCGAACCTCCCACTCGGAGGCTTAGCTGTAGTCCAGTACTCGCATAAGTATCTGAAAATCCTACCGAGTGGAGAGCAACCCTCCCACTCGGAGGCTTAGCTGCAGTCCAGTACTCGCCTAAGTATTTAAACACCCTACCGAGTGGAGAGCAATCCGCCCACTCGGAGGCTTAGCTGCAGTCCGTGTACTCGCCTAAGTATGAAATCCATTCCGATCCGCAAGGACGACGAGGTGCAGGTCGACTGCTACCCTTCTCCTTCGGAGCTGCGCCACAAGTACAACGTGCGCTCCATTCCGATCCGCAAGGACGACGAGGTGCAGGTCGGCTGTTACCTTCACCTTCGGAGCTACGCCACAAGTACAAGGTGTGCTCCATTCCGATCCGCAAGGACGACGAGGTGCAGGTCGACTGCTACCTTCTCCTTCTGAGCTACGCCACAAGTACAAAGAGCACTCCATCCTGATCCGCAAGGATGCAGGTCAACTGCAATCTGTGCTCCATCCCTACCTGCAAGAACGATGAAGTGTAGGTCGACTGGATTTTTCACCTCAGAGCTGCATCTCAAGCACTGAAGTATATTCCAAGTGAAGAACAAAGTTCGCTCGAAGGCAAATGAAAGCAAATTCGATGATAAGCCAAGTTCAGATAACATCCTACGGATTCAAAAGTGCTCAGGCGTCAAACCTATTATAGTTTATCGGTTACAAAACGACTCGGCATTCCGAGGCAAATTTAAGACGAAGCATAGAAGTTTTTTACTCCTCAGGTGGAGGACTGGAAGGCGCGACAAACTGGTCCAGGTCGATTCCGTCAGCAATCCGGGTGGCAGCAGCAATGAAAGTCTCCATAAAAGATTGGAAGTCGTACTTCTTGGTATTGGCAACTTTGATGGACGCCAGCTTTTCCTCTCTCGCCTCCTTGCAGTGAACACGGACCAGGGACAGAGCAACATCGGCACCACACCTGGCAAAAGACTTTTTCCATTCCTGCACTCGACTTGAAACGTCATTCCGTCGAGTCATTAAAGACTCGAGGTCATTTTGAAGCGTCTCGCCTGGCCAGAGTGTCGAGTCGATTCGTGACACCGCAACCTTCAGTCGAGCGAGGTAGTCCACCACACTAGCAACACAAGACTCCAGTCGGAGCACGTTCATAGTGGCTTCATCCTTCACAGGAGAGTTAATGGGGTCCAGGCTTGTCTCCACTCGAGTTCTAACAGAATTCTGTAAAGGCAACTCGAGTTCAAGCTAATGGTTCTATGATGAGTCGGTGATAACAAGTCAGTCAGATAGGAGGGATTACCTTCAAGCATGAGGAATAACTTCTTGGTGAGCCCTCCCAGATAAGCCTCCGGATCGTTCCTCTTCCCCGCTAGTTCGCCAGCCTTGTCACTCAGAGCTATCTTGTCATTCTTCAGTCGGCTAACCTCCTTGTTGGTCGTGTCGAGAGCAGCTTTCAGATTGGCGTTCTCTTCTTCAAGTTTATCGACTGAAGCCAGTTTTTCTTCCGCGAGCTTTGTTTTGTCCAAAGCCGCTTTCTGCGCCTCGGCAAGGTCATGGTCCTTTTTCTTCAGAGCCTCCTCCATTTTATCTGCAAAATGACAATGAGATCAGAATTAGGAATGGGCAGAAAGACAAAGACAGACGTCAAGTTCTCACCAGCCATACCTTTTGCTTCGTCTCTCGCCTTCTGCAAGTTCTCCTGAGCAAGCTTCAAGTCAAGGTTGAGCTGGATCTGTTTGTTTTTCAATTCAGTATAGCGAGCCACAAGCTCGCAGGATTTCTGCAAAGAGTCAATCGACAGACATCAAAGATAGGTTGCTTACGAGTGACTAAGAAAAATCATAGCGTTTCTAAGACTACAGCCGAATCAAAATATTCAATAGTAGTCTCGGGGACTACACCCAGTGGGTGCACTCAGCGTGCCCCCACTGGTTTTACCGACTCGGTTCGATCAGTCGACCGAAAGAGACAAAAAGGTTATGATCCTAAACCATAGCTAACTGTCAGCAGTCAGCCACGGTATCATCATGATCTAAAAAAAGAGAGTTCTTCAGACTTTAGTCGACTGCCAGCAGTCGACCATAGTCTCGGGGACTACACCCAGTGGGTGCACTCAGCGTGCCCCCACCGGTTCCAAGGTTCCATTCAACATGGTCCCACCAGACCGAGTGAAGAAGTTAGCGAAGAAATTCAAAGTATAAAGACTACAGTCGACTGCTAGCAGTCCACCATAGCCTCGGGGACTACACCCAGTGGGTGCACTCAGCATGCCCCCACCAATCCAAAAATTCAATCGACACACCCAGTGGGTGTACAGATACAAAGATCTTCAGAAAGAAGAGTTTTCAGGTAGCATATCCTAACAGAACAAGTGGTGACCAACTAACCTAGACATTTCTCTGAAGAGCTGAGCTAGCATCATAGGCCGCCTGGCTGGCTACCCGGACCACCTTCACTTGCTCCATCATGATCCCCGCCTGGTGTATAGCTTCCTTAGTAGCACCCACTTGGTCCTCTGGGACGTGGTGTGTGGCGAAAAGGGAGGGCGGATCAATAGTCAACGATGAAGGTCGGACACTCGTCAGCGGCACAGCGAAAGACATAGAAGTCCGAGTGATGTTCCCACCCTCATGAACCAGTGTCTCAGGCACTGATACAACCTGAGCAGTCTTGCCAGCAGGCTCCTTTTTAGTCCTCCTCCGCCTCAGCGGCGCCTCATCGTCATCATCAGGGAGATCAATGGCATGAGGTGGGACTACAGGAAAGATTCAAAGTTAAAAACGGAAGTCCAATCGACCACAAGCAAAACTACAGAGATCGTACCAAGGTTAGAGGTGGCAGCATCTTCCATTTGCTGGTCTTCGTTCCTGGCTGAGGTCTCGTAGGTAGCAGCGCTGCAGATTTCATAAATCAGTTGATCAGTCAACAAGTCGATCAAGAGTATGTCCATGCTAAACAAAAAAAAAAACACAAGTTCTGCTGTTACCCGGAAATGGTGGGAATAGCCATCCTCATCTTGGGCAGAGCCTTCGTCGGCTTTGATGGCGTTGCTCGGGATTGCTTCGGCGCTTTTTCAGTCGGCGCCAGAGAGGTAGTCTGAGGGCGTTTCGTCGACTGCCCGACAGGCGCGGTAGCCTTGCCACGCTCGACCGCGGGGTCATGGGTGAGCTTGGTTCGCCTTGCCGTGCGAGGAGGGTCGACTTCTTCCTCCTCTTCCTCCTCCTCCTCTTCACCGAGCTGTCGTCATCTTCGTCCTCCTCACCATCAGATTACCATTCCTCTTGACTTTCACCTCCGCTCCCCTCTTCCTCCTCGACCTGCTCTTGCGCCCCGTTGGGCATCGAGTACATCTCAGTAGTGGCCTGGAAGACAACAAACAAGACAAAAGTCAGTCGACCGATTTTAAGCAAACAAGATGGAGAAAGCAGGATCACATTCAAAGAAGGAGGAATGGACCTTGTCTACTTCGTATGACTGGTCGAGTGGAGGAATCCCCCTGGCTCCTCGAGGGTTGTCCCTGTTTCCTGTGATGCTCGCCAGACACCTTCCAGCATGGCTTCCTCGACCTCCTCCAGGTGGATCCGAGTGGTGTCGTCAGTGCCAGAGTACAACCACATCGGATGGTCTCGAGCTTGAAGCGGCTGGATGCATCATCGGAGGAAGACCTCCAAGAGATCCATGCCAGTCACTCCGTCTCGAATGAGATGGACAACGCGTTCAACCAACACCTTCACCTGCGCCTTCTCTTCCGGGATCACCTTCAAAGAGGATGGCTTGCTCACTCGGTCCATGGAAAAAGGAGGGAGTCCAGTCGACTGCCCTGGCGTCGGCTGGTCCTTGAAGTAGAACCAAGTCGACTGCCATCCACGGACTGACTCGGGTAAGATCATGGCCGGAAAAGAACTTTTTCCTCTCATTTGAACACCAAGACCCCCACACATCTGAATCACTTGAGTTCTCTCGTCACTCGGATTGGCCTTTTTCACCGTCTGGGGGTGACAAGTGAAAATGTGCTTGAAAAGACCCCAATGAGGCCGACAACCCAAGAAATTCTCGCACAAAGACACGAAAGCAGCGAGATACACGATGGAGTTGGGAGTGAAGTGGTGAATTTGTGCCCCAAAGAAGTTCAGAAATCCCCGAAAGAAAGGGTGAGGCGGCAGAGAAAACCCGCGGTCAACATGGGTGGCCAAGAGAACACACTCACCCTCCTGAGGTTGCGGCTCCGACTCCTTCCCCAGGAGCCGCGCCAATCCATGAGGAATTCGTCCTTCATTGGCCATGTCATCAAGATCCTTCTGACGGATCGTCGAGCGGATCCAGTCGCCCTGCATCCAGCCCTGCGGCAAGCCAGCCCTTGACGAAGATCCGCCCCGACTGGTGGCTCTTCCCTTCACCTTCGCCGTCGCCTTCTTCGCCCGCTCCAAAGTCGTCGTCTTCTCTTTCACCATTGTCGTCGACGAAACACGCATGGAGCAGCAGCGCTGAGATGCAGGCGGACGCGGCGGATAAATCTGGGAAAGGGAGGAGAAAATGGGAGCGCACTGTTCAAAAACCCCCGTCCGGGGCCTTATATGAGGTTGCTTCCGAGTGACTGACTGGTAGGCCCGGGCGATCCTGTCAAATCCTGCAACAGTCGCCCGAGCGATATGTGGCGAAAAAGGTGGCGCAGAGATCGAGGCGTCCCTACCTTATCCCATCCGATTACTGCGGCCTCCTCCGCCCCGCTCGCTTCCCGAAATTTGAATCCCTCTAAATCCGCGCGCCGCAGAGCAAATCGTCAGACAGAAGATTTCCTCCGTCCTGTCATTCGGAGTTCTCCAAGTACGGAAAACATACTCGACGGATACACAGAATGGATCAAGGCGACTGAAAAAGATGTTGTTGCCGTCACCTAAGTTCATTGATCCAAAACAAGACACACTTGTAGCACAAGAATGGGTCGGAAGTATGTTCAACTTCTTCCCCACTCAAACCTAGATCCATTCGGGGGCTAATGATGAAGTCATGTACCTAGGGTAGGGTCATGGACCTGTCCAAGATACCCTCCCCAAGGACATCTCTAGAATAAAACACGTTTCAGTCGACATGGAAGGGTTCCACTCGACGGACTTAAAGACACTCGACCATGAAGCCAACCACTCGACCGCCAGGAGATCTAAAGTCAGTCTGCAAACAAACGGTCGGTCATTAAGTAGCTTTTATGGTCATCATAGCACTTTATGCGGGGCGTTACCAGTAACCCATGATCTTAATGTACCTTAATCCCTGCATAACTGAGGGCTGGAGGGGTCTGGCGAACTCTATATAAGCCACCCCCCTCCTCTGGGTTGTCGGATCATAACACATAATAGGTGACTATAGACTTGCAAGATAGGATCACGAACACACATATATTCATGAAAACATAATAGGTTCAGATCTGAAATCATGTCACTCGGGCCCTAGTGACAAGCATTAGCATAGCAAAGTCATAGCAACATCAATCTCAGAACATAGTGGATACTAGGGATCAAACCCTAACAAAACTAACTCGATTACATGATAAATCTCATCCAACCCATCACCGTCCAGCAAGCCTACGATGGAATTACTCACGCACGGCGGTGAGCATCATGAAATTGGTGATGGAGGATGGTTGATGATGACAACGGCGACGAATCCGCCTTTCCGGAGCCCCGAACGGACTCCAGATCAGCCCTCTCGAGAGAGAGATTAGGGCTTGGCGGCGGCTTTGTATCGTAAAACGTGATGAAACTTTCTCCCTGATTTTTTCTCCCCGAAAGCCAATATATGGAGTTGGAGTTTGCGTTAGAGGGTCTCCAGGGGGCCCACGAGGTAGGGGGCGCGCCCAGGGGGAGGGGGCGCGCCCCCCACCCTCGTGAGCAGGGTGTGGGCCCCCTGGTCTTCATCTTTGGCGAGGATTTTTTTATTATTTTTTATAAGACATCCCGTGGAGTTTCAGGTCATTCCGAGAACTTTTGTTTTCTGCACATAAAACAACATCATGGCAATTCTGCTAAAAACAGCATTAGTCCGGGTTAGTTCCATTCAAATCATACAAGTTAGAGTCCAAAACAAGGG
Source organism: Aegilops sharonensis (assembly GCA_904067115.1). NCBI lineage: Eukaryota > Viridiplantae > Streptophyta > Magnoliopsida > Poales > Poaceae > Aegilops > Aegilops sharonensis. Next base: position 928,104,698 of record LR880968.1, read on the forward strand.
AAAAAGTGTTTGGAAAAGTAGATACGACGGAGACGTATCAGAGACGTATCAGTTGTCATGTTACACGCAATAAAAATTGCTCTCTAAATATGTATGACTTATTAGTGCAGAGAAAATAAGCTTTATACGATCTTGTTGTGGAAGCAATAAAAGCGACGGACTGCATAATAAAGGTCCATATACAAGTGGCAATATAAAGTGACGTTCTTTTGCACTAAGATTTTGTGCATCCAACCCTAAAAGCACATGACAACCTCTGCTTCCCTCTGCGAAGGGCCTATCTTTTACTTTATGTTTTTACTTTATGCTTGAGTCAAGGTGATCTTCACCTTTCCCTTTTTCATTTTATCCTTTGGCAAGCTCCTCGTGTTTGAAAGATCTTGATATATATATATTGCTACGTCTTGATCTTGTGTTGGGTTTCCCCGAAGAGGAGAGGATGATGCAGCAGAGTAGCGTAAGTATTTCCCTCAGTTTTTGAGAACCAATGTATCAATCCAGTAGGAGGCCACGCGCAAGTCCCTCGTACCTACACAAAACAAATAGCTCCTCGCAACCAACGCGAATAGGGGTTGTCAATCCCTTCACGGTCACTTACGAGAGTGAGATCTGATAGAGATGATAGGTAATATTTTTGGTATTTTTGTTATAAAGACACAAAGTAAAATAAAAATGCAAAGTAAGGATCAAAGAAATGATAAAGCGTAGGAAGATTAATATGATGAAAATAGACCCGGGGGCCATAGATTTCACTACTGGCTTCTCTCAAGAGCATAGGTATTTTACGGTGGGTGAACGAATTACTATTGAGCAATTGACAGAATTGAGCATAGTTATGAGAATATCTAGGTATGATCATGTATATAGGCATCACATCCGAGACAAGTAGACCGACTCCTGCCTGCATCTACTACTATTACTCCACTCATCGACCCCTATCCAGCATGCATCTAGAGTATTAAGTTAATGAAAACAGAGTAACGCCTTAAGCAAGATGACTTGATGTGGAGGAATAAATTCATGCAATATGATAAATACCCCGTATTGTTATCCTCGATGGCAACAATACAATACGCGCCTCGCTGCCCCTACTGTCACTGGGGAAAGACACCGCAAGATTGAACCCAAAGCTAAGCACTTCTCCCATTGCAAGAACTACCAACCTAGTTGGCCAAACCAAACGGATAATTCGAAGAGACTTGCAAAGATAACTCAACCATACATAAAAGAATTCAGAGAAGATTCAAATATTGCTCATAGATAATCTTGATCATAAACCCACAATTCATCTGTCTCAACAAACACACCACAAAAAGAAGATTACATCGAATAGATCTCCACGAGAGAGGGGGAGAACATTGTATTGAGATCCAAAAAGAGAGAAGAAGCCATCTAG
>LR880968.1:928137555-928156108 GCA_904067115.1 Aegilops sharonensis
GCAACATCTCAATTTGAAGGAGCTGCAGCTCGTTGGCTGGAGTCAGCGCAACACAGATCCCCTCATGCCAATTGGTCTGAATTTTGCTGCAGTCTGCATAGTCGCTTTGGCAGGAACTAGTACCAAACTCTACTGCGTCAGTTGTTTCGCATTGCGCAAACTAGTACCGTTGCTGATTATGTTGATCGGTTTGCTGACTTGTATGACCAGTTATCAGCGTATGAAGAGGCTCCTAATCAACTGCATTACACGACGCGGTTCCTCGACGGCCTCAAACCAGGCGTTCGTGTTGCTGTCGCTCTCCAGAAACCACGGGATCTCGATGCCGCCTATGATCTGGCGTTGTTGCATGAAGAACTCGGGGAAGGGGTTACACCACTTAACAGTTTGCATGGTATGAAATCTGGTCCGCACCCACTCCCCCTTCCTCCCAAATTTCGTCAGTCTGAAGATAAGCGACAATCTGAAACTCTGAAAACTCCCTCGACTGATGATAAATGGTCTGCTCTCCGTGCTTATCGCAAATCGAAGGGACTTTGTTTTGTGTGTGGAGAACGTTGGTCAAGAGATCATGTCTGCCAATCAACGGTGCAGTTACATTTTGTGCAGGAACTGATTGATCATGTGCAGGCCTTCGACACTAATTCGCCTGACATATCTGATGCTGATTCAGTTTCAGTTCATAGCATGCGCTTGTCAGCAGTAGCAATTGGCAAAGACCCCAATGCACCTTCACTTCAGTTGGAAATACAGCATCAGAACCGTACATTGATTTTCTTGGTGGATTCTGGTAGCACCCACTCCTTCATCGACAGTGCATTTGCTCCTCTTCTTCTGAATGTGCAAGATACAACTGTAGTTTCAGTTACTGTAGCTGGTGGTACTTCCTTGCAGTGCTCACAGATGTTGAAAAAGTGTCAGTGGAGTTGCTGTGACCACCAGTTCTCTTCTGATTTCAGATTACTTCCATTGTCCACTCATGATGGAATATTGGGCTTGGATTGGTTATCGCAGCATAGTCCTATGCAAATAGACTGGGTGCAGAAGTGGTTGTCATTCAAAGACCAAGGGCGTCCAGTGACATTGCAGGGCCTTCTTCAGAATTTGCTCTGACAGTTGTGTCCTTGTCCATTATTCATTGTTCTACTGACCAGCAAATCTGCCCTGAGATGTAGGCTCTTTTGGACAAGTTTCATACAGTCTTTGAGGCGCCAACTGGACTTCCTCCTCGAAGAATGCAGGACCATTATATTCCCCTGATTCCAGGTGCACGGCCAGTTTCTGTCAGACCATACAGGATTGCCCCCCAGCTTAAGGATGAGCTGGAAAAATAGATTCAAGAACTGTTGTCCTTGGGAATGATTCGACCAAGCAAAAGTCCATTTTCCTCCCCTGTCCTGATGGTCAAGAAAAAAGAAGAGGGCGAATGGAGATTGGTTGTCGATTTCAGACATCTGAATGCAATTGCTCTGAAAAGCAAATATCCAATATCAATTATAGATGAATTGCTGGATGAACTAGCTGGGGCATGTTGGTTTACTAAATTGGATCTCAAAGCTGGATTTCACCAGATAAGATTAGCACCAGGGGAAGAGTACAAAACTGCTTTTCAGACCCACCATGGCCACTTTGAATTTCTGGTGGTTGCTATGGGGTTGACAGGGGCTCCAGCAACTTTCCAAGGGACAATAAACTTTGATCTTTCTCCTCTTCTCAGGAAATGTGTGTTATGCTTCTTTGATGACATCTTAGTTTTCAGTAAAACATTCAGAGAACATTTGGAGCATGTTGCCTAGGTCCTGGCAATTCTAAAAGAAAAAGAGTGGAAAGTTAAAATGTCCAAATGTGCTTTTGCTCAACAGGAGATTGCTTACCTGGGACATGTCATCTCTGACAAAGGAGTATCTACTGATCCTGCTAAAATAACTGATGTCCAAAACTGGCCAACTCCCACCAATGTTAAAGAGGTTAGAGGGTTCCTTGGACTCACTGGGTACTACAGAAAGTTCATCAAACACTATGGGATCATTCCTAAACCTCTAACATAACTTCTCAAGAAAGGGATACCGTTTGTGTGGACTAGCATTACTGAAGAAGCCTTCCAAGTGCTCAAACAAGCTCTCACATCTGCTCCTGTGTTGGCTGTGCCTGATTTCTCCAAAACATTCACTGTGGAAACTGATGCCTGTGACTATGGTGTTGGTGTCGTGTTGATGCAACAGGGCCATCCCCTAGCTTATGTCAGCAAAGCTTTGGGTGTTAAAAACAGAGGGTTATCAGTTTATGAGAAGGAATACTTAGCTATCCTGCTAGCAGTAGATCAATGGAGATCATACCTGCAGGTCCAACAGTTTGTAATCAAGACTGATCAAAAAAGTTTGGCCCATCTGCAAGATCAACGCCTTCACACTCCTTGGCAACAGAAATGTCTGACCAAATTGTTGGGACTGAACTACACTATCCAATACAAACAGGGCACTTCCAACGCTGCTGCTGATGCACTATCCAGGAGGCCTCCTGATGAAACCCAGATATATCAGATTTCTAGTGCCCAGCCCACTTGGATGCACGAAATCATTGCAAGTTACAGTCAGGATTCTACAGTTCAAGCTTTACTGCAACAATTAGCTGTCGATCCTCACTCTAAGCCACCATACACCTTACACCAAGGCATTTTGCGTTATAAGAACTGCATTTGGGTTGGCCAGGACTCTGATCTACAAATGAAGATTTTCACTGCTTTCCATGCCAGTCCAGTAGGGGGTCACTCTGGGTTTCCTGTTACATATAAGAGAATTATTTATCTTTTCAAGTGGCTTGGTATGAAAATTTTCATCAAATCTCGAGTGCAGTCTTGTTTAATAGGTCAGCAAGCAAAACCTGAGAGAGTTAAGTACCCTGGACTCTTATCTCCCCTCCCAGTTCCTTCCAAGGCATGGGATACAGTCACTATGGATTTCATATCAGGCCTTCCATCCTCATATAAGTACAACTGCATATTGGTGGTCATTGATAAATTTTCCAAGTATGGCCACTTTATGGGGCTCACACATCCCTTTAATGCACAAAAGGTTGCTGAAATCTTCTTGGACAATGTTTACAAGTTGCATGGTATGCCCAGGTTGATCATTTGTGATAGGGATCCCATATTCACAAGTGCATTTTGGAAGATTCTTATTTCCAGAACTGGTGCTGAACTAAATATGAGCACAGCTTATCACCCTGAAACTGATGGGCAGACAGAAAGGGTCAATCAGCAAATTGAATGCTTCTTGAGATGCTTTATCAGTGCTCACCCTGCTAAATGGAGTAAATGGCTCTCTCTCTGAGTTCTGGTACAACACTAACTGGCATTCCGCTCTGAATAAATCTCCATTTGAAATCATCTATGGCCAAACACCCAGATACTTTGGAATTTCTGAGTCTGATACAATCGCTCCTCTGGATATTCAGTCTTGGTTAGACTCACGTCAGTTGGTGATCGATTCGGTCAGGCAACACTTGCTCCGTGTGCAACAGCGAATGAAGCATCAGGCAGATAAGAAACGTACTGAACGGGAATTTGCTGTGAATGACATGGTTTTCCTCAAGCTTCAACCGTATGTGCAGTCCTCAGTTGTCCGACGTGCCAATCACAAGCTTTCCTTCAAATTCTTTGGGCCTTACAAGATTGTGGAAAAGATAGGTGAAGTGGCTTACAAACTGGATCTTCCGTCATCCAGCCGTATTTACCCAGTGTTCCATGTTTCGCAGCTCAAGCGTTTCATTCCACCTGCTACGCCAATTCAACAGCAGTTACCATCTCCTGCAGCCCTGCTTCAAGTTCCTCTCCGCATACTGGACCACCGATTTTGATCTGCAGGACACAATACGGTGGCGCAAGGCCTAATTCTCTGGAGCGGGGATTCTCCTGAAGCTGCCACTTGGGAGGATCTAGACTCTCTCAAGCAACATTTTCCTCGAGCACCGGCTTGGGGTCAAGCCGGTTCACAAGGAAGGGGGGATGTCAGCGTCCCTGTAGGCGCCCCTGTTATAGAAGAACGGAAGAAGCTGGCGACAGGCGATCAAGGTACTGTAGCAGTTCCGACAAGCGAAGCCGGCGCGGAAGGAAGCGTTCAAGAGGAAGGTCCGACCCAACGGCCCAGACGCAAGACCCATACGCCCAAGTGGCTGAAGGACTATTCCACGGCCCGTTAACTGTGTTAACGGTTGATAGATAAATAGTGGCCTCGCTCTCCTTTGTTGCTTGGCTGGAAAGTGGTGACAGCTCCGGCCGGTGTAATCGGATAGCTGTGTGGGTGGTTGGGAGGAAGCTACCGAAACTCATCCCCAATTTGAATTTGAGATCCCTCATCCTTCCTAGATCCACTGCGTTGCTTACACTTGGTTTGCTTTTTTCTAAGACTACCTTCGCTGTGTTTGGATTATCTAGAGCGCGTGCTCAACTTCTGATGTTGCTTATATTGACTTCAGTTTAATTTGTTGGTCCGCATGAAAATGTGATTGCATAAAAAAACATGGGGCTGAAAACCACTTGTTAATCCCCCAACCATTTCCCGTAGGAAAAATTGCACCCAACAACATTATGCCTCGTCATCTCATAGATCATTGTTTCGGTTTGTAAGTCGTTACCATAACTAGCAGTTAGTGGCGGAGCCAGGAAAAATGAGTGAGGAGGGCCAAGTGTTTTTAATTCATGTCGGGGAGGGCCAGTCCACTAGATTACTCTACTTTAGCTGCTAATAATCATCTTTTCAGATGTATATTAGGCGTAACTCAATTTTGTTAGGGGGGGGGGGGGCAGGCCCCTGCTGGTCTCCCCTGTCTCCGCCACTGCCCGCAGTTTTTCACGCCATATTTCATCTTGAGTTCTTGACTGTTCATAAATTTTACAGTATGATTTCTTTGTCAAATGACACAGGAGTACTAGTTAAATCCGATTAACCGAGCAGTAGCAATCTTTGATGGCATTTTCCTTCAGATATTTTTTTTCAAAAAAGAGATGTCCAAACTCCTGTACCGTGCAGTGACACGCCATTGCATCCCAGTATTTTTTTGAAAGGATCTCATCCCAGTGATTTCATTTAATTAACCCATGGCTAAATCCAGTTAACCACAATCGAGTAGTATTTCCGAAACCGACAAGAACCCCTTCAAGAAACAAGTGTTCCGCAAACTACTGTACCGTGCATTGACACGCCGGCCCTGTTTGGATCAATGGGTTAGAGTTAGTTTGGATTAGTTTAGACTCAACTATCCCAAAAATATCCAAACAAGAGGGTTAGTTTGGGTTAGATGTATTTAACCCATCCAAAAAATCTAACCCACCCAAGAGGTGTTTATTTGGGTTAGTTCTTCTCCGGACGACTAAAAAACACCTTTTTGTCTCACTCTCCTCGCAGCAGATCCCTCCCCACTTCCTCGAAACTTCTCGTCCCCTTCATCCCTCCCTCTCGCACCGCCCGTGAAGGTGCCTCACCGTATCCACGCTCCATCTAACCCTGTCATCCAAACAACTTTTTGGCTAGAGTTAGTTCAGGGTAAGTTCCGGGTTAGAGCATCTNAAATCCGGTTAACCGAGCAGTAGCAATCTTTGATGGCATTTTCCTTCAGATATTTTTTTTCAAAAAAGAGATGTCCAAACTCCTGTACCGTGCAGTGACACGCCATTGCATCCCAGTATTTTTTTGAAAGGATCTCATCCCAGTGATTTCATTTAATTAACCCATGGCTAAATCCAGTTAACCACAATCGAGTAGTATTTCCGAAACCGACAAGAACCCCTTCAAGAAACAAGTGTTCCGCAAACTACTGTACCGTGCATTGACACGCCGGCCCTGTTTGGATCAATGGGTTAGAGTTAGTTTGGATTAGTTTAGACTCAACTATCCCAAAAATATCCAAACAAGAGGGTTAGTTTGGGTTAGATGTATTTAACCCATCCAAAAAATCTAACCCACCCAAGAGGTGTTTATTTGGGTTAGTTCTTCTCCGGACGACTAAAAAACACCTTTTTGTCTCACTCTCCTCGCAGCAGATCCCTCCCCACTTCCTCGAAACTTCTCGTCCCCTTCATCCCTCCCTCTCGCACCGCCCGTGAAGGTGCCTCACCGTATCCACGCTCCATCTAACCCTGTCATCCAAACAACTTTTTGGCTAGAGTTAGTTCAGGGTAAGTTCCGGGTTAGAGCATCTCCACTCGTTCGGCCCCCAGCGCATAGGCCGGCGCATTTTCGGGCGTCCGCCCGGTGATTTTTAGACCCTGGGGGCGACTAAGGCCCCAGCCCCAGGCACACACGCCCCATATCGTTCCCGCTCCAATAGAGCCACAATCCAACGATCATCGCAATAGTTCGGTGATTCAGTGCCACAGTTCGGCGATCAAATGAAAGGATAGGCAGTAGTTCGGCGCACAAAAAAGGAAGGACGTGAAAGGAATGCATCAAACGTCGAGCTCGACCTCCTGCGTCGTCGTCGGCGTGCGCGGGCTAGGAGGAGTCAGCGCGGCTTCTGGACTAGTCGGCGCGGCTGCTGGACTAGCCGGCGCGGCTTCTGGACTAGTCGGCAACTTCTGTGCTGCTGGGCTGGGCGGCGGCGTCGGTGTTGGTGTCGGCGGTATCTGGTTCAGGATGAGGCCTTGCTCTGCCAAGAACCACGCCTTGAGCTTCTCATCACCGCTCTGGAGCATGTCAGCGCCGTCCATCAGGAAAGCCAGGTCGTTGTTCCTCTTCTTCGCGGCGATGTTGGACCGTAGCAAGTCGAGTTTGACGACGCTGTTCGTCATCAAAGCAGCCCACCTCGCTTCAGTTTTCTCTTCTCGTTGGCGGCCCTGATATTGGCGTCGACGTGGCAATGCTCGATGGACTCCTGCACGCGTGCGGCAGCTGACTCGGCGTGTTTTTGCCTTCTTGGCCCCTTTATTGCCGTCCAGGCGCCCGTATGCCGCTCCCAACGTCCGCGCGTCCGGCTTGTACGTCTCCTTGGCTTTGGCGAGGGTGCGTTGGATGTCCGCCCACTTCTCGCACTTGTGGATCCGTTTGAAGACGTGGAGGTACTTGAACTCCTGGTCGCCGTTGTCGTCGCGATACATGGCGAACATGCGCAGCAGCTACGATGAAGAGCAGGCATTAGTCGGCGCGGGAGCGCAAATGGGAGCACACACGGTGAGAGGAATAGGGAGAGGACGGTGTGTTGTACCTGATCCTCGACGCTGGTGCCGCTCTCCGGGCGAGCCGCGACCTCCTCGATGATCCAATGCCATTTGTTGCACGCTGTTTGGATGAGCCCCCAATGGTTCGCCATCGCCTTCGACCCCCACTGCATGTGGACGCCTTTGAAGTAGGGGTCGACGAGCTTGCACCCATCGAACTCGGTCTTCATGCAGTATCAATACGTGTCGAACCTCTGGTTTGTGCCGGTGATCGGGTCGAGGCACACGACCATCCACGCTTCGGCGAGACACTCATCTTCCTTGGTTGCCCACTTGATGCGCGGCTCGCCGGTCTTGGGCGCTTCTTCTTCTTGCCTTTCCTCATCGGCGCGGGCTCCTCCTCCTCCTCCTCCTCCGGTTCTTCCTCGCTGTAGTCGAGCTCGGCGTCGACCGCGGCGTCCATGTCGCTGATATGTCTCCAACATATCTATAATTTTTTATTGTTCCATGCTATTATATTACCCTTTTTGGATGTTTATGGGCTTTATTTTACACATTTATATCATTTTTGGGACTAACCTACTAACCGGAGGCCCAGCCCGTATTGCTGTTTTTTTGCCTATTTCAGTATTTCGAAGAAAAGGAATATCAAATGTAGTCCAAACGGAATGAAACCTTCGGGAGCATAATTTTTGGAACAAACGTGATCCAGAGGACTTGGAGGGCAAGCCAAGAAGCAGCCGAGGCGGCCACGAGGGTGGGGGCATGCCCACCCCTACAGGGCGCGTCCCCTGTCTCGTGGGCCCCTCGGGCGGCCACCGACTGACTTCTTCCTCCTATATATACCCACGTACCCCGAAAACACCCAGGGAGCCAACAAAAAACAATTTCCACCGCCGTAACCTTCTCTATCCACGAGATCCCATCTTGGAGCCTTCACCGGCGCTCCACCGTAGGGGGAATCGACCATGGAGGGCTTCTACATCAACACCATAGCCCCTCCGATGAGTTGTGAGTAGTTTACCATGGACCTTCGGGTCCATAGTTATTATCTAGATGGCTTCTTCTCTCTTTTTGGATCTCAATACCACGTTCTCCCCCTCTCTTGTGGAGATCTATTCGATGTAACTCTTTTTGCGGTGTGTTTGTCGAGATCCGATGAATTGTGGGTATGATCAAGTTTATCTATGAGAAATATTTGAATCTCCTCTGAATTATTTTATGTGTGATTGAGTTATCTTTGCAAGTCTCTTCGAATTATCAGTTTGGTTTGGCCTACTAGATTGATCTTTCTTGCCATGGGATAAGTGCTTAGCTTTGGGTTCAATCTTGCGGTGTCCTTACCCAGTGACAGCAGGGGTTGCAAGGCACGTATTGTATTGTAGCCATCGAGGACAAAAAGATGGTGTTTATATCATATTGCTTGAGTTTATCCCTCTACATCATGTCATCTTTCTTAATGCGTTACTCTGTTCTTATGAACTTAATACTCTAGATGCATGTTGGATAGCGGTCGATGTGTGGAGTAATAGTAGTAGATGCAGGCAGGAGTCGGTCTACTTGACACGGACATGGTGCATATATACATGATCATGCCTAGATAATCTCATAATTATTCGCTTTTCTATCAATTGCTCGACAGTAATTTCTTCACCCACTGTAATACTTTTATGCTATCTTGAGAGAAGCCACTAGTGAAACCTATGGCCCCCGGGTCTATCTTTTATCATATAAGCTTTCAATCTACTTTTATTTGCATCTTTACTTTTCCAATCTATATTATAAAATACCAAAAATATATTTATCTTATCATACTATCTCTATCAGATCTCACTTTCGCAAGTGGCCGTGAAAGGATTGACAACCCCTTTATTGTGTTGGTTGCGATTTCTTTGTTTGTTTGTGTAGGTGCATGGGACTTTTGAGGAGCATCCTACTGGATTGATACCTTGGTTCTAAAAAACTGAGGGAAATACTTACACTACTATTGCTGCATCACCCTTTCCTCTTCAAGGAAAACCAACGCAATCTCAAGACATAGCAGTCACCAAGATCAATCGAACCGTCTTGGATAGTGAACCCAGGGGAAGCGGCGGCGGCAGCCGAGCCGGCTGCAATGATGTCTTCCATGTCGGTTGCCAAGATGCGACGAGGAGGAGGCTTGCGAGTAAAGGCCGCGGCAGAGAGGTGGCGTCGGTGAAGCTGCATAGTCCGGCGGCGAGTATGTGTACAAAGGGTACTGCACACTAGCGAACGCGAGCGAGGGCATGCACACCGGGCGCACATGGGGAAAGGTGATGTTGGGGTTGAAACTACCGTGGACGTCACCATCAGCATAGACTGGCAACGGCGTGCTCCATGGGTGTTGACGGTGTCCTGGACTAGGGGGTACTCACCACGTCGTCTCCCGATCAGTTGGATTGGACCGAGGATCCGCATGGCCGTATACTCATGGGCCAGTCCGGACAGTTGCCGCATACAAGGAAGATTCCACAAGACTTGGCGATCAAGACAAGGACTCCTCCCCACCGGCGTATTCGGCTAGGACTCTTGTTATCCTAGGCCCCTGGTGCATTATATAAACCGAGGCCAGGCTAGTCGATAGACATATACAATATACAACAATCATACCATAGGCTAGCTTCTAGGGTTTAGCCTCTTTGATCTCATGGTAGATCCACTCTTGTAACACACATCATCAATATTAATCGAGCAGGACGTACGGTTTTACCTCCATCAAGAGGGCCCGAACCTGGGTAAACATCGTGTCCCCTGTCTCCTGTTACCATCCGCCTTATACGCACAGTTCGGGACCCCCTACCCGAGATCCGCCGGTTTTGACACCGACATTGGTCCTTTCATTGAGAGTTCCGCTGTGTGTTTGGCAAAAGGTCGATGGCTCGCCTGCAGATCAACTGCGACTTCGACATCTTCGTCACCAGTTCAACTGGTCACCTTGGTTCGACCAAGGACTGCGCCCTACCTCCGATTGTCATGTGCGGATGAGGGCCTTCGTCAACCAACTCCGATCTCTATCAAGATCATGGCGGAATCATCCGGGGAGCCCGGGGACTCAACGTCAACATTGCCCTCGGGCGACCGTACTGTTTTTCTGGACAGCGGACTTGTGTCCGCCACCACCGCCTCTTCAAGCGTCGTTTTAACGATTGCTTCCGTGGAATTGTGCGGAACTGAATCTACAACAACCCTGGAAAATTTCATCGAGTTCCGATGGAGGAATCTCTGGCAATCTCCGATATACCGGAGCCGCATTGAATCTGGACGAGAATCCGGACGAGTTTAGGGCGTGGTTTCCAGCTTCTAGCTCGGACTTCCTTTGGAAGATCCAACCGTTGATCGGCTGCGGAATTCCTATATCTACCACCCCTCAAAATTTCAGCTCGATCCGACCGTCCAAACTCCGGGAACCATCCGATTAGTGCATCACTTTTCGGATCTGTTTTCTGCGCGAAAACGAATCCGACCCGAGTTCGTCTTTTTTATGAACGGGATTTCGGACATCCTTTTTGAAGGAAGTTTTGTATGGGGTATTGTGTTTTGTTCCCGAACACATCCCACTAACTTTAAGATCTTTTGAACATGATCTTCAACATCAATGCTGGTGTCAAACCAGTCCAGCAATATCGCTCCACGGCTGCCGACCTGCGCTAGACACGTCGTCACTTTGTTGAGCCGAGCTCAACTTCTTCGGATCATCATCTCGGCAAACCGAACAAGAGTCCGACATCGCGAAGGATAAATCATCACCAACACCGCCGCCCCACGAATTACACGGAGTGGGCATACCGGCATCGCCGCACGGTCGCTTCATCAAGACGACATCGACCACGTCATGACCTGCATCGGCAGGGCCGCACTATTGCTTCTTCAAGCTGGTGTCCATAACGCCGACCTACTTCAACATCTCGGCTGGACCGGGGGCTTCGCCATCTCTTCATCAAGCTACTCCGGACACTTCGGCGTCACTAGCCGACCAGGCAATGGGTGCACGGATCGAGTCCCAATTTTGGGAATCACCTTTCTTCAGATTGTTACAACAAATAAACTAGGTGTTATTAATCCTAGTATTTTTTGCTTGTTTGGATTCATTTTTTCCAACGAATTATTACTCTGTTTCGTCCATCATATGTACTTAGATCTATCAAATGGTGGCCGCATTAACGACGGTTGCATGGTGGTTCGGTCAGTTTTCGTACATAGTCCGGCGAACGCCGCATCCGGAACTCGAACCGACCTGTGAATTCAGGCCTTGCCATGCCTTTACCGCATCACGCCGCCGACCTGCATCGACATTGACTTCGGTGCCAGGCCATATTTCTTTTATTACTCACTTTGCATAAATTATTTATTATGCAATATTTTTTTTAATTCTTATTATTACTATTATCCCCGGTCTGCATAATTTTGTGTGCACAGGAAAATGATCCAGCCGGACTATATCCTTTGGCGTCACCTCGGCTGGACGGGGGGCTTCGTCAACACTTCATTACCCCATGCAGGGGACTTCGGAATCACTCTGCCATCCTGCATTGACCGTGCTATGTCACCACTTCGGAGTGCCGAGCTCTTTTGCTCCGCCACCTCGGGATCGGCTTTAGGGGATGGAACCTTGTCCCGTATCAAGCTCGGACCGCGTCGTCAATACCGAACACATTAACCAGCTAAGTTGCCTTCATGCTCAAAGTTTTAAATTTTTAACTTGTGTTCGGCTCGACCAAGCATTATACTTTTTTGGGAAAAATTTGCTTGTAAAAATTTTCCTTGTCCAAACTTTGTTTGCACACACTTGATGCGCTACCCGCGCTCATTATAATTGCGGGCTTCTGTTGACGCCTGATTTTGGCAAGATACAAAGTGAAAGGGTTTTCAGCATGAAAAGTTTCACATCACCGAATGGAACAACTTTAATGTTTGGACCATAATTATTGGGCATCATATCAAAGACCAAAACTACACTCAGATTGTCATGTTTAGGTGTTCTGAGTGCTTTTTGGTCAATTAAGCCTCCAGGACAACCTCGGATGAAGGAATGCTCTACATGAATTGTCTTCGTCTCGTCAAATCGGTCGATTTTTATATAAAAATCATCTCAATCCGAGTTCGTATGCAAAAGTTAGAGCTATCTGAATGCAGCCCTGTCAAGAGGCGAAATATGACGCAGGAGACCAGATATGTCTTGGCAAGTGTCTGACGTAATGCGTGAGTGTTTTGCCCCAGAAGATGGCCTCGAATCGGAAAACGTTCAACATAAAAGTTGTTAGTCTCGTCGAAACGGTCAAGATTGCTTTTGGGCTCGTTTCCATCCGAGATCGTTTACCACCACAAAAAAGACCCGCAAGGTGCAGCCAGTTTAAACCGAACGGTTTTGGAAAGTTCGGACAAAATCAATCCGAATTTGACTAGGGTTTTGGATGTGAATCCAAGCCTTTTGCTTGCACGGGAAGTCCAGCCTCCTCTTATATACCCAAGGGGTGACGGCCGATTGAACAACACACAATCGATCAAATCATCTATCACTTTTTATCTTTTATCTTTTCTCCTTAACCCTAGTTTTTCTTCTTCCTCGTTCTTCGTTCGTTCTTCTCCATTGCAGGGCGGCGAACCTCGAGGCCCTAGGGGCGGTCAGGCCGACCTAGGGCACCCCATAGCCGCCGCGCGCCCTGACGGGGTTCCTCCCGGGCGTGTGGGGTTTCGGGTCTACAAAAGCGCCCGCCGGATTGTCTTGCGTACCGCGCTTCCGACGGGTCTCCTTCGACGTGAGCTGCGGTGCATCACCCCCGGCGTCGAGGGTACACGGTGACGTGTTCGTGTGCGAACACACTTTTTGGCGACTCCGCTGGGGACGAAGCTTTGAACGGTCTCCAGCCCGTTCTTGCTACGAAGAGATCGTCATCAAGTTGTTGCAATCTACAAAGGTAATATGAATACCCAATCCCCCTTTGTAGATGCAAATAATCCATATGTTGTTGCTAGATCACCTAATGAGCATAATGTATCGGCTATCCCTAGTTTTATCAATCATGCATCTAATTATGCGCAAGGGCCGATGCAAAACAATTTTCATGCTTCAAATTCTCATGATTTTAGCAACATACGACATATGTATCCAAACTCTCATGCATCGGCAACCCCACAAATCCATATGCCAATGAACAACATGATGGGTTTGGTTAATCAATTTGAAACACCTCATGTTAAAATTTCTAATAGCATACAAGAAAGTGTTTCACCTTTTTATTCATCGGCAACTAATTTGCAATATGTGAACCCAACCATGCCGATGAATGAGAGAATTGGCCATGCTACTACTAGCTATTCGGCCAGTTACTCTCAACCATCATATGCTACACCTCATGTTAGTAATTTTTTGGCACCATACACAACTGTAGATGCTCATAATTCGGCTTCACACCTTTTTGGTCATAGCCGAATAAATGTAAATTTTACAGGAGCCGTTGTGCCAAATATTATAGAAGATGAGGTAGTGGTGGCTGCATTGAAGAGTTTAGCCCAGAATAAGAGGATTAGTGCTCTTTGCCTTGAACAACATGAAAAGGGGCTATTTCCTGATTATGCCGCAATAAAAGCTAGAGTTTTGCAAGAAGATGAATCTTTGCCAATTGATAAAATTGGCGAGCAAAAGTATGGTCTTACAACAATGCATATGCCTTCACCTAGTACTACATCATATTATACACCCCCTACACAATTGCAAAATTTCGGCAACACCCGTGTGTCATTGCCGAAAGAGTCTAAAAGCATTGGGGGGCAATCATATCCGGAGTGGGCTGAAATTGAGAAAAAGCTTAAAGCTAATTTTGCCGCTCGCCGCCAGAAACAAATAGAAAAATAATTGGCTCAGATAAAAGAAGCATTGCCAATTGGTAGTATCAATGAAAAGAAGGATGATTCGGAACATGAAAGTGCTTCAGTTGAAAAAGCCGAATCAAGTAGTATATATTCTAAATTCATCAAATCCAACGAGGCAAGCATTATTGAGAAAGGGCATGGCAAGCATAGGAAAACAACCATACTTGATTTTTCTGAAGTCAATGGAACCTACTTCCTGCCCTATGAGTTCCGTGCCGTAGAAATTGACAAGCCTCAAGCACAAGAGCAAGTAGCCGAACAAAGTTCGGCTGATAAGGATCTTCAAGGTAATGATGCACGGAATAAAGAAAAAGATGATGAAAAGGCGTTGGAGAGTCATCCAAAGACGAAGCTAGATATTGTTCAAGTCACACCACCATCATGCTCTCCCAACGTATTTGAAGAGGTATGCATAGCGAGTAATTTACCTATTTTCAGATTTGGTCGCAACTTCATTATTGAAGCATCTATAAGAAATATTCTCATAAGTAATTTTGAAAGACCAATGAAGAAGGGTAATTTACTTTTTAGCAATAAAATTGTTATGGAACACATCGGTCAACCCATTGCGCCATTTATAAAGACCGATAATGACTTATTGTTACAGCCAAAGCTTTCCCCGTTGCTTTATCTAAAGTTCATATCTAGTTGGGTAGCTTTGCTTATTTCGTACTTGGCTTGCACTTGGTCTCAACTGAGGCATGTATGTTCTAAATATCTTCGTTTAAAAAATTTAAAGCCAAGGTTAAATTCTATTGAGAAAACCGATGCTAATATAATATCTTATCCAAAGACATAGGAGATAGAGTGGAAAACACAATGCATAGCCGAATGGGGAGATTCCAAATCTGAACCATTCGTTTGCTTATCCCCAAAGCCGTTCAAACAGCAAGATCGGCTAGAAAACAAGAAGTATAGCTTCAATTCAAGCATGTGTGATCAAATATTTGATTTGTTGCTGAAAAATAATTACATTAGAATTCTTGATCACCATGTTAAGCTATCAATCCAAGGACGAATGTATTGTAAGTTGCATGATTCGTCCAAGCATAATTTTGAGGATTGCAACATGTTTCATCAAATAGTTAAATCGGCCATTGAAAAAGGACGATTGAAGTTTGTTGAAACACCAAGAGATGACCAGTCTATCCCGATTGGTCCCGATGGCAGAAAGTTTTTGTATCAGCTGCTTCAAGCCGATCCATTTAAAGAGAAGGTAAAAACTGCAGGTGATGGGATCAAGCTTTCAAGTAAAGAAGTTGTTGAAGAGCATAATGAACATAATCTTGAGGGCGAAAATTCCATCAAAGCTACAATGGAGACGCCAAGGACTGGGGGGCAGCAAGCAAATCCAATGATCGATGAAAGCAAACCAAAAGAAAACAAAGGCCGAAGTAAGCGCAAGTGTAAGAGATCAAAAATCACCTTCGTTGAACTATTGGATAAATATCAAAAGAAGAGTGAAGAGAAGAATTCTTATCGGCCAAATCATGCAAAGAAACTAAGGTCACCCCCATGGCGCAAATATAAGGATCGGTATTGGCAAAGTGATAATTTTAATGCAACATATTCATATCCTTATTTTGGGCCGCCAATGCCAATGCCGTGGATGCCTCCCTATGCTCATATAGATACATATTCATCATGGGACAGGTATGATACAAGGGCACATTCTCCATCTTATTCTAGACCATCTCACCAATACCATGCAGCTCCAAGGAGATCAACATTTGAACAATCACGCGTCAAAGACCATTTCAATCATAAGGAATCGGTCCAGAGCTCAAGGTAGAAGAAAGAGGTGGTAAAGCAAGTTTACCGCGTGAAAAGAGATGGTCGTAAGTGTGCTGCTTCAGATTTGATCTCAAATAACAAAGAGCCAATTAAAGTGTTGACATTGGCTACAAAAGGCAAAGAAGTGAAGCAATCAATTGATAAAAATCAGAGTGCCAAATCTGAAGAAAATAGGTTGAGGGTGCACAAGGCCCAAAAAGAGTTGCCATTGGTTGAAACAAAATCACAGTCGAGGTGCTCACTCGGCTTATCGTATTGGCAAAAGATGGAGTTACAAAAGCTTAGTGCACAAGAACTTGAAGAAAGGAACATGGCATGGGTTCCCAAAGGAAGTACTCAAAATAAGAATTATGTGCAAGTTTCCATTACAAGGAGTGCGGCAAAGGTGAAGAAGGAAAATAGTGAAAACTATAAAGGATCAAGCCCAAGGTTTCAACATCTTCGGTCTACACATTATCCATATTCCTCAACTATGCCATGGGTTCCCAAGAAGATCAATCAAGACAAAAATGATGTGCATGCTTCTGTTGCAACAAGTACAATAAAAGTGAAGAAGGGAAATAATGAAAGCAACAAACAATTAAGCCGAAGGTGCGCATCACAACATCAAAATCTTCGGTTAGCACATCATCCATTTTCTTCAACCATGTCGTTGATGCCTTTGCCATGGAATTCATCCCTAGGTATGATCAATTACCCTCCATGGATTTATTTTGATCCATGGATGCAACATAATTTTCTATATCATGAGAGGGCATTACCAAATTACCATACATTTGGTTAGTTACATTGTTGCTAATACAAAGGGGCTAAAATATTTTATTCCTATTTTATTTGTTTATTTCGGCTATACATAGTTTGGTGGGTGAATTCTACATGGACCTTGTGTTAATGGCCGATATTTATCTATCGCCCTAAGAATATGTCAAAGCATGGCCGGTGTACTATCCTAACATCGTCCTTAGTTCAATTGGAGACCAAAACAAGCCTCATGCCGCTTAGAATATTTTTGCACAAACAATCAAGCCGAATATGAAGCATTGTTATTCGGTTTAGAGATGCTACTTGCTATAGGTGTTACACATATTGAGGCTTACGGTGATTCGTTACTAGTGGTGCAGCAAATATCCAGAGTCTTTCAGTGTTTGGACGAATCACTTAATGTTTATCTTGATAAATGTCTAGATATAATTTCTACTTTGGATTGTTTTAGCATTGCACATATATCTAGACATGACAACTGGAAAGCAAATGAGTTGGCACAGCAAGCATCTGGATATCATGTTGATCGTGGCATGTTTCATATCTCTCAAAAACCGATGTCTTGTCTTGCCAATATGGGAGAGGCCGAACCTGAACCCACTGATTCGGCCATTAACAAAAAATCTAGTGCAGGTGATAATTCCGACTGGAGAAAGCCCATTGTTGATTACTTGTGCAATCCGAGTGAAAGGGTGGACAGGGCTGTTCGGCGTATGGCTTTTAAGTATACAACGAGAGATGATGGTCTTTATCGCCGAACAGTCGATGATGTTCTTCTAAAGTGTTTGGATGAGGACTAGGCAAGAGTTGCTATGGGGGAAGTACATGAAGGTATTTGTGACACTCACCAGTCGGCTCCCAAGATGAAATGGTTATTGCGACGTGCTGGGTTTTATTGGCCGACTATGATTAATGATTGCTTCAGATATTATAAAGGATGTGAAGCTTGTCAAAAGTTTGGTGATATTCAATTGGCTCCTGCTGCTATGTTACATCCTATTATCAAACCGTGGCCTTTCGGAGGTTGGGGTTTAGATTTCATTGGACAAATCCACCCGTCTTCTTCAAAAGGGCATCGGTTCATATTGGTGGCAACTGATTATTTCACTAAATGGTCTGAAGCAGTACCTCTCAAGAACATGACACATACGGAGGTAATTCAGTTCATCACCGAGCACATTATTCATAGATTCGGTATTCCTCAAACGTTAACTACGGATCAAGGTTCATCTTTCATGTCACACCAAGTCAGAGAGTTTGCCGAATCTTATAACATAAAGTTGCTCAATTCCTCTCTGTATTATGCCCAAGCTAATGGACAAGCTGAGTCTAGCAATAAAATTTTAATCAAGCTCATCAAGAAGAGGATTGAGGATAATCCGAGGAGATGGCATGAGTTGTTGTCTGAAGCTTTGTGGGCACATAGAATTTCAAGGCATGGTGCTACCAAGGTGACTCCATATGAGCTTGTATATGGCCAAGAGGCTGTTTTACCAGTGGAAGTAAATTTGAATGCTTTGAGAATAGCCAAACAAAATGATTTATCGGCAGTAGACTTTTATAACTTGATGATGGACAATATTGATGAAGTTGCCGATAAACGTTTGGTTGCTTTGAAGTACATAGAGAGAGACAAGTTGAGGGTTGCAAGAGCTTACAATAAGAAAGTTAAGTTGAAGAATTTTCAAGTTGGTGATCTCGTCTGGAAGGTGATTCTGCCGATTGGTTCAAGAGATAGGAAATTCGGGAAGTGGTCTCCGAGTTGGGAAGGTCCTTTTAGAATTACAAGGGTTGTTCCCGGAAATTCATATTTGGTGGAATCAATACAAGGGGCATTGTTACCCCGAGCTCTCAACGGAAAATATTTGAAGAAGTACCACCCGAGTGTGTGGCAGGAAGCCTGAGTAGGCAATGGCCGATATACGACTATCGCCCTTAGCACAAACATGGCCGATA
>LR880968.1:928368517-928384520 GCA_904067115.1 Aegilops sharonensis
AATATGACTCAAACGGCAGTGCCACAAATAAGTTGCACTATCATTATGAACTTTGCATCTTTTGGCATCAATATTATGAATATGTGTATCACTACGATCGAGATCCAACAAACTATTTTCATTGGGTGTATGACCATCGAAGGTTTTATTCATATAAACAGAACAACAATTATTCTCTGACTTTAAATGAATCACCGTATTGCAATAAACATGATCAAACCATATTCATGCTCAACGCAAACACCAAATAACATTTATTTAGGTTGAACACTAATCTCGAAAGTATAGGGAGTGTGCGATGATGATCATATCAATCTTGGAACCACTTCCAACACACATCATCACTTCACCATCAACTAGTCTCTATTTATTCTGTAACTCCTGTTTCGAGTTACTAATTTTTAGCAACCGAACAAGTATCAAATACCCAGGGGCTACTATAAACACTAGTAAGGTACACATCAATAACCTATATATCAAATATACCCTTGTTCACTTTGCCATCCTTCTTATCCACCAAATATCCAGGGCATTTCCGCTTCCAGTGACCATTTCCTTTGCAGTAGAAGCCTCAGTTTCAGGCTTTGGTCCAGCTTTGGGCTTCTTCGCGGGAGTGACAACTTGTTTGCCATTCTACTTGAAGTTCCCTTTCTTTCCCTTTGCCCTTTTCTTGAAACTAGCGGTCTTGTCAATCATCAACACTTGATGCTCTTTCTTGATTTCTACCTTTGTCAATTTCAGCATCACGATGAGCTCGGGAATCATTTTCGTTATCCCTTGCATACTATAGTTCATCACAAAGTTCGAGTAATTTGGTGATGGTGACTTGAGAACTCTGTCAATCACTATCTTATCTGAAAGATTAACTCCCACTTAATTCAAGCGATTGTAGTACCCAGACAATCTGAGCACATGCTCACTGCTTGAGCTATTCTCCTCCACCTTTAGCTATAGAACTTGTTAGATACTTTATATCTCTCAACTCGGGTATTTGCTTGAAATATTAACTTCAACTCCTGGAACATCTCATATGCTCCATGACATTCAAAACGTCTTCGAAGTCCCGATTCTAAGCCGTAAAGCATGGTGCACTAAACTATCAAGTAGTCATCATATTGAGCTTAGCCAAACTTTCATAACGTCTGCATCTGCTCCTACAATAGGACAGTTACCTAGCGGTGCATCAAGGACATAATTTTCCGTGCAGCAATGAGGATAAACCTCAGATCACGCACCCAGTCCGCATCATTGCTACTATCATCTTTCAACTTAGTTTTCTCTAGGAACATATAAAAAACATAGGGAAGCTATAACGCGAGCTATTGATCTACAACATAATTTGCAGAATACTATCAGGACTAAGTTCATGATAAATTAAAGTTCAATTAATCATATTACTTAAGAACTCCCACTTACATAGACATCCCTCTAATCATCTAAGTGATCACGTGATCCAAATCAACTAAACGATGTCCGATCATCATGTGAAATGGAGTAGTTTTCAATGGTGAACATCACTATGTTGATCATATCTATTATACGAATCATGCTCGACCTTTCGGTCTCAGTGTTCCAGAGGCCATATCTTCATGTGCTAGGCTCGTCAAGTTTAACCCGAGTATTTATGCGTGTGCAAAACTGGCTTGCACCCGTTGTAGGTGAACGTTGAGCTTATCACACCCGATCATCACGTGGTGTCTCAGCACGACGAACTTTGGCAATGGTGCATACTCAGGGAGAACACTTATACCTTGAAATTTAGTGAGAGATCATCTTATAATGCTACCGTTAATCAAAGGAGAATAAGATGCATAAAGGATAAACATCACATGCAATCAATATAAGTGATATGATATGGCCATCATCATCTTGTGCCTTTGATCTCCATCTCCAAAGCACCGTCATGATCACCATCGTCACCAGCGCGACACCTTGATCTCCATCGTAGCATCGTTGTCGTCTCGCCAACTATTGCTTCTACAACTATCGCTACCGCTTAGTGATGAAGTAAAGCAATTACAGGGCGATTGGATTGCATACAATAAAACGACAACCATATGGCTCCTGCCAGTTGCCGATAACTCTGTTACAAAACATGATCGTCTCATACAATATAATTTAGCATCATGTCTTGACCATATCACATCACAACATGCCCTGCAAAAACAAGTTAGACGTCCTCTACTTTGTTGTTGCAAGTTGTACGTGGCTGCTATGGGCTGAGCAAGAACCGTTCTTACCTATGCATCAAAACCACAACAATATTTCGTCAAGTTAGTGTTGTTTTAACCTTCAACAAGGACCAGGCGTAGCCACACTCGATTCAACTAAAGTTGGAGAACTGACACCCGCCAGCCACCTGTGTGCAAAGCACGTCGGTAGAACCAGTCTCGCGTAAGCGTACGCGTAATGTCGGTCCGGGCCGCTTCATCCAACAATACCGCTGAACCAAAGTATGACATGCTGGTAAGCAGTATGACTTGTATCTCCCACAACTCACTTGTGTTCTACTCATGCATATAACATCTATGCATAAACCTGGCTCGGATGCCACTGTTGGGGAACGTAGTAATTTCAAAAAAATTCTTACGCACACGCAAGATCATGGTGATGCATAGCAACGAGAGGGAAGAGTGTCATCCACGTACCCTCGTAAACCGTAAACGGAATCGTTATGACAACGCGGTTAATGTAGTCATACGTCTTCACGATCGACCAATCCAAGTACCGAACGTACGACACCTCTGCGATCTGCACACGTTCAGCTCGGTGACGTCCCACGAACTCACGATCCAGTAGAGCTTCGAGGGAGAGTTCCGTCAGCACGACGGTGTGATGAAGCTACCGACGCATGGCTTTGCCTAAGCAACGCTACGATATGACCGAGGTGGATTATGGTGGAGGGGGGCACCGCACACGGCTAAAGATCAATGATCAACTTGTGTGTCTTGGGGTGCCCCCCTGCGCCCGTATATAAAGGAGCTAGGGGGGAGGTGGCCTGCCGGGAGGAGGGCGCGCCAAGGGGGGAGTCCTACTCCCATCGGGAGTAGGACTCCTCCTTTCCTAGTAGGAGTAGGAGAAGTGGAAGGAGGAGAGAGGGGGAAGGAAAGGGGGGCGCCACCCCCCCTCCTTGTCCAATTCGGACTAGAGGGGGAGGGGGCGCGCGGCCCTGCCTTGGTCGCCCCTCCTCTTCTCCACTTAGGCCCATAAGGCCCATTATACTCCCCGGGGGGTTTCGGTAACCCCCAGGTACTCCGGTATATGCCCGAACTTGCCCGGAACACTTCCGAAGTCCAAACACAGTCATCCAATATATCGATCTTTATGTCTCGACCATTTCGAGACTCCTCGTCATGTCCGTGATCATATCCGGTACTCCGAACTACCTTCGGTACATCAAAACACATAAACTCATAATACCGATCGTCACCAAATGTTAAGCGTGCGGACCCT
Source organism: Aegilops sharonensis (assembly GCA_904067115.1). NCBI lineage: Eukaryota > Viridiplantae > Streptophyta > Magnoliopsida > Poales > Poaceae > Aegilops > Aegilops sharonensis. The sequence goes on from LR880968.1 coordinate 928,371,971, forward strand.
ACAGGTTCGAGAACTATGTAGACATGACCGAGACACGTCTTCGGTCAATAACCAATAGCGAAACCTGGATGCTCATATTGGCTCCTACATATTCTATGAAGATCTTTATCGGTCAAACCGCATAACAACATACGATGTTCCCTTTGTCACCGGTATGTTACTTGCCCGAGTTTCGATCGTCGGTATCTGAATACCTAGCTCAATCTCGTTACCGGCCAGTCTCTTTACTCATTTCGTAATGCATCATCCCGCAACTAACTCATTAATCACATTGCTTGCAAGGCTTATAGTGATGTGCATTACCGAGAGGGCCCAGAGATACCTCTCTGACAATTGGAGTGACAAATCCTAATCTCGATCTATGCCAACTCAACAAGTACCATCGGAAACACCTATAAAGCACCTTTATAATCACCCAGTTACGTTGTGACATTTGGTAGAACACAAAGTGTTCCTCCGGTAATCGGGAGTTGCATAATCTCATAGTCATAGGAACATGTATAAGCTATGAAGAAAGCAATAGCAGTAAACTAAAATGATCAAGTGCTAAGCTAACGGATTGGGTCAAGTCAATCACATCATTCTCCTAATGATATGATCCCGTTTATCAAATAACAACTCATGTCTATGATTAGGAAACCTTAACCATCTTTGATCAACGAGCTAGTTAAGTAGAGGCATACTAGTGACACTATATTGTCTATGTATTCACACATATATTATGTTTTCGGTTAATACAATTCCAGCATGAATAATAAACATTTATCATGAAATAAGGAAATAAATAATAACTTTATTATTGCCTCTAGGGCATATTTCCTTCAGATGCAACCATGGAAGCTCCAAGCCGTGGCCCTGTGCAGACCGCTTGGACGCATGTGTGTTATTATGAGCCGATCAGCTGACAGGGACCGCACTCGATCGATCGCCTGTTGAACAACTTTTCGGTTTATGTGTGAATATTCCCCTTCTTTCCATACCATACTGTGCTGTGGAGTGAGGTTAGAGTTAGAGGTTAGAGGTTAGATGTTAGAGTTAGATTCTAAGAGCATCTCCAGCCACGCCCCCAACAGCGAATTTTTAGCGCCGGTGGCCGAAAATCGGCCCAGTCGTGCCCCCAGGACCTCGTTTAGCGCCGGGTTGGGCCAAATCCAGAGCCGGCGATCCCGCCCCGAACCCAAGCGCCCGGGTGTCGCCCGGGGGCGCCGGCAGAAGCGAAAAGTGGCGTGGGGCCGCTCTGTTGGTGAGAGGAGGCCCTTTTCCCGCCGTTTCCTCCCGCTTCCCCCCTCGGCTTCCCTCTCATTCTCCATTCCTCCCGCCAAACNTCGGTAACTCAATACCTAGTTCAATCTCGTTACCGGCAAGTCTCTTTACTCATTCTGTAATGCATCATCCCGCAATTAACTCATTAGTCACATTGCTTGCAAGGCTTATAGTGATGTGCATTACCGAGAGGGCCCAGAGATACCTCTCTGACAATTGGAGTGACAAATCCTAATCTCGATCTATGCCAACTCAACAAGTACCATCGGAAACACCTATAAAGCACCTTTATAATCACCCAGTTACGTTGTGACATTTGGTAGAACACAAAGTGTTCCTCCGGTAATCGGGAGTTGCATAATCTCATAGTCATAGGAACATGTATAAGCTATGAAGAAAGCAATAGCAGTAAACTAAAATGATCAAGTGCTAAGCTAACGGATTGGGTCAAGTCAATCACATCATTCTCCTAATGATATGATCCCGTTTATCAAATAACAACTCATGTCTATGATTAGGAAACCTTAACCATCTTTGATCAACGAGCTAGTTAAGTAGAGGCATACTAGTGACACTATATTGTCTATGTATTCACACATATATTATGTTTTCGGTTAATACAATTCCAGCATGAATAATAAACATTTATCATGAAATAAGGAAATAAATAATAACTTTATTATTGCCTCTACGGCATATTTCCTTCAGATGCAGCCATGGAAGCTCCAAGCCGTGGCCCTGTGCAGACCGCTTGGACGCATGTGTGTTATTATGAGCCGATCAGCTGACAGGGACCGCACTCGATCGATCGCCTGTTGAACAACTTTTCGGTTTATGTGTGAATATTCCCCTTCTTTCCATACCATACTGTGCTGTGGAGTGAGGTTAGAGTTAGAGGTTAGAGGTTAGATGTTAGAGTTAGATTCTAAGAGCATCTCCAGCCACGCCCCCAACAGCGAATTTTTAGCGCCGGTGGCCGAAAATCGGCCCAGTCGTGCCCCCAGGACCTCGTTTAGCGCCGGGTTGGGCCAAATCCAGAGCCGGCGATCCCGCCCCGAACCCAAGCGCCCGGGTGTCGCCCGGGGGCGCCGGCAGAAGCGAAAAGTGGCGTGGGGCCGCTCTGTTGGTGAGAGGAGGCCCTTTTCCCGCCGTTTCCTCCCGCTTCCCCCCTCGGCTTCCCTCTCATTCTCCATTCCTCCCGCCAAACTCTGCCTCCTCCCTTCCAAGCCGCCCGCCATGCCGCCGAAGAAGTAGATGGTGCCCCGCGCCGCAACGGATCCCATAGCCGCCGCCTCCGCCCAGCCGAAGCAAAGGAAGCCGAGGGCGCCGCCATCCAAGCCCCCGAGCATGACCAACGCCAACTGGAAGGCGGATGTGCAGCGCTGGAAGGCTGTCACCCCCAATAGGCGCAACAATGCCAAGAAGGCCAGGGAGAGGGTGGCGCACGCGGCGGCGGCGAAGCAGGTGGAGCGCGCAGCCGAACAAGCCGAGGCGGCTCACGCGGCAAAGATGTATCCACCCAGTGGGCACGGCCCGCACGCGGCCTGGAGCCAGTAAAGCGTCGGCTCTCCGGCTGGGTTCTCGTCATCGCCACACCTGTCGGTGTCAAAACCGGCGGATCTCGGGTAGGGGGTCCCGAACTGTGCGTATAAGGCGGATGGTAACAGGAGACAGGGGACACGATGTTTACCCAGGTTCGGGCCCTCTTGATGGAGGTAAAACCCTACGTCCTGCTCGATTAATGTTGATGATGTGTGTTACAAGAGTGGATCTACCACGAGATCAAAGAGGCTAAACCCTAGAAGCTAGCCTATGGTATGATTGTTGTATATTGTATATGTCTATCGACTAGCCTGGCCTCGGTTTATATAATGCACCAGGGGCCTAGGATAACAAGAGTCCTAGCCGAATACGCCGGTGGGGAGGAGTCCTTGTCTTGATCGCCAAGTCTTGTGGAATCTTCCTTGTATGCGGCAACTGTCCGTACTGGCCCATGAGTATACGGCCATGGGGATCCTCGGTCCAATCCAACTGATCGGGAGACGACGTGGTGAGTACCCCCTAGTCCAGGACACCGTCAGTAGCCGCCTGAACCGGTCTTCAAGTTAGGGACGCTCCTCGATTCTTCCGAACTGTTCTTCATCTTCGGTCGTCGGTCTTGAAAACTGGTTCAACAAATCTTCTCATCTTCGATCTTGAGGATCGCCGAAATGCATTCGACGAGTTTACATGTCGGGTATCTGAGGAGCCCCTTTAAGTTTCCGTCCTTTATCAATGCCTTGTTATTTTTATGCCACACCTCGGGTTTGAAGTTGTTCCCGGGCGGCAGCATCCTCTTGCGTCCGAGCTCCAACGCCGGACTGCATTCGAGGTATCTTTTGCAGCCGAGCACCAATGCCGAACTGCTTCCCAGCTCTAACGTCGGACTATGTATCCGAGCTCCAACGCCGGACTGTATCCGAGCTCCAACACCGGACTATGTATCCGAGCTCAAACGCCGGATTGTATCTGAGGTGTCGTAAATCACCTTGGTTCAAAGAAGTTTGAAGGAGTTTAGCTGAGCTTAATGCCGGAAATGCCCTTTATGGAGCCAGCCACTAGCGTCCGAGCTTTATGTCGGACTGCTTCCGAGCTGGTGCACCACCCCGAATATGGGCCGATTTTTGACAATATTTTTGATTGGTGCAATTTATTCTCTGCCGAGATATATAGCCAGTAGCCCACAAGGTGTGTATCGGTCTAAAACCCGAGATGCACATGAAGGATGACATAAGACCGCCGGTCCACGTAGCCGCTGAGACTCAGGTTGATTTGCAAAATCGGTCTGAGGATCAAGTCCTAGCTCGGCAGAATACTTCGGGACACAAAAAGCGGCGTGCTCAGTCCTCAAGACTCAGGTTGGGTCCGGCCGACCAACCTGAGGATCAAAATCTCCTCGGAAACTGTATTGCACTTAAGATTTTCTGCATAGAACAAGCAATGCAGTAGCCCCCGAGACACTGGTCGGGTGGCAACACCAGATCAGGGGATCAATGTGCCCCTTAAATATTTGTGAATAATAAGCCCGAAGCCTAGTAGCCCCCGAGCCTTAATGCGGGCACGGGAGGCCGAATTAAGGATCGATATCCATAATAAAATCACAAATTATGTGTAATGACTCTATGTATCCAAGTACTTTACGTCATTAATGCTCGGCCAATAGCCGAGGAGTGTTTGTCCTACTTTATAAAGCCTTTAAGAGAGCAAAGATTTACAACAAACAAGGCAATCTGGCCATACGGTTTTATAAACAAAGGTACGCGGAGAGACATGTTATATTACTGTTTAATAGAAGAAATGTCTTCCAAAGAAAATAGTCCCGCTATCGGTTCCTTTCTTTGGTTGTCATGCTAAGCATGATCATGAAACCTCAGCTCCAATGTAAGAGCAAAATATCGAGGATTTAATTTGGGAGGCCTGTTAATAGCCCCCTTCAGTGTTCGGCGACAGTCGAGGTCAAGCCGGAAACACTTCGGCCAATTTTATGAACGGCCCGTCATTTAATATAGTCATCGGATCGCTGACCAGTTTACACCTATTGTGACAGTCAGTTTTTGGCTTTCTCCACTGAAGTGCTTGACCATGCGAGCTGGAAGCACAACCACAGTGGTTCTCCCTTTGCACACCTAGCCGAACAAAGCGGAACGTAGGAGGCAAGCGCGGGAGCCGGGCAACCCAACTATTGACCGAAGACACAATTCGAAACTGATGCATATATAGCAATATCCGAGAATGCTTTTGCCGAATCTCTAAAGGTGTCCGGCGTTGCACTACGAGACTTGTGCTGAAAACACACAAATGGTTTAAAAGTGCCAAAAGCTTGGAAAACCAAAAAATGTCAGTAAAAACATGACGTCCGAACAAGATCAAGTGTTCGGTGCCAATCCGAAAATTGGACTTTAGAAAAAAGAGTGCTTCTGCCGTACCTTAACTTTGCAACGACTAAGAAGAAAAACACTTAGTATGAAACGACTCAAATAAACATAAGAGCCCCCAAGCGACTTGGGTAAAAGTTGACTATAAAATGTAAAGTGACATGTAGAATGCCTTCTAGCCGGATTGTAGATCGTTTGTCGTAGCGGACCTTTTCGCTTCAACCTCTGGACCCGATAGTCCGGAGTGTGTCCGAATACCCTCGCGGTTATAAAAACCGGGGCATGCGTGGAGACCAGGCGTAGGGGTCATTAGTGCTTTATCAGACAAGTGCCCAACTAGTTATGTTATATTACATGGTTAGTAAGAAACATCTTCCAGGGAGAATAGTTCCGTTAGGGGTTCCTTTCCCTGCGAGGCATGCCCTAAAGTGCATGTCCGGACTGCGAAAAGAGCAGAAAAACATCTGGGGGCAGGTAAATAAATAGGTAAGAAATCATCTTTTAGTTCACCGACCGAGTATTCCCTTAAGAACGCTAGCTTTCGGCTTCACCCAGTCTGAGGTACACATCCGGCTGACCCGGCAGTAACAATCGCAGAGGTGCTCCCTTTACCACCTAGCCGAACAATCGGGAACGTAGGGGTAAGCACAGGAGCCAGGCAACCCAGCTTGGCCAAAACTTAAGTCATATCGATGCATATAATGGTGAATAAAAGGTACATGCGGAAGTGTGACACATGTGTTGGGCATAAAGCCCGTATTAATAAGCTTCTATAAAAGAAGCTGTTCGCACACGAACACGTCACCGTGTACCCTCGACGCCGGGGGTGATGCACCGCAGCTCACGTCGAAGGAGACCCGTCGGAAGCGCGGTACGCAAGACAATCCGGCGGGCGCTTTTGTAGACCCGAAACCCCACACGCCCGGGAGGGACCCCGTCAGGGCGCGCGGCGGCTATGGGCTGCCCTAGGTCGGCCTGACCTCCCCTAGGGCCTCGAGGTTCGCCGCCCTGCAATGGAGAAGAACGAACGAAGAACGAGGAAGAAGAAGAACTAGGGTTAAGGAGAAAAGATAAAAGATAAAAAGTGATAGATGATTTGATCGATTGTGTGTTGTTCAATCGGCCGTCACCCCTTGGGTATATAAGAGGCGGCTGGACTTCCCGTGCAAGGAAAAGGCTTGGATTCACGTCCAAAACCCTAGTCAAATTCGGATTGATTTTGTCCGAACTTTCCAAAACTGTTCGGTTTAAACTGGCTGCACCTTGCGGGTCTTTTTTGTGGTGGTAAACGATCTCGGATGGAAACGAGCCCAAAAGCAATCTTGACCATTTCGACGAGACGAACAAATTTTATGTTGAATGTTTTCCGATTCGAGGCCATCTTCTGGGGCAAAACACTCACGCATTACGTCAGACACTTGCCAAGACATGTCTGGTCTCCTGCGTCATATTTCGCCTCTTGACAGGGCTGCATTCAGATAGCTCTAACTTTTGCATACGAACTCAGATTGAGATTATTTTTATATAAAAATTGACCGATTTGACGAGACGAAGACAATTCATGGAGAGCATTCCTTCATCCGAGGTTGTCCTGGAGGCTTAATTGACCAAAAAGCACTCAGAACACCTAAACATGACAATCTGAGTGTAGTTTTGGTCTTTGATATGATGCCGAATAATTATGGTCCAAACATTAAAGTTGTTCCATTTGGTGATGTGAAACTTTTCATTCTGAAAACCCTTTCACTCTGTATCTTGCCAAAATCAGGCGTCAACACATGCCCCCCTGTTTTTCGGCAAAGATTGCATGCCGAAAAATAATATGCATAGTGTTCGTTCTAAGGACGATGTCAACACTCCATCGGCCATTTATTTTCCTCAGGGCGATAATTATATATCGGCCATGTTTGTGCTAAGGGCGATAGTCGTATATCGGCCATTGCCTACTCAGGCTTCCTGCCACACACTCGGGTGGTACTTCTTCAAATATTTTCCGTTGAGAGCTCGGGGTAACAATGCCCCTTGTATTGATTCCACCAAATATGAATTTCCGGGAACAACCCTTGTAATTCTAAAAGGACCTTCCCAACTCGGAGACCACTTCCCGAATTTCCTATCTCTTGAACCAATCGGCAGAATCACCTTCCAGACGAGATCACCAACTTGAAAATTCTTCAACTTAACTTTCTTATTGTAAGGTCTTGCAACCCTCAACTTGTCTCTCTCTATGTACTTCAAAGCAACCAAACGTTTATCGGCAACTTCATCAATATTGTCCATCATCAAGTTATAAAAGTCTACTGCCGATAAATCATTTTGTTTGGCTATTCTCAAAGCATTCAAATTTACTTCCACTGGTAAAACAACCTCTTGGCCATATACAAGCTCATATGGAGTCACCTTGGTAGCACCATGCCTTGAAATTCTATGTGCCCACAAAGCTTCAGACAACAACTCATGCCATCTCCTCGGATTATCCTCAATCCTCTTCTTGATGAGCTTGATTAAAATTTTATTGCTAGACTCAGCTTGTCCATTAGCTTGGGCATAATACGGAGAGGAATTGAGCAACTTTATGTTATAAGATTCGGCAAACTCTCTGACTTGGTGTGACATGAAAGATGAACCTTGATCCGTAGTTAACGTTTGAGGAATACCGAATCTATGAATAATGTGCTCGGTGATGAACTGAATTACCTCCGTATGTGTCATGTTCTTGAGAGGTACTGCTTCAGACCATTTAGTGAAATAATCAGTTGCCACCAATATGAACCGATGCCCTTTTGAAGAAGACGGGTGGATTTGTCCAATGAAATCTAAACCCCAACCTCTGAAAGGCCACGGTTTGATAATAGGATGTAACATAGCAGCAGGAGCCAATTGAATATCACCAAACTTTTGACAAGCTTCACATCCTTTATAATATCTGAAGCAATCATTAATCATAGTCGGCCAATAAAACCCAGCACGTCGCAATAACCATTTCATCTTGGGAGCCGACTGGTGAGTGTCACAAATACCTTCATGTACTTCCCCCATAGCAACTCTTGCCTGGTCCTCATCCAAACACTTTAGAAGAACATCATCGACTGTTCGGCGATAAAGACCATCATCTCTCATTGTATACTTAAAAGCCATACGCCGAACAGCCCTGTCCACCCTTTCACTCGGATTGCACAAGTAATCAACAATGGGCTTTCTCCTGTCGGAATTATCACCTGCACTAGATTTTTTGTTAATGGCCGAATCAGTGGGTTCAGGTTCGGCCTCTCCCATATTGGCAAGACAAGACATCGGTTTTTGAGAGATATGAAACATGCCACGATCAACATGATATCCAGATGCTTGCTGTGCCAACTCATTTGCTTTCCAGTTGTCATGTCTAGATATATGTGCAATGCTAAAACAATCCAAAGTAGAAATTATATCTAGACATTTATCAAGATAAACATTAAGTGATTCGTCCAAACACTGAAAGACTCTGGATATTTGCTGCACCACTAGTAACGAATCACCGTAAGCCTCAATATGTGTAACACCTATAGCAAGTAGCATCTCTAAACCGAATAACAATGCTTCATATTCGGCTTGATTGTTTGTGCAAAAATATTCTAAGCGGCATGAGGCTTGTTTTGGTCTCCAATTGAACTAAGGACGATGTTAGGATAGTACACCGGCCATGCTTTGACATATTCTTAGGGCGATAGATAAATATCGGCCATTAACACAAGGTCCATGTAGAATTCACCCACCAAACTAGGTATAGCCGAAATAAACAAATAAAATAGGAATAAAATATTTCAGCCCCTTTGTATTAGCAACAATGTAACTAACCAAATGTATGGTAATTTGGTAATGCCCTCTCATGATATAGAAAATTATGTTGCATCCATGGATCAAAATAAATCCATGGAGGGTAATTGATCATACCTAGGGATGAATTCCATGGCAAAGGCATCAACGACATGGTTGAAGAAAATGGATGATGTGCTAACCGAAGATTTTGATGTTGTGATGCGCACCTTCGGCTTAATTGTTTGTTGCTTTCATTATTTCCCTTCTTCACTTTTATTGTACTTGTTGCAACAGAAGCATGCACATCATTTTTGTCTTGATTGATCTTCTTGGGAACCCATGGCATAGTTGAGGAATATGGATAATGTGTAGACCGAAGATGTTGAAACCTTGGGCTTGATCCTTTATAGTTTTCACTATTTTCCTTCTTCACCTTTGCCGCACTCCTTGTAATGGAAACTTGCACATAATTCTTATTTTGAGTACTTCCTTTGGGAACCCATGCCATGTTCCTTTCTTCAAGTTCTTGTGCACTAAGCTTTTGTAACTCCTTCTTTTGCCAATACGATAAGCCGAGTGAGCACCTCGACTGTGATTTTGTTTCAACCAATGGCAACTCTTTTTGGGCCTTGTGCACCCTCAACCTATTTTCTTCAGATTTGGCACTCTGATTTTTATCAATTGATTGCTTCACTTCTTTGCCTTTTGTAGCCAATGTCAACACTTTAATTGGCTCTTTGTTATTTGAGATCAAATCTGAAGCAGCACACTTACGACCATCTCTTTTCACGCGGTAAAGTTGCTTTACCACCTCTTTCTTCTTCCTTGAGCTCTGGACCGATTCCTTATGATTGAAACGGTCTTTGACGCGTGATTGTTCAAATGTTGATCTCCTTGGAGCTGCATGGTATTGGTGAGATGGTCTAGAATAAGATGGAGAATGTGTCCTTGTATCATACCTGTCCCATGATGAATATGTATCTATATGAGCATAGGGAGGCATCCACGGCATTGGCATTGGCGGCCCAAAATAAGGATATGAATATGTTGCATTAAAATTATCACTTTGCCAATACCGATCCTTATATTTGCGCCATGGGGGTGACCTTAGTTTCTTTGTATGATTTGGCCGATAAGCATTCTTCTCTTCACTCTTCTTTTGATATTTATCCAATAGTTCAACGAAGGTGATTTTTGATCTCTTACACTTGCGCTTACTTCGGCCTTTGTTTTCTTTTGGTTTGCTTTCATCGATCATTGGATTTGCTTGCTGCCCCCCAGTCCTTGGCGTCTCCATTGTAGCTTTGATGGAATTTCCGCCCTCAAGATTATGTTCATTATGCTCTTCAACAACTTCTTTACTTGAAAGCTTGATCCCATCACCTGCAGTTTTTACCTTCTCTTTAAATGGATCGGCTTGAAGCAGCTGATACGAAAACTTTCTGCCATCGGGACCAATCGGGATAGACTGGTCATCTCTTGGTGTTTCAACAAACTTCAATCATCCTTTTTCAATGGCCGATTTAACTATTTGACGAAACATGTTGCAATCCTCAAAATTATGCTTGGACGAATCATGCAACTTACAATACATTCGTCCTTGGATTGATAGCTTAACATGGTGATCAAGAATTCTAATGTAATTATTTTTCAGCAACAAATCAAATATTTGATCACACATGCTTGAATTGAAGCTATACTTCTTGTTTTCTAGCCGATCTTGCTGTTTGAACGGCTTTGGGGATAAGCAAACGAATGGTTCAGATTTGGAATCTCCCCATTCGGCTATGCATTGTGTTTTCCACTCTATCTCCGATGTCTTTGGATAAGATATTATATTAGCATCGGTTTTCTCAATAGAATTTAACCTTGGCTTTAAATTTCTGAAACGAAGATATTTAGAACATACATGCCTCAGTTGAGACCAAGTGCAAGCCAAGTACGAAATAAGCAAAGCTACCCAACTAGATATGAACTTTAGATAAAGCAACGGGGAAAGCTTTGGCTGTAACAATAAGTCATTATCGGTCTTTATAAATGGCGCAATGGGTTGACCGATGTGTTCCATAACAATTTTATTGCTAAAAAGTAAATTACCCTTCTTCATTGGTCTTTCCAAATTTCTTATGAGAATATTTCTTATAGATGCTTCAATAATGAAGTTGCGACCAAATCTGAAAATAGGTAAATTACTCGCTATGCATACCTCTTCAAATACGTTGGGAGAGCATGATGGTGGTGTGACTTTAACAATATCTAGCTTCGTCTTTGGATGACTCTCCAACGCCTTTTCATCATCTTTTTCTTTATTCCGTGCATCATTACCTTGAAGATCCTTATCAGCCGAACTTTGTTCGGCTACTTGCTCTTGTGCTTGAGGCTTGTCAATTTCTACGGCACGGAACTCATAGGGCAGGAAGTAGGTTCCATTGACTTCAGAAAAATCAAGTATAGTTGTTTTCCTATGCTTTCCATGCCCTTTCTCAATAATGCTTGCCTCGTTGGATTTGATGAATTCAGAATATATACTACTTGATTCGGCTTTTTCAACTGAAGCACTTTCATGTTCCGAATCATCCTTCTTTTCATTGATACTACCAATTGGCAATGCTTCTTTTATCTGAGCCAATTCTTTTTCTATTTGTTTCTGGCGGCGAGCGGCAAAATTAGCTTTAAGCTTTTTCTCAATTTCAGCCCACTCCGGATATGATTGCCCCCCAATGCTTTTAGACTCTTTCGGCAATGACACACAGGTGTTGCCGAAATTTTGCAATTGTGTAGGGGGTGTATAATATGATGTAGTACTAGGTGAAGGCATATGCATTTTTGTAAGACCATACTTTTGCTCGCCAATTTTATCAATTGGCAAATATTCATCTTCTTGCAAAACTCTAGCTTTTATTGCGGCATAATCAGGAAATAGCCCCTTTTCATGTTGTTCAAGGCAAAGAGCACTAATCCTCTTATTCTGGGCTAAACTCTTCAATGCAGCCACCACTACCTCATCTTCTATAATATTTGGCACAACGGCTCCTGTAAAATTTACATTTATTCGGCTATGACCAAAAAGGTGTGAAGCCGAATTAGGAGAATCTACAGTTGTGTATGGTGCCAAAAAATTACTAACATGAGGTGTAGCATATGATGGTTGAGAGTAACTGGCCGAATAGCTAGTAGTAGCATGGCCAATTCTCTCATTCATCAGCATGGTTGGGTTCACATATTGCAAATTAGTTGCCGATGAATAAAAAGGTGAAACACTTTCTTGTATGCTATTAGAAATTTTAACATGAGGTGTTTCAAATTGATTAACCAAACCCATCATGTTGTTCATCGGCATATGGATTTGTGGGGTTGCCGATGCATGAGAGTTTGGATACATATGTCGTATGTTGCTAAAATCATGAGAATTTGAAGCATGAAAATTGTTTTGCATCGGCCCTTGCGCATAATTAGATGCATGATTGATAAAACTAGGGCTAGCCGATACATTATGCTCATTAGGTGATCTAGCAACAACATATGGATTATTTGCATCTACAAAGGGGGATTGGGTATTCATATTACCTTTGTAGATT
>LR880968.1:928385145-928398814 GCA_904067115.1 Aegilops sharonensis
TTCACATATTGCAAATTAGTTGCCGATGAATAAAAAGGTGAAACACTTTCTTGTATGCTATTGGAAATTTTAACATGAGGTGTTTCAAATTGATTAACCAAACCCATCATGTTGTTCATCGGCATATGGATTTGTGGGGTTGCCGATGCATGAGAGTTTGGATACATATGTCGTATGTTGCTAAAATCATGAGAATTTGAAGCATGAAAATTGTTTTGCATCGGCCCTTGCGCATAATTAGATGCATGATTGATAAAACTAGGGCTAGCCGATACATTATGCTCATTAGGTGATCTAGCAACAACATATGGATTATTTGCATCTACAAAGGGGGATTGGGTATTCATATTACCTTTGTAGATTGCAACAACTTGATGACGATCTCTTCGTAGCAAGAACGGGCTGGAGACCGTTCAAAGCTTCGTCCCCAGCGGAGTCGCCAAAAAGTGTGTTCGCACACGAACACGTCACCGTGTACCCTCGACGCCGGGGGTGATGCACCGCAGCTCACGTCGAAGGAGACCCGTCGGAAGCGCGGTACGCAAGACAATCCGGCGGGCGCTTTTGTAGACCCGAAACCCCACACGCCCAGGAGGGACCCCGTCAGGGTGCGCGGCGGCTATGGGCTGCCCTAGGTCGGCCTGACCGCCCCTAGGGCCTCGAGGTTCGCCGCCCTGCAATGGAGAAGAACGAACGAAGAACGAGGAAGAAGAAGAACTAGGGTTAAGGAGAAAAGATAAAAGATAAAAAGTGATAGATGATTTGATCGATTGTGTGTTGTTCAATCGGCCGTCACCCCTTGGGTATATAAGAGGTGGCTGGACTTCCCGTGCAAGGAAAAGGCTTGGATTCACGTCCAAAACCCTAGTCAAATTCGGATTGATTTTGTCCGAACTTTCCAAAACTGTTCGGTTTAAACTGGCTGCACCTTGCGGGTATTTTTTGTGGTGGTAAACGATCTCGGATGGAAACGAGCCCAAAAGCAATCTTGACCGTTTCGACGAGACGAACAACTTTTATGTTGAACGTTTTCCGATTCGAGGCCATCTTCTGGGGCAAAACACTCACGCATTACGTCAGACACTTGCCAAGACATGTCTGGTCTGCTGCGTCATATTTCGCCTCTTGACAGGGCTGCATTCAGTTAGCTCTAACTTTTGCATACGAACTCGGATAGAGATGATTTTTATATAAAAATCGACCGATTTGACGAGACGAAGACAATTCATGTAGAGCATTCCTTTATCCGAGGTTGTCCTGGAGGCTTAATTGACCAAAAAGCATTCAAAACAGCTAAACATGACAATCTGAGTGTAGTTTTGGTCTTTGATATGATGCCGAATAATTATGGTCCAAACATTAAAGTTGTTCCATTCGGTGATGTGAAACTTTTCATGCTAAAAACCCTTTCACTCTGTATCTTGCCAAAATCAGGCGTCAACAGAAGCCCCCAGGTATAATGAGCGCGGGTAGCGCATCAAGTGTGTGCAAACAAAGTTTGGACAAGGAAACTTTTTACAAGCAACTTTTTCCCAAAAAAGTATAATGCTTGATCGAGCCGAACACAAGTTAAAAATTTAAAACTTTGAGAATGAAGGAAACTTAGCTGGTTAATGTGTTCGGTATTGACGACGCGGTCCGAGCTTGATACGGGACAAGGTTCCATCCCCCCAAGCCGATCCCGAGGTGGCGGAGCAAAAGAGCTCGGCACTCCGCAGTGGTGACATAGCACGGTCAATGCAGGACGGCATAGTGATGCCGAAGTCCCCTGCATGGGGTAATGAAGTGTTGACGAAGCCCCCCGTCCAGCCGAGGTGACGCCAAAGGATATAGTCCGGCTAGATCATTTTCCTGTGCACAAGAAAATGTGCAGACCGGGGATAATAGTAATAATAAGAATTAAAAAAATATTGCATAATAAATAATTTATGCAAAGTGAGTAATAAAAGAAATATGGCCTGGCGCCGAAGTCAATGTCGATGCAGGTCGGCGGCGTGATGCGGTAAAGGCATGGCAAGGCCTGAATTCACAGGTCGGTTCGAGTTCCGGATGCGGCGTTCGCCGGACTATGTACGGAAACTGACCGAACCACCATGCAACCTCGTTAATGCGGCCACCATTTGATAGACCTGCGTACATATGATGGACGAAACAGAGTAATAATTCGTTGGAAAAAATGAATTCAAACAAGCAAAAAATACTAGGATTAATAGCACCTGGTTTATTTGTTGTAACAATCTGAAGAAAGGTGATTCCCAAAATTGGGACTCGATCCGTGCACCCATTGCCTGGTCGGCTAGTGACGCCGAAGTGTCCGGAGTAGCTTGATGAAGAGATGGCGAAGCCCCCGGTCCAGCCGAGATGTCGAAGTAGGTCGGCGTGATGGACACCAGCTTGAAGAAGCAATAGTGCGGCCCTGCCGATGCAGGTCGTGACGTGGTCGATGCCGGCTTGATGAAGCGACCGTGCGGCGATGCCGGTATGCCCACTCCGTCTAATTCGTGGGGCGGCGGTGTTGGTGATGATTTATCCTTCGCGATGTCGGACTCTTGTTCGGTTTGCCGAGATGATGATCCGAAGAAGTTGAGCTCGGCTCAACAAAGTGACGACGTGTCTAGCGCAGGTCGGCAGCCGTGGAGCGATATTGCCGGACTGGTTTGACACCAGCATTGATGTTGAAGATCATGTTCAAAAGATCTTAAAGTTAGTGGGATGTGTTCGGAAACAAAACACAATACCCCATACAAAACTTCCTTCAAAAAGGATGTCCGAAATCCCGTTCATAAAAAAGACGAACTCGGGTCGGATTCGTTTTCGCGCAGAAAACAGATCCGAAAAGTGATGCACTAATCGGAAGGTTCCCGGAGTTTGGACGGTCGGATCGAGCTGAAATTTTGAGGGGTGGTAGATATAGGAATTCCGCTGCCGACCAACGGTTGGATCTTCCAAAGGAAGTCCGAGCTAGAAGCTGGAAACCACGCCCTAAACTCGTCCGGATTCTCGTCCAGATTCAATGCGGCTCCGGTATATCGGAGATTGCCAGAGATTCCTCCATCGGAACTCGATGAAATTTTTCAGGGTTGTTGTAGATTCAATTCCGCACAATTCCACCGAAGCAATTGTTAAAACGACGCTTGAAGAGGCGGTGGCGGCGGACACAAGTCCTCTGTCCAGAAAAACAGTACGGTCGCCCGAGGGCAATGTTGACGTTGAGTCCCCGGGCTCCCCGGATGATTCCTCCATGATCTTGATAGAGATCGGAGTTGATGTTGACGAAGGCCCTCATCCGAACATGACGATCGGAGGTAGGGCGCAGTCCTTGGTCGAACCAAGGTGACCAGTTGAACTGGTGACGAAGATGCCGAAGTCGCAGTTGATCTGCAGGCGAGCCATCGACCTTTTGCCGAACACACAGCGGAACTCTCAATGAAAGCACCAATGTCGGTGTCAAAACCGGCGGATCTCGGGTAGGGGGTCCCGAACTGTGTGTATAAGGCGGATGGTAACAGGAGACAGGGGACATGATGTTTACCCAGGTTCGGGCCCTCTTGATGGAGGTAAAACCCTACGTCCTGCTCGATTAATATTGATGATGTGTGTTACAAGAGTGGATCTACCACGAGATCAAAGAGGCTAAACCCTAGAAGCTAGCCTATGGTATGATTGTTGTATATTGTATATGTCTATCGACTAGCCTGGCCTCGGTTTATATAATGCACCAGGGGCCTAGGATAACAAGAGTCCTAGCCGAATACGCCGGTGGGGAGGAGTCCTTGTCTTGATCGCCAAGTCTTGTGGAATCTTCCTTGTATGCGGCAACTGTCCGGACTGGCCCATGAGTATACGGCCATGGGGATCCTCGGCCCAATCCAACTGATCGGGAGACGAAGTGGTGAGTACCCCCTAGTCTAGGACACCGTCAACACGCATGGAGCACGCCGTTGCCAGTCTATGCTGATGGTGACGTCCACGGTAGTTTCAACCCCAACATCACCTTTCCCCATGTGCGCCCGGTGTGCATGCCCTCGCTCACGTTCGCCAGTGTGCAGTACCCTTTGTACATATACTCGCCGCCGGACTACGCAGCTTCACCGACGCCACCTCTCTGCCGTGGCCTTTACTCGCAAGCCTCCTCCTCGTCGCATCTTGGCAACCGACATGGAAGACATCATCGCAGCCGGCTCGGCTGCCGCCGCCGCTTCCCCTGGGTTCACTATCCAAGACGGTTCGATTGATCTTGGTGACTGCTATGTCTTGAGCTTGCGTTGGTTTTCCTTGAAGAGGAAAGGGTGATGCAGCAATAGTAGTGTAAGTATTTCCCTCAGTTTTGTAGAACCAAGGTATCAATCCAGTAGGATGCTCCTCAAAAGTCCCACGCACCTACACAAACAAACAAAGAAATCGCAACCAACACAATAAAGGGGTTGTCAATCCTTTCACGGCCACTTGCGAAAGTGAGATCTGATAGAGATAGTATGATAAGATAAATATATTTTTGGTATTTTATAATATAGATTGGAAAAGTAAAGATGCAAATAAAAGTAGATTGAAAGCTTATATGATAAAAGATAGACCCGGGGGCCATAGGTTTCACTAGTGGCTTCTCTCAAGATAGCATAAAAGTATTACAGTGGGTGAAGAAATTACTGTCGAGCAATTGATAGAAAAGCGAATAATTATGAGATTATCTAGGCATGATCATGTATATATGCATCATGTCCGTGTCAAGTAGACCGACTCCTGCCTGCATCTACTACTATTACTCCACACATCGACCGCTATCCAACATGCATCTAGAGTATTAAGTTCATAAGAACAGAGTAACGCATTAAGAAAGATGACATGATGTAGAGGGATAAACTCAAGCAATATGATATAAACCCCATCTTTTTGTCCTCGATGTCTACAATACAATACGTGCCTTGCAACCCCTGCTGTCACTGGGTAAGGACACCGCAAGATTGAACCCAAAGCTAAGCACTTATCCCATGGCAAGAAAGATCAATCTAGTAGGCCAAACCAAACTGATAATTCGAAGAGACTTGCAAAGATAACTCAATCACACATAAAATAATTCAGAGGAGATTCAAATATTTCTCATAGATAAACTTGATCATACCAACAATTCATCGGATCTCGACAAACACACCGCAAAAAGAGTTACATCGAATAGATCTCCACAAGAGAGGGGGAGAACATGGTATTGAGATCCAAAAAGAGAGAAGAAGCCATCTAGATAATAACTATGGACCCGAAGGTCCATGGTAAACTACTCACAACTCATCGGAGGGGCTATGGTGTTGATGTAGAAGCCCTCCATGGTCGATTCCCCCTACGGTGGAGCGCCGGTGAAGGCTCCAAGATGGGATCTCGTGGATACAGAAAGTTACGGCGGTGGAAATTGTTTTTTGTTGGCTCCCTGGGTGTTTTCGGGGTATGTGGGTATATATAGGAGGAAGAAGTCAGTCGGTGGCCGCCCGAGGGGCCCACGAGACAGGGGGCGCGCCCTGTAGGGGTGGGCACGCCCCCACCCTCGTGGCCGCCTCGGCTGCTTCTTGGCTTGCACTCCAAGTCCTCTGGATCACGTTTGTTCCAAAAATCATGCTCCCGAAGGTTTCATTCCGTTTGGACTCCGTTTGATATTCCTTTTCTTCGAAATACTGAAATAGGCAAAAAAACAACAATACGGGCTGGGCCTCCGGTTAGTAGGTTAGTCCCAAAAATGATATAAATGTGTAAAATAAAGCCCATAAACATCCAAAAAGGGTAATATAATAGCATGGAACAATAAAAAATTATAGATATGTTGGAGACATATCAGCGACATGGACGCCGTAGTCGACGCCGAGCTCGACTACGGCGAGGAAGAACCGGAGGAGGAGGAGGAGGAGGAGCCCGCGCCGATGAGGAAAGGCAAGAAGAAGAAGCGCCCAAGACCGGCGAGCCGCGCATCAAGTGGGCAACCAAGGAAGATGAGTGTCTCGCCGAAGCGTGGATGGTCGTCTGCCTCGACCCGATCACCGGCACAAACCAGAGGTTCGACACGTATTGCTACCGCATGAAGACCGAGTTCGACGGGTGCAAGCTCGTCGACCCCTACTTCAAAGGCGTCCACATGCAGCGGGGGTCGAAGGTGATGGCGAACCATTGGGGGCTCATCCAAACGGCGTGCAACAAATGGCATTGGATCATCGAGGAGGTCGCGGCTCGCCCGAAGAGCGGCACCAGCGTCGAGGATCAGGTACAACACACCATCCTCTCCCTATTCCTCTCACCGTGTGTGCTCCCATTTGCGCTCCCGCGCCGACTAATGCCTGCTCTTCGTCGTAGCTGCTGCGCATGTTCGCCATGTACTGCGACGACAACGGCGACCAGGAGTTCAAGTACCTCCACGTCTTCAAATGGATGCACAAGTGCGAGAAGTGGGCGGACATCCAACGCACCCTCGCCAAAGCCAAGGAGACGTACAAGCCGGACGCGCCGACGTTGGGAGCGGCAGACGGGCGCCTGGACGGCAATAAAGGGGCCAAGAAGGCAAAAACACGCCGAGTCAGCTGCCGCACGCGTACAGGAGTCCATCGAGCATTGCCACGTCGACACCAATATCAGGGCCGCCAACGAGAAGAGAAAACTGAAGCGAGGTGGGCTGCTTTGATGACGAACAGCGCCGTCAAACTCGACTTGCTACGGTCCAACATCGCCGCGAAGAAGAGGAACAACGACCTGGCTTTCCTGATGGACGGCGCTGACATGCTCCAGAGCGGTGATGAGAAGCTCAAGGCGTGGTTCTTGGCGGAGCGAGGCCTCATCCTGAACCAGATACCGCCGACACCAACACCGACGCCGCCGCCCAGCCAAGCAGCACAGAAGTTGCCGACTAGTCCAGAAGCCGCGCCGGCTAGTCCAGCAGCCGCGCCGACTAGTCCAGAAGCCGCGCTGACTCCTCCCAGCCCGCGCACGCCGACGACGACGCCGGAGGTCGAGCTCGACGTTTGATGCATTCCTTTCACGTCCTTCCTTTTTTGGTGCGCCGAACTACTGCCTATCCTTTCATTTGATCGCGGAACTGTGGCACTGAATCACCGAACTATTGCGATGATCGCTGGATTGTGGCTTTTTTGGAGCGGGAACGATATGGGGCGCGTGTGCCTGGGGCTGGGGCCTTAGTCGCCCCCAGGGACTAAAAATCACCGGGCGGACGCCCGAAAATGCGCCGGCCTATGCGCTGGGGGCCGAACGAGTGGAGATGCTCTAACCCGGAACTAACCCTGAACTAACTCTAGCCAAAAAGTTGTTTGGATGACAGGGTTAGATGGAGCGTGGATATGGTGAGGCACCTTCACGGGCGGTGCGAGAGGGAGGGATGAAGAGGACGAGAAGTTTCGAGGAAGTGGGGAGGGATCTGCTGCGAGGAGAGTGAGACAAAAAGGTGTTTTTTAGTCGTCCGGAGAAGAACTAACCCAAATAAACAACTCTTGGGTGGGTTAGATTTTTTGGATGGGTTAAATGCATCTAACCCAAACTAACCCTCTTGTTTGGATATTTTTGGGTTAGTTGAGTCTAAACTAATCCAAACTAACTCTAACCCATTGATCCAAACAGGGCCGGCGTGTCAATGCACGGTACAGTAGTTTGCGGAACACTTGTTTCTTGAAGGGGTTCTTGTCGGTTTCGGAAATACTACTCGATTGTGGTTAACTGGATTTAGCCATGGGTTAATTAAATGAAATCACTGGGATGAGATCCTTTCAAAAAAATACTGGGATGCAATGGCGTGTCACTGCACGGTACAGGAGTTTGGACATCTCTTTTTTGAAAAAAAATATCTGAAGGAAAATGCCATCAAAGATTGCTACTGCTCGGTTAATCGGATTTAACTAGTACTCCTGTGNCGCCGAACTACTGCCTATCCTTTCATTTGATCGCCGAACTGTGGCACTGAATCACCGAACTATTGCGATGATCGTTGGATTGTGGCTCTATTGGAGCGGGAACGATATGGGGCGTGTGTGCCTGGGGCTGGGGCCTTAGTCGCCCCCAGGGTCTAAAAATCACCGGGCGGACGCCCGAAAATGCGCCGGCCTATGCGCTGGGGGCCGAACGAGTGGAGATGCTCTAACCCGGAACTTACCCTGAACTAACTCTAGCCAAAAAGTTGTTTGGATGACAGGGTTAGATGGAGCGTGGATACGGTGAGGCACCTTCACGGGCGGTGCGAGAGGGAGGGATGAAGGGGACGAGAAGTTTCGAGGAAGTGGGGAGGGATCTGCTGCGAGGAGAGTGAGACAAAAAGGTGTTTTTTAGTCGTCCGGAGAAGAACTAACCCAAATAAACACCTCTTGGGTGGGTTAGATTTTTTGGATGGGTTAAATACATCTAACCCAAACTAACCCTCTTGTTTGGATATTTTTGGGATAGTTGAGTCTAAACTAATCCAAACTAACTCTAACCCATTGATCCAAACAGGGCCGGCGTGTCAATGCACGGTACAGTAGTTTGCGGAACACTTGTTTCTTGAAGGGGTTCTTGTCGGTTTCGGAAATACTACTCGATTGTGGTTAACTGGATTTAGCCATGGGTTAATTAAATGAAATCACTGGGATGAGATCCTTTCAAAAAAATACTGGGATGCAATGGCGTGTCACTGCACGGTACAGGAGTTTGGACATCTCTTTTTTGAAAAAAAATATCTGAAGGAAAATGCCATCAAAGATTGCTACTGCTCGGTTAATCGGATTTAACTAGTACTCCTGTGTCATTTGACAAAGAAATCATACTGTAAAATTTATGAACAGTCAAGAACTCAAGATGAAATATGGCGTGAAAAACTGCGGGCAGTGGCGGAGACAGGGGAGACCAGCAGGGGCCTGCCCCCCCCCCCCCTAACAAAATTGAGTTACGCCTAATATACATCTGAAAAGATGATTATTAGCAGCTAAAGTAGAGTAATCTAGTGGACTGGCCCTCCCCGACATGAATTAAAAACACTTGGCCCTCCTCACTCATTTTTCCTGGCTCCGCCACTGACTGCCGGTTATGGTAACGACTTACAAACCGAAACAATGATCTATGAGATGACGAGGCATAATGTTGTTGGGTGCAATTTTTCCTACGGGAAATGGTTGGGGGATTAACAAGTGGTTTTCAGCCCCATGTTTTTTTATGCAATCACATTTTCATGCGGACCAACAAATTAAACTGAAGTCAATATAAGCAACATCAGAAGTTGAGCACGCGCTCTAGATAATCCAAATACAGTGAAGGTAGTCTTAGCAAAAAGCAAACCAAGTGTAAGCAACGTAGCGGATCTAGGAAGGATGAGGGATCTCAAATTCAAATTGGGGATGAGTTTCGGTAGCCTCCTCCCAACCACCCACACAGCTATCCGATTACACCGGCCGGAGCCGTCACCACTTTCCAGCCAAGCAACAAAGGGGAGCGAGGCCACTATTTATCTATCGACCGTTAACACAGTTAACGGGCCGTGGAATAGTCCTTCAGCCACTTGGGCGTATGGGTCTTGCGTCTGGGCCGTTGGGCCGGACCTTCCTCTTGAACGCTTCCTTCCGCGCCGGCTTCGCTTGTCGGAACTGCTACTGTACCTTGATCGCCTGTCGCCAGCTTCTTCCGTTCTTCTGTAACAGGGGCGCCTACAGGGACGCTGACATCCCCCCTTCCTTGTGAACCGGCTTGACCCCAAGCCGGTGCTCGAGGAAACTGTTGCTTGAGAGAGTCTAGATCCTCCCAAGTGGCAGCTTCAGGAGAATCCCCGCTCCAGAGAATTAGGCCTTGCGCCACCGTCTTGTGTCCTGCAGATCAAAATCGGTGGTCCAGTATGCGGAGAGGAACTTGAAGCAGGGCTGCAGGAGATGGTAACTGCTGTTGAATTGGCGTAGCACGTGGAATGAAATGCTTGAGCTGCGAAACATGGAACACTGGGTGAATACGGCTGGATGACCGAAGATCCAGTTTGTAAGCCACTTCACCTATCTTTTCCACAATCTTGTAAGGCCCAAAGAATTTGAAGGAAAGCTTGTGATTGGCGCGTCGGACAACTGAGGACTGCACATACGGTTGAAGCTTGAGGAAAACCATGTCATTCACAGCAAATTCCCGTTCAGTACGTTTCTTATCTGCCTGATGCTTCATTCGCTGTTGCACACGGAGCAAGTGTTGCCTGACCGAATCGATCACCAACTGACGTGAGTCTAACCAAGACTGAATATCCAGAGGAGCGATTGTATCAGACTCAGAGATTCCAAAGTATCTGGGTGTTTGGCTATAGATGATTTCAAATGGAGATTTATTCAGAGCAGAATGCCAGTTAGTGTTGTACCAGAACTCAGAGAGAGAGCCATTTACTCCGTTTAGCAGGGTGAGCACTGATAAAGCATCTCAAGAAGCATTCAATTTGCTGATTGACCCTTTCTGTCTGCCCATCAGTTTCAGGGTGATAAGCTGTGCTCATATTTAGTTCAGCACCAGTTCTGAATAAGAATCTTCCAAAATGCACTTGTGAATATGGGATCCCTATCACAAATGATCAACCTGGGCATACCATGCAACTTGTAAACATTGTCCAAGAAGATTTCAGCAACCTATTGTGCATTAAAGGGATGTGTGAGCCCCATAAAGTGGCCATACTTGGAAAATTTATCAATGACCACCAATATGCAGTTGTACTGATATGAGGATGGAAGGCCTGATATGAAATCCATAGTGACTGTATCCCATGCCTTGGAAGGAACTGGGAGGGGAGATAAGAGTCCAGGGTACTTAACTCTCTCAGGTTTTGCTTGCTGACCTATTAAACAAGACTGCACTCGAGATTTGATGAAAATTTTCATACCAAGCCACTTGAAAAGAGAAATAATTCTCTTATATGTAACCGGAAACCCAGAGTGACCCCCTACTGGACTGGCATGGAAAGCAGTGAAAATCTTCATTTGCAGATCAGAGTCCTGGCCAACCCAAATGCAGTTCTTATAACGCAAAATG
The DNA here is from genome assembly GCA_904067115.1 of Aegilops sharonensis. Taxonomy (NCBI): domain Eukaryota; kingdom Viridiplantae; phylum Streptophyta; class Magnoliopsida; order Poales; family Poaceae; genus Aegilops; species Aegilops sharonensis. The sequence goes on from LR880968.1 coordinate 928,396,144, forward strand.
CCTTGGTGTAAGGTGTATGGTGGCTTAGAGTGAGGATCGACAACTAATTATTGCAGTAAAGCTTGAACTGTAGAATCCTGACTGGAACTTGCAATGATTTCGTGCATCCAAGTGGGCTGGGCACTAGAAATCTGATATATCTGGGTTTCATCAGGAGGCCTCCTGGATAGTGCATCAGCAGCAGTGTTGGAAGTGCCCTGTTTGTATTGGATAGTGTAGTTCAGTCCCAACAATTTGGTCAGACATTTCTGTTGCCAAGGAGTGTGAAGGCGTTGATCTTGCAGATGGGCCAAACTTTTTTGATCAGTCTTGATTACAAACTGTTGGACCTGCAGGTATGATCTCCATTGATCTACTGCTAGCAGGATAGCTAAGTATTCCTTCTCATAAACTGATAACCCTCTATTTTTAACACCCAAAGCTTTGCTGACATAAGCTAGGGGATGGCCCTGTTGCATCAACACGACACCAACACCATAGTCACATGCATCAGTTTCCACAGTGAATGTTTTGGAGAAATCAGGCACAGCCAACACAGGAGCAGATGTGAGAGCTTGTTTGAGCACTTGGAAGGCTTCTTCAGTAATGCAAGTCCACACAAACGGTATCCCTTTCTTGAGAAGTTCTGTTAGAGGTTTAGCAATGATCCCATAGTGTTTGATGAACTTTCTGTAGTACCCACTGAGTCCAAGGAACCCTCTAACCTCTTTAACATTGGTGGGAGTTGGCCAGTTTTGGACATCAGTTATTTTAGCAGGATCAGTAGATACTCCTTTGTCAGAGATGACATGTCCCAGGTAAGCAATCTCCTGTTGAGCAAAAGCACATTTGGACATTTTAACTTTCCACTCTTTTTCTTTCAGAATTGCCAGGACCTAGGCAACATGCTCCAAATGTTCTCTGAATGTTTTACTGAAAACTAAGATGTCATCAAAGAAGCATAACACACATTTCCAGAGAAGAGGAGAAAGATCAAAGTTTATTGTCCCTTGGAAAGTTGCTGGAGCCCCTGTCAACCCCATAGCAACCACCAGAAATTCAAAGTGGCCATGGTGGGTCTGAAAAGCAGTTTTGTACTCTTCCCCTGGTGCTAATCTTATCTGGTGAAATCCAGCTTTGAGATCCAATTTAGTAAACCAACATGCCCCAGCTAGTTCATCCAGCAATTCATCTATAATTGATACTGGATATTTGCTTTTCAGAGCAATTGCATTCAGATGTCTGAAATCGACAACCAATCTCCATTCGCCCTCTTCTTTTTTCTTGACCATTAGGACAGGGGAGGAAAATGGACTTTTGCTTGGTCGAATCATTCCCAAGAACAACAGTTCTTGAATCTGTTTTTCCAGCTCATCCTTAAGCTGGGGGGCAATCCTGTATGGTCTGACAAAAACTGGCCGTGCACCTGGAATCAGGGGAATATAATGGTCCTGCATTCTTCGAGGAGGAAGTCCAGTTGGCGCCTCAAAGACTGTATGAAACTTGTCCAAAAGAGCCTGCATCTCAGGGCAGATTTGCTGGTCAGTAGAACAATGAATAATGGACAAGGACACAACTGTCAGAGCAAATTCTGAAGAAGGCCCTGCAATGTCACTGGACGCCCTTGGTCTTTGAATGACAACCACTTCTGAACCCAGTCTATTTGCATAGGACTATGCTGCGATAACCAATCCAAGCCCAATATTCCATCATGAGTGGACAATGGAAGTAATCCGAAATCAGAAGAGAACTGGTGGTCACAGCAACTCCACTGACACTTTTTCAACATCTGTGAGCACTGCAAGGAAGTACCACCAGCTACAGTAACTGAAACTACAGTTGTATCTTGCACATTCAGAAGAAGAGGAGCAAATGCACTGTCGATGAAGGAGTGGGTGCTACCAGAATCCACCAAGAAAATCAATGTACGGTTCTGAAGCTGTATTTCCAACTGAAGTGAAGGTGCATTGGGGTCTTTGCCAATTGCTGCTGCTGACAAGCGCATGCTATGAACTGAAACTGAATCAGCATCAGATATGTCAGGCGAATTAGTGTCGAAGGCCTGCACATGATCAATCAGTTCCTGCACAAAATGTAACTGCACCGTTGATTGGCAGACATGATCTCTTGACCAACGTTCTCCACACACAAAACAAAGTCCCTTCGATTTGCGATAAGCACGGAGAGCAGACCATTTATCATCAGTCGAGGGAGTTTTCAAAGTTTCAGACTGTCGCTTATCTTCAGACTGACGAAATTTGGGAGGAAGGGGGAGTGGGTGCGGACCAGATTTCATACCATGCAAACTGTTAAGTGGTGTAACCCCTTCCCCGAGTTCTTCATGCAACAACGCCAGATCATAGGCGGCATCGAGATCCCGTGGTTTCTGGAGAGCGACAGCAACACGAACGCCTGGTTTGAGGCCGTCGAGGAACCGCGTCGTGTAATGCAGTTGATTAGGAGCCTCTTCATACGCTGATAACTGGTCATACAAGTCAGCAAACCGATCAACATAATCAGCAACGGTACTAGTTTGCGCAATGCGAAACAACTGACGCAGTAGAGTTTGGTACTAGTTCCTGCCAAAGCGACTATGCAGACTGCAGCAAAATTCAGACCAATTGGCATGAGGGGATCTGTGTTGCGCTGACTCCAGCCAACGAGCTGCAGCTCCTTCAAATTGAGATGTTGC
>LR880968.1:928407281-928420722 GCA_904067115.1 Aegilops sharonensis
AGTAATTCGTTCACCCACAGTAAAATACCTATGCTCTTGAGAGAAGCCACTAGTGAAATCTATGGCCCCCGGGTCTATTTTCATCATATTAATCTTCCTACGCTTTATTATTGCTTTGCTCTTTACTTTGCCTTTTTATTTTACTTTGCATCTTTATAAAAAAAATACGAAAAATATTATCTATCATCTCTATCAGATCTCACTCTCGTAAGTGACCGTGAAGGGATTGACAACCCCTATTCGCATTGGTTGCGAGGAGCTATTTGTTTTGTGTAGGTACGAGGCACTTGCGTGTGGCCTCCTACTGGATTCATACCTTGGTTCTCAAAAACTGAGGGAAATACTTACGCTACTCTGCTGCATCATCATCTCCTCTTCGGGGAAAACCAACGCAAGCTCAAGACGTAGCAAGAAGGATTTCTGGCGCTGTTGCCGGGGAGTCTACGCAAAAGTCAACATACCAAGTACCCATCACAATCCCTTGTCTCTCGCATTACATTATTTGCCATTTGCCTCTCGTTTTCCTCTCCCCCACTTCACCCTTGTCGTTTTATTCGCCCTCTCTTTCCCAATCTCCTCCTCTCTTTTCCGTTTGCCTTTTTCTCGCTTGCTTGTTGTTATGGCTAGTCTTGTAACTTCTGCGTTATCTCCCGAAAATGAAGTTCTAAATTTTAAGCAAAGGGAGGGAGAAAATCTAAAAGACGCTTGGTATAGAATTTGCAATGCTCAAAATAGATCTACCAGGAAGCAATCTACTTCAGTTCGTCTCCGCAATTTTTACGTAGGTGCTAATCCTTGGTATAGATATATCCTTGATACCATTACCGGAGGGAATTTCTTGGGTAGCCATACTTTTGATTCTTATAATGCTATGATAGATTTATTTGGCTCACCACCTCTCTTGGTTAATGGAACTATGTTGACTTTGGAGCATATAATGCAAAGACTAGAAATTATTGAAAATAAAGTTGCTACCATTGAGTTAATTGAAAATCTAGATAAAAAGATCCACAATCAAATTACTCAATATGGATCTAAGGTAGGAGCAACTTTGAAAAATATTAAGGAGAAGGAACCCATAGTTAATGAGAAAATAAACCAAGATTCCTCTAGAATTGATAAACTTGAGGGTATCATTACCAACTTGGGAACCGCTTTTTCTTCCGTAAAAAATACTCCAAGTCCACCTACTAAAGTTGCTAAGCTCATGTATGTTCCTAATAATAAGGGTGAATCCTCTAGTAAGGAAACCACGAATCTTAAATCTATAAGTATTCATCCCAATCTTTTTGCTATCATTAAGGAAACATTTGCCACGAATGAATTTTTTGATCTTTTGCCTAAAAGTTTGGTAATTACTAGAAATAAAGGAATTTCTAAGGAAGGTAGATGTCTCATTGAAGAATTGCCCACCAAAGATGGCAATACCTAGATCTATCCTTACTTTTATGCCTAGCTAGGGGCGTTAAATGATAGCGCTTGTTGGGAGGCAACCCAATTTTATTTTTAGTTTTTTGGTTTCTTTTTAGGAATAAATAATCCATCTACCTTCTGTTTAGGTATGGTTTTATGTTTTAATTAGTGTTTGTGCCAAGTTAAACCTATAGGATCTTCTTGGATAATAGTTATTTGATCTTGCTGTAATTTCCATAAACTTTCGGTTCACGAAAACAATTGTTAAAAATCACCAGAACGTGATAAAATAGTGATTCCAATTGCTGCTGATCAATAAACAAATTTCCTAGGCCTTCCTATTTTGGCGGAATTTTTGGAGTTCCAGAAGTTTGCGTTAGTTACATATTACTACAGACTGTTCTGTTTTTGACAGATTCTGTTTTTTGTGTGTTGTTTGCTTATTTTGATGAATCTATGGCTAGTAAAATAGTTTATGATCCATAGAGAAGTTGGACTACAGTAGGTTTAACACCAATATAAATAAAGAATGAGTTCATTACAGTACCTTGAAGTGGTCTTTTGTTTTCTTTCGCTAACGGAGCTTACGAGATTTTTGTTGAGTTTTGTGTTGTGAAGTTTTTAAGTTTTGGGTGAACCTTTTTGATGGATTATGGAACAAGGAGTGGCAAGAGCCTAAGATTTGGGATGCCCATGGCACCCCCAAGATAATCCAAGGACACCAAAAAGTCAAAGCTTGGGGATGCCCCGGAAGGCATCCCCTCTTTCGTCCACTTCCATCGGTAACTTTACTTGGAGCTATATTTTTATTCATCACATGATATGTGTTTTGCTTGGAGCGTCTTGTATTATGTGCGTCTTTGCTTGTTAGTTTACCACAATCATCCTTTCTGTACACACCTTTTGAGAGTGCCATACATGAATTGAAATTTGTTAGAATACTCTATGTGCTTCACTTATATCTTTTGAGCTTGATTGTTTTGCTCTGGAACTTCACTTATATCTTTCAGAGCACGGTGGTGGATTTGTTTTAAAGAAACTATTGATCTCTCATGCTTCACTTAAATTATTTTGAGAGTCTTAAATAGCATGGTAATTTTCTTAATAATAATATGCTTGGTATTCAAGATTTGTAAAACTTTCTTTTGAGTGCGTTGAATACTAAGAAAAGTTTGATGCTTGATAATTGTTTTGAGATATGGAGGTGATAATATCAAAGTAGTGCTAGTTGAGTAGTTGTGAATTTGAGAAATGCTTGTGTTGAAGTTTGCAAGTCCCGTAGCATGCACGTATGGTAAACGTTATGTAACAAATTTGAAACATGAGGTGTTATTTGATTGTCCTCCTTATGAGTGGCGGTCGGGGACGAGCGATGGTCTTTTCCTACCAATCTATCCCCCTAGGAGCATGCGCGTAGTGCTTTGGTTTTTGATCGCTTGTAGATTTTTGCAATAAGTATGTGAGTTCTTTATGACTAATGTGGAGTCCATGGATTATACGCACTCTTACCCTTCCATCATTGCTAGCCTCTTCGGTACCGTGCATTGCCCTTTCTCACATTGAGAGTTGGTGCAAACTTTACCGGTGCATCCAAACCCCATGATATGATACACTCTTTCACACGTAAACCTCCTTATATCTTCCTCAAAACAGCCACCATACCTACCTATTATGGCATTTCCATGGCCATTCCGAGATATATTGCCATGCAACTTTCCACCATACCGTTCTTCATGACACATTCATCATTGTCATATTGCTTAGCATGATCATGTAGTTGACATAGTATTTGTGGCAAAGCCACCATTCATAATTCTTTCATACATGTCACTCTTGGTTCATTGCATATCCCGGTACGCCACCGGAGGCATTCATATAGAGTCATACTTTGTTCTAGTATCGAGTTGTAATCATCGAGTGGTAAATAAATAAAAGTGTGATGATAATCATTTTCTAGAACATTATCCCAAAAAAAGCCAAAGAAAAAAAAAGAGAAGGCCAAAAAAAAGAAATAAAAGGGGCAATGTTACTATCTCTTTTTCCACACTTGTGCTTCAAAGTAGCACCATGTTCTTCTTATAGCAAGTCTCATATATTGTGCTTCAAAATAGCACCATGTTTTTCATATAGAGAGTTCCATATGTTGTCACTTTCATATACTAGTGGGAATTTTTCATTATAGAACTTGGCTTGTATATTCCAACGATGGGCTTCCTCAAATGCCCTAGGTCTTCGTGAGCAAGCAAGTTGGATGCACACCCACTTAGTTTCTTTTGTTGAGCTTTCATACATTTATAGCTCTAGTGCATCCGTTGCATGGCAATCCCTACTCCTTGCATTAACATCAATTGATGGGCATCTCCATAGCCCGTTGATTAGCCTCGTTGATGTGAGACCTTCTCCTTTTTTGTCTTCTCCACATAACCCCCATCATTATATTCTATTCCACCCATAGTGTTATGTCCATGGCTCACGCTCATGTATTGCGTGAAAGTTTATAGGTTTGATATTACTAAAGTATGAAACAATTGCCTTGTTTGTCATCGGGGTTGTGCATGATGAGAGCATTCTTGTGTGACGAAAATGGAGCATGGCTAAACTATATGATTTTGTAGGGATGAACTTTCTTTGGCCATGTTATTTTGAGAGGACATAATTGCTTAGTTAGTATGCTTGAAGTATTTTTTTTATGTCAATATGAACTTTTGTCTTGAATCTTTCGGATCTGAATATTCATACCACAGTTAAGAAGAGTTACATTGAAATTATGCCAAATAGCACTCCGCATCAAAAATTCTCTTTTTATCATTTACCTACTCGAGGACAAGCAGGAATTAAGCTTGGGGATGCCTGATACGTCTCCAACGTATCTATAATTTTTGATTGCTCCATGCTATATTCTCTATTGTTTTGGACTATATTGGGCTTTATTTTCCACTTTTATATTACTTTTGGGACTAACCTATTAACCGGAGGCCCAACCCAGAATTGCTGTTTTTTTTTTGCCTATTTCAGTGTTTCGAATAAACGGAATATCAAACGGAGTCCAAACGGAATGAAATCTTCGGGAACGTGATTTTCTCATCAGATAAGACCCAGGAGACTTGGACTCTCCGTCAAGAAAGCCATGAGGCGGTCACGAGGGTGGAGGGCGCCCCCCCTAGGGCGCGCCCCCTGCCTCATGGGCCCCTCGGAGCTCCACCGACGTACTTCTTCCTCCTATATATACCTACGTACCCCCAACAGATCAGATACGGAGCCAAAAACCTAATTCCGCCGCCGCAACTTTCTGTATCCACGAGATCCCATCTTGGGGCCTGCTCCAGACCTCAGCCGGAAGGGGATTCCACCATGGAGGGCTTCTACATCAACATCATCTCATAGCCTCTCCGATGAAGTGTGAGTAGTTTACCTCAGACCTTCGGGTCCATAGTTAGTAGCTAGATGGCTTCTTCTCTCTTTTTGGATCTCAATACAATGTTCTCCCCCTCTCTCGTGGAGATCTATTCAATGTAATCTTCTTTTTGCGGTGTGTTTGTTGAGACCGATGAATTGTGGGTTTATGATCAAGATTATCTATGAGCAATATTTGAATCTTCTCTGAATTCTTTTATGTATGATTGAGTTATCTTTGCAATTCTCTTCGAATTATCCGTTTGGTTTGGCCAACTAGGTTGGTAGTTCTTGCAATGGGAGAAGTGCTTAGCTTTGGGTTCAATCTTGCGGTGCCTTTCCCCAGTGACAGTAGGGGCAGCAAGGCGCGTATTGTATTGTTGCCATCGAGGATAACAATACGGGGTATTTATCATATTGCATGAATTTATTCCTCTACATCAAGTCATCTTGCTTAAGGCGTTACTCTGTTTTCATTAACTTAATACTCTAGATGCATGCTGGATAGGGGTCGATGAGTGGAGTACTAGTACTAGATGCAGGCAGGAGTCGGTCTACTTGTCTCGGACGTGATGCCTATATACATGATCATACCTAGATATTCTCATAACTATGCTCAATTCTATCAATTGCTCAATAGTAATTCGTTCACCCACCGTAAAATACCTATGCTCTTGAGAGAAGCCAGTAGTGAAATCTATGGCCCCCGGGTCTATTTTCATCATATTAATCTTACTACGCTTTATCATTGCTTTGATCTTTACTTTGCATTTTTATTTTACTTTGCGTCTTTATAACAAAAATACCAAAAATATTATCTATCATCTCTATCAGATCTCACTCTCGTAAGTGACCGTGAAGGGATTGACAACCCCTATTCGCGTTGGTTGCGAGGAGCTATTTGTTTTGTGTAGGTACGAAGGACTTGCGCGTGGCCTCCTACTGGATTGATACATTGGTTCTCAAAAAATGAGGGAAATACTTACGCTACTCTGCTGCATCATCCTCTCCTCTTCGGGGAAAACCAACACAAGATCAAGACGTAGCAATATATATATCAAGATCTTTCAAACACGAGGAGCTTGCCAAAGGATAAAATGAAAAAGGGAAAGGTGAAGATCACCTTGACTCAAGCATAAAGTAAAAAGATAAAGTAAAAGATAGGCCCTTCGCAGAGGGAAGCAGAGGTTGTCATGTGCTTTTAGGATTGGATGCACAAAATCTTAGTGCAAAAGAACGTCACTTTATATTGCCACTTGTATATGGACCTTTATTATGCAGTCCGTCGCTTTTATTGCTTCCACAACAAGATCGTATAAATCTTATTTTCTTTGCACTAATAAGTCATACATATTTAGAGAGCAATTTTTATTGCCTGTAACATGACAACTGATACGTCTCTGATACGTCTCCGTCGTATCTACTTTTCCAAACACTTTTCCCTTGTTTTGGACTCTAACTTGTATGATTTGAATGGAACTAACCCGGACTGATGCTGTTTTTAGCAGAATTGCCATGATGTTGTTTTATGTGCAGAAAACAAAAGTTCTCGGAATGACCTGAAACTCCACGGGATGTCTTATAAAAAATAATAAAAAATCCTCGCCAAAGATGAAGACCAGGGGGCCCACACCCTGCTCACGAGGGTGGGGGGCGCGCCCCCTCCCCCTGGGCGCGCCCCCTACCTCGTGGGCCCCCTGGAGACCCTCTGACGCAAACTCCAACTCAATATATTGGCTTTCGGGGAGAAAAAATCAGGGAGAAAGTTTCATCACGTTTTACGATACAGAGCCGCCGCCAAGCCCTAATCTCTCTCTCGAGAGGGCTGATCTGGAGTCCGTTCGGGGCTCCGGAAAGGCGGATTCGTCGCCGTTGTCATCATCAACCATCCTCCATCACCAATTTCATGATGCTCACCGCCGTGCGTGAGTAATTCCATCGTAGGCTTGCTGGACGGTGATGGGTTGGATGAGATTTATCATGTAATCGAGTTAGTTTTGTTAGGGTTTGATCCCTAGTATCCACTATGTTCTGAGATTGATGTTGCTATGACTTTGCTATGCTTAATGCTTGTCACTAGGGCCCGAGTGACATGATTTCAGATCTGAACCTATTATGTTTTCATGAATATATGTGTGTTCTTGATCCTATCTTTCAAGTCTATAGTCACCTATTATGTGTTATGATCCGACAACCCAGAGGAGGGGGGTGGCTTATATAGAGTTCGCCAGACCCCTCCAGCCGTCAGTTATGCAGGGATTAAGGTACATTAAGATCGTGGGTTACTGGTAATGCCCCGCATAAAGTGCTATGATGACCATAAAAGCTACTTAATGACCGACCGTTTGTTTGCAGACTGACTTTAGATCTCCTGGCGGTCGAGTGGTTGGCTTCATGGTCGAGTGTCTTTAAGTCCGTCGAGTGGAACCCTTCCATGTCGACTGAAAGGTGTTTTATTCTAGAGATGTCCTTGGGGAGGGTATCTTGGACAGGTCCATGACCCTACCCTAGGTACATGACTTCATCATTAGCCCCCGAATGGATCGAGGTTTGAGTGGGGAAGAAGTTGAACATACTTCCGACCCATTCTTGTGCTACAAGTGTGTCTTGTTTTGGATCAATGAACTTAGGTGACGGCATCAACATCTTTTTCAGTCGCCTTGATCCATTCTGTGTATCTGTCGAGTGTGTTTTCCGTACTTGGAGAACTCCGAATGACAGGACGGAGGAAATCTTCTGTCTGACGATTTGCTCTGCGGCGCGCGGATTTAGAGGGATTCAAATTTCGGGAAGCGAGCGGGGCGGAGGAGGTCGCAGTAATCGGATGGGATAAGGTAGGGACGCCTCGATCTCCGCGCCACCTTTTTCGCCACGATCGCTCGGGCGACTATTGCGGGATTTGATAGGATCGCCCGGGCCTACCAGTCAGTCACTCGGAAGCAACCTCATATAAGGCCCCGGACGGGGGTTTTTGAACAGTGCGCTCCCATTTTCTCCTCCCTTTCCCAGATTTATCCGCCGCATCCGCCTCCATCTCAGCGTTACTGCTCCATGCGTGTTTCGTCGACGACAATGGTGAAAGAGAAGACGACGACTTTGGAGCGGGCGAAGAAGGCGACGGCGAAGGCGAAGGGAAGAGCGACCAGTCGGGGCGAATCTTCGTCAAGGGCTGGGTTGCCGCAGGGCTGGATGCAGGGCGACTGGATCCACTCGACGATCCGTCAGAAGGATCTTGATGACATGGCCAATGAAGGACGAATTCCTCATGGATTGGCGCGGCTCCTGGGGAAGGAGTCGGAGCCGCAACCTCAGGAGGGTGAGTGTGTTCTCTTGGCCACCCATATTGACCGCGGGTTTTCTCTGCCGCCTCACCCTTTCTTTCGGGGATTTCTGAACTTCTTTGGGGCACAAATTCACCACTTCACTCCCAACTCCATCGTGTATCTCGCTGCTTTCGTGTCTTTGTGCGAGAATTTCTTGGGTTGTCGGCCTCATTGGGGTCTTTTCAAGCACATTTTCACTTGTCACCCCCAGACGGTGAAAAAGGCGCCAATCCGAGTGACGAGAGAACTCAAGTGATTCAGATGTGTGGGGGTCTTGGGGTTCAAATGAGAGGAAAAATTTCTTTTCCGGCCATGATCTTACCCGAGTCAGTCCGTGGATGGCAGTCGACTTGGTTCTACTTCAAGGACCAGCCGACGCCAGGGCAGTCGACTGGACTCCCTCCTTTTTCCATGGACCGAGTGAGCAAGCCATTCTCTTTGAAGGTGATCCCGGAAGAGAAGGCGCAGGTGAAGGTGTTGGTTGAACGCGTTGTCCAGCTCATTCGAGACGGAGTGACTGGCATGGATCTCTTGGAGGTCTTCCTCCGAGGATGCATCCAGCCGCTTCAAGCTCGAGACCATCCGATGTGGTTGTACTCTGGCACTGACGACACCACTCGGATCCACCTGGAGGAGGTCGAGGAAGCCATGCTGGAAGGTGTCTGGCGAGCATCATAGGAAACAGGGACAACCCTCGAGGAGTCAGGAGGATTCCTCCACTCGACCAGTCATACGAAGTAGACAAGGTCCATTCGTCCATCTTTGAATGTGATCCTACTTTCTCCATCTTGTTTGCTTAAAATCGGTCGACTGACTTTTGTCTTGTTTGTTGTCTTCCAGGCCACTACTGAGATGTACTCGATGCCCAACGGGGCGCAAGAGCAGGTCGAGGAGGAAGAGGGGAGCGGAGGTGAAAGTCAAGAGGAATGGTAATCTGATGGTGAGGAGGACGAAGATGACGACAGCTCGGTGAAGAGGAGGAGGAGGAAGAGGAGGAAGAAGTCGACCCTCCTCGCACGGCAAGGCGAACCAAGCTCACCCATGACCCCGCGGTCGAGCGTGGCAAGGCTACCGCGCCTGTCGGGCAGTCAACGAAACGCCCTCAGACTACCTCTCTGGCGCCGACTGAAAAAGCGTCGAAGCAACCCCGAGCGACGCCATCAAAGCCGACGAAGGCTCTGCCCAAGATGAGGATGGCTATTCCCACCATTTCCGGGTAACAGCAGAACTTGTGTTTTTTTTTGTTTAGCATGGACATACTCTTGATCGACTTGTTGACTGATCAACTGATTTATGAAATCTGCAGCGCTGCTACCTACGAAACCTCAGCCAGGAACGAAGACCAGCAAATGGAAGATGCTGCCACCTCTAACCTTGGTACGATCTCTGTAGTTTCGCTTGTGGTCGATTGGACTTCCGTTTTTAACTTTGAATCTTTCCTGTAGTCCCACCTCATGCCATTGATCTCCCTGATGATGACGATGAGGCGCCGCTGAGGTGGAGGAGGACTAAAAAGGAGCCTGCTGGCAAGACTGCTCAGGTTGTATCAGTGCCTGAGACACTGGTTCATGAGGGTGGGAACATCACTCGGACTTCTGTGTCTTTCGCTGTGCCGCTGACGAGTGTCCGACCTTCATCGTTGACTGTTGATCCGCCCTCCCTTTTCGCCACACACCACGTCCCAGAGGACCAAGTGGGTGCTACTAAGGAAGCTATACGCCAGGCGGGGATCATGATGGAGCAAGTGAAGGTGGTCCGGGTAGCCAGCCAGGCGGCCTATGATGCTAGCTCAGCTCTTCAGAGAAACGTCTAGGTTAGTTGGTCACCACTTGTTCTGTTAGGATATGCTACCTGAAAACTCTTCTTTCTGAAGATCTTTGTATCTGTACACCCACTGGGTGTGTCGATTGAATTTTTGGATTGGTGGGGGCATGCTGAGTGCACCCACTGGGTGTAGTCCCCGAGACTATGGTGGACTGCTAGCAGTCGACTGTAGTCTTTATACTTTGAATTTCTTGCTAACTTCTTCACTCGGTCTGGTGGGACCATGTTGAATGGAACCTTGGAACCGGTGGGGGCACGCTGAGTGCACCCACTGGGTGTAGTCCCCGAGACTATGGTCGACTGCTGGCAGTCGACTAAAGTCTGAAGAACTCTCTTTTTTTAAATCATGATGATACCGTGGCTGACTGCTGACAGTTAGCTATGGTTTAGGATCATAACCTTTTTGTCTCTTTCGGTCGACTGATCGAACCGAGTCGGTAAAACCAGTGGGGGCACGCTGAGTGCACCCACTGGGTGTAGTCCCCGAGACTACTATTGAATATTTTGATTCGGCTGTAGTCTTAGAAACGCTATGATTTTTCTTAGTCACTCGGAAGCAACCTATCTTTGATGTCTGTCGATTGACTCTTTGCAGAAATCCTGCGAGCTTGTGGCTCGCTATACTGAATTGGAAAACAAACAGATCCAGCTCAACCTTGACTTGAAGCTTGCTCAGGAGAACTTGCAGAAGGCGAGAAACGAAGCAAAAGGTATGGCTGGTGAGAACTTGACGTCTGTCTTTGTCTTTCTGCCCATTCCTAATTCTGATCTCATTGTCATTTTGCAGATAAATGGAGGAGGCTCTGAAGAAAAAGGACCATGACCTTGCCGAGGCGCAGAAAGCGGCTTTGGACAAAACAAAGCTCGCGGAAGAAAACTGGCTTCAGTCGGTAAACTTGAAGAAGAGAACGCCAATCTGAAAGCTGCTCTCGACACGACCAACAAGGAGGTTAGCCGACTGAAGAATGACAAGATAGCTCTGAGTGACAAGGCTGGCGAACTAGCGGGGAAGAGGAACGATCCGGAGGCTTATCTGGGAGGGCTCACCAAGAAGTTATTCCTCATGCTTGAAGGTAATCCCTCCTATCCGACTGACTTGTTATCACCGACTCATCGTAGAACCATTAACTTGAGCTCGAGTTGCCTTTACAGAATTCTGTTAGAACTTCGAGGAGGAGACTGGTCGAGTGGAGACAAGCCTAGACCCCATTAACTCTCCTGTGAAGGATGAAGCCACTATGAACGTGCTCCGACTGGAGTCTTGTGTTGCTGGTGTGGTGGACTACCTCGCTCGACTGAAGGTTGCGGTGTCACGAATCGACTCGACACTCTGGCCAGGCGAGACGCTTCAAAATGACCTCGAGTCTTTAATGACTCGACTGAATGACGTTTCAACTCGAGTGCAGGAATGGAAAAACTCTTTTGCCAGGTCTGGTGCCGATGTTGCTCTGTCCCTGGTCCGTGTTCACTGCAAGGAGGCGAGAGAGGAAAAGCTGGCGTCCATCAAAGTTGTCAATACCAAGAAGTACGACTTCCAATCTTTTATGGAGACTTTCATTGCTGCTGCCACCCGGATTGTTGACGGAATCGACCTGGACCAGTTTGTCGCGCCTTCCAGTCCTCCACCTGAGGAGTAAAAAACTTCTATGCTTCGTCTTAAATTTGCCTCGGAATGCCGAGTGGTTTTGCAACCGATAAACTATAATAGGTTTGACGCCTGAGCACTTTTGAATCCGTAGGATGTTATCTGAACTTGGCTTATCATCGAATATGCTTTCATTTTCCTTCGAGCGAACTTTGTTCTTCCCTTGGAATATACTTCAGTGCTTGAGATGCAGCTCTGAGGTGAAAAATCCAGTCGACCTACACTTCATCGTTCTTGCAGGTAGGGATGGAGCACAGATTGCAGTTGACCTGCATCCTTGCGGATCAGGATGGAGTGCTCTTTGTACTTGTGGCGTAGCTCAGAAGGAGAAGGTAGCAGTCGACCTGCACCTCGTCGTCCTTGCGGATCGGAATGGAGCGCACCTTGTACTTGTGGCGTAGCTCTGAAGGTGAAGGTAACAGCCGACCTGCACCTCGTCGTCCTTGCGGATCGGAATGGAGCGCACGTTGTACTTGTGGCGCAGCTCCGAAGGAGAAGGGTAGCAGTCGACCTGCACCTCGTCGTCCTTGAGGATCGGAATGGATTTCATAGTTAGGCAAGTACACGGACTGCAGCTAAGCCTCCGAGTGGGCGGGTTGCTCTCCACTCGGTAGGGTGTTTAAATACTTAGGCGAGTACTGGACTGCAGCTAAGCCTCCGAGTGGGAGGGTTGCTCTCCACTCGGTAGGATTTTCAGATACTTATGCGAGTACTGGACTACAACTAAGCCTCCGAGTGGGAGGTTCGCTCTCCACTCGGTAGGATTTTCAGATACTTAGGCGAGTACTGGACTGCAGCTAAGGCCCCGAGTGGGAGGTTCGCTCTCCACTCGGTAGGATTTTTCAAACTTAGGCAAGTACTGGACTGCAGCTAAGCCCCCGAGTGGGAGGTTTGCTCTTCACTCGGTAGGATTTTTCAAACTTAGGCAAGTAGTGGACTGCAGCTAAGCCCCCGAGTGGGAGGTTTGCTCTCCACTCGGTAGGATTTTTCAAACTTAGGCGAGTACTGGACTGCAGCTAAGCCTCCGAGTGGGAGGTTTGCTCTCCACTCGGTAGGATTTTTTGTGTCGTAGCTCTGAAGGAGAAGGCAGCAGTCGACCTGCACCTCGTCGTCCTTGCAAAGCGCACATTGTATTAAATACTTAGGCGAGTACTTGGACTGCAGCTAAGCCCCCGAGTGGGAGGCTGGCTCACCACTCGGTAGGATTTTAAACACTTAGGCGAGTACTTGGGCTGCAGCTAAGCCCTCGAGTGGGAGGCTGGCTCACCACTCGGTAGGATTTTTAAACACTTAGGCGAGTACTTGGACTGCAGCTAAGCCCCCGAGTGGGAGGCTGGCTCACCACTCGGTAGGATTTTTAAACACTTAGGCGAGTACTTGGACTGCAGCTAAGCCCCCAAGTGGGAGGCTGGCTCACCACTCGGTAGGATTTTTAAACACTTAGGCGAGTACTTGGATTGCAGCTAAGCCCCCGAGTCGGAGGCTGGCTCACCACTCAGTAGGATTTTCAAGTACTTAGGCAAAACAGATTCGCAGCTAAGCCCCCGAGTGGGAGGCTGGCTCACCACTCGGTAGGGATTTTTTTTACAAACTTAGGCGAAACGGGTTCGCAGCTAAGCCACCCACTGGGGGGGGGGGGTTTCTCATAAACAAAAATTAATAACAATCACTGGGAAAATTATAACATTATTGTCTTTGATAAACAAACTACAGAGGTACTTTTATTACATCTCATCCGAGTGAGTACTTAAGTATAAAAGGGGCGGAGCAGCTCCGCATTCCAAGCTCGAGGCTCATCAATCTGGCGATCGACGTTGTAAAGATGGTATGCTCCATTGTGGAG
>LR880968.1:928421090-928431210 GCA_904067115.1 Aegilops sharonensis
TTCTCATGTAAACAAAAATTAATAACAATCACTGGGAAAATTATAACATTATTGTCTTTGATAAACAAACTACAGAGGTACTTTTATTACATCTCATCCGAGTGAGTACTTAAGTATAAAAGGGGCGGAGCAGCTCCGCATTCCAAGCTCGAGGCTCATCAATCTGGCGATCGACGTTGTAAAGATGGTATGCTCCATTGTGGAGAACTCTGGTGACGATGAAGGGACCTTCCCAAGTGGGAGCGAGCTTGTGTGGTTTCTGTTGATCCACTCGGAGGACCAAGTCTCCTTCTTGGAAGGCTCGACTCTTCACATTTCTAGCATGGAATCGACGCAAGTCTTGCTGATAGATAGTCGAGCGGATCAGGGCCATCTCTCTCTCCTCTTCTAGGAGGTCGACTGCATCTTGTCGGGCTTGTTCCGCTTCATCTTCAGAGTAGAGTTCGACTCGAGGTGCATTGTGAAGCAGGTCAGTCGGCAGAACTGCTTCAGCTCCATAGACCAGAAAGAATGGAGTTCCCCCAGTCGACCGATTAGGAGTGGTCCTCAATCCCCAAAGAACTTATGGAAGTTCGTCGACCCACGCTCCTGCTGCATGCTTGATATCACGCATCAACCGGGGTTTCAGTCCTTTGAGAATTAGACCGTTTGCTCGTTCTGCTTGTCCATTCGACTGAGGGTGAGCAACTGAAGCATAGTCGACTCGTGTGCCTTGAGAGGCGCAAAAGGCTTTGAATTTGTCGGAATCGATGTTTGACCCATTTGTCAGTGATGATGCTATGCGGAACTCCATATCTGAATATCAACTCTCTGATGAAACTGATAGCAGTGCACGCATCGAGATTCTTGATAGGCTTAGCTTCGATCCACTTAGTAAACTTGTCGACTGCCACTAGCAAGTGAGTGAAGCCGCTCCTACCAGTTCTCAGTGGTCCGATCATATCCAATCCTCAAACAGCGAAGGGCCAGACGAGTGGAATGGTCTTCAAGGCTGAGGCGGGTTTGTGTGACATATTGGAATAGAACTGACAGCCTTCACACTTGTCGACTATTTCCTTCGCCATTTCATTTGCTCTTGGCCAGTAAAATCCCGCTCGGTATGCTTTAGCCACAATGGTCCGAGAGGACGCATGATGACCATAGGTCCCCAAGTGGATATCATCAAGAATTATCTAACATTCTTCTAGTGTTATACATTTTTGGCTGACTCCAGTCGCGCT
This sequence comes from Aegilops sharonensis, assembly GCA_904067115.1. Lineage (NCBI taxonomy): Eukaryota > Viridiplantae > Streptophyta > Magnoliopsida > Poales > Poaceae > Aegilops > Aegilops sharonensis. The sequence continues at coordinate 928,422,311 of LR880968.1, forward strand.
TTCTCTGTACAACTGTCCCTTGATCACAGTAAAGGCCTTGGATCGGTGGACAATCTGTCGAACCTCTTCTTCGTTCTCCGGGAGCTATTTCCTTAGGATATACGTGATGTACGGCACTGTCCAGTCGGGAGTGATGACCATGACTTCCATGATCAGGTCGACCACAGCTGGGACCTCAACTTCAGTTGGTTCAGTGACACTTTTTGGCTGTGGGGCTTCTTCGGTGAAAGGATCCTCTTGAACTGACGGTGAGTGGATGTGCTCCAAAAACACATTACTGAGAATGGCTTCCCTCTTGGACCCTATTTTCGCCAAATCATCAGCAGCTTGATTTTTCAGTCGGGGTATATTATGAAGCTCTAACGCCTCGAATTTCTTCTATAGCTTTCTCACTGCATTGCAGTAACCAGTCATGGCTGGACTTCTGATGTCCCACTCCTTCATCACTTGAATAACCACCAGATCTGAGTCGCCATAGACCATGAGGCGACGGATGCCGAGTGAAATGGCCATACGCAACCCATACAAAAGTGCTTAGTATTCTGCTTCATTGCTAGAAGAATCAAAGTGGATCTGGAGCACATATCTGAGCTTATCTCCTCGGGGGGAAACCAACACTACCCCAGCACCGGAACCATTCAGCATCTTGGAACCATCAAAGAACATGGTCCAGTGCTCCGAGTGAACTTGAGTCGGTAGTTGCTGTTCAATCCACTCGGAGATGAAAACTGCTACTGCTTGGGACTTGATGGCTTTCTTTGCCTCAAAAATGATATCAAGGGGAAGGAGCTCAATCGCCCATTTCGCCACTCGACCAGTTGCATCTCTGTTGTGCAGAATCTCTGACAATGGGGCGTCGCTAACGACTGTAATGGAATGGTCAGAGAAGTAATGAGCAACCTTCTTCGTGGTCATATAAATCCCATAAAACTCGCAGCGACGGATCTGCTGTGAACCATATTCCGTGACTGCGATACGGCTGAATTTTGATCTCCTGCTGCCCAGAGTAAATCTCTGATCTGTAGCAAACCTCTACCCGCCTCTGACTGGGAAGGCTAAATCGATTCTGCTATACGGGCCGCAGCTGCTAGATTCTGAATCGGAGTTCGATATACCTGAGTCGGTTGTGGAAAGAGTTGACGTCGACTGGAGTCTGGAACCCGTTGCCGCGCGCGCTCGTCGAGTACTCGCTGGAGGTTCTCGAGTCGAGTGCGCTCAGCCAGGTTCTCCAAGCACGCGTCCTCTAAGGCACGAGCCTCGGGGGTTTCTCCAACGATAGGAGTGTGTAACGCATCCATGTTTCGGCGGCGAAGTTCTTCCCTCTACAGCGAAGTGAGGGGCTCGAGTTGATACTCTTCGTGAACCTGCCCCGGATCGCCTCCGCCGTCGCCTCCGTCGGTGCGGGGGAAACCAGGAGGACTGCATGGTCCATCAACCATCAGAACCTCCACTGCTGGATCACTCCTGTCGCACTCGGATGCAGTCTCTATGGAGCCAGTCGACAGATCGAACAGGCCGTAGAGAGATTCGTCGGGCTCGATCGCCGCGACTTGGGGAGTGGCCGAATGATGGGCCACCGCGTGCCTCACCCACCGCTGAAGCCTCGACAGACCGGAGCGCTTGCGCCCGCGGGAGACTGGGAGGGAGGACGGCACAGGAGCCGACCGATACTGGGTCGACGGTTGCCGCAGGAGGACGCCATGGACGCACGCGCAAAAGTGCGTTGCCCCGCGGACGGGGAGCGCGTCGACGTCGAGTGGAGCCTCCTGAAGCCAAGCGGAGTCGTCGGCGATGAACGTGAGCGCGCCGAGACGGATCTCGCGGCCCTCAACCAAAACTCCACCTGAAACCATGATGAAGGAAATCGGAAAAATCCCAACTTCCCCAATAAATCGCTAAGACACCTGCCCCACGGTGGGTGCCAACTGTCGTGGTTCTAAGTCTGACAGTAGAATAGGGGGTAGGAATGGAGAGGCAAAATCCTAGCTATGGAGTAGTTGTATACGCAAGATGTTTACGCGTTCAGGCCCTTCTCGGAGGAAGTAACAGCCCTACGTCTCGGAGCCCGGAGGCGGTCGACTGTATTATGCGCGTATGAGTTACAGGGGTGCGAGCCCTTTACACTGAGGAGGGGGGGGGTGGCTTATATAGATTTCGCCAGACCCCTCCAGCCCTCAGTTATGCAGGGATTAAGGTACATTAAGATCGGGGGTTACTGGTAACGCCCCACATAAAGTGCTATGATGACCATAAAAGCTACTTAATGACCGACCGTTTGTTTGCAGACTGACTTTAGATCTCCTGGCGGTCGAGTGGTTGGCTTCATGGTCGAGTGTCTTTAAGTCCGTCGAGTGGAACCCTTCTAGGTCGACTGAAAGGTGTTTTCTTCTAGAGATGTCCTTAGGGAGGGTACCTTGGATAGGTCCATGACTCTACCCTAGGTACATGACTTCATCAACGACTATCTGTTTATTCTTGGGATCCAGAGGAGGTTGCCAGCTAGTGGCAGTCAGAGTCCTCTTCATCACATTATGATCCCAACTATTCTTCATCGCAGTACGACCCCAGCTACAACTACGGGTATCCGCTAGGCTATCCCTGGCAATAGACCAACTTAGGCCAAAAGCCTAAGCTTGGGGGAGTACGTATTTTTCACCGACATTACATTCATGTTCACACACACTCATTGCTAGATGTCGGTGCTCATACTCTTTCACTGTAATATCCATGCTAGTTTATTTTCCTTTTTCCTGCTTTCTTCTTGTGTGTTTAATAAACCTTAGAAAAAACCAAAAAAATTAGTGGTAGTTTATTTTTCCTGCTGTAGTAGTAATAATTAAAAAGAAAACCCAATAATATTTCCCGTTCTTCTTTTGCTTGTTGGGAGCTTTCCCGTGTAAATAGTTTTTATTTCCTTTCTTTTCTTTAGGGGTCAGTAGGAGAAGACCATGATTAAATTGTTGAGATGGCTCTTATATGCATCATTGTTGATTTAACCAAGAGCCCATATTACCTTGTCTTCTCCTGTTTATTGAATGCTCGCAGATTCCAGCTTAGTCCAATGCACGTGCACTCTTATTATTATTCACACCGTTCGGTCGTGCAAGTGAAAGGCAATTACGATGACATATATGATGGACTGACTGAGATGGGAAAAGCTGGTATGAACTCGACCTCTTTTGTTTTTGTAAATATGACGAGTCCATCGTTCTTGATTCAGCTTATTATGAATAAACATGTTTGCAATGACAATTAGAGATCATAGTTGCTTGTGCCCTGCTTGATTAGCTATGAGTTATAATGGTTTACCTTGCGTGCCAACATGCTATTAAAATGATTGTGATGTGGTATGATGGGGTGGTGTCCTCCTTTGAATGACTTAAGTGACTTGACTTGGCACATGTTCACGCATGTAGTTGAAACAAATCAACATAGCCTTCACGATATTTATGTTCATGGTGGATTATATCCTACTCATGCTTGTATTCAATGTTTATTAATTTTAATGCATGTTCATGACTGTTGTCGCTCTCTAGTTGGTCGCTTCCCAGTCTTTTGCTAGCCTTCACTTGTACTAAGCGGGAATACTACTTGTGCATCCAATCCCTTAAACCCCAAAGTTATTCCATATGAGTCCACTATACCTTCCTATATGCGGTATCTACCTGACGTTCCAAGTAAATTTGTATGTGCCAAACTCTAAACCTTCAAATGAACATTCTGTTTTGCATACTCGAATAGCTCATATATCAACTAGTGATGCCCTTATCTTCCGTGTTAGACGGGTTATTCTCAAGAGGAGTGGACTCGCTCCTCACTCACGAGAAAATGGCAGGTCACTGGAATGCCCAGTCCCATGCTTTATGCAAACTAAATCAAAATAATTGCAAACAAAACTCCCCCTGGGACCCATTGAATGTTGGAGGTACTCGTTGTTTCGAGCGAGCCATGGATTGATGCTTGTGGATTAGGGGGAGTATAAACTTTACCATTCTGTTTGGGAACCGCCTATAATTTGTTTAGCATGGAAGATATCGTCATCTCTTAGTTGTTATGTTGACAATGAAAGTATGCCGCTCAAAATATAATTTATCTCTATTTCAAAATCGAGCTCTGGCACCTCTACAAATCCCTGCTTCCCTCTGCGAAGGGCCTATCTATTTACTTTTATGTTGAGTCATCACCCTCTTATTAAAAGCACTAGCTGGAGAGCACAGCTGTCATTTGCATTCATTATTGTTAATTTATATCGGGTATGACTATGATTGGATATCTTTTACCATGAATTACAATGTCTAGTCAGTCCTTGATCTTTGAAGGTGCTCTGCATTTATGTTTTGCGGTCTCAGAAAGGGCTAGCGAGATACCATCTTGTTATATCATATTATGGTTATTTTGAGAACGTGTTGTCATCCGAGATTTATTATTATGACTTGCTAGCTGATTATGTTATTGATATGAGTAAACATGAGACCTAAGAATTATTACAAATGTGGTTAGTTATAATATTTGCTGAAAACTTGAATGCTGGCTTGACATAAGTACAACAACAAGAGCAAACAGAGTTTGTAAAAGTTTTTCTTTTTTCTCTTTCAGTTTGTCAACTGAATTGCTTGAGGACAAGCAAGGGTTTAAGCTTGGGGGAGTTGATACGTCTCCGTCGTATCTACTTTTCCAAACATTTTTGCCCTTGTTTTGGACTCTAACTTGTATGATTTGAATAGAACTAACCCGGACTGACGCTGTTTTCGGCAGAATTGCCATGGTTGTTTTATGTGCAGAAAACAAAAGTTCTCGGAATGACCTGAAACTCCACGGGATGTCTTATAAAAAATTAAAAAATCCTTGCCAAAGATGAAGACCAGGGGGCCCACACCCTACTCACGAGGGTGGGTGGCGCGCCCCCTCCCCCTGGGCGCGCCCCCTACCTCGTGGCCCCCTTGAGACCCTCCGACGCCAACTCCAACTCCATATATTGGCTTTCGGGGAGAAAAAAATCAGGGAGAAAGTTTCATCGCGTTTTACGATACGGAGCCGCCGCCAAGCCCTAATCTCTCTCGGGAGGGCTGATCTGGAGTCCGTTCGGGGCTCCGGAGAGGGGGATTTGTCGCCGTCGTCATCATCAACCATCCTCCATCACCAATATCATGATGCTCACCGCCGTGCGTGAGTAATTCCATCGTAGGCTTGCTGGACAGTGATGGGTTGGATGAGATTTATCATGTAATCGAGTTAGTTTTGTTAGGGTTTGATCCCTAGTATCCACTATGTTCTGAGATTGATGTTGCTATGACTTTGCTATGCTTAATGCTTGTCACTAGGGCCCGAGTGACATGATTTCAGATCTGAACCTATTATGTTTTCATGAATATATGTGTGTTCTTGATCCTATCTTGCAAGTCTATAGTCACCTATTATGTGTTATGATCCGACAACCCAGAAGTGACAATAATCGGGATACTTCTCGGTGATGACCATGGTTTGAGGAGTTCATGTATTTACTATGTGCTAATGCTTTCTATTAAAAGGAGGCCTTAATATCCCTTAGTTTCCAATAGGACCCCGCTGCCACGGGAGGGTAGGACAAAAGATGTCATGCAAGTTCTTTTCCATAAGCGCGTATGACTATTTACGGAATACATGCCTACATTATGTTGATGAATTGGAGCTAGTTCCGTGTCACCCTATGTTATGACTGTTACATGACGAACCACATCCGGCATAATTATCCATCACTGATCCGGTGCCTACGAGCTTTCCATATACTGGTTTACGCTTATTTACTTTTCCGCTGCTACTGTTACAATCACTATAAAAATACCAAAAACATTACTTTTGCTGTCTTTACTTCTGTTACCGTTACCACCACTATCATATTACTTTGCTACTAAACACTTTGCTGCAGATATTAAGTTTCCAGGTGTGGTTGAATTGACAACTCAGCTGCTAGTACTTGAGAATATTCTTTGGCTCCTCTTGTGTCGAATCAACAAATTTGGGTTGAATGCTCTATCCTCGAAAACTGTTGCGATCCCCTATACTTGTGGGTTATCAGTCTCCAACGTATCTATAATTTTTTATTGTTCCATGCTATTATATTAGCCCTTTTGGATGTTTATGGGCTTTATTTTACACATTTATATCATTTTTGGGACTAACCTACTAATCGGAGGCCCAGCCCGTATTGCTGTTTTTTTTGCCTATTTCAGTATTTCGAAGAAAAGGGATATCAAACAGAGTCCAAACGGAATGAAACCTTCGGGAGCGTGATTTTTGGAACGAACGTGATCCAGAGGACTTGGAGTACAAGTCAAGAAGCAGCCGAGGCGGCCACGAGAGGGTAGGGCGCCCCCCCTACAGGGCGCACCCCCTGTCTCGTGGGCCCCTCGGGCGGCCACCAACGTACTTCTTCCTCCTATATAAGCCTACGTACCCCGAAAACATCCAGGGAGCTGACAAAACACAATTTCAACCGCTGTAAACTTCTGTATCCGCGAGATCCCATCTTGGAGCCTTCGCCGGCGCTCTGCCGGAGGGGGAATCGACCATGGAGGGCTTCTACATCAACACCATAGCCCCTCCGATGAGTTGTGAGTAGTTTACCACAGACCTACGGGTCCATAGTTATTAGCTAGATGGCTTCTTCTCTCCTTTTGGATCTCAATACAATGTTCTCCCCCTCTCTTGTGGAGATCTACTCGATGTAAACTCTTTTTGCGGTGTGTTTGTCGAGATCCGATGAAATGTGGGTTAATGATCAAGTTTATCTATGATATATATTTGAATCACCTCTGAATTATTTTATGTATGATTGAGTTATCTTTGCAAGTCTCTTCGAATTATCAGTTTGGTTTGGCCTACTAGATTGATCTTTCTTGCCATGGGAGAAGTGCTTAGCTTTGAGTTCAATCTTGCGGTGTCCTTACCCAGTGACATAAAGGGTTGCAAGGCACGTATTGTATTGTTTCCATCGAAGATAAAAAGATGGGGTTTATATCATATTGCATGAGTTTATCCCTCTACATCATGTCATCTTGCTTAAGGCGTTACTCTGTTCTTATGAACTTAATACTCTAGATGCAGGCAGGAGTCGGTCGACGTGTGGAGTAATAGTAGTAGATGCAGGCAGGAGTCGGTCTACGTGTTGCGGACGTGATGCCTATATACATGATCATGCCTAGATAATCTCATAATTATTCACTTTTCTATCAATTGCTCGATAGTAATTTGTTCACCCACCGTAATACTTATGCTATCTTGAGAGAAGCCTCTAGTGAAACCTATGGCCCCCGGGTCTATCTCTTATCATATTTGCTTCCAATCTACTTTTATTTGCATCTTTACTTTTTGCATCTATATTATAAAATACCAAGAATATATTTATCTTATCATACTATCTCTATCAGATCTCACTTTTGCAAGTGGCCGTGAAGGGATTGACAACCCCTTTATTGCGTTGGTTGCGAGTTCTTTGTTTGTTTGTGTAGGTGCGTGGGACTTTTTAGGAGCCTCCTACTGGATTGATACCTTGGTTCTCAAAAACTGAGGGAAATACTTACACTACTTTGCTGCATCACCCTTTCCTCTTCAAGGAAAACAAACGCAAGCTCAAGACGTAGCAAGAAGGATTTCTGGCGCCGTTTCCGGGGAGGTATTCGCTCAAGTCAAGACATACCAAGTACCCATCACAAACTCATCTCCCTCGCATTTACATTATTTTCCATTTGCTTCTCGTTTTCCTCTCCCCCACTTCACCCTTGCCGTTTTATTTGCCCTCTCTTTCCCAATCTCCTCCTCTCTTTTCGTTTGCCTTTTTTTTCCGTTTGCTTGTGTGCTTGTGTGTCCTTATGGCTTTGCCTAAGAATACCGACCACCTTCTTAGAAGGTTGAAAGAGATTGAATCAAATATTAGAAGCGCTATGAATTTGCAATTTGAGCATAATATTGGAAGATCTTAAGGAACAAAAGGTTTTTTGGGGTTTATGAACAAAGAGCTTGATGACATGAATAAAGAATTTTATGGTGTTAACTCTCAAATTGCCCGGCTTGAAAATGCTATAGCCAAAATTTCTGATAAGCAAGCCACCTTAGTCAATAAGATGGCCGCCAAACTAGAAGGTTTGGATGAAAATAATGATGAAGATCTTAAAGTTATTGATGCGTCTCCTATTAGATCTTTGTTTTGCAATATGAATCTTGATAATTACGGGACTGATGATGAGTCAACTTTACCTAGAAGGCGTCCCAAGAATTCGGAGTTTTTAGATCTTGATGCTAAATTTGGTAAAAGTGAAATTGGAGAGGCCACGACATTAAATAGTATTGAACCCACTATCTCGGATTTCAAGGAATTTGATTATGATAATTGTTCTTTAGAAGGTTGTATTTCCTTGTTGCAATCCGTTGTTAATTCTCCTCATGCTTATAGTCAAAATAAAGCTTTTACCAAACATATCGTTGATGCCTTGATGCAATCTTATGATGAAAAATTTAATTTGGAAGTTTCTATACCTAGAAAACTTAATGATGAGTGGGCCGGAACCTACTATAAAGATTAGAATTAAAGATCATGAGTGTTTTGCTTTGTGTGATTTGGGTGCTAGTGTTTCCACGATTCCGAAAACTTTATGTGATATTCTAGGTTTCCATGATCTTCATGATTGCTCTTTAAATTTGCACCTTGCGGATTCCACAATTAAAAAGCCAATGGGAAGGATCAATGATGTTCTCATTGTTGCAAATAGAAATTTGGTGCCCGTAGATTTTACCGTTCTTGATATAGATTGCAATCTTTCTTGCCCTATTATTCTTGGTAGACCTTTCCTTAGAACGATTGGCGCAATTATTGATATGAAGGAAGGGAATATTAGATTCCAATTTCCATTAAAGAAAGGCATGGA
>LR880968.1:928440991-928452076 GCA_904067115.1 Aegilops sharonensis
TTTTTTTTTAAAGTCTTCCACTCACTCACCCTTGATTTTTTTTTAAAGTCTCCCATGAATTTTAAGGGTGAGGGAGTTAGATGTGAGATAATATCTCACATCTAGATGTGACATAGGCAGACCCTTTTAACAATGCAGTTTTGCAGGGATACAGGGCGATATAGGTGCCTGGATCATTTGCTCCGATTTTTTTGGGGATCAGGACAATGAAGGCTTTGTTGATCCTTTTTACACCGGCCAAGCCATTGTGGAAGTCATGTAGCACAAGGAGAGATCATATTTGACCAGGTCCCAGTTAGCCTTTAAAAAGCAGGTCCCAACCCATCTGGACCTGGGCTAGCAGACCGAATTTCGTCCAAGGTGAAAGGGTTGCTGCATTAGCAGCAGACAAGGCAGAACTCGAAGCAAGTCCCTGAAGATCGAAAGAGATGGAGTATTGAGAGGGGTTTCCGACCAGATTTTTAAAAAGATCAAGGAGTTTTTTTTTTTAATTTCTAGGCGTGGGAGTTAAAACTGGTGCCGTCAACTAATAGGGATTTTTCTCGCAAAAAAAACTAATAGGGATTTGATCTATGTTCCTCATCATGTGAAGCATCTATTGTGAGAGAAGTGTTTCAATGACGATGCGTCCAAGCAAGGAACTGCATTTCTGGCGATTCCACAGCACCATGTATAAGCTATTTCTAATTACGTCGCCTTGGCCGTTTGTTTTCTATACGCATTTGTCATCTTGCTTGCAGCAGCCCCATCCTACTCCCAAGTCCCAGTTCTGGTGCCTTGGCAGGGCTCGCTTCCTCCCTGAAGCCATATCCTCCCTTCTCTACATACTGGACACATCACACACTTGAGGACGACGGATCTGCTGCACCGAAGCATTCTCCGATCCTTCCTTCGCCGACCAGTTCTTCAAGCATCCTTCGTGTGCATCCGATGGGAGTCGGAGTGCAGGTACGTCAAGACGAGAGCACTTCTTCTAACACATCAGATTAGTATTTTAGACCGTTGAGGGTTCATTTCCGTGATTCACCGGGAAAGATATGATAAAACTAGACCGGATTTCTGGTAGTACGTTCAGCCATTAGGGGCACTTGGGTGGGGTAATTCAGAGCTACAAATCCCGCTGTCGAGGCAGAAGCTGCCATCGCAGAACACAACACAGTGAGGCGCATCTTGGGCAGGACGAAGGTCAGCACCAAGCCGTGCTTTTGTGGGAGTTCCGCCATGGATTTTGATCTGGATTTTTTTCTTTTCTTTTTTGAGAACCACACACACGAACTATGTTGTGGTAGTGGAACATTCAGAGAGCATTCTCTGTCTTACATTATCATCATGCACATCAGCTACTCGCTTGTGATCACCAGAGCTCCTAGCAGTCGCTGCGATCTCATGCGCCAGCTTATTCTCCAGTCTGCTCACTGCCCTCATCTCCGACTTCTGAAAACCTGACTGTAACTTTTTCATTTCTGCCGTTACTGCGAAGTTTGTAGGCAGAGGTCTCTTCTTCTAACTGCAGTGCAGTCAGTCTACCTCCACGATTATTTGCTCAGATAGCTCTGTTTGTCCCATCTGCCTCTTCAGCCGACTTACATTGGTTCAAACACCTACCAACAGACACAGAGACATGCCCATGATTTCTTCCGTTAAATTATTTTGAGAACCACAGTCCCAATGGGAGGGGCAGACTAGCAGCTGTTCTCAGATTTTGATCTGGATTTTGGGCAGAGTTCATCCTGAATGATGGAACCATAGAGGCCTACGTCTGTTGGTGCCTGCGATTATTAGTTTTTTTTTTTGCGAAGATACCATTATTAATTTGAATTTACTAGATTCATTATAGGATTAATCAATTGAAAGGAATCCCTAATAGGAAATTAACAATATGTTCTCAAACTAGATTCTAGCCATCACATATAAACCGCTGGATCAACCTAATATATACATTAAATTCTCGAGTATGATGTACCGTAAAAACCTCCAAGTTTTTTTGTGGGTATAGAGTTTAATTTAGCTCACTCTTTTAAAATTGGAATTTAACATGCTGCTTTCATATATATACAGGAGGATCTGCCTGATGATGAGTTCGCCCGCCCTGACACCGGTTTTAGCGCCTGGCTGGACAATATGGAGCAGTCACAGTGCGTCCAGACCGGCGTGCGTGCAGCGGTGATTGCCGTGGTGGTGATGATCGCCCTTGGGCTGTGTTGCTGCTGTTTTAGGAGGTGGAGGGCGGCGACCAGGAAGCGGCAGCTCGTCCATCCCGTGTCCGAGGGTGTGTTTGCCGCCGCTGTTCCTGCGCCGGCTCCAGCCCCGGTTCCCGACCCGGCCGGCGACGCTTGAGCAGCTACCTCGACGCTTTTCGGCATATCATTACGATTATTACCACTTTGTTACGACCGGAAATCCAAATACTCAGGCTCCTGATATCTATACCGGCCGGTCAATACTTGTTTGGATTTGCACCAGCTACTGTATTGCAGTTGCAGACCTAATATGCATTTACCTATTGATATGTGATGTGATCTGATGATGCCGAGCAATTTATCACTTCAAATTTGTACAGTGGCACTGCAAATTTGGCATCTTTTTCTAGAACACAGTCATCACCACAGTAGTTAAAACACCACCATGTGCAAACAGAAGAGAACTCACGTCCAATCTCGTTCTCTGTAACATGAGTTCAGTTTATTAGTTTACATACAGTAATCTGCATATGCACATATGACAAGCATATCGAGAACTGGGAAACGTGTCCTGTTATTGTAAACAGGGTTTCCCCCTGCCGTATGTATGTTCTGTATGAGTCAAGGTTTTGGATTCCAGATGAAAAACAATCTTGTGGGGCTTTAATAAGATTCGGGATCACACTGCAGTGCAAGTTCAATCATGGCCATTTCGTTTGAGTGGTCCTTTGCATTGCTTATCTGCCCCCATCTGAGATTATGTATGCCTTGCTTATCACAAGATTCGGATCAATCAGGACTTGGATCACTTCGAGAGTTCTAGTAGAATCCCATACTCATTTGCGATACCAACCTATGAGTGCAACCACCAATCAACTCAAACTAGTACACTTGACTGCAACTTCTGTAGAAAGCAATGAACTAGGAAATATCCCCTGAAACATCACTACCATATAACATAACAAGAGTTTCATAATCCATTATGCAAACCAGCTAACAGCGCAGTATAAATCCATTAGAAAGGAGACATAACTGAGGTTAAAATAAAGCCACTAGTTTGAGAGCACCCAAAGGCGTTGGAGTTGAACAATCCAGCAAGGAGCAGCCGTCATCGCTCATCTGTCCACATGAAACCATTAGTTAGTTACAATACGATTTGGTGATTTACAGAGCAGCAAGAAAAACATGGAACCAAGTCTCTATCTGCAGTACATAATCCCACTCCGTTTTAATATAATGCATCCAAAGTAGAAGAGAGCTAGATGCCCCAAGATAATAATACAGTGAAGTTCCTTAAGAGTTCCTTGCTTGTCAAGGTGGATGGCAGGCACTGAAAGGGAACTTGCTGTCATGCAAAGGAGAAAGGTGTTACGTACAGGAGCTGCACCAAGTATCTTCCTTGGCAAGTGAGTAGTAGTTAGATGAGCTCCACTTAACAAATCCATCCATGTTGTATTTATTGATCTCACCATTTGTCTTCACAGGCAAGGGAAACGGAGAATGAATTTTGTGTGCGGCTATGCCTGCTTCAGCAATGGACATATCATTTGGGTTATCAATTGAAGACCCATGATGAAATTCCTCCACCAATGCATAGCTGGTACAAGCAAATGTCATGTCAAAGGAAATACTGCCAGAACCTATTGTCGAGTCATTTGCAAGAGTGCCAATTGGAAGAAATTTCATGACTGAACAAGTGAGCAACATGTTGGCTACATACAGTTATTCAAGATAAGGAATATCCTCAAAATGAGCACTGGTTGGCTACATACATTGAATACCAAGTCTCTGCAAATTAACTAACCGCGGCGGCAGCCAAGGCGATCACCGTTCATCTCCAATGACATGAGAGTTCCTGTCAACTATACACTGAATGCGTTGCGCAATACAGCCGCAACAACCTTGGTGACGCTGACGATGCCAATGACGCTGATGCCGAACACCCTGCTTATCATTGCCTGCATAGGTAGTAGATGAGTAGCATTCCCAGCAGTAAGAATGAGTAGCCCAGTGCTCAGCAGAACTGCAGCCCCCTGCAGCAAGTACTAGTTGATTTTGGTTGCTAAAATTTCAAACTGGGGGTCTGGCAGCCACGGTAGTTTGGAAGAATGAGAGAAATCCGCTTGCATCGAAATTGGCAGGAATGCGTCCTCCATGAGTAGGGACGTCTCAGCGATCATCTGGGCCACGAGCTCAGGGCCGGCGTCCCTGGTGGTAGCAGACGAACTTGGTCGGTGTTGTAGCGTGGCTTGAGCACCTGATCGAACAGGTGGTGTGCGCCCTGGAGCAGAACCCACCAGTTGCAGGGACGGCGGACGAACGAGTCCGTCGCTGAAGCAGCCGACGCCGCTGCTACATAGAGATCGATGCGAAGATGGGAGCAGATGCCGCGGAAATCGTGGTCGACCTGGAGATGCCCATGGCCATTGGCGGCGCTGCCTCGTTGTGGTGCTCCGCTGGGGCCACAGCTTTAGCCCACTCTGCATTTGGCGACGGCGTGTCGTCAAAGACCCCGTGCCCGATGCGGTGGGGGGAGGTAGTCGGCGTCGGGCGGGAGGACTGCGATATGGACGGCGAGCGCGGTGACCACTGCTTGCTAGTACTCCTCACGTAATCACGTACCCCCTCATTTTCAGGGTGGGCCTAGCCTAACCTGCCTAATATCTCAGATTTGCATTTGCTAGCTTCCTCGCGTCATCCTAATCCCTCCGATTTTTAATCCTTCCTAACTAGCATGCCTGAAACCGGATTAAGTAGATCGGTGGGCTAAAAACCAGTTTACATAAATTGATGGGATAGAAAAAAAAAATCAATGGGACCTTTACCCGAATGAAGGTGATGCTACCAACTCACAACTTCATATGTGCCGATTTTGATAGTGTGTTGACCACAAAAGTTCGGTTGATCTTAGAAAAAACAAAACCAAAAAAATGAAACATAGAAAAAATAAAAACATAAACTCTCGTACGCGTCAAATGGGCCGGCCAACTTTGTTTATAGTTGATGTTTTGGTAAGATTTGATTTGATTTACGTATGAGTAGTGGAAGGCAAGAAAAGTTTGGATTTAGTTGAGAATTTCTTAAGTGTTGATTGAATGAGTTAATGCATGACGTTGTTTTTAGAAAGGCCGAATTGATTGAATTAATGAACGTGTCAAATGGGCCGGCCCAAATTGGCTGCGCTTGAGCCAAATGTCGTGTGTAAGACGTTTGCGCATGAAATATAGGGTTGGTGGGAGTGAAGCGACGCTACCATCCCTTTTTAGAAGTAGAGATTATAGTTGATGTTTTGTTGGATGCGGATTTGGTGAACATGGGTGTGCGCGCACCCTTTATGAATAGTAAATTAAAAAATGCTAGAAAAAAATTAGAAAAATCTATATTAATTTTTTTAATATACATAGTCAACCGGTATACTCACATATGAAGTTTCACGAAGAAATCACATGCGTGGTAATCTGGGCAAAAATGACAAAATCGAAGCTAATCGAAACTATATTAAAAAACACAATTTAATGAATAGTATGGCCGCATTTGTATTTTCTTCACTAAGAATACCATGGGTGTCACTACATCATGAAACTTCACACGTGAGTAGAATGATCGACTAAGGTTCATACCACGAAATTTCAGATTTTTTTAATCTTTTCTAGTATTTTTTATGAATTTACTATTCACGTGGGTGCACGCGCACCCATGTTCACCTTTGTATTTTCAATGTTTTGGTATACTTGATTTGGTTTGGGTATTAGTAGTGGAAGGCAAGAAAAGTTTGGATTTAGTTGAGATTTTCTTAAAATTTGATTAGAATGAGTCAATGCATGATGTTATTTTTGAGAATTGTCGAGTTGATTGAATTAATGCACGCGTCAAATGGGCCGGCCCTAATTGGTTGCGCTTAAGAGAAAGGTAGACGCTTCTGGGCGTAATATTGGACTGGTGGGAGTGAGGCGACGCTGCCAACTCTACCTTTAGAAGTAAAGATGTGTGATGTCGAAAAATAGTTGACATGCATATACATGGGATTCCTCCTTCTAGTGAACATCAGTTGCACACAAGCCTTTCGTTACCCATTAGCTATACTTGCGCATAAATGCTTGCAAGTCACAGCTAACATTTGGTTGTCTTGGGAGTAAATTTTTTTTGGCCTACAGAAAAATAACCGGCATATATTTGAGATTCAGCATGTCACCTAATAAAAGAACTGAGATTTATGTAAGATTTCTTCTGCATTCTCGCAAACTTTAGTTGCAACTAGCACCTTAATACACATGTAGCTTTATTTGTGCATATGTATTTGCAAGCCTCAGTCAATTATCATGTTGCAAATGTTTCTATGCATTGTCAATTTCCTTGGTCACTCATTTTAGAAGTTTATCACAAACTGTAATGTACTACTCCTTGCATTCTACCAGCACATGATTTATTTCAAAAGCTATTCCATTGGTACAAGGGAAAGAACTTCAAGGCACAATTTTTGTTAGTTTGGTTCATTTGTTGGTGCTTCAAATTCTTGATTACCAATACATAAATTTTAATGAAGAATCATGTATAATGTTTAAGATCGTAAACATCAGAAGCCTGGATTGGGGTCTGCGAAGTTCCCTCTATCAAGCTGGTGTTGGTTGTGGTGATGTAAGGGAGCGGCGAGCATGACATGGCGGTAGAAGGCGCCTTCCCGTTCCCTCGTTTTGTTCTCTTTCCCCATGCATTCTTCTTCAAGATTCATTGATGTTATTCTATTCCTCAACGTCTCTGTTGGTGCAGGTGGTTGAACTGTATGGCTTCTCCGTTGCCGCATTTTCCTCATCAAACAGATCATTGTCTCTTCTCTCCATGACTCTTCTAATTATTACTCCCTCAGTCTCCTATAATCCGCTCTGTACTACGGCAGAGAAATGATAAATGTATACAATTGCTTGTGTATTTTTTCCTTGTAAGAGTACATATTTTCTCTTTAAAGCAAACTAATATGAATTATAATAAATTAATATATCTTGTTTCTTTGCTGTAGCGGTTTTGGAATTTGTTTCGATCATGCATAAGAAAATTTGTTATAGTCCTGACTTTGCAGTAATGATTAACTGCAACAGCAATAGGGTATAACTATTGAATATTAGGACTTCTGTTGTGAATAAATCTGATGCTTGGGTCTTAGGAAGACACAAGGAGGAGGCTTTTTTTATTCTCTGATATTCAGATAAGTATCTGATGGAGCTGTTACAACTACCAATTTGTCACAAGGTAATAGATTTCCCACCTTATCCTCAAGTTCTTTCTATCGATTCATTACGATTTGTTTGAAAATTGATTTTTGTTGTGATGTGTTTTAGTTGCAAGAATTACCAAAGGTTATTGTAGATGTCTAGCTCAACTNTAAGATCGTAAACATCAGAAGCCTGGATTGGGGTCTGCGAAGTTCCCTCTATCAAGCTGGTGTTGGTTGTGGTGATGTAAGGGAGCGGCGAGCATGACATGGCGGTAGCAGGCGCCTTCCCGTTCCCTCCCTCGTTTTGTTCTCTTTCCCCATGCATTCTTCTTCAAGATTCATTGATGTTATTCTATTCCTCAACGTCTCTGTTGGTGCAGGTGGTTGAACTGTATGGCTTCTCCGTTGCCGCATTTTCCTCATCAAACAGATCATTGTCTCTTCTCTCCATGAATCTTCTAATTATTACTCCCTCAGTCTCCTATAATCCGCTCTGTACTACGGCAGAGAAATGATAAATGTATACAATTGCTTGTGTATTTTTTCCTTGTAAGAGTACATATTTTCTCTTTAAAGCAAACTAATATGAATTATAATAAATTAATATATCTTGTTTCTTTGTTGTAGCGGTTTTGGAATTTGTTTCGATCATGCATAAGAAAATTTGTTATAGTCCTGACTTTGCAGTAATGATTAACTGCAACAGCAATAGGGTATAACTATTGAATATTAGGACTTCTATTGTGAATAAATCTGATGCTTGGGTCTTAGGAAGACACAAGGAGGAGGCTTTTTTTATTCTCTGATATTCAGATAAGTATCTGATGGAGCTGTTACAACTACCAATTTGTCACAAGGTAATAGATTTCCCACCTTATCCTCAAGTTCTTTCTATCGATTCATTACGATTTGTTTGAAAATTGATTTTTGTTGTGATGTGTTTTAGTTGCAAGAATTACCAAAGGTTATTGTAGATGTCTAGCTCAACTTAAAAATGGATCCTGGTAAGATTGTGAAAATAGTTCTTATGATCAACAAATATGTTTGCTACAAGTTTGATTTAAATCCTTTGTCGTGCTAGTATGCCTTTGATAATTGCCCCTTGAAAAAACTTCTGTTTTGATGCATTGCAGCAAGTATGTGTTTGCACTACTATGTTGGATCCCAAGGCTTTAGATGTTATGTTTCCTCCTTCAAGAGGAAAAATGCATGGATTTATATGTGTAAAATTCAGTTGGTGATGCCTAAATGTGTTTATGGTGCTGGACAATTGTAGGCTTTTCTATGAATACATGGTAACATCATATGTCGTGATTTATATTTACTACTCCCTTCATCCAAATATATACGACCTAATACGTTTTTTGAGGTTGCCTTTGACAGCATGTTAGAGCTATATTATATGACATGCATGTTACAAAAAGCATACCTTATATTCATATGTGAAAAAGAGTTTCCAATGGTAGAAATTTTATATCATACATCTCATATATTATTATCAATAGTCAAGGCAACCTTAAAAAACAGATTAGGCCCTATATATTTGGATAGAGGGGATTATTTTTTTGGCGAAAGTATTTACAATTTAGGTGGTGTATTTCCACGAAACAAACCCCACCCACTCAAGGCTACTATCTCCTGTCTAGAAGAATGGTGGCATATATAGTTGATATTGTTGGTCCAAGCCTCATTATTAAATTCTGTGACATTTATGTTACTGTTGTACTGAATTTTCCAAAAATATAAACTGCACGAGATTTTTGATAGTATTCTTGAGTTACTTCTCAATTGTGAGGAACAACCAAAGACTCCAACTATCCGTTTTGCTGTAAAATTATTACACGCTCTCATAGTCCCGGGAAAGATTTCTTGAAGTTTGATTCCTCTTTACTCTTAGCCTTTGATATTATCTATCATTCTTTTTGTAACAAATTATGTTCTATTAAATTAAACTATTTTGTCTTTCCGAAAGCAACAAGTTTTAATGAAATTCTGTTCCTATTTTAAAGCTGTCGCAAATATGCAACTCTGAATTACTTTCTGACCATTGTAGATTTTGTTGTTTTTATGATATTTCTGGATTATAACAGAACAGTGAGTTACTAAAGCCATTACTTTCAAGTTTCAATATACAGAGAAAGTAAGTGAACCATGTTTTGAGCTAATTACATATGCCATTTTTATTCCCGGGGTTATATACCAACACCTTGTGGCGCAAAAATACTAAGCCAATACTTTCAAGCTTCGATAGAAAAAATGATTATGCTTCATGTGTTGATTTATTTGGTAACTCTAGAGGATATTGCTTAAGAGTATAAATGGGATTCAGGGTATATTTGTGTTCAGGAACTTGGTTGACATGTTTAAATAGATACTGGTACTTGGCTCGGGATGGGAATACATCATCCTCTAGAGGTTGTTACCTCTGTATAAGCAAGCAGTTGATCACTAGGGTTACTCCTAAACAGATTAGGCAATCTTCTTGCATTTTATTTTTGAGTTACCTCTTCAGTAACAGTGAGAATGATTCATGATTTCCAAAGTTCAGGAGACCTATATATAAGGAGGTGCTTCCCCTTAGAGACGTTAGTGCCCTGATTGCAGGTCTAATAACACAATCAGTGTAATATGAGGCATGAATATATATATCACGAATATCGGATTATGGGCAATTCTTAATATTTTATCTACATTAAATACTTCAAATCTTCTATATGAATTAATACCTATTTACGTATAAAATAGAAGCATACCATATCTTAGGCCATAAATTGCGTGAATGGTAACCATTAAACTTTTTGCATGAATTATATACCATATTTTCTATACGAATTATATACATAGAGAAAATCCGACCCTCGGGCCATAAATTACATGAATGGTTACTAAATCTGTATACACAATAGCTTATAAATATGTTAGTGCACGCACACTGAAAATTGACCATTCAAGTCTTCCAGAATGAAAGAAAAAAAGTCTTTTACAGTAGCCCTTCTACTATCATATCTTGTTCTAGTCGCCGCAGGAAAAGGTGCAAGAACTATACAACAATGGGAAAATACTAGCCATATCCCCACATATCAACAATCTAATAAAACCATTATGGTATGAGCAAGTATACATCTTACTTTATATAATTTATAATTGTTTTGATGGCTAACAAGCAGAGGAAACATCAAACCAGATGGAAGATGGAGATATCTATGATTGCATCGATGTGAATCTACAACCGGCTTTTAACCACCCATTGTTGAAAAACCACACAATTCAGGTAAATATAAAGTTAGGATTTACAACCATTCTTTGATTCAAATGATAATGACTCATGTTTGGGGACAAATGAATAGTATGTCCTCTGAGACACATGAATATTAGTTTTGCAGAGAATTGTTTAAACAGATCATGAGTTTTGGGATAATACATCGTGTTGAATTATAATATTTTATAACATTGCTTCTACTCCCTTTTTGTTTCAAATCAAAACTGTGTGTTTGTTTAAAAGTTACCTGATATGCTACAAGAGGCATCGAACTCTGACCCTGATTAATCAAATTAGATCGGGGTGTAATTTGCCCCCATCGTCCCGGGTTTGCTCTCCGATTCGCCGAATCCAAAATTGTGCGCATATTGACATGCTTGGACTTGAGTTCTTCACCACGTGTCACTCAACTCCATCTGCCCATCGACGAGGAGTAC
>LR880968.1:928459150-928484902 GCA_904067115.1 Aegilops sharonensis
GAGAAAAAAAAACTAAAAGCAGAAGAAACATAAATGGGGGTGTGGGAAAGAGCCGGAGAGCAAAGTGGGTACACTTTAGCCGATTTTTTGTGCCCATCTTAGGATAGCATGCTTGTCAGCGGATCGGGGTGCACAGTGGCTTCAAACCTCAGATTATGAGCTACATCAGTGAGCAGCTGCCTAGCAGACCAAGTTGTTGTCGAACAAGCATGCCAGAGAGATACCGCACAAGCTGCAAAGATAATATGCCATACAGGGCCAAATTTGTTGGATAATTATTCTATTCCTACTAGGATTTATCATTGACATGTTACTGCTTTGTTTCTGCGAATTTTTGAATTTGAGAATCATGATCATACTTCAAATACCAAATCTATCTCTGCGTTTGTGTTGGTGGGGCTGCATCATTTTCATGCACGCTTCCCCCCGTTGAACCCCCTCACCCTCCACATCTTCACGTGGAGTTGCACTTACCTCTTTTTGTTTTTTAGCACCACGGTGCTACGGCTCTATTTCGGGGTGCAGTTGAACTTGAAGTCGATGGTCAGCGGACACCTGCCAAGTTTAGATTAGGGTTGCGTGAGGCACAGCCTCCACATATCTCGTATATTTATAGGACCAACAATACAGAGTTATGTTACAATACGACAGGGTACATAAACTGTTTCCAACACACCCCCTCAATCTGAACTACTACTACATATAAGGTTCAGATTTGAGCCAACGAACACAGCAAAACCACTAGTGGAACGGCGGTCATCAATGCATCCAGCCCAATCAGCATCCGTGAAAATACTGACACCAGTGGAAGGAGATTTACGAATCCTCAATCCCATACTCAAAGTCCCTTTGACAAAACGCAATATACGCTTGACAACTTCCCAATAGTCGGCTGTGATAGATACTGGCAAACCTTGTTGACGGCAAAGGACGGATCGGGACGAGTGAGTGTTAAATACTGAAGTCCTCCAACAATACTGCGATATCGAGTGGCATCCTCAACACCTAAAGGGGTGCCGACCGCACGAGCCAGATGCTCGGTGGCAGATAATGGTGTAGAAGTAGGCCTACAATTCTCCATACTCACACAATGAAGAAGATCAAGCGCATACTTTCTTTGAGTCAGCGTCATGCCCCCTTAATTGTAGGACGCTTCAAGCCCCAAGAAATACTGAAGAGGACCAAGATCCTTGATAGGAAAACTGTCGGAGAGGGACCGCACGAGACGATCAACTGTAGCAGGAGTGGAGCCAGCAATCACAATATCATCAACATACACAAGCATGTATATCTTAACACCATGCGCAGCAAAGATGAATAGAGAGATGTTCGCCTTAGAAGAAACAAAACCAAGCTGAAGAAGTAGAGCACTGAGCCGAGCATACCAAGCACGTGGTGACTTTTTGAGACCATAGAGAGCTCGTTGCAACTTGCACACATGCGAAGGAAACCGAGCATCTTCAAAGCCAGACGGTTGCTGCATATAAACATTCTCGAAAAGAAAGCCATGAAGAAATGCATTGCTAACATCAATTTGCCTCAAACTCCATCCCCGCGAAACAGCAAGTGAGAGAACCAAACGAATAGTTGTCGGCTTTACCACGGGACTGAATGTATCACCATAGTCAAGACCTTGCTGTTGAGTAAAACCTCGAGCAACGAGGCGAGCCTTGTGCTTGTCAACAGACCCATCAGCGTGTTGCTTCGTCTTGAAAACCCATTTACTGCCAACAATGTTAACTCCAGGGGGCCGAGGAACCAAGACCCATGTGCCGTTGACGAAGCACTGCAAACTCAGTAGCCATAGCACCACGCCACGCCGGCTCACGGAGAGCATCACGATGTGACATCGGCGTCGCAAAGAAGGCACGACGAAGAGGATTATACTGCACCGTCCCATCAGTATATTCATTGTCTAGACGAGTAGCATCACGTGTACGAGTCACCATAGGATGAGGGCGCTTGGCGGGCGGAGGCGTAGGTGAGGACGGCGACGGCGCTGGACTTGGCATGGTGTCACAGGAACTGGCGAAGCCGGTTCATGGGCCGGCGAGGCGCAGGTGGAGCCAGCCGCGGCACCAGGCGACGCAGGCCCAGCATGCGCAGGCAGGACACCCTCCTGAGAAGCCGTGTCGCCATGCACGTCGACCGGCACCGCGCGTACGTGGAGCGTGTCCAGACGTGGAGCAGTACTGGATGGCGAAAAATCCTGCACAGGAGAAGCACTGGCTGGGCCAGAGAGGTTAGTAGCCAAGTAGGTTAGGTCATAATTATGCATAGAAACACTCATAGCCGGTTCGTTGGATGGAAAAGAAATAGCCTCGTTAAGTGTAGACACATCGACAGTGACACCGGGAGTAGCAAATGGAAAGACAGACTCGTCAAAGATAACGTCACGCGAGATGTATATACGACCCGTAGATCGATCAAGACACTTGTACCCCTTATGCATAGGACTATATCCAAGGAAAACACACATCTTGGACCAAAATTCTAGTTTGTGTGAGTTATACTTCCGCAAACTAGGCCAACAAGCGCACCCAAAAGTACGGAGAAAAGAATAATTGGGTGGAATTTTCAGAAGACGATGAATAGGAGTGTCTTGACCAAGCACAGGGGTAGGCATGCGGTTAATGAGGTAACACGCAGTCAGAAAAGCTTCATCCCAATACCGTAAAGGGAGAGACGAGTGAGCAAACAAACCAAGACCAGTTTCAACCAAGTGTCGGTGTTTACGCCCAGCAATGCCATTCTGTAGGGAGGTGTGAGGGCAAGAGACTCGGTGCGAGATGCCCGTACGAAGAAAATAACGGTGCAACTTATGGTATTCACCACCCCAATCAGATTGGACAGCTTTAAACTTAGCATCCAAAAGACGCTCAACATGTGCTTGAAAAGCATAGAACACCTGTTCAGCATCAGACTTATGTTTTAGGAGATAGATCCAGCAAAAACGGGAGTAGTCGTCAATAAAACTCACATAATACTTGTACCCCCAGAGGAAGCACGAGCAGGGCCCCAAACATCAGTATGAACTAATTCAAAAGGCATAGTAGACACACGAGCAGAAGCAGTATATGATAGTGACTTTTACCACATTGACAAGCATCACAAACTAAAGCAGAAGTATCTGAGGATGAACACTCTAGATCATTATTCCTAACAATGGAACTGACGACATTATTGGACGGATGACCGAGACGTTGATGCCACTTGGATGATGAAACACGGACGCTGGACGACGCTTGACGCTCGGACAGATGCGAGGCTCGTCCGAGTGGAAGAGGATGGAGCCCTACTTTGCTTCTACCTCGAAGAAGAATTCTCCTGGTGGCTTTGTCCTTAACAAGGAAAAATATTTATGAAATTCAATGAAGATATGATTATCCGACACAAGACGATAGACTGATAGAAGATGTTGGCTAATATTTGGAACGTGTAAAATAATGTTCAGGCGAAGAGAAGAACCGGCTAAGGTCGAGTGCCCAATATGCAAAATAGACAAACCTGAGCCGTTGGCCACCTGAACCTGATCATGGCCGCCGTAGCGCTCGCGGACATGAAGATGCTCCAGGTCACTAGTCAGGTGGTCCGTGGTGCCGGAGTCCAGGACCCAGTGCGTGGAGTTGTTGGAGGAGGTCGATGCATTATATGCCGAGCGGCCATTGCCGCTGGAGTATTCTGAATCGAAGCGCTTCTTGCAGGTATCCGCTTCGTGGCCCCAATTCTTGCAAATCTGGCACCTCGGGCGCCAGCGCCGATTGCCGTTGCGGCTATTGCCGCCTCCTCCACAGCCTTTGTTACGACGGGTGTCTTGGCCGCCTTGCTGGTAACCCTTCCCCTGTTGCTGCGGATAACCTCCAGCGGGGCGGATGTCGGTCGCGCGACCGGTGTCAGGCGCACGAGGACGGTTGACGGGGGCAGGAGGACCGGACTATGCCACGGCGTTGGCCGACGAGGTCCACTCCTCATCGTCGGCCTGCTGCGACAACTGCAGCGCCTCATAGTTGAGGACCATAGAGTAGAACTCAGCCAACGTGACCGGGGTGACCACGACGCTGAGCGAAGCCGTGATCGGGTTGAAAGCCTTGCCCAATCCGGTGAGCATGTAGACGATGATCTCGTCATCATCGTGGGGAGATCCAGCGGAGGCCATGGCGTCGTCAAGATCCTTCACCTTGTGCATGTACTCGCTGGCGGTCATGTCGTGCTTCTTCAGCGACTGAATCTGTCGCCGGATGTGCCGAACCCCGGCACGGTTCTGTGTGCTGAACATGGCGTGGATGGAGGTCCACGGGCAGCAGCGTACTTTCAGCTAATCAGCTGAGACGCAATGTCCTCCGTCATGGAGGAAAGGAGCATCCTGAGGACCTTCTGGTCCTGCGTCCACCATGTCGCGTACGCAGGATTGGCCACGGTGGTGGCGGCAGCACCCGTCCCCTGGGAGATGGTTGTGGGCGGGGCAGCGACGGAGCCGTCAAGGTAGCCATGGAGAGAAGCACCGGAGAGATGCGTCACGGTGAGGGTTCTCCACAGCGGGAAGTTGCCGCGATCCAGACACACTCAAAGGGAGGGCGCGGTGGATGGGATCGGCGCCGTGGCGGCCGGAGGTGTGACCACGGGGTCGATGATGGCCACCTGCATCGCCGCGGAGGAAGAGCCGGAAGCCATCGATCGGAGGCTGGTGTCGAGTGATGGCGGCACGAGATCGAGGGAGAGGCAGCGGTGCGATGGAACGAGAGGCTCTGTTACCAAGTTTGGATTAGGGTTGCGTGAGGCACAGCCTCCGCATATCTCGTATATATATAGGACCAACAATACAGAGTTATGTTACAATACGACAGGGTACAGAAACCGTTTCCAACATGCCAGCATATATGCTTTGCACGAGGATTAACATGTGCAAATCCCTTTTCTCTATTCTGCGCGAGAGAAACAGAGAGGCGTGTGTGCGCTTAATTATCCTCTCTCTCTCTCTTGCCCTTCCACTTAGTGAAAACTGAAAAGGTTAATTTGTATCATACCATTGTTTGAAAACAAATTAAGCTGTATGAGTATTTCATTGTTTACCTGCATTAGATCGCTAGTCGAAACAAATAGTGGTGTCATTTTTTCTGCAATTAGCAGCAGCCTCATGGGCGGTACAACCCCCTCGCAATACGTATAAAAGATAATATGGACTTTTCACAATTTGTACCTACTTTGGGCAGCTTACTTGGGCCGGCCCATTTGGGATGGCATGCGATGAAAAATAGCGAACGAGGAACGCACAATGATTCGAACACAGGACCACTTAAATCATTAACTGCGTCCAAAACAACTGCGACAGGATGCCTTTGGTGAACAATCTTAAGCTAGATGCATTAAGTAATGGATGGGCTGGGAATTTTCAAAAGATTATATAAACACTTTGAGAACTGGTCTTTTTTCCATAATTTCTTTTTATTTATTTATTTATTTTCCTTTTCCTGTTATGCTTCTTCTTTCTTTTTCAAAAAAAGGCCACACTTCCAAAATGTTGTTTGAAATTTCAAAAGGTTCGTTATTTCCAAATTTTGTTCATAAATTAAAAAACAATTGCATTTTTTAAAATGGTAAGGTAATATCAAAAAAAGTTTATGTCTTTAAAAAATTGTTCAGAATGTCAAAATGCGAATAATTTTTTGAAAAGCACAAACAAAACAGTGAAAAAAAATATTTTCTGATAACACGGACAAAAAATTAAATCCAAGTTTTTAAAAAATGTGTTCTAAATTTGCCCGAACATTTTTTGAATTTGTGAACAATATTTTTAGAAATGAGATCATTTTTTAAATTCCGAACAAATTCCAATGGTCGCCCGATAGGAGTCATGCCGTCACTTAGTTAGGCAAGTCCTAAGATTTTTTTTCTTTTCTATTTTATCGGGTTTTCTCTTTTTTTTGTTAATTTGCCTTTTCTGATTTTTAAACTTTATTATTTTTTAAACCTGTTCAAAATATTGAAATACCAAAATAACAGCTTTAAGTAATTATTTTAAATTATGATTTTAATTCTTTTTTGTTTAAATATTTATTAAATGCTTTAAAAAGCATTTGTTGTTTTCAATTCTATCATTTTGTATTTATTAGTTATGTTAGGAACTTAAGATGACATTTTAAGTATCTATATAAATTATGATTTTAAATACATTTTCCCTTCAAACCTGGCGTGGATGACTACTCGAACATGCTACGTTGAACATGGTGTTTTTTGGACATTTTTGAAATGACCCCAATATTTGCGAGCAGGTGGCATGCCCATGGTAGGCATCCATGCCCCCAATATTTTTTCAGTGGCCTTGTATGACCAATTCAAGGCACCAATCCAAGTTGCTTAGGTTTTCGACAAGTTTTGCATTTTCTAAAGTTTTCTCGGTCAAAAAAGTTCGATTAATGGCTAGATGTGTCGCAACTTGCATATGGTGTCGTAAGTAGTTCAAACCTGCTATGGATGCCTACCATGGGCATGTCCACCTAGTGGCAATAGTTGTGGTAATTTCAAGGATGTCCATGAAAACACCATGTTCAACGGAGGGTTTTCAGGTTGGCCAGAAGGATATGTCAAAGACCAAGTTGTTTTTCGACATCCTTGAAATGACCCTAATTTTTTCATGGGCTCATTTGACCAATTCAAGGCACCATGACAAGTTGTTTTGGTTTTCGACAAGTTTTGTATTTTTCTAGAGTTTCCTCGGTAAGAAAATGCAGAAAAAAAAGGCTGGACGTGTCGCAACTTGCATACGGTGTCGGAAATTGTTCAAATCTGGCATGGATGCCTATAAGGGGCATGCCCACCTAGTGGCAAAAGTTGGGATCATTTCAAGGATGTACAAAAATAGACCATTTTAAACGAAGTGTGTTCTGGCGGCCAGAAGGCTCCGTCTAAGAGCATGTTATTTCTCAACATCCTTGAAATTACTCCAATTTTTTCAACGGCCTCGTATGACCAATTCAAGGCATCATGACAAGATGTTAGGGTTTTTTACAAGTTTAGCATTTCTTGGAGTTTTCTCGGTGAAAAAATGACAATTAATGACAGAACATGTCGCAACGTGCATACGGTGTCGGAATGAAGGAAATATGCCCTAGAGGCAGTAATAAAGTTATTATTTATTTCCTTAATTCATGATAAATGTTTATTATTCATGCTAGAATTGTATTAAGCAGAAACTTAGTCCATGTGTGAATACATAGACAAAACTTATAGTCCCTAGTATGCCTCTACTTGACTAGCTCGTTAATAAAAGATGGTTATGTTTCCTAACCATAGACATGTGTTGCCATTTGATGAACGTGATCACATCATTAGGAGAATGATGTGATGGACATGACCCATCCGTTAGCTTAGCATTATGATCATGTCAGTTTTATTGCTACTGATTTCTCCATGACTTATACAAGTTCCTCATACTATGAGATTATGCAACTCCCGAATACCGGAGGAACATCGGACGTAAGTCTCGAAATACCGAGCATTATACAAGTTCCTCATAATACTGGAGCATTATGATCGTGACGAGGAGTCTCGAAGTGGTCGAGAGTAAAGATCGATATATTGGAAGGCTATATTCGGACATCGGAAAGGTTCCGAGTGATTCAAGTATTTTTCGGAGTACCGGAGAGTTACGAGAATTCGCCGGGGGAAGTAGTGGGCCTTAATGGGCCATACGGGAAAGGAGAGAAGGGCCTCAAGGGGTGGGCCCCCCCCATGGCAAGTTCGGATTGGACTAGGGAGGGGCGGCGCCCCCCTCTCTTTCCTTCTCCCTCTCCTACTCCTTCCCTCTCTCCCCTCTTGGAAAAGGAAGGGGACTCCAACTAGGACTGGGAATCCTAGTTGGACTCCCCCTATAGGCGCGCCCCTCCTAGACCGGCCTCCTCCTCCTCCTTCCTTTATATACGTGGCCAGGGGGCACCCCGTAGACACACAAGTTGATCTTTTAGCCGTGTGCGGTGCCCCCCTCCACAGTTACACACCTCGATCATACCGTTGCGGAGCTTAGGTGAAGCCCGACACCGGTAGCATAATCTTCACCGTCGCCATGCCGCCGTGCTGACGAAACTCACCCTCAGCCTCAACTGGATCAAGAGCACGAGGGACGTCATCGAGCTGAACGTGTGCTGAACGTGGAGGTGTCGTACGTTCGATACTTGGATCATTGAATCACGAAGATGTTCGACTACATCAACAGCGTTGTTGAAACGCTTCCCCTTTCGGTCTATGAGAGTACATGGACACACTCTCCTGTCTCGTTGCTATACATCACCTACATAGATCTTGCGTGATCGTTGGAATTTTTTTGAAATTACCGCGTTCCCCAACAGTGGCATCCGAGCCAGGTCTGTGCGTAGATGTTATATACACGAGTAGAACACAAAGAGTTGTGGGCGATAATAGTCATACTGCTTATCAGCATGTCATACTTTGATTCGACGGTATTGTTGGATGAAGTGGCTTAGATCGACATTATGCGTACACTTACGCGAGACTGGTTCTACCGACGTGCTTTGCCCATAGGTGGCCGGTGAGTGTCTGTTTCTCCAACTTTAGTTGAATCGAGTGTGGCTACGCCCGGTCCTTGTTGAAGGTTAAAACAGCACACTTGACGAAAAATCATTGTGGTTTTGATGCGTAGGTAAGAACGGTTCTTGCTAGAAGCCCGTAGCAGCCACGTAAAACTTGCAACAACAAAGTAGAGGACGTCTAACTTGTTTTTGCAGGGCTTGCTGTGATGTGATATGGTCAAGGCATGATGTGATATAAATTGTTGTATGAGATGATCATGTTTTGTGACAAAGTTATCGGCAACTGGCAGGAGCCATATGGTTATCGCTTTATTGTATGCAATGCAATTGCCATGTAATTGTTTTACTTTATCACTAAGCGGTAGCGATAGTCGTAGTAACAATAGTTGGCGAGACGACAACGATGCTATGATGGAGATCAAAGTGTCGCGCCGGTGACGTTGGAGATCATGACGATGCTTCGGTGATGGAGGTCATGAGCACAAGATGATGATGGCCATATCATGTCACATATTTATATTGCATGTGATGTTTATCCTTTATGCATCTTATTTTGCTTAGAACGTCGGTAGCATTATAAGATGATCCCTTACTAAATTTCAAGGTACAAGTGTTCTCTCTGAGTATGCACCGTTGCTACAGTTCGTCGTGCCGAGACACCACGTGATGATTGATACATCTCCAACGTATCTACAATTTTTGATTGTTCCATGCTATTATATTACTTGTTTTGGATGTTTATGGGCTTTACTATACACTAACCTACTAACCAGAGGCCCGACCCAAATTGCTGTTTTCTTGCCTATTTCAGTGTTTCGAAGAAAAGGAATATCAAACGGAGTCCAAAAGGAATGAAACCTTCGGGAGAGTTTATTTTGGAATGGAAGAAATCCAGGAGACTTGGAGTATACGTCAGGGAAGCAACAAGGAAGCCACGAGGCAGGGAGGCGCGCCCTACCCCCTGGGTGCGCCCCCACCCTCGTGGGCCCCTCGTGGCTCCCTTGACCGACTTCTTTCGCCTATATATGTCCATATACCCTAAAAACATCGGGGAGCACAATAGATCGGGAGTTCTGCCGCCGGAAGCCTCTGTAGCCACCAAAAACCAATCGGGACCCTGTTCCGGCACCCTTCCGGAGGGGGGGATCCCTCACCGGTGGCCATCTTCATCATCCAGGCGCTCTCCATGACGAGGAGGGAGTAGTTCACCCTCGGGGATGAGGGTATGTACCAGTAGCTATGTGTTTGATCTCTCTCTCTCTCTCTCTCTCTCTCTCTCTCTCTCTCTCTCTCTCTCTCTCTCTCTCTCGTGTTCTTGAGGTGATACGGTCTTGATGTATCACGAGCTTTGCTATTATAGTTGGATCTTATGATGTTTCTCCCCCTCTACTCTCTTGTGATGAATTGAGTTTCCCTTTGAAGTTATCTTATCGGATTGAGTCTTTAAGGATTTGAGAACACTTGATGTATGTCTTGTCGTGCTTATCTGTGGTGACAATGGGATACTCACGTGATCTACTTAATGTATGTTTTGGTGATCAACTTGCGGGCTCAATGAACTTATGCATAGGGGTTGGCACACGTTTTCTTCTTGACTCTCCGGTAGAAACTTTTGGGCACTCTTTGAAGTACTTTGTGTTGGTTGAATAGATGAATCTGAGATTGTGTGATGCATATCGTATAATCATGCCCACGGATACTTGAGGTGACACTGGAGTATCTAGGAGACATTAGGGTTTTGGTTGATTTGTGTCTTAAGGTGTTATTCTAGTACGAACTCTATGATAGATCGAACGGAAAGAATAGCTTCGTGTTATTTTACTAAGGACTCTTGAATAGATCGATCAGAAAGGATAAGTTTGAGGTGGTTTCGTACCCTACCATAATCTCTTCGTTTGTTCTCCGCTATTGGTGACTTTGGAGTGACTCTTTGTTGCATGTTGAGGGATAGTTATATGATCCAGTTATGTTATTATTGTTGAGAGAACTTGCACTAGTGAAAGTATGAACCCTAGGCCTTGTTTCCTAGCATTGCAATACCGTTTGTGCTCACTTTTATCATTACTTACCTTGCTATTTTTATATTTTCAGATTACAAAAACCTATATCTACCATCCATGTTGCACTTGTATCACCATCTCTTTGCTGAACTAGTGCACCTATACAATTTGCCATTGTATTGGGTGTGTTGGGGACACAAGAGACTCTTTGTTATTTGGTTGCAGGGTTGTTTGAGAGAGACCATCTTCATCCTACACCTCCCACGGATTGATAAACCTTAGGTCATCCACTTGAGGGAAATTTGCTACTGTCCTACAAATCTCTGCACTTGGAGGCCCAACAACGTCTACAAGAAGAAGGTTGTGTAGTAGACATCAATGATCAGGTGTGATAAGCTCTATGTTCACATACAACGGGTGCAAGCCAGTTTTGCACACGCAAAATACTCGGGTTAAACTTGACAAGCCTAGCATATGCAGATATGGCCTCGGAACACTGAGACCGAAAGGTCGAGCGTGAATCATATACACTACAAAAAAAAGACACATCCGTGACATTTTGGGCCGAACATTTTTTTTCTGTCATACTTATGACACTTCTATGACGATAATTGTGACAAAACCCGGCATCATCATAGATGTGGTGGGCTCCTACTTCTATGAAAAAAAATCATGACAGAAAATGGGCTTTTTGTCCTGGGCGGGCAGGAGACGCAGCTGCATGACATTCTTTGGGCCGTCCATGACGGAAAAAACCATGGTAGAAGCGAGGGCGAGGAAAATTTTGGGGAGTTCCCGGTTACGGTGGGTGCTTGGGGGCCGAGCGATGCGTGTTTCTCTCGTACACGTACGCGCGTGCGAGGCGTTGGGCTCTAACTAAACCCGAGCGAGGCGTCGCCTAACTGAACCCGAGTGATTGCACTGCAGGCTACGCGTTACTGAACCCGAGCGATCGAGCGATTCCTTCGCTACTGCTGCTAACTGAAGCCGATCGATGCTGCCTCTGGATGAATAGTGAGCGTTGCAGGGGGCGTGGATGAACCGTCAGCGTTGCGGGGGGGGGGGGGGTGGAGGAACAGGGCCCGGGGGTGTGGCCTCTGGATGAACAGGATCCCGAGCGATCGAGCGATTCCTTCGCTACTGCTGCTAACTGCCGCCGATCGATGCTGCCTCCGGATGAATAGTGAGCGATGCAGGGGGCGTGGATGAACCGTCAGCGTTGCGGGGGGGGGGGGGGTGGAGGAACAGGGCCCGGGGGTGTGGCCTCTGGATGAACAGGATCCCGAGCGATCGAGCGATTCCTTCGCTACTGCTGCTAACTGCCGCCGATCGATGCTGCCTCCGGATGAATAGTGAGCGATGCAGGGGGCGTGGATGAACCGTCAGCGTTGCGGGGGGGGGGGGCGCGGGGGGGGGGGGGGGTGAGGGGGGGGTGGGATGAACAGTGAGCGGTGGGGGTGGATGAACAGGACCCCGTGGTGTTGCCTCTGGATGAACAGGATCCCGATCGATCGAGCCGGTTGGGGCTGGATGAACAGTACCCCGTGGAGGGCTGGATGAACAGTAGACGGTGGAGGGGTGGATGAAGAGTAGCCCGTGGAGGGGTGGTTGAACAGGAGCCCGTGGAGAGGGGTGGTTGAACAGTAGCCAGTGGAGTAGCGCGCGGTGGAGGCTGGATGAACAGGAGCCCGTGGATGAACAGTCGCAGGTGGAGGCTGGAGGAGGTCGAGGTGGATGAACAGTAGCCCGTGGAGGCTTGAGGAGGTCGACGGTGGAGATGAACAGTATCCCGTGGAGTCTCGTTTTGCGGTACGCCACACCCCTCCCGATGAACAGGACCCCGTTTCGACCGTAGCGCTCCAACACAAGTCCGTTTCCTCCATTTTGTGGTACGCCACACCCCTCCCGATCAACAGGACCCCGTTTCGACCGTAGGAGGTCCAACACAAGTCCGTTTCCTCCGTTTTGCGGTACGCGAGACCCCTCCCGAGAACAGGATCCCATTTCAAACGTGGCCTGTCGAACACAAGGTCGTTTCCTCCGTTCTGCGGTACGCCATGCCTCGTTTCCATCGCCTGTTCCGTCCAAGCCGGTTGGCTCCCACGCGTTCTGTTGCCTCCCATGAACACAACGCATTCCGTTGCCTCCCGATGAACACGACGCATTCCGTTGCCTCAACATGAACACGACGCCGACGCAGTTTCTCCGTTCTGACCCAGCCATGTACTCGAGCCCTGGCCGTACGTATGCGCGAGTATGCATTCGAGACCCCACCCGTATGTACATGCGTGGCCGTATTTACTTTCTTGTACCCTGGCCATTGTACGTACGTGTACATGCTACGTGCGCGCCTCTACATCGACCATTATGTACATACACATTCGCGACCAGAATGACAACGCTACGTACGCTTCGACCAGGTGGGTCCCGACTGTCAGGCACTTCCTTATGTGCGAAGATGTAGCTGGTGGGTCCCAGCAGTCAGGGGGGTGAATCGTTTTTTTGCCCGGACGCACTTCCTTGCGTGTGAAGATGTAGCTGGTGGGTCCGAGCAGTTAAGGGGGAAACGTTTTTTTTTCATGAAATAGGGTGGCCCATCCGGTGGGTCCCTGCTGTCTGGTGGAGGAATAATTATTTTGCGCGTAATAAGGAGGCACTTCCTTGCGGCCTTCGTGGACCCAGCTGTCAGTCTCTCCACGTACAGTACTCTTCCGATGGAAGTTGTTCCTTGACCACGTTAACCACGCCGCTCCGAGAGCACCAGGGCGGTGGACAACAGTGAGGCCTAGGAAGGGGACGATGAGGAGCCGAGGAAGACGCGGCAGTGGAAGCCCGCGCGGAGAGGAGTACGAGGGTTCATTGGTTCGGCTGCGGTGTGAGGTTGCTGCTGCCGCCGAATAAACAGGGGATGTAGGTGAGTAGAGGGATGGCCTGGCCAGGGGTGGGAGTAGTAGGGGGCGGTGAGGCCTCCGCGGCATCACAGCCGGCCACGGGAGGCAGGAGCACGCGACACGACCGGCGCTGGTTTGGGCGGCTGGAGCAAGAAGACCAGAGGTTGAAGAAGCACTACGGCTGTTGGATGGACATCGTACGGTCACTGGAGCTAGAATCGTTCATATTGACTAAGTTGACAAAGCCCTCCGTCCCTGTCAACTTAGTTGGCCCACAAGTCATCCTCCTACTATGGTGGGTCCCAGCTAGCAGGGGGTATTCATTTTTTTTGTGCGTAATAAGGAGGCACTTCCTTGCGTGCGAAGATATAGCTGGTGGGTCCGACCTGTCAGCGGGGGTAACATTTTTTTCGCGAAATACAGAGGACCTTCCGGTGGGTCCCAGCTGTCAGGTGGAGAAATCATTATTTTGCGCATAATAAGGAGGCATTTCCTTGTGTGCGGCCGTGGACCCAGCCGTCAGCCTCTTCACGTACAGTCCACGTTCGATGGATGTCGTTCGTTGACCACGTTGACCAGGCCGCACCGAGAGCACCATGGCGGTGGACGACGGCGAGGCCTAGGAAGGAACGACACTGAGCCGGGGAAGACTCGACAATGGTTGCCCACGCGGTGGGGAGTACGAGGGTTTACTGGTCCGGCTGCCGTCGCGGGAAAATAACAGGAGTTGTGGGTGAGTAGAGGAATGGCCTGGCCAGCAATGAAGTAGGGTGGGGCGGTGTGGCCTATGCGGCAGCACAGCCGGCCACGGGAGGCGGGAGCAGGCAGTCCCACCGACGCTGGTTTGGGCGGCTGGAGCAAGAAGATCAGATATTGAAGAAGCAGCACGGCCGTTGGATTAACATCCAACGGTCACTGCTGCTAGAATCGTTTGTGGACTAAGTTGACAAAGCCAAAGTACACATCAACCTAGTAGACCCACAAGTCAGCCTCCAAATATGTCTCAAACATCATACAACCCGAAATTTCTAGCCAGATTCAAATTAATTTTTAAAAATCTAAATATACCTTAATTTAAATTCAATGAAATTTTACCCGCACAAAAACAATGAAATTTAAAATATCAAAATCCGAAAGAAAATAGTATTTTGGAACTAATTGCCTGTTTGCTGTATTTTTTCATTTTACAGCCCATTTATTATTACTTATAGCCCATTTCTTATTACTTATAGCCCATCTTCTGGGCAAAATGCATCCCTCCTCGTCTTGAAAGATTTCCGGCCTAGCAGGGTGTAGAAAAGCAAGTAGGCCTACGTTGGTTATTCTGCAAAAAACAAAATAGCTGGCTAGCCATTTTCAGAAAAGAAAAAAAAACAAACTAGGCTAGTCATGTGTTAAACATATGAAATAAAAGACTGGGCTAGATGGGCCATGGGTCCTACACAACCCAGTTGATACCCTTCTCCGTCCCGAAAAAACAAAATTACCGCGCGCGCTGCTGGGTCCCTACTGTCATCCTCACCATGTACAGTCATCTCCTTATTCCTCTCGGTTGTTGACCATGTTGACAACACCGGAGGGCGGCACTGCGGCGAGCGAACCAAGGCAGAGGACGATGGTGAGGCCTCGGCCGGGAACGAACATGAGCCGGGGAAGATGCGCAGAGTTTTAGGGTGTGATGTGGCCATGATGCATGCGCGGCAGCACAACCAGCCGTGGGAGGCGGGAGCAGGCGGTCCAGCCGGCGCTGGTTTGGCTTTGGCGGCTCGAGGAAGAAGAGACTGAAGAAACACGACAGACGTTGAATGTCAATCCAACGGTCAAGGTTGGCACAATCGTTTGTTGACTAAGCCGACACCAAGTAGCATACTTTTTTATATATAGGAAGAAAATAAAAACTGGGCTCGTTAGCCTGATAACATATCCAAAACTGCGACTGTTCGATCTTGTGTCGCAACTAAAACTGCGAGGAAAATGCGTTCGTCTGCCGTCCTCCTCCCAGGGAACGTTCGCCACATAAGTGACTAGCACCCTTGGTTTTCAACCGAGAGGTCTTGGGTTCGAGTCCCAGGAACTCTCAATTGTGTCCTTCTTCCTTCCTCGCAAAAAAAGGGAAAGAAAATCAAAGACTTGGGAAGGCGTACAGAACAAGCTAGTGTACCAGTAAAGAGACGTTGCCAAGTTTTAGAAAAAAGAGAGATGTGGTCCTGTAGCTGGTTCGAATCCAAACCTATAATATGACTATATATGGTGCTATGCTACTCTGCAAGTAATGAAACTGACATATCCAACGTTCGCTTCTCCTCTTCTCTACTTACTCTGCCTAGCATCAGAAGCTCTGGCCGCAGCAACAATGTCCGCTGGCTGCTCGTCCACCTTCTCTTCAGCAGGCAACAACCAGATATGCGCCAAGTCGCCACCCATACTATCGCCTGTGGGTCTCATCACACCCCCGCCGGCACGCGCACCGCAGCCGATTGCTCATCACAACCCCTGTCGTTGGTGTGGTGCCACTACTGCAAATCACACAGAGTCATCCGTCGCGTCTCAACCACAATCCTCAACCCTGGCCGAGTCTTCTATAAATGCCCGAATCATGGGGTAATAATATGTTTAAGTGTTGTTCTGCTGCTTTCAGTTGCTGATTTTTTTAATAGTTTGGTTGATGATCTTCCAATTTGATTCGTGCAGAAAAGGGAAGATTCGTGTGATTTGTATTTCTGGGAAGTTGCTGATGTGGGGGAATGCAACTACGCTGATTATTTGGTTAGCCGAGGAATCCCATTACCAACAGGTTGGGGTGTTGGACAAGTAACTGAAGGAACGATAGAAGAGGAAGATGCAGAGCAGAAGGTTAAAGATGCAGTTCCTCTGATCATGGCCAAGCAACAGTTGCTGAACAGTCTTGACAGCAATGAGGAGATGAAAGAGCTTGTGAAGATAAATGGCAAAATCGATCTGCTCTGTAGGATGATTGTCTCTTTATTTGCAGTGTATGTAGCACTCGTGATGTATTCAGTGGCTATGACATGAGCACTTTGTTGAAACTAGTAATGAATGAAACCTGTGTAGCAGGCTGGGCGTAGTGTTGTGAACATCTAATGATTTCTATTAATGGAAATCAGGGGATATCCCCTTTTGCTCATAAATAAATAAATAGCAGAGGCACTGTTGGGTCAGCTTTGTTCTCATTCGAAGACGTCGAGCAAATTGCAGTCCAACAACAAACTATGTCATCAAATTCAAGTTTCACAGCCAAATATGAGTAGAACTAAACAACAATGTCATCATGTTTTAGTTGTCATACAATCACCAAACACAAATCAGCATACATAACAAGTGATGTTCTCACAACAAAATACTAAACAACATGTTCATCAGGTTTCAGTTGTCATAGCAAACACAATTTCACATAGTAGATAAAAAAAGTCATCTGACAGGCAAATACGACAAAAGCAATGTAATCATCATCCGCAGCAGCAGCGTCAACATCTTCGCCATGTGTATTAGTCTGAATCATAATTCTCCACAGTGTCATCTTCTTCTTCGTCCTCAACGTCCTCGAACGTTGGCTTCTTCTTGATCAACTCTTGTATGTCCACAACACGGCAGGCAATCTTTTCGCCGACATCATTGACGTGATGGTTCTCAAAGGTATTAGGAACATCTGTGTTATCTTGTACATCAGGAGCAGTGTAAGCATCATCTTGTTGTGCAACTTCATTAAACGAATTCCTCTGCTCAAACCTTTGCAATACTCTCCAGTCATCGCTACGTGCAAATGTGTCTTCTAAGAAAAATATCTGTGTTGCTTGATTTGCCAAAATAAAAGGCTCGTTGGTCTGGTACGCCGCCTTGACATTGATGGATTTGAAATAATCATCAGCTCTTGGTTTTGCGATCCTGGAAAACAGGTTATACCAACGACGGCACAACAGAACCACACATCAATGATCCTCGAAACTGGAGATATATTGCAAGTGAACAATGTCTGTTATGTTAGCATACATTTCAGTTATCTCTTTGTCATACGTATCCGTGCTCATGATGGCACTGTTTTGTGTCTTCCTGCCTTTGTCTCGTGCAAGGATGTTGTAGCGCACATCTCTAACAATGCAAGATTCATAATGTCTTACCCGAGTATCAGGACCCATTGCTAGTGAGTAAAGGGCATCATCAACTGCCTGCCCATCCTCCCGCATCTTCTTAACCTATGGTTAGAAAATAGACAAGCTGATCATCTTATGTACTCAATATATTAAAAAAGCTGACAGTGCAATTCAAAAGCTTACATGGCTCTTGAACCATTTCGCAAATCCTTCCATAACCAGTTTGTCAATGTTTCTTGGATTTTGCGGCAGTAACTCCTTTTTGTAGATGCTGCACAACATAGTGATCGCGTCAAACATCTAAATATATAAGAATGTGCTGCAAGTTTAGTAGATTATGATGTATAAGCTGCAGTACTTAGCACTTACTTGATATAAGGTAGTATCTCAGGACAGTTATTCAACACATACCTAACCATTTTGTCCAAATCTTTAGGTTTGTCCTCTTGTCGACTCTTCCCTGTAACTCGAACAGAATAATCGAAAACATTGAGCCCGGGATTGTCTTCACCCACCTCTTTGCTAAGCTGATAAGCTGTTTCAATGTATTTTGAGCAGAATGTCAATGCTTTTGTAGCAATGTAGGCCTCTGCAATGGAACCCTCGGGTCGAGCTCTGTTCCTAACATAGCCCTTGAAAGTGCCTAGCCGCCTTTCAATAGGGTACATCCAGCCATACTGTACTGGACCTCTAAGTAGTGCCTCATCAGGTAGATGAACAACCAAATGCACCATCACATCAAAGAAGGCTGGAGGATATATCTTCTCAAGGTCGCATAGGATAGTTGGTATGTTGTCTCTAAGACGCTGCAAAGCATCTATCCTGATATTTCTACTATAGAGTTCCCTGAAGAATTGTCCCAACTCTGCAACTGCTCTGTATAAGTCAGGGCAGCCCAATCCTCTAAGGATAACAGGTAAAACCCTTTGAAGTAGGACGTGGCAGTCATGAGTTTTCAACCCTTGTACCTTGTTTCCATCTGTGCTGACTCTCCTTTCAGGGCTGGAAGCAAATCCATGTGCGAATCTCACACGTGACAGGACCTTGCAGAATTCTTTTCTTTTTACCTTGTCCAAGACGTACACAGCTGGTGCCATATCCCGTGGTTTACCTTCATCTTGCACCTGCAAATCCTGTCTGATACCCAGGTGTGTCAAACCAATCCTAGATTTCAAGGTATCTTTCGTCTTGCCTTCAATATTAAGAAGTGTGCCGATAATGCTGTCACATATATTTTTCTCGATGTGCATCACATCAAGATTATGCCGCAGATCCAAATCTTTCCAATACTCCAAGTCCCACAAAGTGGACCTGCGGGTAAACAATAATCTCTCTTTTTCCCTGCCATGCTTCCTTTTCCCGCTACCATTACCAGGATGGTTTCCTGGTGTAATATGCCCGACCTTGTCTAATTCCACTTGCAACTCATCGGCGGTGAGCCTCTTTGGCGCATCACGGTTTTCATGCTTTCTGATACGTCTCCAACGTATCTATAATTTTTTATTGCTCCATGCTACTTTATCTACCGTTCTGGACTATATTGGGCTTTATTTTCCACTTTTATATTATTTTTGGGACTAACCTATTAACCGGAGGCCCAGCCCAGAATTGCTGTTTTTTTGCCTATTTCAGTGTTTCGAAGAAACGGA
The DNA here is from genome assembly GCA_904067115.1 of Aegilops sharonensis. Lineage (NCBI taxonomy): Eukaryota > Viridiplantae > Streptophyta > Magnoliopsida > Poales > Poaceae > Aegilops > Aegilops sharonensis. The sequence goes on from LR880968.1 coordinate 928,478,343, forward strand.
ATATCAAACGGAGTCCAAACGGAATGAAACCTTCGGGAACGTGATTTTCTCACCGAACGTGATCCAGGAGACTTGGACCCTACTCCAAGAAGTAACAGAGGCGGTCACGAGGGTGGGGGGCGCGCCCCCTGCCTCGTGGGCCCCCTGTTGCTCCACCGACGTACTCCTTCCTCCTATATATACCTACGTACCCCCAAACGATCAGAACAGGAGCCAAAAATCTAATTCCACCGCCGTAACTTTCTGTATCCACGAGATCCCATCTTGGGGCCTATTCCGGAGCTCCGCCGAAGGGGGCATCCACCACGGAGGGCTTCTACATCATCACCATAGACCCTCCGATGAAGTGTGAGTAGTTTACTTTAGACCTTCGGGTCCATAGCTAGTAGCTAGATGGCTTCTTCTCTCTTTTTGGATCTCAATACAATGTTCTCCCCCTCTCTCGTGGAGATCTATTCGATGTAATCTTCTTTTTGCGGTGTTTTTGTTGAGACCGATGAATTGTGGGTTTATGATCAAGATTATCTATGAACAATATTTGAATCTTCTCTGAATTCTTTTATGTATGATTGGTTATCTTTGCAAGTCTCTTCGAATTATCCGTTTGGTTTGGCCAACTAGATTGGTAGTTCTTGCAATGGGAGAAGTGCTTAGCTTTGGGTTCAATCTTGCAGTGTCCTTTCCCAGTGATAGAAGGGGCAGCAAGGCACATATTGTATTGTTGCCATCGAGGATAACAAGATGGGTTTTATATCATATTGCACGAGTTTATCCCTCTACATCATGTCATCTTGCTTAAGGCGTTACTCTATTTTTAACTTAATACTCTAGATGCATGCTGGATAGCGGTCGATGAGTGGAGTAATAGTAGTAGATGCAGGCAGGAGTCGGTCTAGTTGTCTCGGACGTGATGCCTATATACATGATCATACCTAGATATTCTCATAACTATGCTCAATTCTGTCAATTGCTCAACAATAATTTGTTCACCCACCGTAGAATACTTATGCTCTTGAGAGAAGCCACTAGTGAAACCTATGGCCCCCGGGTCTATTCTCATCATATCAATCTCCATTACTTTAATACTTGCTATGTTTTTACTTTGCCTTTTACTTTTCACTTTGCATCTCTATACCAAAAATACCAAAAATATTATTTATCATCTCTATTAGATCTCACTCTCGTAAGTGACCGTGAAGGGATTGACAACCCCTAATCGCGTTGGTTGCGAGGAGCTATTGTTTTGTGCAGGTACGAGGGACTTGTGCGTAGCCTCCTACTGGATTGTTACCTTGGTTCTCAAAAACCGAGGGAAATACTTACGGTACTTTGCTACATCATCCTCTCCTCTTCGGGGAAATCCAACGCAGTGCTCAAGAGGTAGCAAGAAGAATTTCTGGCGCTGTTGCCGGGGAGGCTTACGCAAGAGCAAGTCAAGACTTGGACTCCTAACAACAAGCCACTTCTGGCACCATTAAAGTCTACATACCAAGTACCCATCACAATCCCTATCTCCCGCATTACATTATTTGCCATTTGCCTCTCGTTTTCCTCTCCCCCACTTCACCCTTGCCGTTTTATTCGCCCTCTCTTTCCCAATCTCCTCCTCTTTTTCCCGTTTTCCTTTTCCTCGTCCGCTTGTTTGCTCGTGTGTAAGTTTGCTTGCTTGTCGTTATGTCTGAAATTGGGGAAATTATTGCCGATATGGGCGATAATAATATCACAGAAAATTCTGAAGCTCCTGCTGAAGAACCCCCTACCTATCATGCAAAAAGATTTCGAATCGGTAGTGGTAATATTATTGGATAAGGAGTTATTCAAGATTTCTTTACTTGTGATGGTGCTTTGCCCTCTATGGGTGGTTCTATTCTCCATAGAACTAGTAGCCTTGCGGACGCTATTGCCATGCTTATCGTTGAACTTGAAAGGCAATTTATGCATATGCACCCTTCTATACAAATAATTTTCCTAGAATTTTCTAATATTGAACACTCCTCTGTTAAGCGTGCCGCTACAATCTTTTTGGCTCATGAATTCAGATTTATAATAAAAGAAGCCAAAGAAATCTTTGCGCATTATAGGGTGGACGCCGGCCGTCCTCCCATAGAATCTATCCTTTTTGATCAATAAGAAATAATGCGTTTTCAATCTATCGACTATGTTGCTTTCAATGAAAATCTTAGAAAAAAGGTGCCTACCAATATTTTAATTGATAGAATCTCTGAATTTAATGATGATTTGGCTATCCGAAATAATGATCTAGGATGCTCTCTTGAGTATAGGCTCACCAAGTTCTGTCAGAAGAACGCTTATAATGATGAATTGGTTGTGCAATACGAAGGGCCGAAAGAGGAACCTATACCTCCTAAAATTGATCTTGGGGACTTTTGTCCTATTAAATTTAGCCCTTTTGATTACTTTTGCTTGCCTCAAAGAAAACTTGCAGCCGAACGTAGAGAATATGAAATGAGTTTCACCGATCTATCTTATTACTACGGCACTACCTAGATCTATCCTTGCTTTTATGCCTAGCTAGGGGCGTTAAACGATAGCGCTTGTTGGGAGGCAACCAAATTTTATTTTTAGTTTTTTAGTTTTTGCTTCTGTTTAGGAATAAATAATCCATCTAGCCTCTGTTTAGATGTGGTTTTATGTTTTAATTAGTGTTTGTGCCAAGCTAGACCTATTGGATCTTCTTGGATGATAGTTATTTGATCTTGCTGTAATTTCCAGAAACATTGCGCTCAGTGCCCAAATTATTAAAAATCACCAGAACGTGATAAAATACTGATTCCAATTGCTGATGATCAATAAAAAAAAATTCTAGGTCGTCTAATTTTGGTAGATTTTTTGGTGTTCCAAAAGTTTGCGTTAGTTACAGATTACTACAGACTGTTCTGTTTTTGACAGATTCTGTTTTTCGTGTGTAGTTTGCTTATTTTGATGAATCTATGGCTAGTAAAATAGTTTATAATCCATAGAGAAGTTGGAATACAGTAGGTTTATAACCAATATAAATAAATAATGAGTTCATTACAGTACCTTAAAGTAGTCTTTTGTTTTCTTTCTCTAACGGAGCTCACGAGATTTCTATTGAGTTTTGTGTTGTGAAGTTTTCGAGTTTTGGGTTAATTCTTTTGATGGATTATGGAACAAGGAGTGGCAAGAGCCTAAACTTGGGGATGCCCACGGCACCCCCAATATAATCCAAGGACACCAAAAAGTCAAATCTTGGGGATGCCCCGGAAGGCATCCCCTCTTTCGTCTACTTCCATCGGTAATTTACTTGGAGCTATATTTTTATTCACCACATGATATGTGTTTTGCTTGGAGCATCTTGTATTATTTGCGTCTTTGCTTGTTAGTTTACCACAATCATCCTTGCTGTACACACCTTTTGAGAGAGACATACATGAATTGGAATTTGATAGAATACTCTATGTGCTTCACTTATATCTTTTGAGCTTGATAGTTTTGCTCATAGTGCTTCACTTATATCTTTTGAGCGTGATAATCTTTGCTCTAGTGCTTCACTTAGATCTTTTAGAGCACGGTGGTGGATTTGTTTTAAATAAACTATTGATCTCTCATGCTTCACTTAGATTATTTTGAGAGTCGGTAATAGCATGGTAATTTGCTTAAATATCAATATACTTGGTTTTCAAGACATGTGAAACTTTCTTTTGAGTGCGTTGAATACTAAGAAAAGTTTGATGCTTGATAATTGTTTTGAGATATGAAGATGGTGATATTAGAGTCATGCTAGTTGAGTAGTTGTGAATTTAAAGAATACTTGTGTTGAAGTTTGAGATTCCTGTAGCATGCACGTATGGTGAACCGTTATGTGATGAACTCGGGGCATGATTTATTTATTGATTGTCTTCCTTATGAGTGGCGGTCGGGGACGAGCGATGGTCTTTTCCTACCAATCTATCCCCCTAGGAGCACGCGTGTAATACTTTGCTTTGATAACTTCTAGATTTTTGCAATAAGTATATGAGTTCTTTATGACTAATGTTGAGTCCACGGATTATACACACTTTTTCCCATCCTTCCACCATTGATAGCCTCTCTAATACCACGCACTTTTTGCCGGTATCATACACCCACCATATATCTTCCTCAAAATAGCCACCATACCTACCTATCATGGCATTTCCATAGCCATTCCGAGATATATTGCCATGCAACTTTCCACCGTTCCGTTTATTATGACACGCTCCATCATTGTCATATTGCTAGCATGATCATGTAGTTGACATCGTATTTGTGGCAAAGCCACCTTTCATAATTCTTTCATACATGTCACTCTTGTTTCATTGCATATCCCGGTACACCGCCGGAGGCATTCATATAGAGTCATACTTTGTTCTAAGAATCGAGTTGTAATTGTTGATTTGTAAGAAAAATAAAAGTGTGATGATCATCATTCTTTAGAGCATTGTCCCAAGTGAGGAAAGGATGATGGAGACTATGATTCCCCCACAAGTCGGTATGAGACTCCGGACGGAAAAAAAATGAAAAAAGAGGCCATAAAAAAATGAGAAAAGGCCCAAATAAAAAATATAAAAAAATGAGAGAAAAAGAGAGAAGGGACAATGCTACTATACTTTTACCACACTTGTGCTTCAAATTAGCACCAAGATCTTCATGATAGAGAGTCTCTCATTTTGTCACTTTCATATACTAGTGGGAATTTTTCATTATAGAACTTGGCTTGTATATTCCAATGATGGGCTTCCTCAAATGCCCTAGGTCTTCGTGAGCAAGCGAGTTGGATGCACACCCACTTAGTTTCTTTTGTTGAGCTTTCATATACTTATAGCTCTAGTGCATCCGTTGCATGGCAATCCCTACTCACTCACATTGATATCTATTGATGGGCATCTCCATAGCCCGGGGAACGTAGTAATTTCAAAATTTCCCTACGCTCACGCAAGATCATGGTGATGGCATAGCAACGAGAGGGGAGAGTATTGTCCACGTACCCTCGTAGACCGTAAGCGGAAGCGTTATGACAACGCGGTTGATGTAGTCGTACGTCTTCACGATCCGACCGATCCAAGTACCGAACGTACGGCACCTCCGAGTTCAGCACACGTTCAGCTCGATGACGATCCCCGGACTCCGATCCAGCAAAGTGTCGGGGATGAGTTCCGTTAGCACGACGGCGTGGTGACGATGATGATGCTCTACCGGCGCAGGGCTTCGCCTAAACTCCGCGACGATATGACCGAGGTGGAATATGGTGGAGGGGGGCACCGCACACGGCTAAGGAACGATCCGTAGATCAACTTGTGTGTTATGGGATGCCCCTCTGCCCCCGTATATAAAGGAGGGAGGGGGAGGTGCGGCCGGCCCCCATGGGGTGCGCCTGGAGGAGTCCTACTCCCACCGGGAGTAGGACTCCCCCTCTTGCCTTGTTGGAGAAGGAAAGGGAGGAGGGGAAAGAGGAAGGGGGGCGCCGCCCCCCCCTCTCCTTGTCCTATTCGGACTAGGGGGGGAGGGGGCGCGCGGCCTGCCCTGGCCGGCCCTCCTCTTCTCCCTCATGGCCCACTAAGGCCCAATATCCCCCGGGTGGGTTCCGGTAACCCCCCGGTGTTCCGGTAAAATCCCGATTTCACCCGGAACCATTCCGATATCCAAATATAGGCTTCCAATATATCAATCTTTATGTTTCGACCATTTCGAGACTCCTCGTCATGTCCGTGATCACATCCGGGACTCCGAACAAACTTCGGTACATCAAAACTTATAAACTCATAATAAAACTGTCATCGCAACGTTAAGCGTGCGGACCCTACGGGTTTGAGAACTATGTAGACATGACCTAGAACTATTCTCGGTCAATAACCAATAGCGGAACCTGGATGCCCATATTGGTTCCTACATATTCTACGAAGATCTTTATCGGTCAAACCGCATAACGACATACGTTGTTCCCTTTGTCATCGGTATGTTACTTGCCCGAGATTCGATCGTCGGTATCCAATACCTAGTTCAATCTCATTACCGGCAAGTCTCTTTACTCGTTCCGTAATACATCATCTCGTAACTAACTTATTAGTTGTAATGCTTGCAAGGCTTATGTGATGTGTATTACCGAGAGGGCCTAGAGATACCTCTCCAACAATCGGAGTGACAAAACCTAATCTCGAAATACGCCAACCCAACATGTAGCTTTGGAGACACCTGTAGTACTCCTTTATAATCACCCAGTTACGTTGTGACGTTTGGTAGCACCCAAAGTGTTCCTCCGATAAACGGGAGTTGCATAATCTCATAGTTACAGGAACATGTATAGGTCATGAAGAAAGCAATAGCAATATACTAAACGATCAAGTGCTAGGCTAACGGAATGGGTCATGTCAATCACATCATTCTCCTAATGATGTGATCCCATTAATCAAATAACAACACATGTCTATGGTTAGGAAACATAACCATCTTTGATTAATGAGCTAGTCAAGTAGAGGCATACTAGTGACTATATGTTTGTCTATGTATTCACACATGTGTCATGTTTCCGGTTAATACAATTCTAGCATGAATAATAAACA
>LR880968.1:928493210-928506481 GCA_904067115.1 Aegilops sharonensis
AATCCCGATTTCACCCGGAACCATTCCGATATCCAAATATAGGCTTCCAATATATCAATCTTTATGTTTCGACCATTTCGAGACTCCTCGTCATGTCCGTGATCACATCCGGGACTCCGAACAAACTTCGGTACATCAAAACTTATAAACTCATAATAAAACTGTCATCGTAACGTTAAGCGTGCGGACCCTACGGGTTCGAGAACTATGTAGACATGACCTAGAACTATTCTCGGTCAATAACCAATAGCGGAACCTGGATGCCCATATTGGTTCCTACATATTCTACGAAGATCTTTATCGGTCAAACCGCATAACGACATACTTTGTTCCCATTGTCATCGGTATGTTACTTGCCCGAGATTCGATCGTCGGTATCCAATACCTAGTTCAATATCGTTACCGGCAAGTCTCTTTACTATTCCGTAATACATCATCTCGTAACTAACTTATTAGTTGTAATGCTTGCAAGGCTTATGTGATGTGTATTACTGAGAGGGCCCAGAGATACCTCTCCGACAATCGGAGTGACAAAACCTAATCTCGAAATACGCTAACCCAACATGTACCTTTGGAGACACCTGTAGTGCTCCTTTATAATCACCCAGTTACGTTGTGACGTTTGGTAGGACCCAAAGTGTTCCTCCGGTAAACGGGAGTTGCATAATCTCATAGTTACAGGAACATGTATAGGTCATAAAGAAAGCAATAGCAATATACTAAACGATCAAGTGCTAGGCTAACGGAATGGGTCATGTCAATCACATCATTCTCCTAATGATGTGATCCCATTAATCAAATAACAACACATGTCTATGGTTAGGAAACATAACCATCTTTGATTAATGAGCTAGTCAAGTAGAGGCATACTAGTGACTATATGTTTGTCTATGTATTCACACATGTGTCATGTTTCCGGTTAATACAATTCTAGCATGAATAATAAACATTTATCATGATATGAGGAAATAAATAATAACTTTATTATTGCCTCTAGGGCATATTTCCTTCACCTAGTTGATGTGAGACTATCTTCTCCCTTTTTGTCTTCTCCACAACCACCATCCTATTCCACATATAGTGCTATATCCATGGCTCACGATCATGTATTGCGTGAAGATTGAAAAAGTTTTGAGAATGTTAAAGTATGAAACAATTGCTTGGCTTGTCATCGGGGTTGTGCATGATTTAAATATTTTGTGTGGGGAAAATGGAGCATAGCCAGACTATATGATTTTGTAGGGATTACTTTCTTTGGCCATGTTATTTTGAGAAGACATAATTGCTTAGTTAGTATGCTTGAAGTATTATTATTTTTATGTCAATATGAACTTTTGTCTTGAATCTTTTGGATCTAAATACTCATACCACAATTAAGAAGATTTTCATTGAAATTATGCCAAAGTATCACTCCGCATCAAGAATTCACTTTTTATCATTTACCTACTCGAGGACGAGCAGGAATTAAGCTTGGGGATGCCTGATACGTCTCCAACGTATCTATAATTTTTGATTGCTCCATGCTACTTTATCTACTGTTTTGGACTATATTGGGCTTTATTTTCCACTTTTATATTATTTTTGGGACTAACCTATTAACCGGAGGCCCAGCCCAGAATTGCTGTTTTTTGCCTAGTTCAGTGTTTCGAAGAAACAGAATATCAAACGGAGTCCAAACGGAATGAAACCTTCGGGAACGTGATTTTATCACCGAACGTGATCCAGGAGACTTGGACCCTACTCCAAGAAGTAACAGAGGCGGTCACGAGTGTGGGGGGCGCCCCCCTAAGGTGCGCCCCCTGCCTCGTGGGCCCCCTGTTGCTCCACCGACATACTCCTTCCTCCTATATATACCTACGTACCCCCAAACGATCAGAACAGGAGCCAAAACCTAATTCCACCGCCGCAACTTTCTGTATCCACGAGATCCCATCTTGGGGCCTGTTCTGGAGCTCCGCCGGAGGGGGCATCCACCACGGAGGGCTTCTACATCATCACCATAGCCCCTCCGATGAAGTGTGAGTAGTTTACTTCAGACCTTCGGGTCCATAGCTAGTAGCTAGATGGCTTCTTCTCTCTTTTTGGATCTCAATACAATTTTCTCCCCCTCTCTCGTGGAGATCTATTCGATGTAATCTTATTTTTGCGGTGTGTTTGTTGAGACCGATGAATTGTGGGTTTATGATCAAGATTATCTATGAACAATATTTGAATCTTCTCTGAATTCTTTTATGTATGATTGGTTGTCTTTGCAAGTCTCTTCGAATTATCCGTTTGGTTTGGCCAACTAGATTGGTAGTTCTTGCAATGGGAGAAGTGCTTAGCTTTGGGTTCAATCCTGCGGTGTCCTTTCCCAGTGACAGAAGGGGCAGCAAGGCACGTATTGTATTGTTGCCATCGAGGATAACAAGATGGGGTTTTTTATCATATTGCATGAATTTATCCCTCTACATCATGTCATCTTGCTTAAGGCGTTACTCTGTTTTTAACTTAATACTCTAGATGCATGCTGGATAGCGGTCGATGAGTGGAGTAATAGTAGTAGATGCAGGCAGGAGTCGGTCTACTTGTCTCGGACGTGATGCCTATATACATGATCATACCTAGATATTCTCATAACTATGCTCAATTCTGTCAATTGCTCAACAGTAATTTGTTCACCCACCGTAGAATACTTATGATCTTGAGAGAAGCCACTAGTGAAACCTATGGCCCCCGGGTCTATTCTCATCATATCAATCTCCATTACTTTAATACTTGCTTTGTTTTTACTTTGCCTTTTACTTTTCACTTTGCATCTCTATACCAAAAATACCAAAAAAATATTATTTATCATCTCTATCAGATCTCACTCTCGTAAGTGACCGTGAAGGGATTGACAACCCCTAATCACGTTGGTTGCGAGGAGCTATTGTTTTGTGCAGGTACGAGGGACTTGTGCATAGCCTCCTACTGGATTGATACCTTGGTTCTCAAAAACTGAGGGAAATACTCAGGGGCGGATCCAGGATGAAAACTGAGAGGGGGCAGAGATGTATAGTGACTTTTTTACGAAAAATGTGTAGAAACTAATGATTAGATCAGTTCAAAAAGTAACAACACAACTACACCAACATATATATTGTGACTGAAAATAATAAATGAAATCGTATATTTTCTAATAATATAATTTCATCACACACATTATTATGACAAGTTTGTTGCAAAGTCGAAGTAAACTAACCATTTAAGACAGTAACTTGAGAAGCAACAATGTGGTGTTCCTAATCTTCTCGAATAAAATTCTAGCCTGCAATTGGCAAGAAAAAAGTACATGTTAGAAACAATGGTGAATATAAAAATTAATTAATAAATAAACCTAAGTCCAGTACCTCCTCCCGTTTCATCGCACGACAATTTTCCCATGGAAGCTTTAAATATCACCTCATTAGGGATGTTATCCAAATTTTCTCTTCTAGAAAGCAAATTAGGCTATGACAAAAACAAATCATCACTCAATGTTGTTACATAAAACATCCTTCCCAAACTACATAGCGAGAAGAATCTCTCAACCGATGGACTATATTTTCCAGTAATTCTAGGTTTAAACTTGGATGCACGAGGCTCATAATTTCCTCATGTAAACTACTTTCTCCTAATTTCTTTATGATGATTTGGATTGAAATCTGCGTAATTATCTTATTTTAGATGGATCCAAAGGAAGCTAAGGAAAAACCATTAGCTGCCGTGTCAATGGCAAAGTTGAGGGAGTAAATAAAATATCATACATGAAGGCAGATCGTCCCTATAGATTTATTCCACTCTCACATACTCAAACTTATTGCATACAAATTTATTCTGTTAATCTAGAATCAATCAACCCTAATTGTCAATTGGTATATTGTACACAAAGTACATATTCTAAATCAAACTCGTTCAATTTTTAACTTGGAAAATCGAAAATAGAACAACAATTTAGAAATTCGAACTGAATCTAGAAAAGATGAACTGGCGCTAGGGCTTACCTCGATTGATCAACGACACGCAGAAACAGCATCCCAGATAAAATTGCAAGGTCATAGATCGGCAAGCCGGCCGGCCGTCCAACGTGCATAATGCAGATGATCTTGAAAAAAAATTCGTCTCATGCCGGCCTGGCGTCGATCTTGTCACCGAGGCCATAAATCTGCAGCAGATCAAAGACGACTGCTGGAGACCGGAGATGAGCTTGCAAGGGCGCCTCGCGTTTTGTCTGGGCGGCGGGCGGCAAATTTCGTCTAGGACTCAGATCTCAGTCCGTGTTTTCCACGAGTGAAACTGCCAAAGACAACGCTTTGTGCAAAGTAATACGGCCGTGATGATGTTCGTATGTGACAAGGCCATGTGCCTAGGTGGGTTGGGTTGTCTCTCAGGATGGGCTTTGGAAAGAGAACGAGAAAAACAAATAAGTGGGGGCAAAGACAACGGGCTGAGAGGGGGCAAAGCTCTATAGTTGAGGCCTAGTACGAGAGGGCCCAAAAATTGAGTGGGGTCAGTTGCCCCCACAACCCTGTACGTGCGCCCGCCCCTGGAAATACTTACGCTACTTTGCTGCATCATCCTCTCCTCTTCCGGGAAATCCAACGCAGTGCTCAAGATGTAGCACTTTGCATTGAACACATGTCTTCGGCATTTTCTAGGATGCGACTTGTCCTTGGCAAGGAAACGGTGGTGTCCAATGTAACAGATCTTGCTAAGTATTGCGTATGACAGCGGATTCCTGTCACAGCGAACACATGCATTGTAACCATGTGTCGTTCGCCCTGACATAGTGCCCAAAGCCGGATAATCATGGATGCACCAAATTATAACAGCACGTTGAAAGAAATCAGCTGGTGGGCTGCTATATAGGTCTCGAGTGAGAACACCCCTCCATAGCTGTTGAAGTTCCTCCACAAGAGGCTCCATGAACAAATCAAAATCCTTTCCAAGACTTTTTGGACCTGGGATGAGCAAGGCCATCATGTAGTTTGATTCTTTGGTGCAAACATTTGGAGGCATGTTGTAAGGGATAACAAGCACTGGCCACATGCTATATGTGGCGCTCTGGTGGCCAAATGGGTTAAATACATCTGAAGCTAAGCCAAGTCTAATGTTTCTCGGGTCAGCAACAAACTTTTTGTGTTTATGATTGAAGCTTTTCCACTCACTACCATGAGATGGATGGCTCATTAAATTTTGATCTCTGTACTCCTGGTTCCTAGAATGCCATAGTACATCCTCTCTTGTTTCAGCATCATGAAACAACCTCTGCAATCTTGGTATAATTGGAAAATGTCTCAGAACATTATGAGGAATCCTCTTCACAACATCGCCATCTTTCCATCTTGATGATTTGCATTTCGGGCATTCACTTAAGTTAGCATAATCCTTCCGGAACAAAACACAATTATTCTTACAAACATGGATCATATCATATCCAATTCCAACTGCACGAAGGAAATTCTTCATTTTACTATAGGTGTGTGGTAGCTCAGACGCATCTGGGAAAGATTTGCGAAAAGCAGCCAACATCAGAATGATTTGCTGGTCATCCACTCAGATGTCTTCACCTGAAGAAAGGTGACCATAACTGAGAATACTGATAGCTTATTTCCTGGGGTGACAGCCACGTTGCATTGTTCCAACATGCGGGCCCACCGTTTTTCTTCTGCAGGTGAAAGTTCACGGAATGCACGAGCATTTCGTAGCATTGTTTCAATGTTGGTCAAACTCACTAGCTTCGCCACCACCACCACCACCTCCTCCTCTTCCACCTGAGCATTAGGCCGATCAAGATGGTGATCTGCTGCTTCCACGTAGTCAATAACATTGAGGTTGTCGGATTTCGGGTTCCGGCAGACCCTCTAGGTTCGAACTCTGGGGTGCACGCGGAGATCTCACCCCCTACCTACCTGCACCTCGTCGCCTCGCAAGGATCTAAACTACGCAAAGAGCAACACAAGAGACACAAGGTTTATACTGGTTCGGGCCACCATTGTGGTGTAATACCCTACTTCAGTGTGTGGTGTGGTGGATTGCCTCAGTGGCTGATGATGAACAATACAAGGAAGAACAGCCTCGCGAGCGTCTGTTCTTGGACGGTGCGACGAACTGCTAGGGGGAGTTCGGTCGCTCTCTCTCTCTCTAGATTGCTTGATCTCTAGTTCTACTCAGGATTCCGGATCCAAGATGCCCGATCATCCCTACCCGTGGGTGGCTAGTCCTATTTATAGGCAAAGGCCCTAGGCCTCTTCCCAAATATTGAGCGGGAAGGGCGCCAACAGTTGGCCATTTTGAAGGGGAACATATAGTACACTTATCCTGACTAAAGTTGGTCTTCGCCTGTCAAAGGCTCTGGTGGTGACGCCGGCTTGGGCTCCACGATGACCTCCTTCCTGCTGTTGTGTTGGTCTTGGTCTTGTTGCACCGAAATGGCTGCCTTTGCTTGATGCTCTCACCTGCGCTTGCCCCCTTTGCACCAAAGAGGAAATGAGGACACTGTGCGGGCTGGCGCCCGCCTGGCGCCCTTGGTCGCCATGGCTTGCGTCATGGGCACCTCGTGAGGTACCCCGCCTTGATCTCTCCGCCTCCTCGCGAGCCAGCCTGACGAGGTCGTGCCTGAGGAAGCTTCCAGTCGTCCGCCCCACGAGGCTTGGCCTCTCGCGAGGGTCTTGAGCTTGTGCTGATGGAGATGGGCCGCGCTGGGGCACCCCTTAAGCCACGCCGCAGGTCACAGGTAGGCAAGTCTGGGTACCCCCGTTCCCAGAACACCGACAGTAGCCCCCGGGCCCAAGGCGCGCCTGGACTTGGCTGAGCAGAGAAGCGAAGGGGCAAGTGCAAAGCGCCGTGGGCCCTAACAGCCTACGGCCTCGGGCGCCGCGTGGCGGTTGATTGGACGTGGGCGTCTCTGCTTCCCCACGACGCCTCGGCGACTGCACGAATTGACAAGTCCCTGCATGTAAGGCAGGTCATGATTACCTGTGATCGTGGAGGTCGACGGTTGGCCTTCCCTGGCTATAAGTACGGAACAGCGCGTGCCCTTCCAGTCATCTCTTCTTGCATCCCCTTCTTCTCCATGGCTCCACCGAAGAGGTTCTCGGCCGCGGAGAAGGGAAAGGCCCGGCAGGCGGAGCCTGACTCTCCCCCAGCCAAGTGCGGTCGAGGCTGCCCTCGCAAGCACCCTGTGGTTCCCGTAGCGGCTCCTCGCGGTCGCGGAGGCGACCTCCCACGCGGTGACGGGTGTCATGTCGTTGATGGGGGGCGCGCTATGGCCGGCGACCCCCTAGGCCGCGCTTCCATTCAGCAGAGGTGCTGCCGGAGTTTGTCGTATGGTCGGCAGAGCCGACCAGTACCTGGCTCCAGCTTCCCCACTTCCTTTTGGGTGAGCTTACGGCCGGCGCCCTGGGCGGCCTCTGGCTCCAGGCGGATGGTTGCTGTAGTCGGGCCTCCTGGGCTTCGCTGGAGGTCTCCGCCGCCGGGAGCGTGGCCCTGACCAGCGGCTGGCAAACGTTTGCCCGCGCGCGGGGTCTGAGCCGGCGGTGCACCCTACACTTCAAGTTCGATGGCGATGCCACCCTCTACGTGAGGGTGTTCGGGGAAGACGGTCGCCGCGCTGGGTGCTGCCCCGAGGACGACGACCGCGGACGTGGGCCTAGCCCCGGCGACGATCGGGATGAACATGGCGGCGCGCGCGTGGTTGGCGGCGCTCGGGGTTCGTCAAGCTCCGGCGACTCTTCTTCAGACTACGGCTCCTCCAGCGGTGGCCGTGATCAGCCTCCGCGCCGCCACGCCCGTCTGGAGGGAGGTAGCGGGTCCGCCCACCGTCGCGCCTCGGTGAAGCGCGAGAGGGAGTCCGCTTGAACTCCGGAGGCAGTTCGAGCTTCCGCCGCGAGTCGGTGTCAGGCGAGCCGCGCCTGTCTCGTTATTTTCCTTTTCCTGTGCAGGGAGACAGTAGTGTAGGGCCCCGCCGGGACGTGCTTGGACTACTGCTGTTTAATTATCGTACTGTTTCCGCTATTTTTGTATTAGGCCTCTGTGCCACACGCCTGCACGTAGAAATTACTTAGCTTGGGGGTGACCTGTCGTGGTCTTCGCCTCCCGAGGCCAATGTTTTGTCGAACGCTTCATGCCCTGCAAAAATTAGCGAAGAGAGGTAGTTTCCGGCCTCAGTCGTGGAGGCGACCGACCCAGGTCCTGTGTTCGCGTCGCGGTGCCCGTGGGGCACGGACTGGAGGGGTGCTCCCGCAGCGGACCCGGTTAGGGAAGCCTCAAACAGTGGGGGTAGAAAACACTCGCGAGGGCGCCCGCGTTGCTCCCTCGTGAGACTCGTGCGAGGGAAATCGAAGTAGGAGAGCGAAGAAGGCAAAGAGTCGCAAGCCAAAGACGGCAACACCTTCAATAAAACTGCAAATGGGAATGAACAAGCCAACTGCAGAAAGCGAATGAAAAGGGCCGCGTCCGGCACCTAATCTAGTCTTCGACGTCTTCTCACCAGCGCGGAGCTAAGTGCTACCACTGGGCGTGGGAGGGAGCCCCAGCGCCTGAGGCCGGCGCTCCTGAGACTCCGGGGCGTGTACAACCCCAACTCATTATTACATGAGAGTGTCACGGGCGGCGAGCTTCACAGGCGTTGGCCTTCTTCACAGGCACCGGGCCTTTCTCAGAAAGATAAGCTTCATAGGCATTTGCCTTCTTCACAGGCACCGGGCCTTTCTCAGAAAGATAAGCTTCACAGGCGTTTGCCTTCTTCACAGGCACCGGGCCTTTCTTAGAAAGATAAGCTTCACAGGCGTTTACCTTCTTCACAGGCACCGGGCCTTTCTCAGAAAGATAAGCTTCACAAGCGTTTGCCTTCTTCACAGGCACCGGGCCTTTTTAGGGGTAAAACCTCCGGAGGTGCTGGATGTTCCATGCGTTCTGGAGCCGGGCCTGGAAACATGAACAACCTTGAACGGCCCTCCCACATGGGAGAAAGCTTATGCAGTCCTTCCCTGGAGAGAATCCATCTGAGCACGAGGTCTCCTACCTCAAGAGTCCTGGGGTGAATGTTGCGGCAGTGGTATCGCCGCAGTGCTTGTTGGTATCTTGCCGCTCGTAGCGCGGCTTCCCAACGATGCTCCTCCCCCAGCACAAGGTCCGTCTCCCGCATGGCGTCCTGCTGCGCCTCGTCGAACGCCAGGACCCGTGCGGAACGACGTCTGACCTCATGAGGGAGGAATGCTTCAGCTCCATAGACCAGGAAGAACGGGGTCTCGCCAGTCGGCTTGGTCGCGGTCGTGCGGATGGACCACAACACGGACTGAAGCTCATCGTACCAGCCTCTGCCGCAGGCCTCCAGCTTCTTCTTGAATGTCCTGGTTTTGAGGCCCCTCAAGACCTCTGTGTTGGCCCGCTCGGCCTGACCGTTGCTCCGTGGGTGCGCTACCGAAGCGTAGCATACCTGCATCCCAAGGTTAGCACAGTATGTTTTGAAGAGGTTACTGGTGAACTGTGAACCGTTGTCGGTGATGATGCGGTTCGGCACCCCGAACCGGCTCACGATGCCCTTGATGAACTTGACTGCAGAACCTACGGGGATGGTGCGGACGGCTTCCACTTCAGCCCACTTGGTGAACTTGTCCACGGCGACGTAGAGGTAACGATAGCCTCCTGGCGCCCGAGGAAACGGGCCCAGGATATCCAGCCCCCAGACCGTGAATGGCCACGAGAGGGGTATAGTTTGCAGACCTCCCGCCGGCTGATGGATCTTCTTGGCATGGAATTGGCAGGCCTCGCAAGCCTTTACCAGCTCTACGGCATCATTGAGCGTGGTGGGCCAATAGAACCCGCTGCGGAACGCCTTGCCAACGAGGGTCCGTGATGACGAATGATGCCCACAGTCTCCACCGTGTATATCTGCCAGCAGCTCCTTCCCTTGCTCCCTGGAGATGCAACGCAGGGACACATCATTTGGTCGCTTCCGGTAGAGCTCTCCATCCCTGATGCAGTACGCCGTGGCTTGCCATGCCACACGCTCCGCTTCCTCCTCCTTTTCCGGCAAGGTTCCTTTCGTCAGGTAGCTCCGGAGCTCTGTGATCCAGCACCCCTCCTGAGGCTCCAATGTTAGGAGCAGACGCGCTCCCGAGGCTGGGCCACAGACCGGGGCTCCCAAGGCAGGTGGCTGGGGGAGCTCCTCCCGAGGCTGCACCGTGCTTGACAGCGATGGCGTTGCCGAGGGCTTAAAGAGTCGTTCCTCGAAGACGTCGGGCTCCTGAGGCAGCCGCCTGGATGCCCGTTTGGCGATGTTGTCAGCCTCTTGATTGGTGCCACGAGGCACATGTTGCAACTCCAGTCCCCAGAACTGCTTCTCCATCCTACGGACCTCTGCGAGGTAGGCTTCCATGTGCTCATCCCTTGGCTCGTATACTTTGTTGGAGAAGTTGACGAGGAGTTGTGAATCACCCTTGATGGTAAGGCGCTTCACTTCCAGGGCAGCCGCGGCCTTCAGGACAGCTATCATGCCCTCATATTCCGCTATGTTGTTGGAGACCTTCTCTCCCTGCTGGAAACAGAGCTGCACGGCGAAGTAGAGCTTGTCTTGAGTAGGGGATATAAGCACTGCGCCAGCTCCCGCGCCATGTCTGGAGAACGCCCCGTCGAAGTACATGATCCAACCATCCGGCGCCTCGCTTCCCGGGGAGAGGGATCGATCTTCATCAGCCTTGAGGCCCGGCGCCTCCGTCCATTCCGCCACGAAGTCCGCTAGTGCGGCTCCCTTGATGACTCTGGTGGTGCTGAATTCTAGCTGAAATGCTTGCAACTCGATGTTCCACCCAGCGACTCTTCCAGCCGAGTTGGGGCTCCTGAGCACCCTTTCCAAGGGTTACGCCGAGACAACCTTGATGGGATGGCCCTGAAAATAGTGCCGCAGTTTGCGCGAGGCCACCAAGAGTGCGAGAAGGAGTTTCTGGGGCATAGGGTACCGCACCCTTGCGTCCCGCAACACTGTGCTGACGAAATACACAGGGTGTTCGACGAGGTTGAGAGTGTTGGTGTTGTTGGCGTCCTCTGGAGGCCGTAGCGCCTCCTGAGACAGTGGAGCCTCCAGTGGCTGGTCGTCAGGGGGAGGAGTCTCTTCTGTCCCGAGTGCGCTCCCCTGTGGCGGCTGATCCTTCTCGGCTGCGGTGGTGGAGGGAGGCCTGCGTTGCCTTGCGGGCGATCCTCGTGAGGCTGATCCCTCCATCCTCCCTCGCGAGGTGGGTCCCTCCAACCTCCCTCGCGAGGCTGATCCTTCCAGCGGTCCTCGCAAGGTCGGTCGCGCCACCCTTGGCGAGGGCCGCGGTCTTCCGAGCGTCCTGAGTTTCTTCCTCCTCGGCCGTAGCCTCGATCACTGCGGTCGGGGCATCGACCGATTCGCCCTTCTCGCACGGCTCGGAGTTCTTGGCATTCATTGGTGTTGTGGGTGTGGAGGTCGTGGTACACACAGTACCGACTGCCCTTGGAAGACTCGAGTTGATCTCTGCCTCGCTTGGTATCTGGCTCTGCCGCGAGCACGACAGCCCCCTTGCGCTTCACGTCCTTGGCCTTGGACTTCTTCTCTTCTGGGTCAGCAGCTGGCAGCTCGAGGAGGGAAAGGCGTCCTTCCTCAGCCCTGGCGCACTTGGTCGCCAGGTTGAAAAGCTCCAGGGATGTGCACAGGTCTTCATGCATCGCCAGCTCTTCCTTCATCTTGACGTCACGCACCCCTTCGGAGAAGGCTGAGATGATGGCCTCCTCCGTCACCTTGGGAATCTTGAGGCGTGCGTTGTTGAAGCGCTGGATGTACTTCTGCAGGGTTTCTCCTGGCTGCTGCTTGATGCGGCGCATGTCGCTCACGGCAGGAGGTCGGTCGCGAGTGCCCTGGAAGTTGGCGATGAAGCGGGTGCGCATCTCATCCCAGGAGGAGATTGTGCCAGGAGCCAGGTTCGGGAGCTAGGTGCGGGCACCGTCCTTGAGCGCCATGGGAAACCAGTTCGCCATGACCTTCTCGTCCCCGCTGGCGGCTTTGATGCCCAGCTCGTAAAGCTGGAGGAACTCTGCAGGGTCGGCCGTGCCGTCGTAGCAAGGAGGCAGGTCGGGCTTGAACTTGCCAGGCCACGCGACGCTGCGTAGCTCAGCGGTGAAGGCGCGACAGCCTGCAGTGGCCACGTGAGGCCTTTGGTGACGAAGGGCCTGGTCCTGCGGGTCCTCGTGCACTGCCGCTGGGAGCAGCGCGGGGTCTTGGCGTGCTGGAGCAGGAGCGCGGTCATGACGGGCCGGTGCAGGGAGCACTCAGGCACCTTCTTGGTGGCGAGGGACCGCTTGGCAGCTCTGCTCTAGCTGCGCTGGTGCCGGACAGAGTGGGCTCCGCCCAGGGGCCACGCGCCTTGGGGCCAGGGCGCCTTCTTGAGGAGGCGGCCGAGGCGCCCCCGGAGCTTCATCGCCCGCGCAAGGCGGGGCGCGGTGCAGTGAGAAGGACGGCGCGGGGGAGCCCCCTGCAGCGCGGACGAGCTCGGCGACGCGGTCGAGCCACTCTTCGTAGATGTCGTCGACGGGGCGGTAGCGCAGGAGCTCGTTTGCCGCGATGAGCGCGGCTCGAGCCTCCATGGGCGCGCGGAGCGCGCGAGTCGAAGAACCAGCTGGGGCGAGCGAAGGAGTAGCGGTGCGGCCGTCTCGCCTCACGGACGGATGCTGGGACGATGCTTGCTGCTCGTTCCCCGCCGGGCCGGTGGCGGGGTTGACGGCAGGCGATGGGGAACGGCGGGGGCGGCCGCTGGCGGGGGCCGTCTGGGCGACGGGGGTGGCGAGAGCGGCTCGGCGCTCGGCGCGGGCCCGACGAGCGTCTGACATGGATGCGATGGGCGGCGAAGAACAAGGCGGCGGAAGGCGGATTCCGGCGCACCCCTACCTGGCGCGCCAAATGTCAGATTTCAGGTTCCGGCAGACCCTCTAGGTTTGAACTCTGGGGTGCACGAGGAGATCTCACCCCCTACCTACCTGCACCTCGTCGCCTCACAAGGATCTAAACTACGCAAAGAGCAACACAAGAGACACAAGGTTTATACTGGTTCAGGCCACCATTGTGGTGTAGTACCCTACTCCAGTGTGTGGTGTGGTGGATTGCCTCAGGGGCTGATGATGAACAATAGAAGGAAGAACAGCCTCACGAGGGTCTGTTCTTGGCTGGTGCGACGAACTGCTAGGGGGAGTTCGGTCGCTCTCTCTCTCTCTCTCTCTCTCTCTCTCTCTCTCTCTCTCTCTCTCTCTCTCTCTCT
>LR880968.1:928527651-928543954 GCA_904067115.1 Aegilops sharonensis
CTTATTCAAAAATGTTTTCTTTCTCCCTTCACACTGGATACTCATAGAACATTCTTTGTCTGAGGTAAACTTCCAACATGTGACATATGAAGAGTGGTAGAAAATAGGATTTATTTCAGTCTGTAATTTATAATATATCTATCCAACATCAAATTAAACGATAGAGTATCTCATACAATACTTATGCACGGCGGGTCTTCTTATTGTACGTGAGGATTGAAAAAATTAAAATTAAACGATATAGACATAGGCTTTTGGTTTTGACGTGAAGCATCTGGACTCCCTATGTTTTTTATTTGTTTCTTCAAGCGGACATGCACGTGGGTTCCATATAGTTGGAAACTGGGGTGTGCGTTTATTTTTTAGCTTGAGGAAAAGGCACATGTTTCATACGTACCTTTTTTTTCAAAAGGGTGAAGGCACTGTTTTATTGGAACTTCGACGTACAGGTCTTTTTTTCTTCAATTAGACACGCAAGTGGATTTTTGCTTTCATAATAATTGTGATATGGGTTTTTATTACCGTCTGGTATGAATATTTTTCTTGTCTTTTTCACTTTTGCACGGGTAAGGCACGTGCTTCTTTTGGAATGGGGATGTCGCTGTTTTTCTGTTCAGATCCTGCAATTAAAAAAAAAATCAATCAAGCATATAGTCTCATTTCTTTTACGTGGCGCTTGAGGATTCTAAATTTGTACGGGTGTATTTTTTCTTCAATTAGTCACACACACGTGACTTTTCCTTGAATTGTGATCTTAGATTTTTATTAGTGTTGGCCTATTTTTTTCCTTGTATTTCCTCCTCCTTTGTAAGGAAAAGCCTTTGCAAAGAAAAACGAAAGCAGAAGACACGTGCTACTGGGGCATGATTTTTTTAGATACTCGGCTTTTAATTTTTTTGATCAGACATATAGACTCATTTAATTTACGTGACATTTAAGTATTCCTAATTTGTACGGGTCTTATTTTAATCAAATAGGCATGCATGTGTTTTTTTTCTTTCCCTGAGAATTAAGATGTGTTTTTTGAGCGTGGGGCGTCAAGACACATACGTGGGAGTTTTTTTTGGGTCACATATCGACGTACAGGTCTTTTTTCTTCAATTAGACACGCAAGTGGATTTTTGCTTTCATAATAATTGTGATATGGGTTTTTATTACCGTCCGGCATGAATATTTTTCTTGTCTTTTTCACTTTTGCACGGGTAAGGCACGTGCTTCTTTTGGAATGGGGATGTCGCTGTTTTTCTGTTCAGATCCTGCAATTAAAAAAAAATCAATCAAGCATATAGTCTCATTTCTTTTACGTGGCGCTTGAGGATTCTAAATTTGTACGGGTGTATTTTTTCTTCAATTAGTCACACACACGTGACTTTTCCTTGAATTGTGATCTTAGATTTTTATTAGTGTTGGCCTATTTTTTTCCTTGTATTTCCTCCTCCTTTGTAAGGAAAAGCCTTTGCAAAGAAAAACGAAAGCAGAAGACACGTGCTACTGGGGCATGATTTTTTTAGATACTCGGCTTTTAATTTTTTTGATCAGACATATAGACTCATTTAATTTACGTGACATTTAAGTATTCCTAATTTGTACGGGTCTTATTTTAATCAAATAGGCATGCATGTGTTTTTTTTCTTTCCCTGAGAATTAAGACGTGTTTTTTGAGCGTGGGGCGTCAAGACACATACGTGGGAGTTTTTTCTAGGGTCACATACGTGTTTTTTTTCTTTCGCTGAGAATTAAGATGTGTTTTTTGAGCATGGGGCGTCAAGACACATAGTGGGAGTGTTTTTTTGAGGGTCACATACGTGGGAGTTGAGGACTCCTTTATGGACGTGGTAGTTGAGGACTCCTTTATAGACGTGGTAGTTTTTTTCTTTTGAGAATTAATATGAAGGTGGTAGTTTAGTCCCTTACGTACGTGGTAAAAATCCATTTTTTTCATCGTACCAGTTAATCCTTTATGTATGTGTGTTCAAAAAATTTCCTTTATGTACGTGCCTATTCCTTTACGCATGTTCTGTTTTTTTTTCTTTTAATTAGTTATATGTCCTTCTATTAGATCTCGACCATTAAAATTTAAATCAAATGGCTAATTTAATTTTGATGATGTGGATTAACGTGGAGCCTCGTATGGTGCCTCCAATTAGTAAATATAAGATTTCACTTGAACTAGAAACTTAATCAATTTCTGTTGTCGGATTTAACTTTTTGTTTGGCATGGTAGCTTTCTTCAAGTTATTTTTTAACCTAGTGTGTGTCGCATTGTCAGTCTTAGAGTGCATTGTATCGTGAAATGAAAGCTGCCTTGGCAGCCCCTATTGCGATGCTTACAAACAATATATTTGGATTGTATTTCATATTTGAGTTTTGACAAGTTCCACTTCGGCCATGTTTTACATTCTAGTTCTTACTAGAGTTCTTTTTTTTTTTTGTATGGCTGAAGGATGTCTCGGTAGGTTCTATTATGACGTAGTAGCAATATTGGTACTTCTTACTGTAATATGAAAGAATAGATATAATAAACTCCAAGCAATATGTTCCCTCTCAAATGCTTGCTAGATGCCCTATGGGATACTGTAGCTAATTCTTTTGCATATCTTCTGGACATTCAACAGCTATTTATCTGGCAGAAGAATGTTAATAATGTTTTCATTGTACACAAGAATTGCAAGAAGAGCATGGACATCAACTTGTCATCTAAGATATATTTTTGTTCTCTTCATTTTTTTGTCAGAGTTACTTTGATTCTACTGAGTTGACTGAGGTGATACTTTGAAAAGTTTGTTAGTGGTTACCCCTTATATGCTCTTTGTAGATAATTGATATCGACACTCCATTTGAGGTTCCATCGTTTTATCATAAATTTGAGACAAACATGTTGTCTTCAGGCCATTTGAGGATCATGTCGTCGTTGTCGAGGAGGGCGGTGGCCGCGCATCCATGGCATGATCTTGAGACTAGTGGGGACTCCATTTTTATTTCTGGCTTTACCAAATGCCTTGATAAAAAATAAGCATATGGCATTTGGATTTTTGGTGCAAATGCCAAGGGGCTCTTGTTGTGTTCAATGTTGTAAATTTTCCATCCTTTTACCCCAGGAATTGAATCCTTATCCAGAAAAGGTTAACAATTCATCAGTTAAGATGTTTGATATTGTGATGTGGCGAAGTAATTTGGGTAGTTGGACCTTGGAAAATGGCCTACTTCTACTGCTTTCAATCTAACCATTTTTTCCTAAGCACATTTTTTTCATCAAACATGTTAACTTTGTTAGGCTAGCCATAGTGGAAGTAACTTAGGTAGTAACATAACGCATCCCAATATATACATGCTTATGTGGCATGGAGTTAATGAGGAGAGAGGTGCTTGTGGTAATATAATATGTTACTCCCTCCGTCTAGGTGTGTAAGTCATCTTACGAAAACCAAATAATCCCAAAACACTTAGGCACGGTACATTAACTCTCATCTCGTTTTTTGTTTCGTGACATACTAACCAATAAGAGATGTGGGCCATGCATGCTTTAAATGACTTGAGACTAGCAAACACGACATGCAGTAGTTAGTTAACTGCATGCAATGTTATTAGTTAGCAAAATAGCATTAATTTTTCTCATTTTCTCCTCCACTTTGGTCACGGTGCGCAACCTAAAATAACTTACACACCTAGACGAAGGAAGTACTGTAACATAACGCACCCCAATGCAAAATGAGTCTACAACATAATAAATAAAGGCGTGCATGACACTACACTTATGTTACTACCCACTATGATGGTAGTAACATAGACTAGTAATATATGCATGTTACTAGTACAAGTTACTACCCACTATGACCAGCCTTAACCAGTTGATACTTGCGCAACATTAATATCTACTGCTTTGTGATGTTTGACATTGACAATGAGATCAGCGAGCTTAAGCTCTCGGTGAACATCAACAAGAACTCCAACATCATGTCCTGGGTTGACGGACGCTCGCCTGGATGGGGGTGCACCGCCGACGCTGGCCTGGACACCGACAACATTGGAGACGTCGGCCTCACCGTTGCCTGCAATGGCTCTTTGCAGGCAATCAAACCAAATATTTTTAAGTTGATGGATGGATGGACGGATATGTTGCCAGATTTATTCGCTTGTAAACTCTAGCCAGCATGTACTTGCTGCTTATAATTCTTGTGAAATACTCCTATAAGGGAAAAGACAGTGACATCAAAGAAGGCTTGAACATTATTAGAAACATAAATGGCAAAACATCGTCAAGGAAACCAGAATAACTCTGACTGTCTTGGTAAGTCTGCTATAAAACAGAGGAACTTGAGCTTGGTACAAGTTTCATATTGGGATAGTAAAGGCCGTGAGGAACTTATGCCACAACATTCTTGAGATTGTAGAAGCCGTGAGAAACCCGTGCCATGAAATAATTTGCTTCCCTTGAAACGAAACGCACCATACTAATCATGCCATTAAACGTCCTAGGGATGCCCACCGGCCATCCAGCGGGGGTTATGGCTTGCGCCACCTCACTGATCCGTGGCACCCTCCTTCTCACCAGCATGCCTTCTTCTTAAGACCATCACCTCTATATATATACTAGAAGGAGTCAACGATCCACGTGTGGGGTGTGCGTGCGACTTGGACTTGAGTGAAGGCGAAGGAAGAGAGGAGAGTAGGCCAGGGACGGCGAGCGGCAGGAGCGTCTCCGTTGGTGGCGAGCCTGACATTGACGATGCATATGAGCCCAGAGCAAGGTGCAGACAAAGAGCCTGACATTGACGATGCAGATGATCCCAGAGCGAGGTGCAGACGAAGAGGTGGCTTGAAGGTAATTTGTGCTTTGTGTCTCTCATTTAGAGCAGAGCAGTTGACGGGGAAAAAGAGAATGGGGAGGGGAGAAGGCGCGTGGTTTTGAGCCGCCAGAGGTGAGGTGTGTGCTGGCCGGGAGCCCGGAAGGGAAAAGAGGTTGAAGGGACGGCCGCAGGCAGCAACGGCGACGAGAGGTCGGAAGGAGGCGTTGCGAAATTACGGCGATAGGGCAAGCAGCTGCTAGATCCGTCCGATGGTTTCGTTTCGTCTTCTCTTCGGAGCACTGCACACGGCCGGTGAGCTCCATCTTCGGGCAGACAGAGTACAGAGCCTACTATTTGGTTCGGTAGCAAGGCTATAAAAGGGAGCGTGCGTGTGAGAGCAAGAGTACTCCACCCGTACGTGTCTCTTCCTCGTCTCAGTTTCTCAGTTCTCACTCAACCAGCTGAGCTGAGTAGAAGGAAAATGGGTGTGGTGGGTCAGCAGGAGGTGGAGGTGGTGGAGTCGTGCATGGTGAAGCCGAGCGAGGAGACGCCTAGCCATGGCCTCTGGCTCTCCCAACTCGACCTCAAAATGGTCAACAGAGGCCACACGCCGAACGTATACTTTTACAGTTCCGTCTCCGGCGCCGTCGACAACTTCTTCGACGTGGCCAGGCTGAAGGCGGCGATGGCCAAGGCTCTCGTGCCCTTCTACCCTCTCGCCGGCCGTCTGGGCGCGGACGGCGAGGGCCGGCAAGAGATCGACTGTGCCGGCCAGGGCGTGCTCTTCGTCGTCGCTCGCTCGGACCTCACCGTCGACGGCTTCGTGGACTTCCAGCCGTCGCCGGAACTAAGGAGGCTCTTTGTTCCCCGCGTGGAGGACTCGCCGTCCATCATGTGCGCCATCCAGGTAACCTTCATGGGATGCGGCGGGGTGGCCTTGGGGACGGCGCTGCACCACGTTGCCATCGACGCCGTGAGCGCTGTCCACTTCTTCCAGACGTGGTCCGGCTTCTGCAGGGACGGCGACGCGGCGGCGGCGGTGCTGGAGCTCCCATGCCACGACCGCACCCTCCTCCGCGCGCGCTCCCCACCCGTCGTCCACCCCGACGCCCTCACCGTCTTCTCCTGTCCGAATCTGAGCCTAGCAGTATCTGCCGAGCCGTCGGGGGCCGTCGTCAACAAGATATTCGTCCTCTCCAAGGACCAGGTCGCCGCCCTCAAGTGCGCCTGCACCGGCGGCGGCGACGGCGGGCGCGTGAGCACGTTCTGCGCCGTGAGCGCCCACGTGTGGAGGTCCATGTGCGCCGCTCGCCGGCTGCCGACGGACGCGACGACGCGCCTGACCTTCCCGGCCAACATCCGGGGCGCCATGCGGCCGCCGCTCCCCGCCCGCTACTTCGGGAACGGGATCATCATCCTGGGCGCCGCTGGCAGGGTGCGGGACATCGAATCTGAGGAGCTGGGCTCCGTCGCCCGCCGGATCAGTGGCGCGGTCCGCAGGATGGATGACGAGCTGGTGCGTTCGGCGATCGACTACTTGGAGATAAACGGCAGCAAGCAGCCCCCGAGCAGCATGCCGGAGACGGAGCTGAGGGTGGTGAGCTGGCTGGGCATGCCGGTATACGACGTGGATTTCGGGTGGGGGAAGCCCCTGGTGATGCACCGCGCCGTGCAGCAGCGCGCCGGGATGGTCTACCTCATGGACGGCGTCAGCGGGAGTGGCGGCGTGCGCATCCTCGTGTCTACGGAGGCTGTGATTCTCAACGACTTCCAGCGCCTGCTATATGCCAACTTCTAGCTAGTTGGATGCTTTCAGAAGCCTCCGGTATCACATGTCGTGTGTTTCCTATGCTTCCCCAAGCCATGCTCAATGCCAACTTCTGGTTTTAATTTTTGTTTTTTCTTCAATGGTGATGTAATTTTTAATTGTGTTCGGATGCTTCTTGCTTGCTCCTGATGAAGTTTTATAATCAATATTTGTTTTTTAAGTTATAACTCCTATCATGAAGTTTTTTTTAACATAGTACAGTTGCTGATGCTCACATACACGCCTCCACACCATACTCCTATGAGCAACTATGAGATACAGAGCCGGTTCAATATCTTGGTGTTTCTACCACCCATCGCGGCACCGCCGATCTACCTCATTCATTTCTTGTGGCCTTAAGGCCAGGGGTACGGTGGATCCCGACCCTTTTCGGCGGGAGGGCTCTGTTTTATTTCTTTGAGTTTTGCTAGACGGCTGCGGCTCCCTGATGATGGAATGAGGTTCTCCCCGACTAGCCCTGTCCCGGTGGTGCATCTAGCATTGTCGGAGGGCGTGTGTGGAGGTGTGTCTCGTGTGGATGTCGCAGGATTCGGTCGGTGCTTGCCTTTGTTGGTTCCGCTCGAATCCGGTCTTCGTTCGTCTATATCAGTGTGTCTCCAGGTCGGATCCTTCTGATCAATCTTCTCTTCATCGGTGACGGTTGCAATTCTAATGCGCTGGTCCTATGATGTCATACCACGATGACTTCCCGACTGTCTACCAAACAAGTTTTTCCCGGCATAGGCGAGGGAGGGATGATGACGGCGGTGCACATTCGGCTCGCTTCGGTGCTTGTAGTCATAATTGCTAGGTGTTCTACAGGTTTGGATGTAATTTTTTATTATTTTTTATGTTCATTGTACTGCAAATAGATCACAATTTGTTTAAAGACTCTAGCACAATATGTGTGTAAAACAAGTAAATAGGCATGGCGGACCCTCATTAAAATAACAAAAATAGTCGTTAGACTGACTTATGTGATCATCTTTAATCTATCCGGTGGACCCCCCGAGTCGCCCTGATATATTTTCTGCTTACCGGTACCTATTTAATTGTAACAATTCTCCTCTTGAGATAGAAATTCATGCGTTAATGATTGGTATGGCGCTTGCTCGTGAGCATACCGACCTACCAGTTGTGGTGCAATTGGACTCTTCGACTGCCCTTTCCTGTCTCTCTGGTTCGAGTTTGGATCATTCGGTTTATGGTTACTTAGTTTCTGAGGTTAAGTTTTTAATGGTCGGTAGAGTGTTTATCCCTCAGAAGCTCCACGGATCTCAAAATAAAGTTACAGATTGCCTGGCAAGATATAGTCGCTCGGAGCGGGTCACGGCTGTGTGGCTCGAAAGAGGACCCCCCATTTATTGAGGATCTTTTCCCTCTGGATTGTAGCTCTATCATATTGAAATATTAGTAAGATGCCCGTGCATTGCACAGACCACCAAGATTGGGGGTGGACGGCGCCGGCAGTGGCCATCACACCAGATTATTCCATGGCCTTCTGGATGTGGTGGGGAAAAGATAAGGCTGATTGTGAGAGATAAGGAGTTGTTTGTAAAAATGAAAACAAGTGCGGGCATCTTTTTGCAAAACTGCAGTAGTTTGCTTCGTATGCGTCAAATCTAGATCCAACGACTATTTGTGAAAGATGGCATGCATACCATCATCATCAACTCAGGTTTTTATAAGAGTAGAGAAACTACTGTTGATCTCGCAAAAAAAGATATTTTAAGACATGTTAATGTAACAGTTTGACGTGTAAATATAGATTATGTGTTATACTTCTCAATAAGTTTCCAAAAATAAAGGATAAAAAACACATAACTAATATAAAACCAAATTTACATGAATATACATTCTCTAGAATTAGACTGATTTTAATTAAAAAATATATTAATGTAAAGAACCAAATACATGAAATCTTAATGATCTTTCAAATAGTATTAAATAATAAAATAGATAATACACTATAAAGACGATGCCCGCGCATTTGCTCAGGTAGTTAAGACAAAAGTAATACGCAGAGTAAATAAAAATGGAGGAAATACATACAACGTGTACTTCCTAAAAGAAATTGACATTGATATATAATTATTTAATTAATTGGCTGGCAGATTTCAGAGTCCCCCACAGAAATTATGCACTCAATGTCGGTGGTTGATTCTTTTTTTTTTCAGAAAAAGAAGGTGACCGCAGGCCCAGCGCAATGTTGTTTTCTGAACATACAAATTGGCAGCCCACTTGAGTGGACCAGGCCAAGCGCGCCCGAATGGCAAGATGCCAGCGGTCAGATCCATCACACTGATGACTTACTCCCCCATCCGGAAATACTTGTCTTAAGAATGGTTGTATCTAGACTTATTTTAGTTATATAGATACATCCATTTTTAAGACAAGTATTTCTGGACAGAATGAGCACCTCCCTCCTTGGCTGCTTCCACTGCCTTTAATCTTTTGTCTCATGGTAGGTACTATTGATGAAAACGAAGGTGGGAGTATGTGGTTCATATGGAGAACACGAGAGGAAGATATAGTATACGTTGCTACCTGCTTTTTTGCTTTTCTGGCGAGCAGGCGTGGCTGATTACGTAATAAGTACCGACAGGATCATACTGGGACCGAAAATGGTGTGGTGATAAGAGGAGGAGCAGTGCTGTTGAGACTCAACGTCGCGACGTGTACCGTAAGAAGACATGGGGTGCTACGTACATTTACTAGAGTGGGTGGAGGCTCACGGTCTGGTCTGGCCCGAAAAGGCTCCTGGTCAGGGATATTCAATGCTGCTCCCCAACTCATATGCACCGGATGAATAGTAAGAAAGAACAATCGTTATGGAATTCAAAAAATACAGAATATTTGCCCCAAATATATCTGTGTCTTCTACGTGAGTGAAAACCTTTCGTGGAAAATATCTATGGTGCGTCATTTGGATTTTCATACAAAAGTTGCAACACATGTCCTTTAACCATTATATTTGCACAAATGTACGTAGTTATTTTGCTGATTTTTACTGTTTACTAAACTACCCATGCAACCGAGGAAATGCTCCTCGAATCTCCTCCTCCGTGTCACATGCAGCCACATGAGCAGACGTGGCTGATGATAAATGTAGAACCAACCGACAGGATCATACTGGGACCGATAATGGCGGTAGAACCTGCGCGATAGGAGTAGGAGGACGATGGACCAGGAAGAGCACTGCGGTTGAGATCCAACTCCGCGACGTGCCGACGTGTACCTGCAAGCAGACACAGGGTGCTACTTAGTGGCTGGAGGCCCACTGTCTGGTCTGGCCTGAAAAGGCTCCTGCCTCACGGATTCAATGCTGCTCCTCATCTCACATGCACCGGATGCATAAGGAAAAAGAAGCAATCGTTATAGAATTCAAAAACATCTCAATATTTGACAACAAACATGTCCATGTTTTTAGATAAGTGCAAATTTTCATGGAAAAAAGACATGCGTTGTGATTTGGATGTTCATTCTCAGAAATTTGCATAAATGCAGTTAATTTCGCTGGTTTTACTCTTTTCCAAACTACACATACAACCACAGAAATGCTCTTATAATCTCCTCCTGAATCGTTAGAATTTATTTTCGAGAAGGCCATGGAGTCAAGTAAACTAGACTTGTCTTCTGTAATAATTTTTTCATAAATTGTTCGAGGCTACTTTGAGATCTGAGTTGATGTGAGTGTGATCGTACACCTTGGGGCTATTTCATTCATGCGAATCTCAAAATACAAGAATAGAAAAGGCATGGGATTGTGATGTCATGTCTATCCAAATCCTACATTAATATGGTTTGTTTGGCTGCGTCACAGCAAAAGCAAAAGGTTCGTCCCAAGAGATATTTTTTCTTGAGGGAATTTCCTAGAGATTTGAGTTTGCCTATAAAATTTAGTACAAAAGAATCGCCAGAAAAAATTATGTAACATTTAATATACGAATCAAACCACCGGCCTAAGAAATTTCTCAAAGGATTCCGATCCTCCAAAATTTGCATATTTTTTTAATCGAAGGGCCTTGATTGTTTAGAGCAACTCTAGCAGAGTCGCCATAATTTGAATCGCCAAAGTACTGTGGAGATGATTGCCAAAAAATATGGAGGCTCTAGAGCTAGTGGGTAAAATCCGGAATCGCTAAAAGCACAACCTTCATATTTCCCCTTTTCGAGTGGGATCAATTTGTCATTGCCTACCTACAATGAAATTTCTCTCCCGCCATGTTCTCACCACATGCAGGAAACTATGGAGTGCACTCTATAGTGTACTTTACGTGCTCCATATATAGAGGTTTGGCGGTCAGATATGGAGCTCCTTTCGTAAAATATGACGATTTGATAGCTATGACGACTCATCTAGAGCTGTTTTTTAGGGTTCGTGCTTCATATGGCGATTGTTTTGTAGTTCTGGTGGATATTATGACTCAGCTAGAGTTGCTCTTATTAGGTTGAAGAGAATGAGAGCACATCTTTGTAGAGCATGTGCTGACTGACTACAAGGATAAATTGCTGGCGGGTGGTGTGGAACCATAACTATCGTGAGATTTCGAGTCAAAACTTTGGAGGAAATACAGTTCACACGCTATTGCTACCAATAAAGTCTAGATGATTTTCTTTTTATTGAGAGAAATTGCACTCGATGATTTAACAGAGCAAGTTGATCGTGTGCCCGGGCGCGTGGTGCCCATCATACAAGATGTGTCAGATCCAACTTTGATCAAACATGGTTAGAATATAACTTATCCTATATACCTACAAGAATGATTCTCACTAACTTATTTATCCCGACATGCAGACATGCCACATTATCATGCAACCATGCATGAAAAAAGACTCATCACCACATGCAACCATGCATGATTAAATACTTTTCATTCTATTACTCTACTTATATTCAATAAATATTTTACAACTATACATAACAATTATAATAAGTCATGTGTATTTTAAGTTTGTATTCATGAGTTATTAATCTAATATTTATACTCCAAACAATCAAATCTCATTGAAATATATTGCAACCGATCCCCGCAACAACGTGCAGGGTATCATCTAGTTCACGTAACACCTGATAACAAAACCACATGATAGATAATAGCATACTTAGGCCATGTTTGATAGCGAATTTTTTTCTAAGTATTCTAAGAATGCTCTAGTTTTTAAGAATACTATAGTTTTCCTGAGAAAAAACACAACCTTCCAGTTGCCACACCCCTGCAATTATTGATATATAAATAAGCTTTTGGTTTCAACTAAGCAATAATACAACTCCATTAAAAACAATATATAGAAAATAGTAGGGCTCGGAAAAAAATCAGATATATAATTCAAATTAAATCATGCTATGATAACTGCTAAAATATGTGGAAAAAATAATAGTCTCGAACGCTACAGTCGGGTTTGATGGACACTTCTTCTAGAGATTGGAGACTATGAGGTGACTAGCACCTCCCATAGGCCAGTTGGTGCCACTGCGGGTTCATCAGCCTTCTGTCAGACGATATGGTGGTGGGAGTGTGGGGAAACCCCGGATCCGTGTGTCCGGTCGGTGTCCTATAGGGTCTCCATGTCTTTGTTGACGGTGGAGTTAGGGGAGTGGCAACGATGGAATAATGGTTTTTTAGCTTTCCCCATGTTGTTGCCCTTCCTCGAAGTGATTCCGACGAGTCGAGGCATGGTGCCTTTGGTTTAGCGTTTGTCCGATAGTGTTGATATCTCCAAGGACTTACATGTAATTTGTATTCTTGTAAATAACTTCTTTTATGGGCTGATTTTATTCAATATATGCCTTTGGGCCTTTTTGAAAAATGGGATCATATCAAATGTAAACCTTATTCATCCATAGTGTCATAAAAATAAAAGGATAAAACAATGGTCTAAAGAGACCAAGCAACTTCTTTTTTTGGGGTCGCACTAACTGCCACACGTGTGGCAGGAAGGGAGACGCACCACACGTCTCTAATGTAAACAGATTGCCATGTCATCGCATGCATGCATGTAGGAATCTTTTTAGATTTTCAGTTTTTAAAATGTTTTCTCTTAAACGAAAAATTCGATTGAAAATCCGTTTTCACCATTAAATCCCTCGCGATGAGATCTTCGAAACTAGATCCCATGTTGATATGTTTTGATGAAAAAAATTGGATTAAAAGTTGTCATGTCTATTGCATATGAATTGTCATGATGTTTACACTGAAGTTGCCATGATATGTTTCAGCTATTTTCTTCTACATTTAAAAGTAAATTTTGACATTTATAAAACGGGGAATTAAGAAACTATACTTGCCATGAACCATAAACCAAAATTGCCATGATACATGCACGTAAAATTGCCCTGGTTCATACAAAAAATAATTTTCATGGTCAAAGTACTGGAGTTGCCATTATCAAAATACTAAAATTGCCATGATCTACAAACTAAAATTGCCACATGGCAACTTTAGTTTAAGCCCCTATGGCAACTGCAGTGTAAACATCATGGCAACTTCTGGCAAAAAAAAATTTGTCGAAACATATCAACATGGGGTCTAGTTTTGAAGATCTCGTCGAGACGGATTTAATGGTGAAAACGGATTTTTAGTTCGCTTTTTTATTTAGGAGATACAACATTTTTAAGCCGAAAATCAAAAAAAAATTCTGTTGATGTCATCTATTCATACGTGGCAAAATAAGTGGTGGTGGAGGCGTGTGGGCGATGTGCAAACGCCTACACGTGTGGGCGTTAATATTTTCGGTTTTTTTTTGTTGAGAAAAAGAGACCAAGCAGCAGACTTGAGAAGCTTGTGGACTGCTCACAAGCTTAATGAACAACGAAAGGCCCATATGCAGGTCAAGTGTGACCCAACAAAACAAGCAAGAACGTTCAGGCAATGAAAACACACAAATGATGCTCGGGCCATATGTTGCATGTACCGATTCCTAATAGGAATCGCCTACAAGCGGCGTCTAGCAGGCTGGCCAGTAGCGAGGTTCCTTCGCTGCGAGTTGTAGGTTTTATGTTGATACAGTTTTCCTTGGTTTATTTATTTATTTATTTTGTTTTTACTCTGGTTTTATTTGTTTTTCCATGGTTTTCTTCGGTTTTCCTTTGTTTCTACATTTCCTTTGGTTTTTCTTCATTGTAGGTTCGTGTAGGTCTTGTTTTTTATGGTTTTCTTTTTTGTTTTTCTTTAGTTTTGTTTGTTTTCTCAACGGGTTTCTTTCATTTTCTTTTTTTCGTCATTTTGCTTTGGTTTAGTTTGTTTCTCATTGATTTTTTTTCTTTCTTTGTTATACTTTATTTTATTGTTTATTTCTTGTTTTTCCTCATTTTCTTTTGGGTTTTTAATTTTATTTTTACTTTTTTGTCGGTTTTTATTGTTATTTTCCACACAGGTCTTCTTTTTTAGTAGCAATGGACATTTTGTAGAGTACACGCGAAACATTCTTACAATACATTTTTGAACATTTTTTATATTTTATATATGTGTTTTGAATACTTTTTTTAACAAACAGTCACATTTTCTCAAAAATATTTCACATTTTTAAATGGAAATAAATATATTTTTTAACCTTCGGAACATTTTAAATTCTAATGGTAGCATTTAGAATGTTCATAAATAAGGGACCTTTTGGAACACAATGTATCAGGAAAATTTAGGTCAATCGATAGAGCTTAATTGATGTTTTTGAGCCAGATGTGACACCAGGGAACTCTTCAACGTGGCTATAGTAGCATGACAATGTTAAACAAAGATAAATCCTTCTCTTACGAGTCTATAGTGTTCATAATGTCTGTCAAGACAAAAAAGCTCATAATTTCTCTAACAGTATTCAGTTTTGGGGAGCTGACATCGACCAAATAAAAGAAACTTCAGAATAATCTATTTATTCATCCACAATACATGCTCTTTACCAAAAATCTACATGGAAAAATTAGATAGAGGGAAGTGTAGAGGAACTATTCTGGATTCGACAACAAAAGTGAGCCATCATGATTTGCAGTAAAACATGTAAATCTGCATATACCTTCAGATTGGAGCGCGTGTGGGAAGTAACCTTCAGTAAGAAAATATAAATAAGAAAAATGTTCCATTCTAAAATATAAATTTGCATATAGTCAAACACTGAATAGGAATCTCCCCACAAACGCTCAGAAACTGAAACATGAATTTGCATACAGTCACAAACTGAATAATAATCTTCCCAAAAAAGCTCATAAACTGAAATATGAATTTGCATACAGTCACAAACTGTATAGTAATCTTCCCACAAACGGATATAGTCAGAAACTGAATATTAATCTTCACACAATCTGAAGCGAGGCATGTGTATACCTTCAGACTGGAGCGTGTGTGGGAAGTAACCTTCAATAAGAAAATGGAGGCTTGATCCCAAGGTAGCCGAGAAGAAACCTGAAGAATTGAAATGGAAGGCTACATATTCAGCCAAGTGAAATTAAATTCAGATTTGGAATAGGCAAAGAATTAAAATGCAAGGCTATGTATTCAATAAAGCAAACTAATTGAGATATCAAGCAAAATCCAGAGTACATACGGGACTAAAATTGAAGGCTATGTATTCAATCAAGCAAAATTAAATCTACACATTAACCAAAGATACAGAAATTCAGAACTAGCTATGGATGGGAACATTATGTACCAACAGGAGTCGTAAACCTGACTGTGTATGCAGCGAGGGAGGAACAATCAAGATGACTGACTGGGCATCCAAGTCGTCCGACACCTGAGGAAGGCCAAATTCATGATTGGGTCAGCAATATGGCATAGGGAATGCCCAAGAGGGAGGGGGTTGCTTACCAGCGGCAGCAGCATGAGTGCGGTTGGTGTCAACTGGAGGATGATGGGAGGCGAGGCATCGGCTTTAAAAGGGAATCCATCAGTTTCTTGTGGAAATTAAGGGGAGAGAAAGTGGAGCGTCAAGCGTCAATTACTTGCAGCAGAAGGGTTTTTTGTTTCTGTTTTAGGAGAAGCATTTTTTTTGCGTCACTTTAGCACTTTTAGTGCGTCGGGACCAATATTGTTTTAGCAGACGCCCAAAGACGCGCGCCCAAAAAACAAACAGTGCAAATTGTGAAGCGCGCGCAATCCGGAGCCCAAAATATGCTGCGCGCGATAACGTTTTTCAGCGCGCGCGTCCAAAACTTTTTAACGCTACAGCTTCTGCTGAAGCTGTTGGGCGCCCAAAAAAACAAATTTTTAATGCGCGGAGCTTTTTTTAGGTGCCTGTTGGAGATGCTCTGAAGATTAAACAATGTGGGCCATTGGAGCATTGGGGCTGCACAGAGGTTGAAGCAGTGGGCTGTGTACGATTGATGCGAGGAAAGGAAATAAAAAATAGTCAAAATACTAAAGAACAGGAGCACATAACTTTCAGCTTTTGAAGCATTGTTGCGTCCCAGCGCCCAGGAGACGTCTTACCGGTGGCTGCCGATCGGCCGATATAGATGCCGGATAGCAAGCAGTGGCGCGCGCAAGCGAGGGGGGCTGCCATGGCGCGGTGAGCAGCGACGCGTGCAAGCAAGGGGCCGGCCATGGCGCGGTGAGCACCGGCGCTGGGCTGGAGGAGGCGGTAGGATTCGGTCCGGCGGAGGAGGAGGAGGTGGAGGTGCCGTGGGCGCTGCGTGGGGAGGAGCACAGTGGTGTATAGGCGCAAGCAAGCGAGGGAACGGCCATGGCGCGGTGAGAAGCGGCGCGTGTAAGCAAGG
>LR880968.1:928570400-928584721 GCA_904067115.1 Aegilops sharonensis
TTTATTATGTTTCGCAAAAATAAAATCTTATTGTTTCACTATGGCTCGCCGTGTTCCGTAGTGTACCAATAATGTTGTCTTGTCTGCCGATGTGTAACAAACGGATTCATAGAAATCTCAGAGTTTGCAAATATCAATAGATTTTATTGCAACAAAGGTTTCAACTTCATTGTAGTCCATCAATTTCTAGAATGCATCGTAGTGTTTCATCGTATGTTAGTTTGCTTTAAGCTGTTTTATACAGATATGTAAAAGTTGGTAAACAAAATTAGTTTATACCCAGGTTCGTTTGGAGGCATGTGCCCCATAGTGTACCATCATATTCAGGGCATGAAATGGATTCAGCTAACTATATCATAGTTTTGTGTAGTTTCATAGTCTTTCGCCGGGTTTCAGGTTTGAATTTTTGAACTTGTTAAAATATATTCAAAAGTGTCTTGTTTTAAATTCCTCGTCACCATAAATGCAAATATGCAAACTGATCATAAATTAGATTATTGGTTCAAAAGCTAAAA
The DNA here is from genome assembly GCA_904067115.1 of Aegilops sharonensis. NCBI lineage: Eukaryota > Viridiplantae > Streptophyta > Magnoliopsida > Poales > Poaceae > Aegilops > Aegilops sharonensis. Next base: position 928,570,916 of record LR880968.1, read on the forward strand.
TAAATTTAAACTTGGAAATAAGATGAAAATGCATGGGATGGAGGAGCGTAGCTGGCACAATGTGCTTGCAAGTTGGGGAAGAGCTGTCAGTATGAGTGTAAATTTTAGCGGCATAACCAGATGGTTATTGAGCTGGTCTTTCTACCGCATGCTACTGACTCGATGTTTAAATTTCTGGTCGTCTTGCAGCACTGACACATGCTCTGTAGGTAGCCGGACAGGGACCGTCTAGGCAGCATGATTGATGATCTTCTATTGGCGGCCCACCCTCTAGCTTCATCCACGGCTGTTGATTGTTGGCTCTATGGAGTCTGTACCCGTTTTTCTCTTTTCTTTTGTATTTGGGCATGTTTGCACTGTTGCCTCGACTGGCCTTATCTTTCCTTTTCTGCACTTCAACTATACATTTGATGGTTATATATATAAAGCAGGGCCAAAGACCAGTTCAAGAGAAATAAGCACTTCTTATACATTTGATGTTTCATCATGTTATGCAGAAAATAATCATATTGTTTAACTATGGCTCGCCATGTTCGGTAGTGTACCATAATGTTATATTTTGTGCCGATGTGTATCAAACGGATTCATAGAAATTTCACAGTTTGTAAATACCAATAGATTGTATTGCAACCAAGGTTTCAACTTCATTGTGGTCCATCAATTTCCAGGTATGTTAGTTTGCTTTAAACTGTTGTATACGGGCATGTAAAAGTTGGTAAATAAAAGTAGTTTATACCGAGATTTCGTTTGGAGGCATCGTGCTCTGGAGTGGACCATCATCGTGCTCCGTTGAATGTTGGCTATATGGAGCCTGTACCCGTTTCTCTTTACTTTTGTACTTGGCCATGTTTGTACTGGTGGCCGGCCGACCTTATCTTTCCTTTTTTGCAGTTGTAGTATAGATTAGGTGGTTGCTTTATATATAAAGCAGGGCAAAAGACTAGTTCAAGAGAAATAAGCAATTATCATGCATGACTTCCAATGTCCAACCAAATCAAGGGCTGCTACATGCATGCATGGGAGAATTGTTTTTCCCGAATGCAGCACGTGTTCATTTGCCAGAGAGGAATACAAATCATTTTCGGTTATGTATCACAAGCCGGGTGTAAGACAACCTTGACTTTTGATCATCAGTACGTAGTCGGACGGTACAACCACTGCCTCTTCACAATCGTACAATATAGACTGCACACCAAGTTAGTCCATTTTAAGAGATATATATAGAGGTAGCAACGGCACGGTATTAAAATGCAAACATGGACCGATGGAACCATGAAAGGACGTCGGAAATACAAAAATGTTCATCATATATGAAAAGTTCACTATGCATTACGAAAAAGTTAATCGTGTATTACAAAAATGTTCATCATATATGAAAAGTTCACTATGCATTACGAAAATGTTAATCGTGTATTACAAAAATGTCCATCGTACATTTAATAAAATGTTCATCGTGTATTACAAAAATGTTCATCGTACATTTAACTAAATGTTCACGACGTATTAAGAAAATGTTCACTGTATACTTGAAAAATGTTCAGCATATATCACACAAATGTTCAATGCCTATTTAGAAAAAATTCAGTATATATCACAAAAATGTTCATCGTATATTATAAAAATGTTCAATGGTTGAATTTATTTGATTTTTTATCTGTCGTTGCACTTAGTTCTTAAACATTCTCGTACCCAATTAATCACTAGTATTGGTCAGCTCAACTGGTAAAGAAAACTTGCAGTATATCGTTGGTTGCGCGTTCTATTCCTGGACTGAGCATCCTTTTTTGCTAATTTAATTTGCAGCTCGCAGTTAAGCCACCGAATGGGCCGGCTCAATTCGATACACGCCTGCGCGAAAGCTCCTCTTGTTGACGCACGCGAGCGTCAACTAGGAGCACTCATAGATCTCTCACCTGTACTGCATCTACGCCACATGCAACCTGCAGACGGAATTTCCGGTGTATCGCCAGCAGAGTGGACTGGCCCACTTAATGCTAACACAGGCTTCCGGATTTAGGAACGTTCTGCAAGATTTCGTCCCACTTTTACCGGGGTTTTTCCTTCTATTTCTTGTATATATAAATCATTTGTCCAGATTTATATACGGTTTTCTTCTCTCTTTTTTAGTTTTCGTTTTATTATTTTTATTTTTTTTCGTTTTTCCTATTTCTTTTAAATACTCTTTTTATTTTTAAAAAAATCACGAAATATTCAGAAAATGTTAAATATCTTCAAAAATGTTCAGAATTTTAGAAAGTCTTCGTGTTTCCAGAAAAATTTCGCATTTTTTAAAAATTGCTTGGACTTCAAAGTTGTTCACATTAGTCAAAAAAAAAAAAATCCTACCATCTCCTAAAATTCTTTTGAACGTTTCTCTGAAAATGGTGCATTAACTTTCATCAGTCCTCCGAGAAATGTGAATCACCACTCTCCTTAGTTAAGCTTGATAGAGTTTTAATTCTCAAATACTTCATGCATGCTTAGGAGAGTCTGCCACATTCCTTCAGAGTTTTCCGGATTCCACAACCATTTCACCAAAAAAGGCTTTGGTTTATTGCTTGAAGATCAAGTACTCCCAATCCTCCACGGTCTTTAGACATACAAACTACATGCCAGTTGACTGGGTAATATTTGTTTTATCCCTGCTTTCTTGCCACACGATTCTTACTCTATGAGTGGTCATCCTTTTCAAAGAGCCTTTTGGAGTTTCAAGAAAAAAGAGCATATACAAAGTGACTCAAGCAGGCATTAGTCAAAGTCTCCTTGTCTCCAGTTAACAAGATATTCCCAATCCAATATACCATTCTTTTAGCATTTTTTCCCTCAACAAATCCCCATTGAGAATTCCCATTCTGATACGAAGTCGGGTGGAGATTTCTTCGAGTATCAAATTTCATTCGGATTAAACTTGGGCAAAGAAACTCTCCGAGTGCCTGGCTCAGATCAGAAGGACCGCCAAAGGGAGTCATCCCGTGTGGCCGTGTCAGTGGTCGACATGGTTCTGAGTTTTTTGGCTGCAGCCGACTCTTAATCTACAACTCGTCTCTCTTATCTATCATTTCAACTCAGCAAAAATATAATGTTAAAATTCAAATGCTTACAACCTGCTTGTATTATCTTATCATAATTGCTCTAAGGCATTCCCGCCTCATATAATACAATCAATATACTCACATGTTCTATATTATGGGATGGACGGAGGGAGTACCAAATATGACTCATTACACCACAGCCTGTTTCTGAGCCCACTTCTACCAGGCCCCTTCACCCCAAAAAAAAAAGGACACGTGAGGTCCCTTTATTATTCGGAATCAATAAGCTCCGAACGTACCGTTTTTTAGATTCTCAGTCCGAACGCCTTCTCTACCGTTTGATTTTTCGCACGAATCCTGGAGCACCAAAAATCGCCACGTCGGCAAAGAAGCTCGTTCGGCATGAAAGACAGCCGTCCCGAACGCCGCCCCACTCCTCTGTCTCTATCCTTTTCTCCTCCTACACTCCTTTCTTCTTCCTGATGACTGCAACCACGCCCATACGGGGTGGCGAGCTGCTCGTCGTGCACCGCCGCCACATCGGGCGTCCCTGTCTCCCTGATGCCTGCAACCACGCCCGAGCTCCCGTCGATTCGCCTCCAACCCAGGCAGCAGTCGACGCCTTCCTCTCGCCGAGATCTGGTCGTCCCCGCGTCGCCGTACACCGGAGCGCTGCGACCGCTCGCCGGTGAATCCATTGCGCTCTTCTCTTTGCTTCTCCGCCTTCTTCCTCATCTATATGCCCTACGACCAGGGATGGCTCACGCCAATGCTCGGCTCGGCGCCAGACTCTCCACGCCTGGCGGCCAGGACAGCTCTGCTCCGCGCGCTACGGGCAGCATCTGCACTAGGGCGCGTTGACCGTCGGCGTTGTGGTGCCAGCGGCCACAGCCGCAGACCATGCCCTCGGTCACGTTCCTACTCTACAGCAGTACCAGCAAGACGAGCAAGCCGGATGCGTCGCCGCCGTGCCCACAGCTTGTTTCTCGCAGCGACCGCCGTGACCCGTGACTTCCGCCACATCAATTAGGAAAGCGTTTTCAAGGTGAGCAATGCTTCATTCCCAATGCCGTAGATGATATGTGATAGTAAATGGGGGCAATGGCAAATTTTAGTAAAATTTTGTTCAAGCCCATGGCAATTTTCTCAACAAATGTGTTCTTTCATCATGGAAATTTTACAGAGTCTTGTTTCTATTTGTAGCTGTCACATGGCAAGTGCTTGGAGGTTCCTCCTATGTCTCATGGCAAAGTATTACCATGCTTTTACCCAACACAATGGCAAATCTTAATTGCCATGATCACATGACAATTGAAAAAATGGCATGTCTCCACTTTTTGCCAAGGCAAATGTAGTTTTCAATGAAGGATGGCAATTTAAGTCCATGGCTGAAAATTGAGGCAGAGATGAGATGGATTTTTTAGTTTGGTCACACTTTGTTGGTGGAGTAGATCCATCGCAGATTCACATCGCAGATTCACGGTGTATATGGGAAGTAGTTGTTTTGTTCATGGTGTTTTTGATGGGGTTTTTCCTCTGATCTAAACATTTATATGGGAATTAGTTGTTTTGTTCCCTGGAACGGCTGTCCATTGCTTTTAATTTGTCTATAATGTGGTATTGACATGGCAATTCTTTAACATGTCGTCCTAGGGGTAGCTCAAGATCGGGTTTGCCATGCAAAACTTTAAGATGTGTTGTTTTTCTGCCATTATTTGCAAACTTAAGATGTATTGACATGGGAAACTTAATTTGAGTTTTTTTTCCATGGCCACTATACATGCGTATTTACAAGCATTCTTCTAGGAAAGTCACACTTTTGTCTAGATAGCATGGCAAGTTTTTTAGGACAAGACGAATTATTTTCTGTCATAAATTGGCCATGGCAAATTTAGTTCGTAGATCATGGCATGTTTTAGCATGGCAATGTTTAAAGTGATTTTGCCACGGTAAATTCAGTTTAATGCCCATGTTTAAAGTCACACTTTTGTCTAGATAGCATGGCAAGTTTCTTTTTTCTAGACGATGTCAACTTTTCTTTTACCATGGCAATTTTCTAAAGTGAATTTGCCATGGCAAATTCACTAGATGTCCCCCGGCAAATTCAATTTAATGCCCATGGCAAGTTTCTTTTTTTCAAGACGATGTCAACCTTTTTTTACCTTGGCAATTTTTAAAGTGATTTTATCATGGCAAATTCACCAGATGTCCCACGGCAAATTCAGTTTAATTCCCATGGCAAGTTTCTTTTTCAAGACGATGTTATTATTTTTTACCACAGCAAATTCACTAGATGTCCGACGGCAAATTCAGTTTAATGCCCATGGCAAGTGTCCCTTTTTGAACACGATGTCAATTTTTTTTATCATGGCAATTTTTTAAAGTGATTTTGCCATGGAAAATTCACTAGATGTCCCACGGAAAATTCAGTTTAATGCCCATGGAGAGTTCCTTTTTTCAAGACAATGTTGACATTTTTTTCATGGCAATTTAAAACTGATTTTTTCATGGCAAATTCACTAGATGTCACATGATAAATTCAGTTTAATGCCCATGGCAAGTTTCTTTTTTCAAGACGATGTCAACTATTTTTTTACCATGGCAAGTGCACTAGATGTCCCACGATAGATTTAGTTTAATGCTCGCGGCAAGATTATTTTTTTAGGACGATGCGAGAAAGAATACAATTTTTGACTATGGAATCGCATTGTTGCATTCTTATTCATGTATGATTTTTTGGTATTATATTAGATGGGAAATTAGTCCTGTATATTACATGAAAAAATACTTACTGCATATGGTATTTTGTTATTTTTCTATTTTGTACACATAGTAGGTTTTAGGCATTTTCATGTTTGTTTTATTTTTTCGTAAACAAATATCATTTTTGCCATAGCATTTTTGCTTGGTTAAAGACAGATGGCAATTTCTGGTTTGCATCACTGGGATTTTTTAGTTCTCAATTTTCTTCTTTTAATGGCAGTTTTTTTTCATAATATGGCAAAACCTGAGCTTTCTTTTTTCACAGATAAAAAATTGTTTTTATTCGTAGTACAAACTGGGCCATACTAGGCTTTCTTTTCTTTGTTATAGTCACAGGGAGGGCGTTCGGGCTGGGACTCCTCTCATCCCGAACGAATTTGTTCGGTCGCTGCCCACCCCGTCACCGAACAAATCGTTCGATCTGGCGAGCCACGAGGCCGAACGTTCGGCCATTATCGACGTCCTTATTATTTCATACAGTATATTTTTGCAGCAACCAAAGCGCCTAATGACTACACCTGTCCGTGAGCACATGAACACACTGTGTGCTGTGCCCGACATGTACAGTACAATCAATAAAGATAGCATGGTAGCAGAGCAGCAACAGGGCTTGACACTTGCACCGATGAGGCCATCTTCTAAAAACACCCCTCGGAGATCCGCGTCGTCAGCAGAAAGGCCTCTTGTCGCCGCCGGCCGCCGTGCCGTTCCGCCGTGCCACCGGCGGGATCCTGAAGTGCCAGAGCCGGCCGGTCCCTCCCACCCGGAACCTCTCGCAGAGGAACTCCTCGGCGTACATCCTCTCCACCCTGCGGTCCACGTCGTGGAGGAACACGTCCGTGTCCCCCTCGCCGCGCCTCGCCCGCGCCATCGCCGCCGCCGTCCATATCGCCGCCATCCTGCCGGGCGCCGACGGGAAGTACCCCTTGGGCGCGTCCACCATGAGCATGTCCCACTCGTTCTGGTACACCTCCGGCGGCAGGCTGTGCAGCGCCAGCGGGCACTCGGCGTTGCCGCGGACCCGCAAGGGGGCGCCGTCGGCGTCGGCGCCGGGGACGCAGGAGGGGAAGTTCCTGTAGGAGCGGAAGAGGACGTCGGCGTGGTCGAGGCGCGTGCGGTACCTGACGAGGTGCGCGCGGAGGAACGGCGACTGCGCGCGCACGATGCGGTACCACTCCGGGTCCTCCTCGAGGAACACGGTGACGCCGCCGGGGTTGAGCGCGTGCCAGAGCGGCGAGTCGTGGCCGAGGCCGAACACCAGCAGCCGCAGCGGCGCGCGGCGGCGCAGCACGGCGAGGGAGAGCGAGATCTCGGCGTGCGACTGCTGCGGGACGTCGGGCGTGGTGGCGTAGTAGAGCGCGGCGTCGGCGAGCGCGGCGAGGCCGGGGGGCGCGTACCCGTCGCCCGACGGCGCCGTGACGGCCGGCAGGCACGGGAGCAGCGGCAGCAGCGGCAGCGGCGAGGTGAGGAGGGTGGCGAGCAGCAGCGACGCCGCGACGAGCAGCGCGGCGGCCGCGGCGGTGGCGAGGCGGCCGGGGGGCTTCATGGCGTTTGGTGTTTGCGGTGGCGGTCGACGCGGTTTCCCCTCGCGCGCCCTGGACGATAATGCCGCGCGGCCTTCTCTTTTTCTGCCACCACGTCCCGGTGTCGGCCCGCCCAACGATGCGACGTCTCTTTCTCTCTGCCGATCGTTGATTGGCTGCGTCCTGCATGCATGCCCATGCGGACCCACCAAACACGTGGGGTTCCTCTGCTAGGATTATTCGAGTGCTCATGGAATATTTACTTTTGACAAAAATGCTTGATGCCTTCGATGTTCATTTCAAAAGCCAAAGGCCAAAGGATGTTATTTTCCAAGGAAAATTTCTACTTTTTAGTAAGCAAGCAGGAGGTGTGATCATCTAAGCGGAAAGGTAGTGAAGTTTCGTGTAGAACTTTCGCGGTTTTATGAGTTGAAAGTCTATATTATCTGACTACAAGGTTTATAATCCATATTATCTAGTCGAGATGTACTATCTAATCAATAGTGTGTATACTCGGGGTGGAAAGTCTATAGTCTCGAACTAGAAAGTCCATTGTACTTATCGAATATAAATGCACTATCTAAGTAAAAAAAATGGCATTTCTTGTATTTACTTTTATTCGTAGATAGAAACATTTTGCTAGGCAAATAGAATGTCTTTGTTTCGAAGTAGAGTCTATATTACCACCTAGTAGAAAGATATTCTCTAAACTAAAGTTTGTGAAATTCGATTAGAAAGCTTTTACCGTACAATGAGAATGTTTGTGTTTTCTAAGTAGAAAGTCTACATATGAAACAAGAAAAGTCTTCTATAAAAATGATTTAAAAATTCAAGTTTGTGGGTTACATATCGTAATTCCATATTGTCTAGTATGATGGCATTTTGTAAGTTGAAAGCTTGTGACTTTCTAATAGAAAGTGTGTGTTTTCCAAGTAGAAATTTACTATCACCCAGTAACTACCTTCAGGTAAATCGTGACATGAATAGTGAATGTGTTTAACACAAATACTAGGTTCAGTTACCACAGGTACATTTTATCAGGAGTGTCTAGAACGCGGGTGACTAAAAATTTCCGAAGCTCCAATCACTTGCACAAACAAAAATGGGATCGCGTGAAAGTTAAAGTGTAATTGCACACATAAATGCAACTGTGATAAACAAAAAACAAGATATTAACCAAAAGGTGAAAGTACAATTGTATTAAGGACAAGGTGCAATTACACATAATAAAAGTGTAACTTTTTGCAAAAGGGGGCAATTAAATACAAACTAAAAATGAACAGATATAAAAATAATCACGCCAGATGCATTTGAGCAGGGAGTCCACATGGATTTCGCTTAGCCAAAATGAGAATCCACAGGGCTATATTAGGGATTGATTGCCCGACAAATCTTCAGGAGATCGTTCGTATCTTTATAGGTGTTGTGAGGACCTTTAATCCTTATTAGCATAGCAGTTTGTTCCATTCCATAACCTTCTTTGAAGCAAGTACATGCACACTTGTTAGCTAGCCAAATTAAATTTCACAAACTAAATTTTAGGTGCCATTGATGATCAGCCCGACCAGATGTGTTTCTCAATTTGATCTAACTCTATTAGGGTAAGGAATTGCATTGGCCTCCAAAGGATAGTGTGAGTTTCATAGATACGTTTCTTCTAGAGTACTTGTGTACATACTTGTAGGGCCCTATAAGCTCAGATGGCTGAACGAACACCCACTTCTTAGAATAAATTTGAGGCGCACGGTTGATCTATCGAGGACCAAGCAATCACATGAGCTCGACACCGAGATTTGTTAACGAGGTTCACCGATTGGCTACATCCTCGAGGCATGACTACATACGCTCCTCCCCATGACACCGCTACAATACCACACCCCGGCCGCCCGAGCGCCGCCACACGTCCCCGGTTCTCCCGCGTGCATGTGCTATTATGTTGGCATTAGCATTTTATTCTAACAAGTGGTATCATGAGCAAGGTTTCGAGGAGGCTGCGGATCGATGATTTAGAGGAAGCGATGAAGACCGGCGGATGGTCATGATGAATGTGCAGGTTCGCACGATTTCAGAAGGACCTCGGCAACGATCGGAGATCGTCGGCTGGGAAGCAATCGGTAAGCATGGTAGCCATAATGGTGAACCTCGTTAACAAATATCGTGCCTCTATGTGTCATCTATGATCTTGCATCAGTTTTCTATTCTAACAAGTATTAGCACATGTGGCCATGTATTCCTCAACTAAACTTAGCGGCCATGGGCCCATCAACTGATTTTCCCTCAATCATATCACATAACCACTAGCTTGTAGCAAATAGTGTCACGCGGCCATGGGCCGATCAATTGATTGACCCTCAATCATATCACATAACTGCTGGCTTGTAGCAAATAGTAGAAAATAGTGTGACACAACAACTAATTGCTCAGCCAAAAGACAGCTAGTTGCTAATATCACACCCATTTTATCAGGGAGTGACAAAAGCGTAGGTCACTGAAAATTTCCAAATTTTTAAAAATATTTGGGCCTCATCAATAAAATGCAATTACACACAATAAAATGATATGTGCGCAAAATAAAGTGTAGTTTCGTAGAAAAGTGCAATTGCAACAAATAAAAAACTAACAAAATGTAAAACAAATGACTAAAACTTCATCAGAGTGACTAAAAATTTCATATGAGTGGATGAATGTCACAAAAATGATAGAAATTACATTAAAAGCATTTTAAAAAGTAGAAACAAATTTAGAAAGGTGAAAGTGCAATTGCACTAGGTACAAAGGACAAGTACACAAAATAGAAGTTCAATTGCACAAAAAAGTCTAAGTGCAACAAAACCAAAACTAACAAAAATGACTAAATTAAATAGGGATGACTAAAATTTCATATCATTGACAGAAACTTCAGAAAGTGACAAAAAATTCGTACAAGTGACAAAAATTTCGCACAAAGTGACTGAAACATTAAAAAAACTACCACCTGCATTTTAGCAATATCAATTTAGTTTAGGTTAAGGTTAAAATTAATTAATGTTTTGTGACGCCCTTGATTCAATCGTACGCTAATCATGCACGCAAATGTGTACGATCAAGATCAAGGACTCACGGGAAGATATCACAACACAACTCTATACACAAATTAAAATAATACAAGCTTTATGTTACAAGCCAGGGGCCTCGAGGGCTCGAATACATAAGCTCGATTACACAAGAGTCAGCGGAAGAAACAATATCTGAGTGCAGACATAAGTTAGACAAGTCTGCCTTAAGAAGGCTAGCACAAAAGCAACAACGATCGAAAAGGCAAGGCCTCCTGCCTGGGAGCCTCCTAACTACTCCTGGTCGTCGACGGTCTCCACGTAGTAGTAGGCACCCTCGGGGTAGTAGCAGTCGTCAAAGGTGGCATCTGGCTCCTAGGCTCCGACATCTGGTTGCATCAACCAAAAAGAAGAAGAAAGGGGGAAAAGGGGGAGCAAAGCAACCGTGAGTACTCATCCAAGTACTCGCAAGCAAGGATCTATACTACATATGAAACATTATCAAAGGAAGGCTGTATATGTGGACCAGGCTACAGAAATGCCAGAATAGAGAGAAGGCCTAGTCCCATCGAAGACTAGCATCTTTGGGAAACCAACATCTTGCAGCAACAGGAGGGAGTAGAGTAGCATAAAGTAAAGTAGTAGTAGTGTTATAAACCTCAGCCGGAGATCCTTTCTCGACTCCCTGCGAGAAAGAAATCCCATAGCCATACTATCCAGTTATCATCACAATCCAATTCTCATCACCATCCAATTCTCATCACAAGTATCCAGTTCTAGTTGTATCGATCGGAATACAACTCCAAGTGTCCGTTACCGTAGGACAGGCTATCGATAGTTGTTTTCTTCCCTGCAGGGGTGCACCAACTTACCCACCACGCTCGATTAACTCCGGCCGGACACACTTTCCTGGGTCATGCCCGACCTCAGCCAAACAATACGCCGCAACCCGACCTAGGCTTAATAGAGAGGCCAGCACGCCGGACTAAACCTATGCCCCCAGGGGTCATGGGCCATCTCCCCGGGAACTCCTGCACGTTGCGTACGCGGCCGGTGAGCAGACCTAGCTACCTCCTTCAACAAGGCAGGTGCTTACGCAGTCCAACCCGGCGCGCGCCGCTCAGTCGCTGACGTCTATTAAGCTTCGGCTGATGTATACGACGCAGAACGCCCATACTATGCCCACGTGATGGTTAGTGCTATCAGGCCAGAGGCCCCTCAGATCAAATATCCAAATCGTAGTGGATTAGGAACGCGCGGTAACAAGCAGAGACTCACGAAAGATGTGACCCCGTTGCCCTGTCTCGAGGACTTGCGGCAAGGGCTAGGAATGCCCGGCCACGCCTCGTATTTATCTCGCGGGCACCCTCCTGGTCAACCCGACTCCACATCACTCGCAATTAAGCTCGCGCGGGTACCCCTCAGGGTCGACCCGTCTTTAGTAACATGGCTCAGTGTAAAGTCATAGTAATCATAGTAACTGTGTGTCTAAACATCAAGGGGAAAACCCGAGGAATCACCCCCGGTGAATTCCACTCGATGTAGTCATCAAGGTGAACGTAAGAGGATTCACCCTCGAGGTCCACACTTGAGGGGTTGCACGACAGAGTCGTATCAGAAGTGGTTAAAGAGGAAATCACCCTCGATGACCACGACCGAATAACTAAACTACAGGGTTAACATCAGAAGTGCTGATGAGGTCTCACCCTCGGTACTCGATAGTAACCCAGTAGTGTCGAGCAACTAAGGGGAAGTGATGTGCGGTGTCGGGGCCTGGTCTTCGATCCCGTTGATTGGGTCTTCTGATTATCCAGCGGGGCAGTCGGGACAAAGTGGGGGTCACTGATGGATCTCTAAGCAACCTATACTAAGCAGTTTAGGATAAGCAGGTAAGGTACAACAGCAGGTTACAAAAGCAGGCTATGCATCAGAATAGGAGCAATCAATAACAGTAGCAAAATCTAATGCAAGCATGAGAGAATGGAATGGGCGATATCGGGATGATCAAAGGGGGGGCTTTCCTGGTTGCTCTGGCAATGAGGGGTCGTCGGTGACGTAGTCGATCACAGGGGCAGCGTCGGTCTCGGGGTCTACCGGAGAGAAGAGGGGGAAGAAACCGTAAATACATAGCAAGCAAGTGTATAACAGGACAACAGGCATAGCTAGACGTGTTCTAACGCGGTCCTAGACGTTATAGGTGAAGGGGGAATTCAATCGGGAAGGTGTTCCCGGTTCCGAACGTGTGTCAGACAGATGATCGGAGGGGAAAAGTTCCATGTTCAGCATGCTAGGGGCATGTGACATATGAACGGACAACATAATCGGATTTGTTGGATTTTTCTGAGCAACTTTCATATAGAAAACATTTTCATCCGAGTTACAAATTATTTTATATGAATTTTCTAAGCTTTAAACATATTCTAGAATTATTTATTAACAGAAATGGAATATGACGTCAGCATGACACAAGAGTGACGTTAGCAGTCAACAGTCTGGTTGACTGGTCTAAACTGACACGGGGGACTCTCCTGTCATAGATAGTGGGTTAAACAGAGTTTAAACTAATCTAAATTTAGTTAGTAAAACTACTGGGCCCACCTGTCAGTGTCTAATTAACTAATCTAATTAGTTTTAATTATTAAAATGTTTTAATTAGAGGATTAAGCGATGGGACCCGCACGTCAGTGGCTGGGGCCTGCCCAGTCAGCACGGTTGACCAGGTCAACCGGTCAACAGGGGGCCAGGGGCCCCACTGGCAGTGACCCAGGGGGTGGCCCCAGGTGTGCCAGCTCAGCGCGGCCGGCGGCTTGATGTCGGTGACATCCAGACGCGGCGGAGGCCTCGGACCAACGTCGGGAATCGCCTATAGGCGGCCGTTTCGCGCGCGCGACGGTGCGTTCGAACGAGCAAACGACGCCGTGTTGAATGGTGGTAGAGGCACGGCCGGACTTGGCCGGTATTGTCGGTGACGACGAGTATGGACGGCGGCGGCTTTCGGGCGGTCGACGAGGTGGAGCTACGGGCGTCGGCTCCGGGCGTTGTAAGGCTCGCCCGAACGAGCGGAGCGAGCTGCGCCCTCCTATGGTGGCGGTGAGGCCGGAGGAGGCCCGTAGCGACGGCGACGAGCGGTGAGCTATCCGGTGGAGCTGAGCTCGGCCATGGCGGACGCGGTGGCTACGGGAGCGCGAGAGGCCAGGGAAGCGAGGGAAGGGGAAGAGGGGCTCACTTTGCGGCACGCACGGTGGCCCTCCGAGGTTTAGTAGCAGCAGAGACGGCGCTGGAGACGAAGGAGATCGACGGCAGCCGGAGATGGGGACAAGGACGAACGGCGGCTGCGGTGCTTCCCGGTTCCAGCGGAGGGCGCCAGTCGAAGGAGTCGAGCCTGGCGAAGCTCACCGACAGGGTCAGCGGGCGCGGGGCCGCCGGTGGCCGTGACAACGACGTAGGGCGGCGGCG
>LR880968.1:928585109-928608877 GCA_904067115.1 Aegilops sharonensis
CAGCCGGAGATGGGGACAAGGACGAACGGCGGCTGCGGTGCTTCCCGGTTCCAGCGGAGGGCGCCAGTCGAAGGAGTCGAGCCTGGCGAAGCTCACCGACAGGGTCAGCGGGCGCGGGGCCGCCGGTGGCCGTGACAACGACGTAGGGCGGCGGCGACTGCGCTCGGAGGTGGACGGGGAACGAGGGGGGAGGTGGATCTGGGGGAGGGGAGGCGCAAAGGCGAGCGAGAGGGGGGGGGGGCAAGTGGGAGAGATGGGTGGAGGCCGAGGCGTCGGGGCGGCCTTATCCCCTCCCGGCGTTGGCGCCGGCGAGGTGGTCGGGCGGGGACGTTCCCCTGTAGCTACACGCACCACGGGAACAGGAGGGAGGGGAGTGCGACCGGGGAGGGGAGCTAGGCCTGGCCGGCTGGGCCTGTCTCTGTGGCCTTAGGCCCAGGGGTAGGGGCTTCCTCTCTCTCCTCTCCGCTTTCCTTTCCTTTTCTTTTTCTTTAATTAGCAGAGAAGGAAAATGATTTATCTGGGGACCCTAATAATTTAGGGAAAATGTGGAACTGGATCATAAAAGTCCAGTGCATTTTTAGGCACTGCCACAATTATTTTTGAGAGAGGTTTAGATCCATTTGGAATTTTGATAAATGAATTTGCATTTTAAATTGCTGGAATGGCACTGTTATAAATGTTAGTGTCCATTTTAGCATAGGAGTGATGTTGTTTTTAATTACGTAAAATTGTATTGGAATATTTGCTAAATGATGAACATTTCTCCAGCAACTTTTGTGCAACTTCAAGTTTCACTTATGATTTGAATTTGAATTCAGATGGGAGTTGAAAAGAGATATTGAACAAAGGTGATTAAGCATTCTTTAGCCAAATGATTAGGCTTAATCACAGAGGGTTACTGTAGCATGACACTAGGGGTGTTACAAATCTCCTCCACTACAAGAAATCTCGTCCCGAGATTTTTAGAGGTGGAGTAAGGGGAAGCTATAAGGACGAATGTCTGAAAGGATCAGCATCCGGTAGTTATCTCAAGGAAGGATATTTTAGAAGCACCAGGACGTATCGAGAGTGCTACACGGAAATTCAACAAGTTTTAACCAGGTAGGCATCCAGCTGATGCCTAAAATAGGTGATGAAGGGGTTCAGAGCAAAGAAGAATAATGTTGCCTCTGATACCGAAATGAAACATGGTGTGGAGGTTAGCTCGTGTATTACATACGAAGCCGAGTGCCAAGAATATTTCGGAATCAAGGTTGTACAGGAGAGTCAGGTTTCGATCATGTGGAACTGTGGGTTATGGGCCCACCTTGTGGTTCTAAAGTAGGAAGGGCGTTGACATATTGCACGGTCATGGTAGCAAGGCATGTCGGAGGATAGCCTGTCAGTTATGTTGGCAACAACGTTGGTACCAAGGGCGAGGGACGAAGAGAACCATTTTCCTGCTCGTTAAGACGAGGCGAACCAATAGGCAAAGTTCTCGTCCATCGGTGGTTACCGGAATGTCATCAACATTAGTAACAGGGTCTCACTGACAAGATTGTACATCGGGGTGCTTGCTTAAGCAGGGATTTATCTCTGCTCGGACAAGTTAGATTACAAGAAAGGTGAAACGGAACAATGGAAAGGAAAATGTGTTTACACACAAGAATTGGGAGTATATCCTCCGCAAGGGGAAGCGGAGCAGGATATACATGATACGACAGCAAGTTCAAAAGCATTTAGATAAAGGGGGCGAGGGAAGAATCATGATATTACCCATACAACGGTGTCTGGATAATAGATCAAGAAACATTCGACAATGTGCTTCCAATGTTCTTGTTGATATTCGGAATACCACAGTCATGCTTCGATGCGGCAATGATATGGTGTCAAGTAAAGATTGGGTTTGAAGATCTCAAGAGATACCGAGAAACAATCCCAAGATATCTCAGAACGTAAGGAATAACCAAACACAACCAGGTTTGTGTTGGCAGAAAGTCAAGATGTCATCGATGATATCACAAATCATCGAGGGGCGGGGATGGTATTTCTAGCCATGAATTCAATTGACATCTCTGAAGAAGCCAAAGTGTTGTCGGCGATCACGACAGATTTTGTCGAGAGACTCTATGACGATGCCATCGAGCAGAAAAGGAAGGATGAAGTGAAAGGCTATGAGAACCACGGATTTGACACAAGCTCGAAGTCAAGCTTAGTGCTTGAGGTGAAATGATAAGATGATGAAGATCGACGTAGGCTTAGCTCATCATTGGAAGTTGTGCTCCGGGAAGGACCAGGTAGCACAGTTAAAAAAAATTAGTACGATAATGATATAGCTGATCAGGCTAGGAATGATGTGATGGAGTATCATTCCAATGATAATTCACAAGAGGTTGTGCAATG
Source organism: Aegilops sharonensis (assembly GCA_904067115.1). Lineage (NCBI taxonomy): Eukaryota > Viridiplantae > Streptophyta > Magnoliopsida > Poales > Poaceae > Aegilops > Aegilops sharonensis. Next base: position 928,587,492 of record LR880968.1, read on the forward strand.
ACACAATATCATCGAGATAACATGGGGCAATACTCGAGGTAGATCAAAATAGAGGTTGGACAGATGAAATGATCTGCAGAAGACAAGTATTTTAACTTGTCCGGGAAATGGAATCAAGGAGAAAATATGGTCGGAAACACGATTGCAAAGAATCAATTTAAGGATGCAAGATGAGCTTATACCAAGGGAACATTTGATTATAAGAGAAGCTTCCATGATAAGATCTACATCGTGTCTATGGGCATGAACACAAAGTTCAAGGTCGACTCCCACTTCTTCAATGCATAACCTCTCATTTACTTCTCGCTTTTGACAAAGTTGTAGTGTAGAAATTTTTATCCGGTGTAACACCAGTAGAGTATGACCCATAAAAATTTCCAGGTTCACACAAATTAGGGAAGGCATTAGTTCAACCCGTCGGGGCATCTTAGGAACATTTGCAAAAACTTTAGAGGTAATTAACTCAAGCTCGGAAGCAGAGCATGGTTGACAAAAGGAGAGGATACAATTACCGAAGGTATTATGTATCTGGGAAAGAACTCCACGAGGTTCTTTGAATATGAAGGACATTGTCAGATATTATCCCAACAAAGGATTTGGCGGTCCATAACGGAGCTGATGTGAGTATCGGTAATCAATCAGATGAAGAAGGGGATGCAAAGGCATCGGCTTATAGAAACGTCTGAATAATTCGATGCTTTAGTACAAAGGAGTTATGATTTCGAGACGAAGGATCAGAAGTAGAGGCTCTGATCAAAAGATGAGTAAGTTGAATAGACTTAGAGGTGCACCCGATCAAATCTTGATTGGGCAAGAACCAGCTCATATCTGGAAGGATGTTTGAGCCAGAAAGAAAATTTCCAAGGATTAATAGATGATTGCGAGTATTCGCAAACACGCTGAATCCATAGGAACAGAATGACAATCACAAAGGATGTTAATGAATATTGCCGGAAATATGGATTTAACCATAATGCAGGTAGACAAGACTTTCTGAAGCAGTTGGCTGTAGAGGATCTTTGGGAGATCGAATTGCATTCAAAGAATTTTGTGAGACATATGATCAACTGGGGATGAACGAATCCCCGATAATTGTGAGGAATTATTCGTAGGGTTATTCAGGCGGAAAAGAGCTGCAAGGTATCAGGAACAAAGGATTCTCGTAATATCCCAAAGTATTTCAGGGTATCTTGTAATAACAAGAACAATTGAAAAAGAAGGTATGGACGACAAGTGTGTGCAGCTATCCATAGGGATTTATCGGTGATATAGAATTGCAACGGCGAAGGGCACAAGGGTTTCGGGGAAACATCAGAGAGTATCTTCAAAATCTTCTGGTGCAGCAAGCGATCATCTGGACTGAAGGGGCTCTCCGGGAGAAAGTATTTTCGAGAACCTAAAGTTAGATTTTAGCAAAATCACTTAACCCGAATAGAAGAGAGATCAGAATCCCAGAGTATAGACGAGGAATAAAAGATCCTAATACCATCCAATGGCGACGTGGGCCCGTAAGACGCACAACCAATGTTAGTAAAAGTTTCGTAGTGACTAGACTCAACTTCGGCCAAGGAGTTGGAAAGGGGGCTACCTACAGGCAGTCGGCTCTGATACCAACTTGTGACGCCCTCGATTCAATCGTACACTAATCATGCACGCAAATGTGTATGATCAAGATCAAGGACTCATGGGAAGATATCACAACACAACTCTATACACAAATTAAAATAATACAAGCTTTATATTACAAGCCAGGGGCCTCGAGGGCTCGAATACATAAGCTCGATTACACAAGAGTCAGCGGAAGCAACAATATCTGAGTACAGACATAAGTTAGACAAGTCTGCCTTAAGAAGGCTAGCACAAAAGCAACAACGATCGAAAAGGCAAGGCCTCCTGCCTGGGAGCCTCCTAACTACTCCTGGTCGTCGAGGGTCTCCACGTAGTAGTAGGCACCCTCGGGGTAGTAGTAGTCGTCAAAGGTGGCATCTGGCTCCTAGGCTCCGACATCTGGTTGCATCAACCGGAAAGAAGAAGAAAGGGGGAAAAGCGGGAGCAAAGCAACCGTGAGTACTCATCCAAAGTACTCGCAAGCAAGGATCTATACTACATATGCAACATTATCAAAGGAAGGCTGTATATGTGGACGGGGCTACAGAAATGCCAGAATAGAGAGAAGGCCTAGTCCTATCGAAGACTAGCATCTTTGGGAAACCAACATCTTGCAGCAACAGGAGGGAGTAGAGTAGCATAAAGTAAAGTAGTAGTTGTGTTATCAACCTCAGCCGGAGATCCTTTCTCGACTCCCTGCGAGAAAGAAATCCCAGAGCCATACTATCCAGTTATCATCACAATCCAATTCTCATCACCATCCAATTCTCATCACAAGTATCCAGTTCTAGTTGTATCGATCGGGATACAACTCCAAGTGTCCGTTACCGTAGGACAGGCTATCGATAGTTGTTTTCTTCCCTGCAGGGGTGCACCAACTTACCCACCACGCTCGATTAACTCCGGCCGGACACACTTTCCTGGGTCATGCCCGACCTCAGCCAAACAATACGCTGCAACCCGACCTAGGCTTAATAGAGAGGCCAGCACGCCGGACTAAACCTATGCCCCCAGGGGTCATGGGCCATCTCCCCGGGAACTCCTGCACGTTGCGTACACGGCCGGTGAGCAGACCTAGCTACCTCCTTCAACAAGGCAGGTGCTTACGCAGTCCAACCCGGCGCGCGCCGCTCAGTCGCTGACGTCTATTAAGCTTCGGCTGATGTATACGACGCAGAACGCCCATACTATGCCCACGTGATGGTTAGTGCTATTAGGCTAGAGGCCCCTCGGATCAAATATCCAAATCATAGTGGATTAGGAACGCGCGGTAACAAGCAGAGACTCACGAAAGATGTGACCCCGTTGCCCCGTCTCGAGGACTTGCGGCAAGGGCTAGGAATGCCCGGCCACGCCTCGTATTTATCTCGCGGGCACCCTCCTGGTCAACCCGACTCCACATCACTCGCAATTAAGCTCGCGCGGGTACCCCTCAGGGTCGACCCGTCTTTAGTAACATGGCTCAGTGTAAAGTCATAGTAATCATAGTAACGGTGTGTCTAAACATCAAGGGGAAAACCCGAGGAATCACCCCCGGTGAATTCCACTCAATGTAGTCATCAAGGTGAACGTAAGAGGATTCACCCTCGAGGTCCACACTTGAGGGGTTGCACGACAGAGTCGTATCAGAAGTGGTTAAAGAGGAAATCACCCTCGATTACCACGACCGAATAACTACACTACAGGGTTAACATCAGAAGTGCTGATGAGGTCTCACCCTCGGTACTCGATAGTAGACCAGTAGTGTCGAGCAACTAAGGGGAAGTGATGTGCGGTGTCGGGGCCTGGTCTTCGATCCCGTTGATCGGGTCTTCTGATTATCCAGCGGGGCAGTCGGGACAAAGTGGGGGTCACTGATGGATCTCTAAGCAACCTATACTTAGCAGTTTAGGATAAGCAGGTAAGGTACAACAGCAGGTTACAAAAGCAGGCTATGCATCAGAATAGGAGCAATCAATAACAGTAGCAAAATCTAATGCAAGCATGAGAGAATGGAATGGGCGATATCGAGATGATCAAAGGGGGGGCTTGCCTGGTTGCTCTGGCAATGAGGGGTCGTCGGTGACGTAGTCGATCACAGGGGCAGCGTCGGTCTTGGGGTCTACCGGAGAGAAGAGGGGGAAGAAACAGTAAATACATAGCAAGCAAGTGTATAACAGGACAACGGGCATAGCTAGACGTGTTCTAACGCGGTCCTAGACGTTATAGGTGAAGGGGGAATTCAATCGGGAAGGTGTTCCCGGTTCCGGACCTGTGTCAGACAGATGACCGAAGGGGAAAAGTTCCATGTTCAGCATGCTAGGGGCATGTGACAGATGAACGGACCGCATAATCGGATTTGTTGGATTTTTCTGAGCAACTTTCATATAGAAAACATTTTCATCCGACTTACAGATTATTTTATATGAATTTTCTAAGCTTTAAACATATTCTGGAATTATTTATTAACAGAAATGGAATATGATGTCAGCATGACACAGGAGTGACGTCAGCAGTCAACAGTCCGGTTGACTGGTCAAAACTGACACGGGGGACCCACGTGTAATAGATAGTGGGTTAAACAGAGTTTACTAATCTAAATTTAGTTAGTAAAACTACTGGGCCCACCTTTGAGTGTCTAATTAACTAATCTAATTAGTTTTAATTATTAAAATGTTTTAATTAGAGGATTAAGCGGTGGGACCCGCACGTCAGTGGCTGGGGCCTGCCCAGTCAACACGGTTGACCAGGTCAACCGGTCAACAGGGGGCCAAGGGCTCCACTGGCAGTGACCTAGGGGGTGGCCCCAGGTGTGCCAGCTCAGCGCGGCCGGCGGCTTGACGCCGGTGACATCCAGACGCGGCGGAGGCCTCGGGCCAGCGTCAGGAATGGTCTATAGGCGGCCGTTTCGCGCGCGCGAGGGTGCGTTCGAACGAGCGAACGACGCCGTGTCGAATGGTGGTAGAGGCATGGCCGGACTTGGCCGGTAATGTCGGCGACGACGAGTATGGACGGCGGTGGCTTTCGGGCGGTCGACGAGGTGGAGCTACGGGCGTTGGCTCCGGGCGTTGCCAGGCTCGCCCGAACGAGCGGAGTGAGCTGCGCCCTCCTATGGTGGCGGTGAGGCCGGAGGAGGCCCGTAGCGACGGCGACGAGCGGTGAGCTATCTGGCGGAGCTGAGCTCAGCCATGGCGGACGCGGTGGCTACGGGAGCGCGAGAGGCCAGGGGAGCGAGGGAAGGGGAAGAGGGGCTCACTTTGCGGCACGCACGGTGGCCCTCGGAGGTTTAGTAGCAGCAGAGACGGCGCCGGAGACGAAGGAGATCGACGGCAGCCGGAGATGGGGACGAGGACGAACGGCGGCTGCGGTGCTTCCTGGTTCCAGCGAAGGGCGCCAGTCGAAGGAGTCGAGCCTGGCGAAGCTCACCGACAGGGTCAGCGGGCGCGGGGCCGCCGTTGGCCGTGACAACGACGAAGGGTGGCGGCGACTGCGCTCGGAGGTGGACGGGGAACGAGGGGGGAGGTGGATCTGGGGGAGGGAAGGCGCAAAGGCGAGCGAGAGGGGGGGCAAGTGGGAGAGATGGGTGGAGGCCGAGGCGTCGGGGCGGCCTTATCCCCTCCCGGCGTTGGCGCCGGCGAGGTGGTCGGGCGGGGACGTGCCCCTGTAGCGACACGCACCAGGGGAACAGGAGGGAGGGGAGAGCGACCGGGGAGGGGAGCTGGGCCTGTCTCTGTGGCCTTAGGCCCAGGGGCAGGGGCTTCCTCTCTCTCCCCTCTGCTTTCCTTTCCTTTTCTTTTTCTTTAATTAGCAGAGAAGGAAAATGATTTATCTGGGGACCCTAATAATTTAGGGAAAATGTGGAACTGGATCATAAAAGTCCAGTGCATTTTTAGGCACTGCCACAATTATTTTTGGGAGAGGTTTAGATCCATTTGGAATTTTGATAAATGAATTTGCATTTTAAATTGTTGGAATGGCACTGTTATAAATGTTAGTGTCCATTTTAGCATAGGAGTGATGTTGTTTTTAATTACATAAAATTATATTGGAATATTTGCTAAATGATGAACATTTTTCCAGCAACTTTTGTGCAACTTCAAGTTTCACTTATGATTTGAATTTGAATTCAGATGGGAGTTGAAAAGAGATATTGAACAAAGGTGATTAAGCATTCTTTAGCCAAATGATTAGGCTTAATCACAGAGGGGTACTGTAGCATGACACTAGGGGTGTTACATGGTCCTTTGGTAAAAGAGCCTGACTCGTGTTTTTATTTCCTTCATCTCAATGCTGCCAAGAATGTTGTTCAAACGGGACAATGTAAAAGGAAAAAACATTTGGTCAGTGTTTATGCGATATGCCAAAGCTTGGCATGCATTTCTTTATGTTTATGTTGGAATGCCATTTAATACTAGGGAGTGTTTAGTTTTATAAAATCAATTGCTTTAAATGGCATTTCAACATAAACATAAACCCCACAACTCACAAAAACATAAGAAAATGGTTATAAAAACTAGATGTCGATGAAACTTATTCTAAGGTTGAATGAATTAATGGCGTCGCGATTACCCTGAAAGAAGAAATAAATGAAGAAAGAAACCTTAAGCAAATAATGGCAAGACTCATCAAATTAATGAGAAAAGTGGCACTTGCTATCTCAGCTTGGGCTCATCTACTCTGAGTGAACAGTAAAATAAAAACAATAGCTGAGAAATTAAAAAAATTCTGATTTTTTTCCATGTAAGATGCTTGAGTGTGTGATGCCCATGCCAAATTTGGTGATGTTTCGACATTCGAGGAGCTCGTGGAAAAAAGGACAAAACAAGCTCTGAATAGTGTGTTTTTTTCAAACTTTCTCCCTGATTTTTTGTGTGCAGACCTACTCAAATGTCGAAACACCACCAGATTTGGGATGGGCAACACGCATTCAAGCATCTTTCCTGCCAAAAAAGTCAGCTTTTTGCTTTTTTTTTTTGTTTTTACCATTCAGCCGCAGAAGAAGATGAGCCAGGGAGCTAAATCGCCGCGTCCTGAGAAAAGCAAATACAGTAACTACAAAACTAAAAAATAAAAAATAATGTTGGTAGTAGTTATTCTATAGTACAAAGAATTATGGTAATTTTTATTTCCCTTGATGGAGAAATAATTAAGGAAGAAGCCTAAAGCAATGGATGACAAGAAATAACTTAGGTAATTGATGATAAAAGGAAATGGGAAAACGACATGAAAAGTTCAAACAAATGTTTCCTAAATTTATTCTAAGGCATAATGAATTAAGGGCATTAATATTACTCCCAAAGAAGATTTCAAATGAAGAAAGATGTAAATGAAATTTGACTATGCAAAATAATAATGAAATAGTAAAATAAAATTTTCCATGTACGATAGTGAAATTGAAACTTTAAGAGAAACTAGAAGGAAGTTTATATTGAACATATATATTGCATTGTGCTCACGCATTACTAAAATTGTACATTGCAAAGAATACAAACTTACAAAAAATTGCATGGAAACTAAGGTATCACAAGTAGGACAAAAATTATAGCAAAGGGTTCTTTTTACATACGTGGGGCTATTACTAAAGTTGCATGAAACAGATAAGTGTAACTGATATTAACAAACAATATGAAACAAAGTCATGATAGGACGAGATGTTTTTCCTTTGAATGAGTAGACCGAGGAAGGCTATCCGTGCCTGTTGATTACGGTTTATTTGCCCTTGTGGTCATAGTATTTAGATCGACAAATGAAACACACTAGCTAAGATTGTTATTCACCCACTAGGGTTTCGGTGTTGGTGAGGGTTTGGTCGCTGGCGTGCTCTAGTGCCTTGCTCCGGCCATCCTAGTCACAGCTGGCTGCTGCTCCTGGTGTGGCGTTTCTACATACGGGTTCCCACTACGTCGGTGGGACAGCGTGTGGAGCAACCCCACCGTGGTGTGGCACCGGTGTGGTGTTGTGGGTCCTCTCGGTGATTCCTTTGTCGGTGGGACAATGGTGACGAGGTCTTCCACAATCGCGATAGGATGTGCTCAGCGTCGGCTACAATACCGTGCGGTGAGCTCATATTTAACTTCGTTGCAGGAGAACCGATGGATCGAGAGAACATAAACGAACAACATACAACCCTATAGCATCAATGACTCGCAATAAAAAAACTGTGACCAACAATATAAATTGACTGAAAATGTTGAGCCAAATAAACTAAAGTAGAAAGAAAAGGCATTAAGTGCTAATCGCAACATAAATGGGCAAATCATATTTTAGACGCTCGTAAGCATCGAATAGTTGTGCAAATGCACGCTGATTTTATTTCTAGTTTGTTGTATCCCCAGCACAACATGGTTCAAGTCCTAGACTTGACATTGGTGCTCGCATTTTCCTAGATTTATTTCAGCCCTTGTGGCAATGTGTTGGGAAATGTTGCATGGAAAAACAAAAAAATTTCTACGCACATGCAATGATCTATCCATGGAGATGCATAGCAACGAGGGGGAAGAGTGTGTCTACACCCTCGTAGACCGTAAGCGGAAGCGTTTCACAACGCGGTTGATCTAGTCGAACTTTCTTCGCGATCCAACCGAACGAGTACCGAACGTACGACACCTCTGCGTTCAGCACACGTTTAGCTCGGTGATGTCTGCGCCTTCTTGATCCAGCAAGAATGCGAGGTAGTGGATGAGTTCCGACAGCACGACAGCGTGGTGACGGTGATGGTGAAGTGATCTCCGCAGGGCTTCGCCTAAGCACTACGAAAATATGACCGGGGGTGTAAACCATGGAGGGGGGCGCCACACATGGCTAAGACAATGTTGTGTCCTTGCTAGGCTCCCCCCTAGCTCCCACATATATATAGGTGGGGGTGGAGGGAGCAGCCAGGAGGGCGCCCCAAGTAGGCCGAATCCTACTTGGGGTCCTCCCCAAGTGCCCCCATTTCCTTATATAGGTGCGAGGGAAGGCAGGGGAGGGAGGCGCCCCCCTTTCCTTTCTCCCATGAGAGGGAAAGGCGGGAGGGGCTAGCCCTATCCTCTTTCCTTCCCTAGGGCTGGCCGGCCAGGGAAAGGGGTGCACCAGCCCCCTGTGGGCTGGTCTGTCCCTCCCTTGGCCCATTAAGCCCATATACCTACCGGGGGTTGTCCGGAACCCCTTCCGGTGACCCGATGACTACCCGGTGCATCCCGAAACCCTTCTGGTGTCCGAATACCATCGTCCTATATATCAATCTTTACCTCTTGACCATTTCGAGACTCCTCATCATGTTCGTGATCTCATCCGGGATTCCGAACAACATTCGCTCACCAAATCATATAACTCATATAACACTATATCATCAATGAACGTTAAGCGTGCAGACCCTACGGGTTCGAGAACTACGTAGACATGACGGAGACATCTCTCCGGTCAATAACCAATAGCGGAAACTGGATGCCCATATTGGCTCCTACATATTCTACGAAGATCTTTATCGGTCGAACCGTTATGACAACATATTCCCTTTGTCCATCACACTACTAGGAAAAGGGCTATAGATGGGATTGACACTAATGGCGCATCAGGGAAGAAGTGTGCCACTACTATATACTAATGGCACACCATTAGGTGGTGCGCCATTAGTGTCGAAGACACTAATGGCGCACCAGACAGAAGGTGCGCCACTAGTAATAATTTTTTTTCTTTTCATTTTTCCATACATACTAATGGCGCATCCGAGTGAAGTGCGCCATTACTAGTTCTAACTAGTAATGGCGCACGAGGCAGACCGTGCGCCATTACTGTATTTTTTTATTCTTTTTTTTGCAAAACTACTAATGGCGCACTGTGGCCAGGTGCGCCATTACTAGTTTAGACTAGTAATGGCGCACTACGACCTGGTGCGCCATTAGTATATATATATATTTTTTACTTTTTTGCAAAACTACTAATGGCGCACCACCTACAGGTGCGCCATTAGTAACCAGGGTTACTAATGGCGCATTTGCAGGTGGTGCGCCATTAGTAACCTGGGACCCCAACAAGATATTTTGGACAGCCACACCTACCCACTCACTTTCCCCACTTCATTCCCTCCACCTCCTTCTCCAAGCTTTCCGCTGCCTCCTCCTCCTCACCTCATTTGCACCATAGATTCATAAAAATTAAGTGGTGAAATTACCTTTTTTTTGATACGTAAGTAAGGGGAAAGCTATCTTCATGTTGTAGATATACTTTTTTTCTCCCTAGCTCGCTCCAACAATGTGCACATGCACTTTTTGTGGCCTAGCTAGATCTATGTATGTTTGTGGTGTTGCATATGTTTGTGGTGTTGCATATATGTTTGTGTTTGCAGGTACCGGTATTTGAAATGCGATAGTTGCCAATATTTTGCCGGAATGTTGATTCATTTCCGTTTCGGCGAGAATTTTGGCACTATGCATTCTTTTTGGTCCTATTTTTAGGGAAGGTCATGCCAAATTTTTTTCTTGGTTCTAAAATATTGTTTTGCTCTACCCCGCAGGCGACCATGGTCCGCGCAATGACCGAAGGCATCGTGAATAGGTTTTTGAGCTCCGCGAAGGCCAAGATGCTTCAAAAGAACGAGACGGAGATAAGATGTCCGTGTCGAAGATGCAAGCTGAAGAGCCTTATTGCGGACCCGGATTCCGGGCAGGTGCGGGACCACCAGCTCTTGCGTGGTTTCATGGATGGCTATCGGTGGCAAGGTGATGAAGATGACTATGAAGTCGTCCATGGGGGGCGAGCAAGAAATGAGGAAGGGCAACAAGACAACCACCGCGGCGAGGGCGGGCGAGAAGACGAAGAATCTCCAGGACATGATCACGACGGTGATGCTGTACACAGTCATCATGTAGAAGATCGTACATGATGATGAGGAAGATCAAGACGAAGGGCATGATCATGAAGATGAAGATGCCGGAGCAGACGACGATGGAGGCTGGGTGCAGGACCCTCATATTCAAGAGCTGCTTATCAAGCAGACGGATAACGCAAGAGCTGCCGCCCGAGAGAAAGCTAAGCTGGATCAACTGGAGATAGACGCGGTTACTCCATTGTATGAAGGATGCAGGCCCGAGGATACCCGCCTGAAAGTAATGCTCATGGCTCTGGAGATGAAGGTAAAACACAAAATGACCGACCCATGCTTCGACGAGAACATGTCATTCTGGCATGAACGTCTTCCCAAGGGGAACAAGTGCCCGACCAGTTTCGAAGAGGCGAAGAAAATCGTGTGTCCTCTGGATTTACCGCACGTGAAATACCATGTGTGCATGAACAATTGCATCATTTATCGGGACGAGCACGCGGAGTCTACCATATGTCCGGTGTGCGGCATCACTCGATACAAGAAGAGGAAGAAAGCTCCTCGAAAATCGGTGTGGTACTTTCCGATCACTCCTCGTCTGCAGCGGTATTTCACGGACCCTAAGGTAGCAAAGCTCCTGCGTTGGCACGCGGATAGGGAGGAGAAGAAGCGGGAAGATGACGGAAATGATCCGGAGATAAATAAAAAAGACAAGATGCTGAGTCACCCTAAGGATGCGAGCCAGTGGCAAGCGTTGAACTTCGAATACCCAGAATTTGGGAAGGATCCAAGGAACATCGTGCTGGGCGCGAGCACCGATGGAGTCAATCCGTTTGGTAGCCAGAGAAGCACACATAGCACCTGGCATGTGTTTGTGTGGATGTACAACCTTCCCCCCTGGTTGTGCATGAAGAGGAAGTACATTCACATGAGTATGCTAATTGAAGGGCCGAAACAACCAGGGAATGACATTAATCTGTATCTTGGGCTGCTGAAAGAGGAGCTAGACACGCTGTAGAAAACGCCAACCAATACGTGGGACGCCGCAGAGAAAGAATATTTCCCTATGAGAGCCGCACTGCTCACGACGGTGCACGACTATCTCGGTTACGGATATCTCGCGGGGCAGGTAGTCCACGGATTTTCTGGATGCGTAAGGTGCATGGATGACACAACGTATCGCCAGCTAGATAGAGATCCCGGGTCTTCGAAAACCGTGTTCATGGGACATCGAAGGTGGCTTCACGACGATGACCCGTGGAGGAAACACAAGGATCTGTTCGATGGTGAAACCGAACCCCGAAAACGCCCGCGTATGAGGAGCGGCGAGGAAATAGACGAGCTGTTGAAAAATTGGAAAGATTTCCCACTGCCGGGAAAGAAGCAAAAGGCGCCAGAGCCGGGAAAGAAGCGATAGGCGCCAGAGCCGCTGCTGATGGTATGGAAAACGAGGTCTGTTTTCTGGGACTTGCCGTACTGGAAGATCCACCGTGTGCCTCACAGCCTTGATGCCATGCATATCACGAAGAACGTGTGAGAGAGTCTGCTTGGTACCCTTCTCAACATGCCAGAGAGGACCAAAGATGGGCCGAAAGGAAGGGCATACTTGAAATCAATGGGCATCAGGCAGGAGCTTCACGCTAATGATGAAGATGATGATGATGATGCTGAGGCGAAGCAGGACACAGAAACTCGTCGCAAAGGCAAAAAGGCCAAGAAGACCGGAAGTGACTACCCTCCCGCGTGCTTCACTCTAAGTCAGGAGGAGATCGAGCAATTTTTCACCTGCCTCGTAGGAGTAAAACTTCCTTACGGTTACGCGGGGAAGATAAGCAGATACCTAGACCCAGCGAAGCAGAAGTTCAGCGGGATGAAGTCTCACGACTGTCACGTGCTGATGACGCAGATACTTCCAGTTGCAATCCGTGGGATCATGGACGCGCACGTCCGTGAAACGCTATTTGGCCTATGCAACTTTTTCGACGTCATCTCTCGGAAGTCGATTGGCGTGAGGCAACTCAGAAGGCTACAGAAAGAGATCGTGGTGATACTATGCGAGCTTGAGATGTACTTCCCGCCCGCATTCTTCGACGTTATGGTGCATCTGCTACTCCATATCGTGGAGGATATCATCCAACTCGGGCCGACGTTCCTGCACAACATGATGCCGTTCGAAAGGATGAATGGTGTCATCAAAGGATACGTTCGCAACATGTCACGTCCAGAGGGAAGTATAGCCAGGGGCTTTCTGACCGAAGAGTGCATCTCCTACTCCACGAATTATCTAGGCATCGAGAACCCCGTTGGTCTGCCCGTCAACAGGCACCTCGGCAGGCTCGCTGGATGGGGTCACCGTGAGGGTCGCCGCGAAATGCATGTCGACTTCGAGGGTCGACTCGCCGACTTTGAAAGAGCAAACCTAGTCGCGCTACAACACATAGACGTGGTCGATCCTTGGGTGGTAGAGCACAAAACCTTTATTAAGAAGACGTACAATGACCGAGGCCAACAGAGGATGGACGGAGATATAATCAAAGAGCACAACTCATGTTTCACGCGTTGGTTCAAGCAGAAGCTTCTGTCGTACCCTTTACATGAGGATTCTTCCGCGGAAGAACAACTCATATTCGCCTTGTCACAGGGCGCCGAGCACAACCTGATGACCTATGAGGCGTACGATATCAACGACTACACATTCTACATCGAGAACAAGGACATGAAGAGCGATGGTTATCAAAACTCCGGGGTAACGATGGAATCCTACTCCGGTAACGACAAGGACAGATACTACGGAAGGATCGAGGAGATCTGGGAGCTGAGCTACGCTGGAGAGAAGGTCCCGATGTTCCGTGTCAGATGGGCCAATAGCGTCCTAAAAGAAGACCGGTATTTCACCACCATGGTTATACCCGAAGCCAAATCCAAGACCGCGGGCGCAAACGTCACCGCGAAAAATGAGCCATGGGTACTGGCTTCCCAAGTGGACCAATGCTTCTTCATTACCGACCCGTCAAAGCCCAGTCGTGTTGTCGTGAGGAGAGGCAAAAGGAAGATCATCGGAATGGATGGAGTAGCCAATGAGCAAGACTTCGACAAGTACGGCGACCCGAAGATCGAACATGACGACGAGGATGAAGTAGCAGGACACACCACAAGAAGAAGCAGGACCACCCTACCTAAAGGACGTCTGTTCCACAGAAGAACTCCATTTGCGAAAAAGAAGGGCAAGAAGATTGTGAACAGATAGCTAGCTAAGATCGATTGTATTTAAATCGTAGTCTTCATTTCTTGATTGTATTTCCTGGGCACTTTTTGATATCATGAATAATTTTAAATTTCATGGGCACTTTTTGAATTCATGAGGACACTCGATCTCGATCCCCCTCCTCCGCCGCCGCCGCCGCTGCCCTGACCCACTGGGCCGCAGCCGCCCACGCGCCGCCGCCGCCTCCCTCTCCCCTTCCGGCCCCCCCAGCGCCCCCCGCCCCCCCCCGCCCCCCCTCCCCCCCCCCAAACCCCTAAAACTCCGGCCCCCCCCCCCCCCCCGCGCGCCGCCCCCCCCCCCGCCCCCTCCCCCGCTCCACTGCCGCCAACGGGCACCCCCCGCCCTCTCCCCCGCTCCACCGCCGCGGCGGATGATATTTTCACGGAACAGCTTTGAACATATTTTTTGAAAAATTATTACTGTTTTTATAAAAAAATATTACTAGTATGATTTAAACAAGTTTGAACATATTTAAACACAAATAAATATCAAACAACATTTAAAATGCAAAAAAAGTATTGGGGAGCCTGGGAATCGAACCCAGGACCTCCTGGTGTGAGTGTTGCGTGCTGACCAGTCAGGCTAGTGGGCGGGTTCTGATGTGGATTGGGTTAGGCGGAATAGATCCTGTGCTCGAACTGTAATAAAGAAACATTCTAACGGCGCCCCGCTGCGGGGTGCGCCATCAGTAATTTTCCCCCATCCACACCCCTCCGCGCCGCTCCTGCCCGTCTTCTCCCTCTCGCCAGACTACTTTGATTCGTCCCTCTCCCTCCACCGCGCCGCTCCCTCCCTCGTCCCTCCCGCCACCGCGCCGCCGCCGCCGCTGCCCTGACCCACTGGGCCGCAGCCGCCCACGCGCCGCCGCCGCCTCCCTCTCCCCTTCCGGCCCCCCCAGCGCCCCCCGCCCCCCCCCGCCCCCCCTCCCCCCCCCCAAACCCCTAAAACTCCGGCCCCCCCCCCCCCCCCGCACCCTCCCCCGCTCCACTGCCGCCAACGGGCACCCCCCGCACTCTCCCCCGCTCCACCGCCGCGGGCGATGATATTTTCAAGTAACAAATTTGAACATATTTTTTAAAAAATTATTACTGTTTTTATAAAAAAATATTACTATTATGATTTAAACAAGTTTGAACATATTTAAACACAAATAAATATCAAACAACATTTAAAATGCAAAAAAAGTATTGGGGAGCCTGGGAATCGAACCCAGGACCTCCTGGTGTGAGTGTTGCGTGCTGACCAGTCAGGCTAGTGGGCGGGTTCTGATGTGGATTGGGTTAGGTGGAATATAACCTGTGCTCGAACTGTAATAAAAAAACATTCTAATGGCGCACCTCTGCGGGGTGCGCCATTAGTAATCTTCCCCCATCCACACACCACCGCGCCGCTCCTTCCCTTCTTCTCCCTCTCGCCAGACTACTTTGATTCGTCCCTCTCCCTCCACCGCGCCGCTCCCTCCCTCGTCCCTCCCTCCACCGCGCCGCCGCCGCCGCTGCCCTGACCCACTGCGCCGCAGCCGCCCACGCGCCGCCGCCGCCTCCCTCTCCCCTTCCTCCCCCTCGAGCGCCGCCTCCCCCCGAGCCCCGCCTCCCCCCTCGAAACCCTAGAAACCTCGGAGCCGCCCCACGTCCACCAGGAGAGGAGGCCCCACGTCCAGCAGGAGAGGAGGCCCGCGACCTCCCCGCCGTCCAGCAGGAGAACAGGGTACTAATCCCTTTTCCGCTGATTTTCTTCTTCATCTCCTCCAATCTCTGAAGCTGTGTTGTGCTGTTGTGTTGTGTGAAGGAAGGACTTGGTTCAACTTGGATACAGAGAAGCTGCTGCTGTGGGTTCGACTTGTTTGGATTTGGTTCCCCTATCACCAAGGTGACCACTTATCTCGCCTCTCTCCCCCTCTGTACAAGTTCATGGCTGTGGAGTGCTATGGTCGATGCTTGTCTCAGCTGTATGCATTTGATTTCAGAATATATAGCTTGTATATGCAAAGTGCCTAGGGTTAAATAGGTCTGTACAGTAACACATTTGCTTCTTATTGTACATGACTATGTTTATTGTGCTGAAACATCTGTCTGATCTAATTAGAATGTATATGTGAGTTAAATAGGTCTGATTTTTGGGTAGAGGCAGCATCCATGTATTTGGGTCACTACTGATTGCAAATGTGGACCTTCTATGAAAATGTTTCATTAGTAAAGATGTTGAACACACAACTGTTGTTTACTCTAGTGATAGGAGTAGTAGTGGTGGCCATCTAGTTGGACTACTACTGCTAGGACTTGCTCCAGATTTTAGGATTTCTTTTCTTTTAGGATTTATTTTCTTCTAGGACTAGGTTTTTATTATTTTTCTGTTGTGATTGTTTTTTGAGCTCTTTCTTTTTCATTTCCTACTATCCTTATCCTAATTATCTTAAATTGTTATGATGTGTGTAACAGGATTAGATCTTGGATTTGTTAGTGGACTTTGGGAGTTTCTTAGCCAGCTTGGTGACTCCATATTTTTCACTATTTCAGCAAGTCTTTTGTAAGCATTAAACTTTCAGCACTACATTTTTATCTTATGTGTACATCTGTTTGCTTCCAATTGCTATATATGTTTTGTTGTTACTAAAAATGAGGAAGCTTCTGTCAATTGCTATACATATATATGTGTATGATGATCCTCCTTTCCTGCAGAAGTATAACTAGGATATAAAGCACATTGGACTAACAATCTTGTATGGTGCCTAAACTACAATGATTCAGGAACATCAGATGACATAGCATGTGGATATTGACATATGATGAGTAGATTACTAAGTGAGCCAAAAGTGATGGACAAACCTCATGCTAGCAATTCTCGAGGGTTGCATCTTTCTGAATGACCCTAATTGTCACTGACAATATCTGGACAGATTGAAAACAATTTAACTTTAGTACTTCAACTAATTTGCATGAAAGATTTTTGAAGTCCAACTTCTGAATCCAGAATTTGATTAGTTCCGTAAATTTGTATGACCACAGATTTGTAAAGTTTCAGAGATTTGTATGACCAAAGATACAGTTCAGATTTGATTAGTTCCATATATTTGTATGACCAAATATATATTTTAGATTTGTAAAGTTTCAGATATTTGTATGACCAAAGATACAGTTCAGATTTGAATTGTTTCAGAAATTGGTATGACCAAAGATGCTATTGTATATAAATGGGCTGCTGTAGAACTGTTCTTCATCTTTACAGTGTTGTTGTATAGAAATATGCTGAATTTAGCAAAAAACATGGGGTCCTGGGAGACGCCGCTGCTGCTTGAGGCCCTTGAGAGGCCCTTCGTGTCGTGATGATTTTGCAGGTACCCCGAGAGGCCCTTGAGTTTGCCGGAATGTCGATTAACTTCCGTTCCGGCAAATTCGGGTACTCCATATATCCTATTTTCAGCAAAGGTCATGATGAAATTTTACGTGAATTTTAGCATGACTTTGCTAAAAATCGGACATATGAGGTACTTGCTACTAATGCATGGGCTGGGGTATCTTAGTACTTAATTAAGTAGGATCAACTGCCCCTTTATTCTTGCTGCATTAAACCATAGGTGGAAATAGAGCCAAGTGATTAGGCCCAACTTAGAATTCTCCTCAGCATCGATAAACCCTAGATGATAAACCCAACATAGGTGGCAATAGAGCCAAGTGATTAGTGCAATAAACCCAACATAGGCTTTTAGGGTGCCTCGGCGTCAACAAACCCTAAATGATAAAAGCTTAGCTTTTAGGATGCCTCGGTGTCAACAAACCCTAAATGATGAGACCATGATCTTGTTCCTTGACAATAACCAACTTTTTGACCAATTTTTTTTCCTATTTAGAGCGTAACATGGCCCACAATGATGAGGCCGGTGGTTCGGGCGGCAAGCAATTCTGGGAGCTGTCCCAGGAGTTGGAGGAAGAACCTCACCGCTATGAGGACGCCGCGGAAGACACCGATCCTGACTACCCAACCCCTAGTGGCGTCGGGGATGACACCACTGATGGTGCCGCCGAGGATGCCACCACTGATGATGGCGGCGCACACACAGATGGCAGCCAACCGAAGAGGCAACTGAAGGACCGGCGCCCGAGCGTGCTCGGCACCGTCAGGGAGGAATTTACTGAAGTGGGCTCCAAAGGGAATCTGACGGCGCCCAAACAAGTAGTCAAGGGGTACTCGATTCAACTCGGGTGCATTCTCTGGAGCACCGTCTCGATCAACACCGAGAACCTAAGGCATAAGGACCACGGGAATTTGCGCAGCCTCCTCTTCACGAAGCTGCACGAACGATACAAGTTCCCCGCTGAGTTTGCAAACACACGCCTCTCAGGGAATAAAGTGAACAGTACCGCCCTCACGAGGATGAGCACGGCCCTGTCTACTTGGAGAAGCACGATGAAGGCAATGATTGACAAAGGTGGTAGTTATGACAAGATCAAGGCGAAATATCCTTTGATGAGCGAAGATGAGTACAAGGAGTTCAAGATCAAGTGCGAGAGTAGCGCAACCTCCGAATCAAGTCAGTGGGGGAAAGAAATGCGGAAGTTGAACTTAGGGGTCCACCAACTCGGTCCCGGCAGTTACAAAGTGGCGGAGCCTATATGGGACAAGGAGGACGCGGAGCGTGCCGAGCAAGGCCTACTGCCCCGCTTCGAGAAATACCGTGACAAGCAGAACAGGAACTTTCTCAGGGCCCGGTACAAGGAGGACTCGGTAACAAAGGAGCTTACCACGGATCCGAAGATCAGGGCGCTCGAGCTTGTTCTAGTAAGGAATACACCCCCGCGTAATTAGCTCCATATGGTTGCATTCTAATTAATCCCCAATATTTCTAAATGGTTCACGTTCCTTCCGCAGGACACTGAAAGCAGTAGCGCGGGGTCGTGTCAGAGCTCCCCTTTCGACACCCCTTTAAATAGGGCGTTGAACGTAATGAAAAACAAGGATAAGCTCAGTAAGCCGATGTCAGCTGGTCGTGTGGCCGGCAAAGGCTTGTCCACAAAATGGTCGTCATACTATACCGCTGGTGGGCGAAAGGAGAAAAAGACCAGCTCGGAAAGCCAGTCGCGCGAGGTTGAAGCACTAAAGGCATAAGTGGCACGGATTCCGGAGCTTGTCCAAGAGCAAGTGGAACAACAACTGGGAACGAAGCTCAATGCCATGATGCCTACGTTGATTCATGGGCTGACGACGTGGATTGCGGGCGGCCAACAGGGCCCTCCCCCGGTTCCCAGCTTCACGGCCAGCAACTCGCACAGCACGCAGGCGGCGCCATTGCTGTCTCCGGTGGCGCCATTGCTGTCTCCGGCGGCGCCATTGGTGTCTCCGGCGGAGGCCGTATTCGTGTCTCCGGCGCCGGCACGGGCATTGGAGCTTAATGCACCCGGGTGTACACCGGCCGGCACCTCGCCAGCAAGCGGCCCCTCCGTCAGTTGCACGTCCGCCGTTGGTGGTGCCTCGACATTAGCCGAGCTCGACGGCATCACGGTAACTAAGCCTCTCGGCCGATGACTTCATCTCCTTGCCTTTGACTGGGCATCCCTGACGCCCTACATGTTTTCGCAGGGCGTCGCCGACGTTCCTTGCACTCTTCTGCACTTCGTGGGCGGCGAGTTGGTCGATGTCGCCAAGGGCAGAATTGTTCAACCGGGCAATCCCATGTTCCACGGTAATCCGATGCCACCCACAGTGTATAGGGTTGAAGTGGTTCGGGTGCTGCCAGGCTGCGACGAGCTATTACCTCCGATTCGACCCGCTGGGGCCGACGAAGAAGATGAGATGACCCTCAGCGCCTGCGTAAGCTGGCCCCTGCTTTGGCCGAAGAGCCAGATTCGTTTGGGGGCGGGGGACACCACCCCACAGACAAGACCGCCAGTCGTGCCGGCGCCAAGCCATGACAAGAACGCCGCAACGCTACCGGACCTGCCGGACATCCCTATGGCACAGGATCCGGACAACCCTATGGCACAGGATCCGGACGGCGACGACAACGACGACGGTACATTTACCAAATTTGATAAGCACTTTGCCGAACATGGGTACGCTGACGAGTTCTGCGGGCCTCTTTCTCAAGAACCCAACCAAGACGACCGCGATCTAGCTGGTACGACGGAGAAATCCAATTGCAACAGGCGTCGTCTGGCGTTCAGTTCTCAGGACACGCCTCCAGCTCCCGCCTTCACCGAGCCTCAGATAGCTGAGGTGCGAAATATTATCAGCCCCAACAAGCTCAAGAAGGCGGTCTATGAGCAGAACTCGGTCCCATTACAGGAGATCAAGAAGAAGGGACGGAAACGAAAGACTAACAAGGGCGCTGGTGCGAGCCAGCCGGCACCGAGTTCGATCCGTGCTCAGGACGGGCCACCTTCACCTAAGGATATCTCGAGGAGGGTGCATGTGGCGGGTAGGGCGATGCTACCGCCAAATATGCTGAATGATGCAACCGGTGCTATGCGGAGTCTGCACGACAGTGTTCTTTCTTTGGAGAAGCGGCGTCTGAGAGAGAATGATGTGGCATACCCAGTTTTCATGGCCAAGGTGCCAGAGGGCAAGGGCTTTGTGGATGGCGACATCGGGGGTACGATCGTCCTGCGGTTTGATGACATCTTTGCTATGTTTAACCTTCATCCGCTACACTACACCTTCGTTCGGCTGTTTTCGCTGAGTATGGAGATGCGGATCATTAGAGACAAGACCCCGGACATCGTGATAGTCGACCCCTTCTACATGCGTGCCAAGCACTTGAGCAGCGCTGGGGACCGCCAAGTTGTGAGTTCACACCTCGAAGGCGTCATTCTGGCAAACCCAGATAAGGATAACTTCCTTGTGGCTTACTTTCCCGAGTAAGTCATCCCTTAACCGCCCCGTAACATATGATTTCTTAGATTTCGATCGTTCTTTTTTTTTCTAACATTCCGTGTTCTGTGCAGTGACACACATTGCACACTCATCCTCTTAAGCCTGAAATATTCCATGGCCACGTATTTCGACCCGAACCGTAACTCCAAGATAGACTACACAAATGTCAAGAAAGTTCTTGATGATGTTCTCCCCGGCTATGCCAAATCTGGAGGCACCTTCACCAGGGCAGTTCGTAAGTACGGCAAGCACATGTTCTCACACAATACGAAGTTCTGCTGCGTCAAGCAGCCGCCTGGCGGTCAGAAGGATGCCTACTACGCCCTCCATCACATGCGGGCGATCGTAAGGGACCATCATCAACTTCTGCTACCAGATAATCTCAAAGATTGGGCCGCGAGCTTGTCGGCAGTCCAGGACGCGGACCTCAGACAAGAATTCTTTCGCATCCAGTCGGAGTTTGCGGACATCATCCATCAAGATGTCCTTCATACCTCGGGGCAGTTCTTCCTCAGATATCAACCGTCCAACAGTGAGATAGATGAAACGCTACAAATGCAGGGTGACAACGACCGCGATTTCATGACCATCACGACAGACAGCGGCTTCATCCACGCTCCTGTCCGATGAGTCGAGTCGAAAGTAGTGATGTGTAGTTCTGAAACATTGATTGGCTCATGTTGTAATTAAACTTTAATGAATTCGTATGTCTCTTTGGTTTGGACAGTCGTTCAACTTAGATGTAATCGATGCTATTTATTAGTAGGACCATGAATCGTGCTATTAATGTCTTGCTTTTCTCTTTCGATCCTTTTGTTGCATACTTACATATTGCTTATGTATTGTCTGTTGTTTGGCTTGTGCATA
>LR880968.1:928641462-928660895 GCA_904067115.1 Aegilops sharonensis
ACGTATGTCGTTATGCGGTTTGACCGATAAAGATCTTCGAAGAATATGTAGGAACCAATATGGGCATCCAGGTTCCGCTATTGGTTATTGACCGAGAATAGTTCTAGGTCATGTCTACATAGTTCTCGAACCCGTAGGGTCCGCACGCTTAACGTTACGATGACAGTTTATTATGAGTTTATAAGTTTTGATGTACCGAAGTTTGTTTGGAGTCCCGGATGTGATCACGGACATGACGAGGAGTCTCGAAATGGTCGAGACATAAAGATTGATATATTGGAAGCCTATATTTGGATATCGGAATGGTTCCGGATGAAATCGGGAATTTTCCGGAACACCGGGGGGTTACCGGAACCCTCCCGGGGGATGTTGGGCCTTAATGGGCCATAAGGGAGAAGAGGAGGGCCGGCCAGGGCAGGCTGCGCGCCCCCTCCCCCCCTAGTCCGAATAGGACAAGGAGAGGGGGGCGGTGCCCCCCTTCCTCTTTCCCCTCCCCCCTTTCCTTCTCCAACAAGGCAAGAGGGGGGAGTCCTACTCCCGGTGGGAGTAGGACTCCTCCAGGCGCACCCTAGGAGGGCCGGCCGCACCTCCCCCTCCCTCCTTTATATACGGGGGCAAGGGGGCACCCCATGACACACAAGTTGATCTATGTGATCGTTCCTTAGCCGTGTGCGGTGCCCCCCTCCACCATATTCCACCTCGGTCATATCGTCGCGGAGCTTAGGCGAAGCCCTGCGCCGGTGAAGCATCATCATCGTCACCACGCCGTCGTGCTGACGGAACTCATCCCCAACACTTTGCTGGATCGGAGTCCGGGGATCGTCATCGAGCTGAACGTGTGCTGAACTCGGAGGTGCCGTGCGTTCGGTACTTGGATCGGTCGGATTGTGAAGACGTACGACAACATCAACCGCGTTGTTATAACGCTTCCGCTTGCGGTCTACGAGGGTACGTGGACATACACTCTCCCCTCTCGTTGTTATGCCATCACCATGGTCTTGCGTGTGCGTAGGAAAATTTTGAAATTACTACGTTCCCCAACAACTCCTCCTCTTCTCCCTTGTACAATGCGGACAAGGCCTTCGTCAGAGCAGCAACCGATCCCGGCCCCTTACGGCCGCAGTGGGGGGCATCATCCTCCCCGTTGAAATCCCACATGGGGTGGCCTCTATACTGAAGCGGCTGCACCCCCCGCATAATGCATGTGGCCATGACCCCGATCATGGTCAGTCCGGAATGAGCTAACAACCTTATCCGGCTCATCAGGTAAAGGACGTCCTTGTCATTTTCCCTCTGAGGGCTTCGTGGACGCCAGCTTAGGCGCTTCTTCAAGGGAGCATTATTGAACACGGGGAGGCCGATCCGAACAGGGTCCGGCAGGGGGACATCTTCTATATAAAACCATTCTGAAGGCCAGTCTTCGGACGCCTTCCTTGGGGTTCTGGATAGATATCCGGTCCCGACGATGCGCCATAGTTCGGCTCCGCCCACTTGATATATCGACCCTTCCTGAGAACGGGGCACAAGGCAGAACAACTTCTTCCACAGCGCGAAATGAGCCTCGATGCCCAAAAACAGCTCGCAAAGGGCTACGAAGCCCGCAATATGCAAAATGGAGGCAGGCGTAAGGTTGTGCAACTGGAGGCTGTAGAACTCCAGGAGCCCCCGGAGAAACGGATGAATTGGAAATCCGAGCCCTCTTATCAAATAAGGGACAAGGCATACCCGCTCTCCTTTGGAGGGATTGGGGACGCTCTCCGCCTGCTTTCCGCCATTATAGGTGGCAAGTCTGGCTCGAACCAGGACCATGAAGGCTGGGGGGAAGAAATCCCTTGGTTTGGAGCGTCACTAGCTCGCTGTGCGGGACGGAACATCTCTCCCAATCTCCAGGCTGAGGGCTGGGAGGGCGAGAGAAGGAGCTGCGTCGACTGGCCATGATGGAACGGATTTCTATCGGATGCGCTCCGATGAACGCTCGCGAAGGGAAGATGGTGTGATTCGGATCTGAATCCTCGTCTCTTTTATGGGCAGCTCATTTGCGTAGCTAGGGGGGTAGATGTAAAAACACCCTGGCTTTTCGCATTCGTTTGACACGTGGAAGACGGCCATTATTGGGCGTGGAAGCCAAGGAGCACAATATTCACGAGAAGACGGACACTATTCAATAGGTACATAGAATTTGGAGAAGAACCCGCCTTGCAATGCCGAAGACAATCTGCGCACCGGACTCATCGTCATTGAAGCCTGGTTCGGGGGCTACTGAGGGATTCCTGGATTAGGGGGTGTCCGGATGGCCAGACTATGACCTTTGGCCGGACTCCTGGACTATGAAGATACAAGATTGAAGACTCCGTCCCGTGTCCGGATGGGACTTTCCTTGGCGTGGAAGGCAAGCTTGGCGATATGGATATGTAGATCTCCTCCCATTGTAACCGACTCTGTGTAACCCTAGCCCTCTCCGGTGTCTATATAAACCGGAGGGTTTTAGTCCGTAGGACGAACAACAATCATACCATAGGCTAGCTTCTAGGGTTTAGTCTCTCTGATCTCGTGGTAGATCTACTCTTGTACTACCCATATCATCAATATTAATCAAGCAGGAGTAGGGTTTTACCTCCACCGAGAGGGCCCGAACCTGGGTAAAAACATCGTGTCCCTTGTCTCTTGTTACCATCCGCCTAGACGCACAGTTCGGGACCCCCTACCCGAGATCCGCCGGTTTTGACACCGACATCAAGGATCTTTATTATTTTTGTGTGTGTGTGTGTTCTTTCTCTGATCTCATGTTCTTGTTACTCCCTCCGTCTAGGTGCATTAGGCATCTTAGAAGGTGCACCGTAACCTAGGCGCGAAGAGATTGGACTAGGAGAAAAATTGAATCACGGATAAAAGCCAATCACATCATTCCTTTCTCAACTAAAAATGTGCTATTAATTAGAAGACCTCTTGAAATCCCAATAGCGCGCCCAGAAATTACATGAATTGGTCCTCCAATTAATAGATGGGGTCTAATTAATATGCATGCAACTAGTAGTACTTTTTCGCGCCTTAGCGTCTTGGGATATTTGATTTTCGTTAGAAGCCTAATGCACCGAGACGGAGGGAGTAGTTTATCAATAAAGTCGGATAGTAGAAATAATCTTTGAGATTAGTTCATTGTATCAGGTCTGACATGCAGAAATGCAGAGCAATAAAATGCTCTTGTTTAATGTATCAACTACCACGTGGGAAGTAATCAGTACTAATCCGTTTATTGGTCCCCATTATATTTCGCCAAATTTTTACCATAATTTAACTAACAAAATGTTCTTCCATGTCACCAAAAATTATATCATTGAAAACTATGTTCAAATTCGAATTCAATGATATAATTTTTATTGACATGCATTAACATTTTTTTAGTTAAATCTTTGATCAAAGTTTGTCATTATAAAGGGGATCAATAAACTAGGACGAAGGGGATCTTTGTCGCGACAAATGAATAAGATACTAGTCCAAGAGAGAGATTATTGAGAATTATGTGGGGGTCTCTGTGGCTGAATATGTCCATAGGTTAGTGGGATAACTCGGAACTTCTAGCCTCCGTATATAAAGCATCGTAAGAGCATCTAGTAAATATGGAGATGTCAAACTGGGTGTTATATGATTTATATCTCCAAAAAAGTCTCAGCTCCAACGGATGATGTATAATTGCTGATGTAAAACTTCTACGCCAACAGATGATGTATTTGAAGATGTAAAACTAGTTCAACTACTACATCATTTCAAACATAGCTCGAACATAGCAAGTTCATTTGAAGCAAACATGGTTCTAATTAAAGCATAATTAAACATAGTTCAAACTACTACATCCATCAAACTACTATTGCTAGTTCAAACAACTACTTCAACTATATCGAACATAACACTATGCATCGTCGCTCTTGAATAGTTCTTAGAACTGCTTTTCCGCTGGCGTTGGGGCGGTGGAGAGGCCGGATCTAGCGGCGGGGCGAGGCGGTGTGGTGCAGTCTTAGCGACCAGCGCGTCTGCAGCTGGGTGGCAGAAGGAGAGCATGTGGTCACGCGGTGGGTAAGGGAGGAAATGAAGTGACGGTTGGCCGTTTGCGCGCGGCTGCAGTTTTACATCGACAGGGAGGTGGAGATGCAAATTTTCATCTCCAAGTGTTGTATTTTACATCACTTGGAGGAGGTGATGTAATTTTTTTCATTTACATCATCTGTTAGAGCTGTGTTTTTAAGCCTTCGTGATTTAGAAGTTAGTTATTTTTGCATTTGCATCTTCTTTTGAAGATATACTCTAACACTTCATATTGAAACTGAAAGTATTGCTCGAAAAACTTAGTATGACATGCACATTTGGGATCTAAGGCTTAGAACTTCATCATCTAAGTTGGATGACATTTTCTTATGTCAAAGTTGGTACAGTTTCAGTTTACCAACAAGCACTACAACACTTTTCACTAAGTTGTACTTCCTCAGTTGTATTGCATATTTTAATATGGACTACATATGACTGAAATGAATGAACTAAATACACTAGAACATGTCTATATAGTATTAACTCGGAAAAAGTTAGAACATCTTATATTTATGAATCGGAGGGAGTACTATTTTGCATGTAATATGTACTTTTCATCAATTGGAAGTTGTATTTTGGACATAAGTTTATAAGGAGAACGGCATTTTGGAGCTTGGCCTTCATGGAGGCTGAATGTTTTGAAAAAAAAATCCATACTTTTGGGTTTGAAAAAAAATCTGAAAACAATTGTACAATTATACAAGGATGTGATGTGTACGTGTGTAAAATTTCAGAATGAAATACCTTAAGATGCGATCTGTGCAAAAAGAACGAATTCATGAACTTTTGGGATGAATAGTATCATGCGTTGAAAAGCCATAGATTTGTCGGTTTTGCACAACCCTCATTTCAATGTATTTCGCCCTGAAATTATACATACATGTGTGTTATGCCTTCATGTATGTCTGTATTTTTTCAGAATTTTTTAAAATGTGAAAAATATGAATTTTGTTGAATTCTGAATTTTTCAAAAAACGGCCTCCAGCCTCCATGGAGGCCGAGCTCCAAATGCAATTTTCGGTGTATAAGCAAATATAAACTGTAAATCTAGATCTCTACAGTGCATTTTCTACTCCATGCTAAATATGGGACATATACCCACCCCCATAAATTTCTGCTCTCTCGGCATGGGCACAGCATTGCACTGGCAGTCCTCTGTGATTCAATTCGTTTTGATTGTGCTTGCCCCACTCTCCTTTTCTACCCCTGTAGAGCCCTCTCCACCTTATATACGTGGCGCTGCCTCCTGCAACAGACATACGCATGCATTCCTGCTCTTCGTCTTGCTCAGCTCACGCTCGCTCACCGTGAGACGCGCGCAGGGATGGCCGAGACCAACGGCAACGGCAACGGCAACGGCGCCGCTGATGCTCCACGGGCGCGTGGCGATCGTGACGGGCGGCGCCGGCGGCATCGGCTCGGCGGTGTCGATGCACCTGGCGGCCCTGGGCGCGCGCGTGGCGGTGGCCTACGTCGGGGACCGACGCCAGCCAAGCAGCTCGTGTCCGGCATCAACGCCGCCCACGGAGACGGCCATCCCATCGCCGTGGAGGCGGACGTGTCGGACGCGGCGCAGGTGCGGGCGCTGTTCGACGCGGCGGCGGCGGCGTTCGGCGGGGAGCTGCACGTGCTCGTCACGACGGAGGCGGTGCTGGACTACTCGTACCCGGCGCTGGCGGAGACGAGCGAGGCGGCCTACGACGCCGCGTTCGGCGTCAACGCGCGGGGCACCTTCCTGTGCCTCCGGTAGGCGGCCAACCGGCTGGCGCATGCCTCCCGTGATGCCGCGGCTACAAAAATGTCGTCCACATGGACAGGCATTTTCTCGGCGAGGGAGAACAAGAAGGAGGAGAGGTACAAGCTTATGTTGGATACGCAAAAGGAAAGGATGGAGTGGGACCGGAAGAGGGCGGAGAAGAAGCTCGAAATTGAAAGGGAGAAGATCGAATTGGAGAAGCAACAAGCAGCGATCAAAAGGAAACTCGAAAAGGCCAAGACGTTTGGCGACATATAGCTTGAGAAGGAGAGGTTGCAACTCGCATGGTACGCGGACGATGTGAGGATCATGTTGGCGGACGAAACCCTCTTGGATGAGCATGCGAAGTAGTGGCTTGCGGACAAGAAGAAGGATATCAATGACCATAGGGACTACGAGGCGGCAAGGGCGGCTGCGGCACGGATGCAGGTGGAGGAGGCAGCCCAGATGCAGGCGGAGCAGGCAACCTGGGTGCGGGCGGAGCAAGACGAGCAGGACGCATTCCTCCTGGAGCACGACGCATTCCGCTCGGAGCATACGCCCGGACAATAATCACAGGCCATCTGTCACACTCAGACATCGATTTCATTTTGGCATGGCCGGTTTTGTTGAACTATGATTTGCTTTGCTTTGTTTCGAATTTTTGAATCCGGACAATTTGTATCGTATGATCGACGTGCATGGATTGCATGGGTTTGAGGATCTGAATTTGAGGTATGTGGATGCGCAGTGCAACATATGAGGGGCTGGCGCGGGCTGTCAGCGGGCGTGCCCGGACGCGCCCGTGGGCTTATAGAGGGCCGGATTTGTCAAATCCGGCTGTAGATGCTCTTAGAACATCTCTTAGATTTATGAACGGAGGGACACTATTTTATGTAATTTGTACTTTTCATCAATTGAAAGTTTTACTCTAGAAATCAGTTTATACGTAAATATAAACTGTAAACCTACAACTCTACAGTAGATTTGCTAGTCCATGCTAAATTTGGGACACATACCAGCCCTGATAAATTTCGGCTCTCTCAGCATGGGCACAGCAGCCATGATTGTGCTCGCCCCACTCTTCTTTTTGTCTACTCATGTAGAGCGATCTCCACCTTATATACGTGGCGCTGCCTCCTGCAACAGACATACGCATGCATTCCTGCTCTTCGTCTTGCTCAGCTCACGCTCGCTCACCGTGAGACGCGCGCAGGGATGGCCGAGACCAACGGCAACGGCAACGGCAACGGCGCCACTGATGCTCCACGGGCGCGTGGCGATCGTGACGGCCGGCGCCGGCGGCATCGGGTTGGCCGTGTCGAAGCACCTGGCGGCCCTGGGCGCGCGCGTGGCGGTGGCCTACATCAGGGACCGACGCCAGCCAAGCAGCTCGTGTCCGGCATCAACGGGAAATATCCTATGGAGCTTAGGCTCATGGACACCCCCTTATCTAGCCATTCAATTATGCATCATGATTCGTGCAAGTACTTTTCTCTTTTTTGTTTCTCTCATATAGTTTGACATATGAACTTCATACTTTTTCAGCACAACAGAACATTCTTACTAGAATGTGGGGAAAATACTTTCAGATTTTTTCGCGCATCATAAATTATAGAAATAAGATTTTTTAATTAAAAAAATCTCAGTTTCTATATTTTTCTTGGACAAAAAAATCTGAAAGTTTTATCCCACATTGTTCTAAGAATGTTTTGTTGTCTTGGAGAGTTTCAAGTTCATTTGTTGTTTTGTTTTGAAGAAACAAAAAAAAGAAAGTTTTCATTAAGTAAGTTAGTTGTGTAGTACGGATCTCAAAGCAACATTAGATGATGAGGATAGGAGGTGTCCAGGAGCCCGTGCTCTAAAAATCCGCGTCCCCGGCATCAACGCCGCCCACGGAGACGGCCATCCCATCGCCGTGGAGGCGGACGTGTCGGACGCGGTGCAGGTGCGGGCGCTGTTCGACGCGGCGGCGGCGGCGTTCGGCAGGGAGCTGCACGTGCTCGTCACGACGGAGGCGGTGCTGGACTACTCGTACCCGGCGCTGGCGGAGACGAGCGAGGCGGCCTACGACGCCGCGTTCGGCGTCAACGCGCGCGGCACCTTCCTGTGCCTCCTGTAGGCGGCCAACCGGCTGGCGCGCGACGGGCGGGGCCGCATCGTGACCGGGATCACCGCCAACGCCGTGGCGCCGGGGTCCACGGCCACCCCGATGTTCTACAACGGCAAGACGGAGGAGGAGGCCGAGCAGTACATCGCTGTAAACACGAGCTAGTATCTCTCGAATTAGTTGTAGGAACTACTCAGATCTCAGGATAGTTCATGAGGATTCAAATGAGAAGGAGGAGATTACAGCCAATTCTCACACGCCAGCTATCCTATCCATTCGGCCGAAGCCGCCAGCCACCCGTTACAACCACTACAGCAGTATTTAAGTAAAGACTAGCGGGCCCATTCCAGGCCGCGCACTCTCGCCGGAGCCTGGGCCTTCCTCTTGGGCCTGGCCTGCCCTGCGCTTGCCGGATCTTCCTGTAGCGGATCAGTTGTTGTCGCTGTATTATCTTCAGAGCTGCTGACAATCCCCCCTGAGAAAAAACGGCTTGCCCCCAAGCCGGTGCGCGTGGAAACTGCTGCTTCAGCATGTCCTGATCTTCCCAAGTCGCCAAAGAGCTTGGGGAATGACTCCATTTGACCAGAACTTGAGCCACCGTCTTGTTCCCTCGTGAAATCAGACGACGATCCAGGAAACACGCCGGAACCTGCAGGTTAGCCGCTGATGATGGAAGAACTGGCAGTACCTGTTGATTAGGTTTGATCTGTCGCTTGAGCAAGGAGACATGGAACACTAGATGAACCCTGCAGTTGTCTGGTAACTTCAGTCTGTAAGCTACCGCGCCGATCCGCGCCAGGATTTCAAAAGGGCCAAAGTACTTGAAAGCCAATTTGTGGTTTGCGCGCGGGGCAATAGATGATTGAATATACGGCTACATCTTGAGAAAAACCGTGTCGCCCACCTCAAAACTTCTTTCTGTCCGGTGTTTATCGGCTTGAACTTTCATCCGCTGCTGCATACGTAGCAAATGCTGCTTGACTGATTCCATTATGACATGTCTGTCACGCAGCCATTGTTGAGCGTCTGAATTGCTGATAGCATCGACAGAAGATAAACCAAAGTAACGTGGAGGATGCCCATAGACTAGTTCAAACGGTGTACGACCAGTCGAAGAATGCCAGTTTGAATTGTACCACAGCTCACAGAGTGGAAGCCAACTGAACCAACGATGCGGATGAGCACTTATAAAACACCTGAGATATCCTTTCACCTGTTGATTCACGCGCTCCGTTTGTCCATCAGTCTGAGGATGTTGACCCGAGCTCATGCGCAGTTTGATACCTGTTCTGTTACATACCTCCTTCCAAAATAAGCTGGTGAAAACAGGATCACGATCAAAGACCAGGGAAACTGGAAGTCCATGGAGACGGTACACACGGTCCAAAAATGACTCGGCCACTGTGACAGCAGTGTAAGGGTGTTTGAGAGCGATAAAGTGTCCATATTTTGTCAGTTTATCCACCACTACCAAGATGCAATTATGATGCTGTGACGCTGGCAACCCTTCGATGAAGTCCATCGTCATCATCTCCCAAGGCTGTGAAGGAATAGGTAAAGGTTGCAGTAGACCAGGGTAAGGAACTCTGTCAGGTTTGGCAAGCTGACAGATTTGACACTGCTGTAACACCTCCTTGACCATCTGCTTCATTTTCTTCCAGTGAAACAATTGAGAAATTCTGCGATAAGTTACTGGAAACCCTGAGTGACCCCCGGCCAAGCTAGCGTGCAAACTGTCAACAATCTTACATTGCAGTTGCTTATTTGAGTCAATCCACAGCCTCTTCTTGAAACGGAGTAGCCCCCCTTGCAATGTAAAACCAGGAACAGCTGAAGGATCAATTGCTAGTTTCTGTAATATTGTTGTAACATGAGGATCTGACACATAACTGTCCATTATTTCCTGCACCCAAGCTGGTTGCACTGCTGACAGAGCATAACAGTCCCCTGACAAATGAGGGCGTCTGGATAATGCATCAGCGGCTTTGTTTTCTGTTCCCTTCCTGTAAATGATTTTGTAATCGAGGCCGAACAACTTTGTTAGAGCTTTTTGCTGCTAAGCTGTATGCAAACGTTGTTCAGTTAAACTGACCAAGGCTTTTTGATCAGTGATGATGTTGAACTCTTTTAGCTGAAGATATGAGCGCCATTGTTCAACTGCTAACAGAATCGCCAAGAATTCTTTTTCATAAACCGACAGTGTCTGATTTTTGGGTCCTAGGGCCTTGCTGACAAATGCCACAGGGTGCCCCTCCTGAGATAGAACAGCGCCAATTCCACAATCGCTGGCATCTGTCTCTATAGTAAAAGGTTTCTTGAAATTGGGTAGAGCCAAAACAGGAGCAGTAACTAGGGCCTGTTTCAGTGTTTGAAATGTTGTGTCCTCAACACTGGTTCAGACAAATACAGAGCCCTTGCGTAATAGATTAGTCATTGGCTTGGCAATAATTCCACAGTGGCGAATGAACTTCCTATAGTACCCAGCTAACCTAGGAAGCTTCTGACCTCTTTCACAGATTCAGGCTATGGCCACTGCTCAATAGTACTGATTTTCTCAGGATTGGTGGAAACTCCATCCTTGCTGATTATGTGACCCAAGTAGAGCAGCTTTTGAGAAGCAAATTCACACTTGGAGAGTTTTACATACCATTTGTCTCTTCTCAAAACTGCCAAAACCCTTCTGACATGCTCAAGGTGTTGTTTCAATGTTTTACTGAAAACCAGTATGTCATCAAAGAATGCAATAACAAAATTCCTAAGCATGTCAGGTTCTTCAGACAAGGACACATTAATAGCTCCTTGAAAGGTATTTGGAGCTCCTGTCAGACCAAAACCCACAACTAAGAACTCAAAATGACCATGATGAGTTTGAAAAGTTGTCTTATATTCCTCTCCAGGGGCTAACCTTATTTGGTGGTATCCTGCCCTAAGATCCAACTTTGTAAACCAATGTGCTCCATGTAATTCATCTAGAAGCTCATCTATTACAGGCATAGGGTAATTTCCCTTGATGGTGAGAGCATTGAGGTGCCTGTAATCCACCACCAACCTCCAAGTGTGGTCCTTCTTTTTCGCTAGGAGAATGGGAGAGGAAAAAGGACTGTTACTCCTTCTGATTACACCAGAGTCTAGCATCTCTTGTATCTGCTTTTCCACCTCATCCTTAAGCTCTGGAGCTAATCTATATGGTCTGTGAGAAAATGGTCTTGCACCTGGAATAAGTGGTATAGAATGATCACAAGCTCTCTCTGGTGGTAATCCAGTGGGAATAGCAAATACATCCTTGTACTCATCCAGTAGTTCTTGAATTTCAGGTAAGACAGTTTGAGCATTTTCATCAGTAATGACAGACAACTCTATGATGGTATAAGCAAGTTCCACTGGTGTTGCCCCTTGGATTGTTACTGTTTTTTCATGCAGAGGAAATGACATCCACTGCTGATCCCAGTCCACAGTCATTGGACTGTGTTTTGCCAACCAGTCCATTCCCAATATTCCATCATAACAACTAAGAGGCAAAATCTTGAGATCATGCTCAAACTGTACTCCATGCACTGACCATTTGCAATTTGGAACAAAACTGGAACAGTTCATTATCTGCCCATTAGCCACCTTAACCTTCATTGTTGGACATGTCTGAACTTCTGACAGGAGTTTAGCTGAATCAGAATCCAGGAATGAGTGGGTGCTACCAGAGTCCACTAGGAACGTTTTCTGCTGTTCATGTATGGTAACTGTCAACTGAAATGCTTTACTGCGAGCAGATCTCCTTTCAGCTGCCTCCGATATGGCCATCAAATTAACTTCATCGTCCTCGTCTGATTCCAGTTCCTCTGAAGCTGTGCATTGGAAGAACTCCACCATTTCCTGCACTACATGAAGGGATACTGTTTGTTTGCACTGATGATCTCGGCTCCATTTTTCTCCGCACATAAAACACAGTCCCTTGGCCTTACGGTAAGATCTAAGGGCCTCCCACTTATCTTCCCCCATTTTCTGTTTTTGTGCGTCTGAACTATTTCGTCTGTCGTTGGTGGTTTTGCTAGCAACTGACTTGGTCGTGGATGCTGGGTGTGGAAACTGTTGCTTCTTGTTCGATTGTTGATACTGAGGGATCGAACTGGTTAGGGATTCATGCAACAGGGATAGCTCATAAGCAGCATCCAAATCTGTCGGCTGCTGTAGTGCCACCAAAACTCTGACAGAAGGATTCAGGCCATCGATGAATTTGGTAACGTAATGCACCGATTCAGGTACCGCTTCGTATGCAGACAACTGATCATAGAGCTCAGCAAATTGCTCCACATAATCCTCCACTGAACCTGTCTGAGCAATGTTGTGGAACTTGCGCACCAGTGCCTGATGTTGGTTGCGCCCAAATCTGCACTGCAATAACCTACAGAAATCCTCCCACGGCGCATTTGGCACTCTTCGCTGAACCGATTCCAACCATCGTGCTGCTGGTCCTTCGAACAAGGTAGACGCAAACTGAACCCAGAGTTGCCTTGGTGTACCACTCATGCCAAAGTAATCTTCGCATCTCGTTTGCCAGAGCCTCGGATTTGAGCCATCAAAGCGGGGCAGGTCGATGCGAGGGCCAAAGCCATATGAATCAGAATTTTCTCGTTGCAAATCCGCCAAGCGCGAACTGAGAACGGAGCTCTGTTCAGATCTCGTACCTCTGGCTGGTGGCGGAACGTAAGGAGCATGGTCCTTTCCCTTGGCTGAAGTAGCTCTGCGGCTGCCCTCCGGTGCCGCGTCGGTGTTGTTGTATGCACCTTGCTTCGCCTGCGGGGGTCGTCCTATCGGAGTCGTGGGTGGACGATCCAGGCCGGCGCGGAGTTCGTCCATGTCCACGCCG
Organism: Aegilops sharonensis; assembly: GCA_904067115.1. Classification (NCBI taxonomy): domain Eukaryota; kingdom Viridiplantae; phylum Streptophyta; class Magnoliopsida; order Poales; family Poaceae; genus Aegilops; species Aegilops sharonensis. The sequence goes on from LR880968.1 coordinate 928,654,249, forward strand.
ATCGACATCTTGAGGTCGTCGATGCGCGTCGTCAGATCCCCCACGATGGAGCGCATCGACTTCGCTGACTCTTCGTCCTGTTGCTTGAAGCGGGCGTCGAGGGATTCCGCCAGGTCGGCCTTGAGGAATTCGTACACCGCCTTCGTCGCCGGCGACAAGCTCTCCATCGCTTCCCGGCGGCGTCTCGCCGCAAATCTCGTCGCGTGCGGGTGGTGGAGGGGAACTAGCGGCGCCAGGATCTAGGGCTCTGATGCCAATTGTAAACACGAGCTAGTATCTCTCGAATTAGTTGTAGGAACTACTCAGATCTCAGGATAGTTCATGAGGATTCAAATGAGAAGGAGGAGATTACAACCAATTCTCACACGCCAGCTATCCTATCCATTCGGCCGAAGCCGCCAGCCACCCGTTACAGACCACTACAGCAGTATTTAAGTAAAGACTAGCGGGCCCATTCCGGGCCGCGCACTCTCGCCGGAGCCTGGGCCTTCCTCTTGGGCCTGGCCTGCCCTGCGCTTGCCGGATCTTCCTGTAGCGGATCAATTGTTGTCGCTGCATTATCTTCAGAGCTGCTGACAATCGCCGAGGCGCCGCTGGGGGAGGACATCGCGCCGCTCGTCGGCTTCCTCGCCAGCGACGCCGGCGGGTGGGTCAACGCCCAGGTGCTGCGCTGCAACGGCGGCACCATCTAAGCCTCCCTCCCTCCCTCCCTCGCTCGTCCTTGGCGAGATGAGCTAGTGGTATCTGGCTCCGTCAGCGTGTTCTCTTCTCTGCATGCATGATCAAGGAGCTTGTGTTCATCGTTTTTGATATGGCTTACCACTCATGCCAAGTGGTAAGGAGTTTCTGTGTTCGAGTGGCAAGCATTTGTGTTCCTATGCTATGCATGGGTGTGTGCGCTCCGTGTTTGGCTGTCCTCATTAGTGATGTAAATGCTCTGCTCATATTTATTCACGGAGGGAGCATTTGTTTTGTTTTCGGTACAATCCCTTTCCATATATTGTCTCAAGGATTTACATTCTTTTTAGATGAAAAAGTCTCATGGATTTACATACTATTCATTTCCCGTTGCTGTCCAAAGGCACTTTGCTAGAAAACCAAACACAAATCAGTCAGGCCCAAGTATTCAAATTAATTGCCGCTCAAAAGGATGTTCTAGCACTAAAATATATGTAGATACATCCGATTCAGCAACAACTAATATGGATCGGGATCGGAGGGACTACTTCGAATCCGACACTACTTTGACCCATTTCTGTGCAAATTCACTTCAAACCCAAAACCCTGATCTGCAAATGACTTCGGACCGATTTGAGTTCATTTAGTTGCAGATGGCCAAGCTTGGTCCTGGTGGACATTACCAATTGCCCATTGGTCACTGGAGTCAAATGCTGTAGCCGGCGATATGTCCAGCATTTTACTGTATTATTAATGGAATGTGTTGTGTTCCTTAAAAAAATCAAATCAATCTTCTGTTAAGAGATAATCTAAAAACTATGTTGCGGTTAACTCCAACTCCATGAGTTGTGGTTTTGTGATATTTTTTCTCAAAAACCAAACTGAACTAAACATACTCCCTCCACTCCTAAATACGAGTCTTTTTTAGAGATTCCAATATGGACTACATAAGGAGCAAAATGAGTGAATCTACGCTCTAAACTGCGTATGTAGTTCATATTGAAATCTCTTAAGACTTAAAAGGAGTGGAGGGAGTACAAAAGGTTTGACATGGGAGCATCAATAAGCCGGCATGACTTTCATAATGGTAAGACATGCAGGCTTATTTACAAGAACAGGCAATAATTTTGATGGGAGGGTTCTTTCCAAGTACCAACAATCTTCAACAGCACAACTAGACATTATAGGTAACATAATTGTCCGTGGTACATCAGAATGACAGTGTAAATGACCTTCCAAAACATACCCAGGGGGGGACTGCCCATACGCACGCACGTAAAACAAACCGAGAAAAACCATACACATATGGACAATCACAAAACAAGCTAGAGCATATTAGGACCTTGCAAGCAGCACAGCACTCAGTCCATGTACAAACGAAAGAATGACCTATAAAATTCGCAAAAACCAACCAACCAAAGCCACAGGTAGCCGTTCGCACAAAGATGACCAGCAATGGATCGTGCCAATCAATCAATCATGATGAGAGGGATAAAAACAAGCACATATGATTGATTGATCTCATTCTGCGGGAGAACCGGAAGCAGCCACTTATTCAAAAGAGGTCGGCTTTCCGCTTCTGCAGCTCTTGCTTCCACCCTGGCTGCTGGTAGAACGCGTCCTTGGTGATGCCGAAGACGGTCTGGAACTCGCTCTCCGATAAGTACGCCTAGACAAGCAACAGCCAAAAACATCAGCAATTCAGCTGCAACCTAAACAAGCTTAACCCTAGTCTAAGAAACAACGCTAAACCAGCAAACATAAAAGGTGCTTCGGAAGAATAACCTAGTAGTACATGTGTACTCTCGATATAAAGTGTTCTCGAGAACAAACCTCTCTGCGTTTGTAGTCTATCCCGCGGATAGGATCAGTAGATTTAGATATCAAGCGGTCATAGCTAAATGTTGCTTCACCAACATGCTCAGTTTCTTGTTCCTCTGGCACCTCCAGTGCCTCAGGCTCTGCTACATCTACCTCGGATGGCACCTCATCCACTACGGCATCTTTCTCTGACTGAAATTCAGAGGATTCCCCAGCTTCAGAGCGAGGAGATGCCTCCGATGGAGATATTACGACGACCTCCGCCTCTGCAATGATTAAAGGTATAAAGCTGTGAAGAACACAAATACCAGCAAGTCCATAAGGGCTCACTTCATCTATGGATCTCCCCACTAGTCAGGTGAACATCACGCAGTTACTCCACAGTATAGCAGTGATTAAATATACAGCACAGTAGACATGCATTCACTATTCCAAAGTTATTTGCAGAGAGATGAGCACGATTGTTTTGAAGTCTTGGTGAAACAATTTCACAGAAAAACACAAATCGTACAATCCACAAGTCATTATTGTTCTCTAAGAAGATGAAATTTAAAAGGGGGGTATGGCTGTACCAGTCTTTTCTGATGTTGTGCTCGTCTTGCTAGCTCTGAGATTGTCAGATGATTCAGACTGCTCAGCAGTCAGCACAGAGGATAGCGCAGCAACTGCAGCTGCTCTTTGTGACCCTTGACCTGAACGTGATGGAGGTGGAGTTTTTGGTTTTGAGGATGGATTAAACGCATTGGACAAGGCAGCCAGTGCAGAGGCACGTTGAGTGGGTCCATCACCCGAGCTTGGAGGCCTGCTATCAGTAGCCTGAAAGGGATTGCCTAGTTAGTTAATCACTAATGATATTTTGGTAGAGAAAATATTGAGCATTTACCGGCTTCTGCTGCGGAGTTGGATTGAATGCAGATGAGGACAAGGCAGCCAGTGCAGAGGCACGTTGAGTGGGTCCATCACCCGAACTGCTTGGAGGCCTACTATCGTTAGCCTGAAAAGGGATTGCCTAGTTAGTTAATCGCTCATAAAAATTTGGTAGTGAAAATACTGAGCATTTACCTGCTTAGGCTGCGAAGATGGATTGAACGCAGATGATAGAGCTGCTAATGCAGATGCCCTTTGAGTGGGTCCACCATTACCAGAGCTCCTAGATGCACCCTGTAAAGTAATTATGGCATCAATATCATGCTACTATTATATTCTCTATTTTGCATCTCCAATGAATTCATGAAATTTGTATCATGTACTACAGCATGATCAAAGTCTAAACATTGGCTTTATGAAGTTCATTCTGTAAAAGCAATTCAGCTATACTATACTTTGTTATACATCCGTGCAGTGCTGCAAGTTTTACCCAAATTACCTCTGAGCGTAATCCGAAAAGAAGTGAAAGTTTCTTTTGGAACGAATTCCCATGAATCTGCACAAAACAAGAAACCCGTTAATAGCCCATAACAAGCACTAATAGAACTATAACGAAGACTGCCTTCAGAAGTAAATGAAACCACAACTGTTCAGTAGGTTTTCACTTTAATTAACTTAAGAAGATCATACCATCACTATAAGTTAATAATAGACAACAGCACACAAAGATATAGCAGTATAAGATATCCGGCAGCATACCACAGATTTTGTGTTATCCCAAGAGAAGTATGTCTTGAAGAAGCATGGTTCATTCCCTTCAGAGACTTTGTAAAGTGGTACATAAGGGGAAAGATCTTCAATCGACATCGCATGCTCTATGTATTTCTGTGGTAAAGAGGTATAAGAAGCATCAAGTGTTGCATAACTGTAAAACAACAGCAAATTATAATAACAAGGTCAAAGCTTCAGGTCACCTGGCCAATTTCGAACGCCTTTTGTTTCTCTTTTGGTTCCACGCACTGACCAATCCAAATAAAGACCTCTCTGTGTGTGTCAAGAATCATCAAGTCTTCAGTCAACAAATCATCTTGGCAAAAATTGAAGATCTCGGTAACCTGCCGAAGCTCATTGATATCACATAACCTGAATTTCTATAACCAAGTCTAACTTAAAAGAATTAAGGGCAAGAGGAATACCTCCAGTCTCCCTGATCAATGGTAAATTGATGATCATGTTACCATGAATGAAACCAAGCAACAAAAATAATTAGGACAAGTACATGTACCATATAGATATTGACATAATGAGAGCAAACAAATGACTAACCTTTCCTAATTGAGAAGGCATACAAATGAGGATCTCTGACAATAGTATCCTGCATGATGGGTTTGCTTGTATAGCTCTGTTTTCCATCAAGAGCAAACCAGAAAGCAGAACTCTCTGTTCCCTCCTTGCAATGTTTCACTGTCGCACCAGGCTGCAATATTGGATACAGAAATCTTAGCAAGGGGTAGTTGGGAATGGAAGTGATTCATGAAGTTTCGGAATCAATGCTTCATAAAAAAATAGTTATGGAACAACTTTGCAGCAATCCATAACCATGTTCATGTAATTCGATGTGATATTTTTAAAACTATGCTGTATCACAATTACTAAAACAGAACTCTTTAGGTAACCGTGACACTGACCATCCATCAAGCTACAGTGAATAGACATTTCTACTGAAATGTCTTCCACAAATAAACAGGGGCATGTAACAGAAAAGGTTGTGCCGACCAGTAAACAGTCGAATAAAAAAATAGATACATGCTGCTGCAGATTGGCTGTATTTGAGATGTGCCATTGAAAAGCTCCTTCGTGATGTGTCATTAAGTGGCTGATTTCAGATATATATGCCATTATGAACAGGACGCCAGAGCTTGGAGATGGGCTGTGTTTAGGAGACACGTGGAAAGAGCATGGCTATATTTTTATGTACAAGAACGTTGGTGTGGGACGCTAATACTAAAACTAGGGTACAGTGAAGTCTGCAACGGCTCTACACAGGTCGGCACAGTGAAGCCTGCAACGGTTCTACACAGGTCGGTGCAAGGATGGCTCAGATGGCACAAAAAAAAGGAGAAACGAGAACTCGATAATATTGGCGCAAGGATATGTGGTGGAAGCAGCCCAGTTACGACAATGATGTGACTGGAGTTTACCCAGCAGTTTCAAGTGGTTGCATCAACAGAGTGATGGGACACAATGATTGAAGACTGTATCCAAAGTTCCAGAAGCAACCTTACTGCAAATTCCATGGCTCAAGGTTGCAACAGCGGCATCCTCAATGATGCAACGCGATGAGATTGTACAGCTTGAGATTGCCTCAAATAGCCTGGCAAGCAACTGAGTCTGTCCATAGAGAACGCTATGGAATGGCGTGGAAGAAGTCAGGACTGGTGTGAGGTTGACAAAGGAAACAGGGGTAGTTCCATCCATACTGACGTATTTTTAAAATCAGGCAATTTGAGATTCAAAAGGTAAAACAGACAATCTGCAATGGCATATCTCGAAGAGGGGTCCTTTTAGTAGCACATCTCTAATATGAACACACGGTGGCATGTATCAAAATTTTCCATCCAAAGAGATCAGATTGAATTTTTACCTGGTAAATTTTGGCAAAAGCCAGCAATCAGTACAAGTACAGAACTGCAATCAGTAGTAGTGCTGAAATGCGTCGGTACACAGAGAAATTATATTATATACCTAACTGGACCGGCACTTTTAGCTAATTGTGCAATATCTTTATTTCAGTTGACACCTCTGTTTTCGAGTCGTTCGACTAGTCGCGGCTAGTCGACAACTAGTCGATGAGTCGCTGCTCCAGGTTCGACTCAAACTCTCGACTCGACTCCTGGCATGAGTCGAGCGACTCGAGCGACTAGTCTCGACTAGTCACGACTAGTCGCTCTTTCTGGGTCGAGCGACTCACTTAAATTGAGCCCAACTGTTATATGGGCCGGCCCATCTCCCCTGGAAACCTAGATCGATCATCCCCCACCCCCTCCCCCCGATCGAACCCTCTCCAGCCGCCACCCCTGGTTGCCCCTGCTGCTGTTCTGCTCCTCCCCTCCTATGGTGTGCTCCTCCCCTCCTCCCCTGCTACTGTGCTCCTCCCCTCCCCTGGTTGCTGTTCCTGCTGTTGTGCTCCTCCCCTCCTCCCCTGGTTGATGTGGCTGCTGGTGTGCCCCTCCCCTTGTTGTTGCTGCTGCTGTTGAGCACTTGTGCTCCTCCCCTGGCTG
>LR880968.1:928660963-928688883 GCA_904067115.1 Aegilops sharonensis
GTCGAGCGACTCACTTAAATTGAGCCCAACTGTTATATGGGCCGGCCCATCTCCCCTGGAAACCTAGATCGATCATCCCCCACCCCCTTCCCCCGATCGAACCCTCTCCAGCCGCCACCCCTGGTTGCCCCTGCTGCTGTTCTGCTCCTCCCCTCCTATGGTGTGCTCCTCCCCTCCTCCCCTGCTACTGTGCTCCTCCCCTCCCCTGGTTGCTGTTCCTGCTGTTGTGCTCCTCCCCTCCTCCCCTGGTTGATGTGGCTGCTGGTGTGCCCCTCCCCTTGTTGTTGCTGCTGCTGTTGAGCACTTGTGCTCCTCCCCTGGCTGCTGCTCAACTCACGTCGACTCGTCGCCATGTCGACTCATCGACCATGAGTCTAGACTAGTCTTGAGTCGCCCCCCCTTAGCGACTCGTCGACTCATCGACTCGAAAACATTGGTTGACACTGACATTGTGATACATGTTACCACAAGCCACCAGAATGGTGAGCTTCAATCTTCATATATCACCTTTATAAGGTTCCCATTTCCATTCAAAGTCAGCGTATAAGCTTGAATTTTTCACGAGTTAAACTATTAGTGTCACTATTAACATCTTATATGTATGTGGTAATAACTTGTATCTGTAAGATGGACGAGTCATGGGTGAATCTGTCATTCAACAAACTCAATAATAAATCACGTTATAAAGACTTCTGCAAAAGGTGCATAGAAATTTGAAATGATCCCTGTTTAAAGATGGTCATGTACCTTCAAGAATTCAGCAACTTTAGCTGCCCACTGCTGTTGCTCGTAAGTGCTAGAATTGCCATGCCATGTAAACATAGCACTTCCAGTTTGCAATACAAAACAGTCTGTGGAGCTTAAAGATGTAGCTAGCTGTAAAATAATAACCGATTAGCTCAAGGGAAAAATAACAGAATTTATGTACAGTTGTAGATTTTGCAAATATTCTCTGTGCATCAGAGGTATAATTTTTCTTAGAAATTGGCACAAAGGTAGACTTTTGAAAGACTAATCTCGGTACATCGAAGCCCAATAATATAACTTGCACAGCTTTTGTTGTACTAAATCAGTGACAATTAATATGGGTCCGAGGGAGTATGTGTCTTTCTAGATATCAACAAAAATAACAGGGAGGCAGGTTATACCGCGTCAACGTGAAGCGTTTTATTGTTATGGATAGCTGTTCCAGACACCCGAAACAGAGCTATGCCATCGGGAGAGTAAGATCCACTGGCCGCACCCTTTTCTTCTGTAATCTTCTTGTATCCAGAACTGATACCACCCTACATGATTAGTAAAAGAAAAATACTTAACATATATTATTTAGACGTACCCAGCGATTTTGGCTCTGGATAGAACTGCATGGAAATAATCCATGTAGCAGAACTTTAATTTACTTTCCTTCACTGTGTTTACTTGTACTTGATCACTTCATTTATGGGTTCTCATAGGTTTCTGTTGGGTTTCATCTCTAGCCTATACCGACTTGCTTGGGACAAACGGCTTCGTTGTTGTTGTACATTATTTTAGACTAAAAATTGAACTATGCAGTCCTTTTAGCATAACAGCATCAAAGGGAAGCCACCACTCAGGTGGTGAGTGATTGTCAAAAAAAGGAGATAAATTCAGAAACACTGATACCTTCAAGATAACCATGGGCTGGAAAAGAGCAACAAATTGCGGTGGTTCCTTCCCTTGATAAATACGACCCTACAGTACAACTACAAATAAATTAAACTCTTCTCTTGGGAATAAATATTATATACACTTGTTTAAATGTGAAAAAAATGCAGCACCAGAACAGGCCTTCCTTTCAGTGAATTCCACATTGTATTGGCTAGTTCAGCTCCCATCACTTGATCATCCTGCACAGAGTACACCAAAAAGGTAAACATAAACGCCAGCTCACTTTTAAAAGCACACGAGTCATGTTGATGTAAAAATGTGATTAACAGAGATCAGTTAACTCCTTTAATAGCAATAACATGAGCTTGTCCTTGGAAATCTATTCTAACATAGAACGGACACACTTAAATTTAAGCTATGTATGGAAAGATTTTCGCAGGCAGGTCTGGAGCATCCTAGCAACATCTGCAATTTAAAGATGAACCCTTCCAGCAAAAACATTCTGAGACTAGTTGCTGCAGCACCTGTTTTATGCATGCATCCTAATTTATCTATTTATAACCTTTCTAATCTGATCAGGCAATGTGGCTTCGACATGTGCATTGACAGTGAATATAAATAATTCTACAGAAAGGCTTAAGCATACGTTTTATCTAAAGTACACCATCATGTAAGTAAATGCACAATATATAAAACAGTAAACGCCGAATCAACAAGACAATCACTAATTCATTATCACGCTAAGAAATTATTATTTGAAAAGAGCATCAACAATTGCGACCAAGCGAAAAGAAAAAGTTAGTCATTAGCTAAGTGGGGCAGCATGCAACGTATTATTACCGCTGTGCTTTCCTTCCCAATCCAGTAATTGAGATAATATTCTTCTTTCTTGTCACCCGAATGATATGTATAAAGAACAATATAACAGTCTCCACTGTAAAATTTTCCATTGTCCTCTTTTGGAAGTGGACTCCTAGCATTTCCATCGATGCACCACACCTGAAAAAGAAACAATTTATTTGTAAGGGCATTTTCAATAATACATTTTGGGAATAAATATTTTAAAGAATGCGACTCATAAAGTAGGACATAGGATCAGCCAAACCTCAAGTCTTCCACCACCTTCAAGCAAAGGAGGAACTTCCTCGTTTACTGGAGTGCTGCTTTTTGGAGCTCCCTTTACATCAACGCCTTGTTGCTTCAATAAAGCTAGAAGAAATACCAAAGATCATCAGCAATAATCAAAATAGAATTTTTGTTATCCTGTTAGTTGTAACTAAATAAACAACCCTCAAAAAAAATTGTTACCCTAAAAAAAAACTAAATAAACTACCTGCAACTTTTCCCCGCCCATCCTCTGCACCTGAGTTCCCTGTTGCAGTACCTGCCGGCCATGATTCAAATTTTGACTTGAATGCATGGCTTTCATAACCCTGAATCACTTGTGTCACTCTTGTTGTCTTTGGCTTTTTCTGATTAATGATGAATTCCTACAAGAGGCAAAACCATAACAGTGTTGCAAATCTGAAATGACAATCAAAAACATAAAAAGAGAAAGAGAGACTTTCTGTAAGCTCACCTCAACTGCTTTAGTGGCAGCTTTTCTGTCCTCAAGTTGTGTTACCCGACCAACCCATACAAACATTTCAGCCCCACAGTCAAGTAAGAAACATCTTGTGTTCTCAAGGACTGCTTTTGTAAGAGGTATATCTTCAAACTTTAATTCACCGTCATTGATACTGCAAGGAGAACAATGGACAGGGCAAATAGTAAAATATCAATAGAGTCATGTCTTCCAACATCAAGTGATCTTTACAGATACTGGAACTATAGAATTTGACAAGTAACTGCTTCTAGGCAAACCTCCTGACTACCTTTGCACCCCCACCTCCTAGTGGTCTTTTAAAGACCTTTAGCTGGTGGTCCGGGCTATTTCCAGAAGGAATGTGTAATACACAGATTAGGGACACAAGAACTTGAGGCAAGCTACGACAGTCTGTGGGTCGCTGTATTGTATTGTGTTGTGTTGTGGACTATTTGCTGTTACAATTATCTTTACTGATGCTAATAAAATCTTATTACTGTGTTGCTGCTCCCGAAAAGATACTTCTGTTTAGTTAATATCTTATAGAGTAGAAAGCAAAATTTATGGGTGTAAAAGACATGTAGCCTATCATGTAAAAAGGTATGTAGCCAAGGAGTGGCTAGAAGCCTTTTTAAGTGTAGGAGGCACAACTGAATCAAATAACAAGCTATAAGTAAGCATTCATCTGTATCGTCTAGAGATGAATAGAGATTTCAATTTATTTATTTTAAATGCCAACCATACGCTCATTTTTTAAATAATTATTAATTGGTACGTGCTTATCTTACAAATGTGAGAACATAAACAACAACAATGCATGCACATGGCCCCAGCAAGTAGCAACAGTAGCTATATAATTCTGAATCATGATGATTAGTTTCCTTTAATTATCTTATTTCCTTTGGATTGGTTGCTACCATTAAGTATCAACAAAAGTCACTTCTATTAAGAAATACCTGTAGAGCTTGGGTGCTGTAGTTTCCAGTACAACGTCGTCATCACTAACAGTTTTTTTCCCAATAGGTGCAAAACCTCCAAAAAGGACCCAGAATTCACCAGAGTCTGATTCCGCTTGTAGTTTTCCATCATCTGGCATTAGTAGGGTTAAACCACGTGAGTAGAGAAAAAGGCGCATCAGTTAACAAAGATACCGATGCCAGGTTAAATATCCCCTTACCAACGATTGCAACATCACACACACCCCCATGGTACTTCTCCTTTAAATGTTGGATCACTTCCAGTGATTTAGCCCTTTCTTGGATATTGGAGTTTGCACCATTGAATTGATAAATTTTATTTTCAGTATCTAAGATAAACACATCATCATGGTTTAATGATGACCTTGCAAAGGGAACCTGAACAATGTAGGCACCATATTAATGTAGCATACAGAATTGATAAGCTAAAATTTGAAAAGAATATGCAGGAAGAGGGTAAAATATCCCCTACCTGCTTAATTCTAATAGCTCTCTTTCCTTTGCAAATATATAACCGTGTTTCAAACGTCTCCTCTTCTGGCGTTTTGAACCCAGAGGCGAAACCACCCTCCATAGGTATAATGCAGGGTTTGAAGTATGACAGGAACTTGTCAGATTCATAACCTTGGAGTTCCCTATACTGGACTGCACGACCCCCAAGTACAGAATCGAGTTCGACCGTCTTGATTGCTGCAGTGCCAGCTTCATCCTGCACAACGACAAGTCATCAGTTGGTTGAAAATGTATTTCTGAGTGTCACAGAAATTGAATTTTACACGGTGTGTACTTGGCTTGAGTCTTTCCCAATCCAGAAGTGGACGTCGTACAGATATGCACCACCCTTAGGAGAAGTTGTCTAGAAAAATACAAAGAAATAGCTTAGTAACTTTTGTATGATAGAAAAATAGAAAGACCAATGATGCATCAGAGAATGCAAGAGTCAAAGCAATCACCTGCAAAACTATATATGAATCTCCAGAATAGAATTTACCATAATCAGACTTTGGCAATGCAACTGGCTTAAAATCTTCAATTCGCCATATTTCTATCCCACTAAGTGACGTCAAGGGAAACGCATACATACATAAATAAAGAAGTACAGTCCAGATTTGTGAGCTTAACGAACAAAATCAATTCAATCAAAGATAACCGACTGACAATCGTGTGGAAGGATACACTTTTTGGCCAGCCCCTTGGAAAGCAGGATCCACCACTTTCGCGGTCGACATTTGGAAGCAACTCTACCAGGGCTCACTCTGAATGTGATGAAATAGCAGCAATGGCTCCACTATACAGCAAGGGCCCTGAAATTTGAGAGTAGGTCATAAGCTGAAAAGGGAACACGCTAAACCAAATCAAACAACGATTGTAATATGAAAACGCATTTAGTTACTCCAACAAGGAAATAGAAGAAGAAAAAACTCCAATCAAGTGCAGATAAGATAACTAATGAAGTCGTGTGCGAGATGCTGAGAGTAGAATGCATCAAGCCATGGACAATGCTCATGAATCAGCGCTGGGCATCTGTCTAGATAAAGGTCTAAAATAATCAGCATTGATGTGCTCTGTCTTTGAAGACAGATATCCGTCAATGGATAATTTCTATTAAAAAAAGCTTATGCTGTAAAACTAGCTGTGTTCAGATTTATGTCGGTGTCAACATTTTTTTCCAGAAGCCTCACTCTCTCCAAACCCCATGACACGGAAACCTGCTCTTTCCACCCTGCTCCAAAGTCAGCAGAGAAGAGCACAGCTTCCCCTGCGCGCATAGGAGTCTGCCATGGTCACACAAGGGCAATGTGTGTTTTATTACTGCAAGGACTTGATGCATTTGAGTGGATTTTTGATCTCGTCAAAAATGAGTCCCAATTGCACGCGTCTGGGAGAAGATTACCATCCCTCGGATGATAACCTGTGTTATACTACTAGTTTCAACTGTTCACCCCTGAGGATCAGCGGCGGCCGAGGTGCATGCACACTTGTAGCTGGTCCAGGTAAATCAGTTTCAGGAAACATGTGTCCCTCCCTCCAGGCGATGCTAGTCCTCATCCGAGCTGTGAATTCCACTTGGCATAGGCAATGTAATAACTTGCATATAATGAGAAAAAAAAAATCTGAGTGTGCGGAGGGAGAGTGACAGTCTGAAATCCAGCAAGCTGCCCAACGCACGGCAGAACAATGAATGAGCGTTCATTCATTCAAATCCGGAGAGCGCGTATGTAACGCCGGGATCGCGGAATAATGGCCCGGATCTCGCGATCTATCGGGGCGGCCATTGCCGCGGCGGATCCGAGCGCGTGATCCCCGATCCTGCCGACGATCCCGGGCCCCACGGCCTTCGGCTGGCCCGGTCGCAGCCTGTGGGCGCCCGGTGCCGTAATTCGGCGGCGAGGGAGCGCGGGGAAGGGAGGAGAAGCGGAGGATCTATGGAGCGAGGCGAGGCGAGGCGGCGGAAATCAACTTACCCAGGCTTACGGGGGGGTGGGGCCGCCGACGAAGAGGTAGGGTCCCCGCGCCGCCCGCGCAGATCCGCCGACGCGGGAGCGCTGATCCGGCGGCGAGCGAGGGAGCCGGCGACCGGTAACCGGGGCGGGAGGGGCTCGTCGACGGGACGGGGAGGCGAGAGTGAGGAGGGGGAGGGAAAGGGGGCGTCCGACCGCGTGTGCGGGAAGGCTAGGGAAGGGAAGGCAATGAGGGAGGGCGGGCTGGCTGGGCTGAGCTGGGCAGAGGAGAAGGGGGGGGCTCGTGCCACCGCACCGGGGGTAATAATGGTCGCGCTCGTGGATGCAGATGCTGCTGCGTGAGCATGGCGCGCCCATGGATCCATCATCCAGCCGAGCCAAGCCCGCCCCGGTCGGTCGGTCGGTCGGTCGGTCGGTCGGACCCACGCCCGCCCGCCCGCCCGCCCAGTGGCGGCCATCATCACCCATCGCCGCCCCGACCTGGCCTGGTACAAGTGTACCACACGGCACACAATAAGTGCCACATGGCGCGCGCAGCATGGCCAGAGCAGCACATACGCACTGGCCGGTGACGTTTTCTTCTTCTTCCTCTTCCAACCGGCCGGTTGACGATTCCTTGCACGTTTCGTTTTTTTTTTTCTGCCTTTGATTTGACGGACGGCGACACGTTTGTGTTTGTTTTCTTGCCTTTGAAATGGCGCAGAGAAGTGTGTGTGTGTATGGCTACGAATGCGTCGTGCGGTTTGGCCGGCCGGAGCGCCGGAGCATTTTTGTTTGTTTTATTACAATCCGGTTCTGTCGGTGTCCACACTTGATATGATAGCGAGTGTTTTTCTTTTCCTTTTTAACGACAATAAAAAGAACTATAACGTGATGAAGGTTGGTGTTTATCTGCGGCATGCATGCGCCCGGGTCAGTGCAAGGTGCATGACAGGCCTCCCAAACATGCAGCATAGAGAGATCACTGTTAGGAAGGGAGAGAGACGAATTGGCGGAATAGTTGTTGTATTGCTTAAGCCTCGTGGGCGTATATATAGGAGCACATGGTCAACTTGGAGTACAAGACAAGCCGGAACATATCCTAGTCTATCTCATATTTCCTAACTAAACATAATATTCTAATAATCACGTGCTTACCAACAAAACGTACATAGTTTCGTACAACCAAAATATTCATTGTCTCGGACAGGACAGGACCATATTCATACTAAAATAGCTGAATATAAACGGAGACGAAGAGCGGCAGAGGAGATCACCATTTCTCGACGGCCCCTTCCCCTTTGCAGTTGCCGGTGCGGCTGTAGCCCCTCCGTGTAGGCGGGAGGGGCGTCGCCCGAGTCGTTGGAGACGATGCAGGAGGAGATGATGCCGGTCATCCGACGGACCGCGCACGCCTACTCCTTCGCCTCTCGGGTGGCCTTCGCATTCTCCGCCGCCTCGCACTCCGATTGCTCGATGGCGAGTCGAAGCACCTTCGTGTCTTGCGGCGGAACCGTTGCACGTTGTTCTCCTTCGCGGTGAGCGAGAGGCGGAAGACCGTCGCGAGGAGCTGGTCATCCGGATCGACCAACGTGCGCGCGCGAGACACGCGGGAGGACATCGCCACTGACACTGTCTCCCTCCCCTGATGCCTCTCACGGTGTGCGACGCGTGCCTCGGATTCGAGCGTCCACATTTGCGATGGCACCGACGCGGGCACGAGGACCCAACAGTGGTGGGGGAGGTGAGCAAGAGCAGGACGGGAGTTTTCGGAGAGGGGCGCGAGGCGCTGTGGATTGGAAGGGGCGTAGAGTGCCCGGAGCTTCACGGGCACCACGAGCGGCGCCATCGTGCACACGGCGTCGTTGGGAGGGACGGCGTGGAGCCAGACCTTCCTCACATGTCCAACCGCGACCAGCAAGGCGCTGTGGATTGGAAGGGGCGTAGAGTGCTCGGAGCTTCGCGGGCACCACGAGCGGCGCCATCGTGCACACGGCGTCGCTGGGAGGGACGGTGTGGAGCCAGACCTTCCTCACATGTCCAACCGCGACCAGCGAGGCGCTGTGGATTGGAAGGGGCGTAGAGTGCCCGGAGCTTCACGGGCACCACGAGCGGCGCCATCGTGCACACGGCGTCGCTGGGAGGGCCGGCGCTGAGCCAGCCCTTCCTCACATGTCCAACCGCGACCAGCAAGGCGCGGTGGATTGGAAGGGGCGTAGAGTGCCCGGAGCTTCACGGGCACCACGAGCGGCGCCATCGTGCACACGGCATCGCTAGGAGGGACGGCGTGGAGCCAGACCTTCCTCACATGTCCACCCGCGACCAGCAAGGCGCTGTGGCTTGGAAGGGGCGTAGAGTGCTCGGAGCTTCGAGGGCACCAAGAGCGGCGCCATTGTGCACACGGCGTCGATGGGCGGGACGGTGTGGAGCCAGACCTTCCTCACATGTCCAACCGCGACCAGCGAGGCGCTGTGGATTGGAAGGGGCGTAGAGTGCCCGGAGCTTCACGGGCACCACGAGCGGCGCCATCATGCACACGGCATCGCTAGGAGGGACGGCGTGGAGCCAGACCTTCCTCACATGTCCAACCGCGACCAGCGAGGCGCTGTGGATTGGAAGGGGCGTAGAGTGCCCGGAGCTTCACGGGCACCACGAGCGGCGCCATCGTGCACACGGCGTCGCTGGGAGGGACGGCGTGGAGCCAGACCTTCCTCACATGTCCAACCGCGACCAGCGAGGCGCGATGCAAACAGTGAGCTCCTCTTCGTTGTCCGCCTCTGCCTAGCTATCCATGCGATCCATGCAACATAGATAAACCACGTAGATGAACGTACTTAGCAACAAACGTATTCATACGAAAATAGCTAAATATAAATGGAGACGGAGAGGGGCGGAGGAAATCACCATTTCCTTGACGGACCCTTCCCCTTGCAGTCGTCGGTGCGACTCTAGCCCTCCATGTAGGCGTTGGTGGCCAGAAGGGGCGTCGTCCGAGTCGTTGGAGACGTCGGAGGAGGAGATGATGTCAGCCATCGCGCACGCGGGGCCGACAAGAGGACATTGCCTTCGCTATCGCCGCCCTCTCCCTCGTCCACTGCCTCTTGCGGCATGTGACGCGTGCCTCAAGTTCATGCGTCTTCATCCAACGGTGGTCGGGGAAGCGAGCAGGAGCAGGGGCAGGAGGAGTTGGAGAGGGGCGCGATGCGCTGCGGACCAAAAGGGGCATGGGGTGCCCGGAGGGGCGCAAGGAGCTGCGGACCGGAAGGGGCGCGGAGTGCCCAAAGCTGCGCGACAGCCGGCTCGTCGTGAGCACTGCATCACCGAAAGGGGCAGCACCGAGCTAAAGCTTCCTCCCCTATCAATCCACAACCAGCGCAATGCAGTCGGTGAGATCCTCGTCGTTGTCTGCCTCGCCTTGCGCAGTAACGACTCCCAATCGACGGGGTTGTCGCCTCCGGATCCACCACGCGAACGTAGTGCTCCCGGAGCTCAACATGGGGGTCGAGAAGGGAGTGGACGGGGGCAGGAGGAGACAAAGAGTGGAGTGTGGAGTGGATAGTGTTGCTTGACCGGGTTCTAGGGTTCATCCAAGTGGGGATATTTGTGGGGTTCGGGTGGGAAAGTGTGGGCTGGTCCGACATGGCAGACACGTCCGGGCCTCCCATACCCGCCCAGATTTGGGCTGGATGTGAAAGGGTGTCAGTCAGCCCAGACACTGATGACCTGCAAGTGCACAGGGTTGTTGTAGCACTTTCGTTGTGATAGGTAGAGTGTTGAACCCATAGGGAGCGAATAGAAAGCCATCAAAAATCCCGCAACTACGTTGTCACTTTCACACAACCACATACGCGCCCAAACCAGAGTTTGAAAATAGTCTACTCGATAAATTGCTAGGAAAAGTAGATAAAAAGGGATTTAACTAAGCTACTAGCAAGACGAATAAAAAACGGACTTAAAATACAGTAAGTTAGTAGGGACGACGCTTGAGTAGTAAACATTCTCGAGGGATCCAGAATCACTACCACATATGAACTATCGTATCCTTTAGTAAGTAGTCAAATTCATAAGTGGGCAGAGCCAAGTATAATACACGTTCTACTCAAAGTAGACTTCGTGCCACGCACGCCACCATCATAGTCTCCCCCATAGGGTTACAACTCATGATAATTAAGGGTTGCCCCGTGGACGCGGCCTCTCTAAGGGTTCTCTGTTTACCCCCTATCAATTGTGATGTCGAGAAATCGAAGACTTTTACTGTCACCTCGAATTACCCCAACGCCCCAACCCTTTGATACGTCTCCAATGTATCTATAATTTATGAAGCATTCATGCTATTTTATTATCTGTTTTGAATGATTACGGGCTTTATTATACACTTCTATATTACTTTTGGGACAAACCTATTAACCGGAGGCCCAACCCACACTAGTAGAAAAAGGACCTATAGTCCCGGTTCGTAAGGGCCATTAGTCCCGGTTTTTGAACCGGGACTAAAGTGTCGGTACTAATGCCCTATACCTTTAGTCCCGGTTCAAACACGAACCGGGACAGATGGGCCTCCACGTGGCCGGTGCGGCGAGCCCAGGCAGGAGGACCTTTGGTCCCGATTGCACTACATAAAAAAGACACATCCGTGATATTTTGGGCCGAACAAATTTCTTTTCTGTCATACATATGACACTTCTATGACGATAATTGTGACAGAACCCGGTATCATCATAGATGTGGTGGGCTCCTACTTCTATGACAAAAAATCATGACAGAAAAATGGGCTTTTCGTCCTGGGCGGGCCGGAGACGCAGCTGCATGACATTCTTTCGGCCGTCCATGACGAAAAAAACCGTGGTAGAAGCGAGGGTTAGGAAAATTTCGGGGAGTTGCCGGTTACGGTGGGAGGTCGGGGGCCGAGCGATGCGCATTTCTCTCGTACACGTACACGCGTGTGTGCGAGGCGTTGGCTCTAACTGAACCCGAGCGAGGCGTTGGGCTCTAACTGAACCCGAGCGATTGCACTGCAGGCTATGCGTTACTGAACCCGAGCGATCGATCGATGGCTATTAACTGAACCCGATGGAGCGATTCCTTCGCTACTGCTGCTAACTGAAGCCGATCGATTGGATGAACAGTGAGTGTTGCGGGGGGGGGGGGGGGGGGGGGCGGGGGGGGGGGGGGCGGGGGGGGGGGGGGCGGGGGGGGGGGGGGCGGGGGGGGGGGGGGCGGGGGGGGGGGGGGCGGGGGGGGGGGGGGCGGGGGGGGGGGGGGCGGGGGGGGGGGGGGCGGGGGGGGGGGGGGCGGGGGGGGGGGGGGCGGGGGGGGGGGGGGCGGGGGGGGGGGGGGCGGGGGGGGGGGGGGCGGGGGGGGGGGGGGCGGGGGGGGGGGGGGCGGGGGGGGGGGGGGCGGGGGGGGGGGGGGCGGGGGGGGGGGGGGCGGGGGGGGGGGGGGCGGGGGGGGGGGGGGCGGGGGGGGGGGGGGCGGGGGGGGGGGGGGCGGGGGGGGGGGGGGCGGGGGGGGGGGGGGCGGGGGGGGGGGGGGCGGGGGGGGGGGGGGCGGGGGGGGGGGGGGCGGGGGGGGGGGGGGCGGGGGGGGGGGGGGCGGGGGGGGGGGGGGCGGGGGGGGGGGGGGCGGGGGGGGGGGGGGGGGCCGCCCCCCCGCAGGGATGAACAGGGAGCGGTGGCGTTGCCTCTGGATGAACAGGACCCCGTGGTGTGGAGGGCTGGATGAACAGTAGATGATGGAGGGGTGGCCGTGGAGGGGTGGTTGAACAGGACCCCGTGGTGTGGAGGGCTGGATGAACAGTAGACGGTGAAGGGGTGCCCGTGGAGGGGTGGTTGAATAGTAGCGGTGGAGTAGCGCGCGGTGGAGGCTGGATGAACAGGAGTCCATGGAGGCTGGAGGAGGTCGAGGGTAGCCCGTGGAGGCTGGAGGAGGTCGAGGTGGAGATGAACAATATCCCGTGGAGTCCCGTTTTGTGGTACGCCACACCCCTCCCGATGAACAGGACCCCCGTTTCGACCGTAGGAGGTCTGTTTCCTCCGTTTTGCGGTACGCCACACCCCTCCCGATCAACAGGACCCCCGTTTCGACCGTAGGAGGTTCGTTTCCTCCGTTTTGCGGTACGCCACACCCCTCCCGATCAACAGGACCCCCGTTTCGATCGTAGGAGGTCCGTTTCCTTCGTTTTGCGGTATGCCACACCCCTCTTGATCAACAGGACCCCGTTCCAAACGTGGCCGGTCGAACACAAGGTCGTTTCCTCCGTTCTGCGGTGCGCCAGGCCTCGTTTCCATCGCCTGTTCCATCCAAGCCGGTTGGCTCCCACGCGTTCCGTTGCCTCCCGATGAACACGACGCCTTCCGTTGCCTCCTCATGAACATGACGCATTCCGTTGCCTCCCCATGAACATGACGCATTCCATTGCCTCCCCATGAACACGAGCCCTCGCCGTACGTATGCGTGACTAGGCGTTCGAGACCCCGCCCGTATGTACACATACGTGGCCGTATTTTCTTTCTTGCACCCTGGCCGTTGTACGTACGTGTACATGCTACGTGCGCGCCTCTACTACGACACGTGCGCGCCTCTGCATCGACCAGTATGTACGTACACGTTCGCGACCAGGATGACAACGCTACGTACGCTTCGACCAGGTGGGTCCCGACTGTCAGGCACTTCCTTGCCTGCGAAGATGTAGCTCATGGGTCCCACAGTCAGGGGGGCGAATCGTTTTTTTTTTCGGACGCACTTCCTCGCGTGCGAAGGTGTAGCTGCTGGGTCCCAGCAGTCAGGGGGCAAATCGGTTTTTTTGCCCGGACGCACTTCCTTGCGTGCGAAGGTGTAGCTGCTAGGTCCTAGCAGTCAGGGGGCGAATTGGTTTTTTTGCCCGGACGCACTTCCTTGCGTGCGAAGGTGTAGCTGGTGGGTCCCAGCAGTCGGGGGGGGGGGCGAATCGTTTTTTTTCCAGACGCACTTCCTTGCGTGCGAAGGTGTAGCTGGTGGGTCCCAGCAGTCGGGGGGCGAATTGTTTTTTTAGGGACGCACTTCCTTGCGTGCGAAGATGTAGCTGGTGGGTCCCAGCAGTCGGGGGGGGGGGCGAATCGTTTTTTTTCCAGACGCACTTCCTTGCGTGCGAAGATGTAGCTCATGGGTCCCAGCAGTCAGGGGGCGAATCATTTTTTTCACGAAATACGGTGGCCCACCCGGTGGGTCCCCGCTGTCAGGTGGAGGAATAATTATTTTGCGCGTAATAAGGAGGCACTTCCTTGCGGCTGCCGTGGACCCAGCTGTCAGCCTCTCCACGTACAGTCCACGTCCGATGGAAGTCGTTCCTTGACCACATTGACCACGCCGCGCCGAGAGCACCACGGCGGTGGACGGCGGTGAGGCCTAGGAAGGGGACGACGCGGAGCCGGGGAAGACATGGCAGTGGATGCACACGCGGAGAGGAGTACGAGGGTTCACTGGTTCTGCTGCGCTGCCGTCGCCGCAGAATAACAGGGGGTGTGGGTGAGTGGAGGGATGGCCTGGCCAGCAGTGGGAGTAGTAGGGGGCGGTGAGGCCTCCGCAGCACACAGCCAGCCACGGGAGGCAGGAGCAGGCGGCACGACCGGCGCTGCTTTGGCGGCTGGAGCAAGAAGACCAGAGGTTGAAGAAGCACGACGGCCGTTGGATGGACATCGTACGGTCACTGTAGCTAGAATCGTTTATATTGACTAAGTTGACAAAGCCCTTGGTACGTCAACTTAGTAGGCCCACAGGTCAGCTTCCGAAACAGTGCGCCCCAGATGTCAGGGGGAGGAATCATTTTTTGGGCGGGTGAAGCTAGAATATCCGAGATTGAAGAAGAAGCACAGCATCCGTTGGATGGACATCCAACGGCCACTGCTGCTAGAACCGTGTGTTGACTATAAGTTGACAAAGCCTTGCATACATGTCAACTCTGTTTTTTTAGGGGACGCGTCAACTTAGTAAGGCCAGAAGTGTGTGGCAGAGAACTTATAGCCCATTTGAGATTTGTAAGAATGTGTAGCCCATTTTTGAATTCTAATGGAATTTACTACAACCCATTTACAGTTTCTTAAAAGTACAGCCCATTTCAACCAACCGTTTAAAACAGAATTCAATATAATTTCCCACATTTTGATGGGATCCGAATATTTTTATCCCGAAATTTCTAGTCATATTAAATACAATTTCAATATAAATTTATATTACGTAAAAATCCAACGAAACATTGCGCTCGCAACAATTAATGAAATTAAAATTTTCAATATTCCAAAAATAATATTTTATAAAGTAATCACTGTTTGGTGCATTTTTTTTATAGTTACTACCCAGTTTTTATAATTACATCCCATTTATTATTTCTTAAAGCCCATTTTCTTGTTAAGCCTAATGCATCCCTCCTAGGAAAGATTTGCAGCCCAGCGGGGCGAAGAATAACAACTTGACCTTGCCTGGGTATTTCTAAAAAAAAGTATAGCTGGGCTAGCCATTTTCAGCTTGAAAAAAATTAATATCTGGGCTGGGCTAGACGGGCCACAGCCCGCCCAGTTAATACCTGCAGCGATGTTTTCGTTGTTGTTCAAAAGAGAAAAAATAATATCTGGGGTAAACATCGAAAAACTCTACAGTGCTCACACCTCAAAAACACAAATACTGCTCGAGCTGCTTGGTCCCAGTTGTCGGCTGCTTCTTGTGCAATTCTCTCGTTTATTGACTACTCCCTCCTTTCTGTGACACCCCAAAAAATTTTAACTTTGTTTTGTTAATTAAGATCTTGCCAGGAAATTTAACTTTCCTTTTTCTTGGTTTTTCTTGATTTCAAAACCATTCTTTTCTTGGTTATCTTGGAATTATTCCCTAAAATGAAAACCTTTCATATTGAACTTGTTTGCCCTCTCAAGAAAATCTTTTCTTCTATCAGAAGAATTAATTATATAATATTCTCCCTGATCTTTATTTTCTTGAAGAGTGTTTTCCCATAGTTTTATGGTCCCTTTTGTACTACAACCCTTTTATATATTCATTAAAAAATCCCACCATAATTTGGAGATGTCATATGGGGTATTTGAACCACTTTTGTGCAAAAATATCTTCTGCCCATTGAATATTTTGAGCTCTATACCATATTTTCAAATCTGGTCCAGAGAGCCTGCAACCACCGGAAGGATCACCCCAGATCCGCGGATCCATCCCCGCCCTCAGCACCCCACAAGGACCCGCCGTTCGCCGGCGACGGTCGCCGGAGTCCCACCTCCGCTCGGGACAGAGGGAGTAGAGGGGAGGTGGACCAGTCAAACCTGACCAGTGGGCCAGGCGGGCCCACTGTCAGTGACTTGCGTACCGTCCACGCTGGAGTAAGTGGAAGCGTAAACCTAAAATACGCTTTCGACATGTACGTGTTTTATTAAAACGTTTTCTTTTCTGTTTCTTTTTAAATAACAGATTTGACTAAACTTTGGGTGTAACTTTTTAAATAAAACTCCGAATGAGTTGATTCTTTTTCCTACCACTCAAAAATATTGTATAGTTTATTTTAAGATTTATTTCAAAAATTTTAGACAACTTTTTTGTGCTGTTTTGAAAAATGTGTGTTAATTCTAATTTATTTCAATTAGGGTTTTGAAGAGAGGGGAGAAAACTTTCAAAAGTTTTGGAGAGCACCTCACCCCTCCACAACTTGAAGGCAAGCATTCTGAACCCCGGCATAAGAATTTTGGTGTGTTATTCGACACGTTTATAACACCACCCCATTTGGAAGCGCTCGTTATTTCATGTGATATGATCATTTGCACGGATGCGTATTAGTGATTTCCATGCTGTTGGAAATAAACACGCTTGTGTTGGTAATCATCCACATGTGCCTTGCATGCATACCGGAAAGGTGTCTGGAAAAGCCTCTGCCTTGGGTAGGCGTGAGCTTGTCATCGGCCTTCGTCGGGACGATTATGTCCGGTATGGCATAGTAAGGTATAATGAGTATTGATGTGTTGGTTGGAAATACTTTGTTATATATGTCATGCAGGGACGTTTATAAACCTCCTGAGTCGACCCCAGGTCGAGTCTTATTCCAGTAACCCCATACTTGCCCGTACTACCACTTGTCCCTGCCATACGTGGGGTACGGTTCAGTCAGTTGTCAACCCCTTTCAAGCACACATCGTACAGAGAGGCCATGGTGGAAGATATCGGTTGAAGCCGATAGTCATGCCACCTGGTCCGGGGGCATGGGCGTATCCGGTTGAGACCGAGAGGGGAGGCCACCCCTTAGAGCGCGCGATATAAATTTGATCCCATGCTACGCGAGGTTGTAGCCTCCCCACTTAGAGTTTTGCTTAACAAGTGTCATGGGTGATTTCCAGGCACCGGTAAGTTAAGCTGGTGTGTGTGCAAGTCAGGTGTGTTTTCAATTAAAAGACCATAGGCGGAATTAGTCCCGATGGACTAAAGGAATCCGTTGCTCGTGGGTAAAGAGTACACTCTCTGCAGAGATTAAACCTATTCGAATGGCAGTGTCCATAGTTCAGGACTACAGTCTGGGATGGGTCAAGTGTCGGTCTTAGTGTCAGTCTCCGAAGGAGAACTACTAAACCAGAACTTGGTTTATGATGCGTGACTTGTGATGATGATGATTATTATTATGGGCTAACACCTTTATGTTGTTGAATTATTGAGCATCCCTGGGACGGTTCTACCTCCTGGATATTCACCGTATTCATTTTATAAGGCCTTTATGTGGTGTCGCTCAGACGCCCGACTGTGGCATTGCTTCTGTTTATTTATAAGCCCTTTATGTGGTGTCGCTCAGACGCCCGACTGTGGCATTGCTTCTGTTTATTTATAAGCCCTTTATGTGGTGTCGCTCAGACGCCCGACTATGGCATTGCTTCTGTTTATTTATAAGCCCTTTATGTGGTGTCGCTCAGACGCCCGACTGTGGCATTGCTTCTGTTTATTGCCCGACTGTGGCATTGCTTCTGTTTATTTATAAGCCCTTTATGTGGTGTCGCTCAGACGCCCGACTGTGGCATTGCTTCTGTTTATTTATAAGCCCTTTATGTGGTGTCGCTAAGACGCCCGACTGTAGCATTTATTGCTGCTCCGTCATTACATATTTGTGGTTACTTATTAATAATCTACATGCATGCCCCAAGGATTTCATTTTTTATGACTGACGTTGTGATCTTAAAAATATTCTTCAAGGCATGATTTTTGATTGTTATATTATACATGTCTTCATAATGTTTGCGAGTACATTCAAAGTACTCACTGGCTTGTCCCTGGCTATTGTCTTGGCCAGATTTCTTGCGTGGAGAGGAGCGTTGTGACGACCGCCCCGGAACCTATGCAACAGTGATAGCAGCCTCGCGAAGATAGGAGTTAACCTGGTCAGCTGTTCCCATGGGAAATGGAGTTCCACTGATGATCCACAAACCGCTTCCGCCAACAACCACTAGAAACCATTTGTTGTACTCGCAGGCCAGAATGATCTTGTACCACATATCCTGTATTTTTGCTTGGATTTTTTGTACCGAGTTGATGCCTCATCAGCTAACAGTAGTCCTGGGGCTGATGAGCACGACGGCCATTTTTTCTGGAATTTAATATCCGGAAAAACCGGTCACGACAGACTTGGTATCAGAGCCAGGCTGACCATTGGCTAATCCTATCTTAGTCAGGTCAATAAACTTAGGCAAACAACCCACCAAGCCATAAGCAAACCCCAGCCAAGCTTCTCGCACAAGATAGCCACACAGTGACCCAACGCTTTTTGGCAGTCGGTGCCCAACCTATCAACCTAGCCCGTCTATCACGCATCAGTGACCAGCACCCAAGGTATCTCATTCGCAAGCGTGCGAAGGAAGACTCCGTCCCCTTTTTCTATAAAAAGGGCACGCTAGCCCCAACCCAGCACAGCACAACATTTTCCCCAAACCAAGCCACAATGCCCGGTCCCGTCGTGCACAATGAGACCACAGCAACCAACCTTGGAGGCTTTGTGACCATACTCGCAAACCTCACCCGCCGTGCCTATGCGTTAGAAGAGCCACCTGAGTATGTTGTGTACCAAGGACCCCTGAGCGGTGAGAGCCGTCAATTCTGGGCCACGGTACACATCTACGGTAGGGGTCTAGCGCCCGAGCGCCCCTACAGGTTCACCGGAAGAACAACTTCCTTTGAGCCACAAGCCATCCAACTAGCTGCTCGAGAGGCTATAGTTCATCTCAGGCACTTGTCGCCCAGAGTTAACTGTCGCTCGTTCCACTACTACCCCAGACGTGAAGGGTATGGTAGGCCACCCCAAGTTTCCAACGGAGATCACGAGACGGACCCTGCATTGCTGCACCTAGTGCGCTATGTAGGTGCACTGGAGGAACTGTTCGATCAAATCACCATTGATTTGATCGCAGCTCGTGGAGAGCTGGTTCGTCGAGTCCC
The DNA here is from genome assembly GCA_904067115.1 of Aegilops sharonensis. NCBI lineage: Eukaryota > Viridiplantae > Streptophyta > Magnoliopsida > Poales > Poaceae > Aegilops > Aegilops sharonensis. The sequence goes on from LR880968.1 coordinate 928,680,034, forward strand.
GGCGAGAGAAGAGAACGAGTCCAACACCGACAACCCAGTCGTACTGTTCGGACACCCGATCGAGACCCTGAGGTCAGCCCCAGCCGTCAACCAAGGTGCTTTGATGACCCCAGAAGTGCTTCGTCACCTCCTGGGAGCACACTCCAACGGGGTTGTGGTCAACAATCCCCGCGATGGTCATCATCACTACCCCGAGCCTGCAGCCCCTCAACCCTCTCCAGCTAATTCCGATGGTGAGAACCGTGGAGAAGCCTCGACATCCACAAGGAACGCCCGCTTGGATGTAAACAAAGTAGACTAAGTCATTCGAGTAGTGTCAAGTCCCAGTGTATCCTCGCTTTGTAACGCAGCTTGTCATCGTGCCTCTGTTTTATACAATAGTCTTGCATGGATATACTCGCATGCAGTGTAATTTCCCTATCCTTGGCGCAGCTACCAAAAACCGCCCCGGCAACCCCCACAGTGATGCGTCACTTTAGTGAGATGCGTGTATCTGTGGCTTGACCCCAAGCTGAGCCGGCAAATTTATTTTTTTTACCTTTCACCACGGTAAAATGACCCTTCTCCGGTGCTATAAAAGGGCCACTACGTGACCCTGCCAAGCACCCCTCACCTTGTGCACCATTCTCCCAACCATTTCTTGCCATGCCGAGCCCAAGTATCTATCTGAGAACTCCAGATGCAAACCCCGGTAGTTTTGTCAAAATATTGTGGGATTTTACCTGCAGTACCATGGGCGCTACCCGGCCACCCCAGTACGAGCTGTTCAAATCGAGAATCACCCCTTCCACCTCGAGATATTGGGCAGCCGTGCACATCCCTCCCGTAAACCCAAACCAAGATCCAACGGAGGTCTCCTTCGTAGGGAAATCTATGCCAACCCCGCATATGGCCGTAGAAGTTGCGGCGTACGAAGCGCTCGCTCGCCTTCGATTCGCGGTACCCTATGCCAGCGAACGAGGGTATTATTATTTTCCGAGCCGTGCAGCACCCGAAGGAGTAACATCTTTTCCAGGTGGACGTATTGAGAGAGACTCAGTCTTGGCCAACCTCGTCCAATACGTCATCGCTCAAGAGCGTTTAACCCAGCGCGTGATGGGTTATCTACAGAGCCTCGCGGATTTAAATTCTCAGATCGCCATCGGCAGATCATTGAGACCAGACCAGGAGAGGCACATTCATCGTCTGGTCAATCCACTTCCTCCGATAGAAGAAGAGTGTATTCAAGTACCAGAGATGTTTTCTCGGGACCCTGTCCAGTTACCGTTTTCACTTTAGACGTCGCCGCTATATTTATTGCTGTGACATTTATTCATGTGTTGTAACTTATGCGTGGTGCCCCGAGTTTGTGCGGCAAGTAAACCGTTTAGTTTCAGTTATTGTTGCAATTTGACTCTATTGTATTACTATGTCCTCTCGCGAGAAATCCTGGAGTGAGATTTCTTTTCCCTGTATTGCTGCATCATTCACGACATGGATTATTTTATTTTCTGCAGCACCACGGCATGCAGACTCACAACCACAATTACACAAACACATACACCGCTTGCAAAACTTTTGCAACAGTGTTACATCTAACTGAGCACCTCACGGCAACAGTCAGCGCCCGACACACCCCACCTACTCCTCGTGATCACCACCACCGCGGAGAGCCAGCAACCGGGCAGCGGCATCGCGATGATCATCGAGGATCATCGCACACAGGAGCACGGAGAGCCCCAGCACCGCTGCCAGCCCACCGCACAGCACGATCACGTACCAGTCCGGCACCACCTCCGCCATTAGAGCCTCGTCTCGAGCTCCGGCCAACGGAAACAGAGGAGAAGGAGGGAGGAGGAGGACCGAGGCCAGGTGCGAGGAAGAGGAGGAGAACACCTCGGCCGTTTTATAGCTTGAGCTCGGTGTACGGTGGGCGAGGTCCACCAGCGCCGCTCGTCGCCCGATCGCCGGTGTTCGGAGGCGAATCCTCGAGCAGTGCCGACAGCGCACTGGCCCGCGAAGTGAGTGCACGCTGCACAGGCAGCTAGCACGCCGCACACTACCGCAGTACGGCCTAGATGCCCTACGCGCTAGGCGTCGCCGGTGGAGAAAGCGCGGGAAAGCACGCGGGAGAGAGGAAGAAGAAAGAGCCGGAGGAAGAAGAAGAGGCTGACAGTGGGTCCGGGTCCACCTGTCAGCCAGAGAGAGCACTGTGCTCTCGGTTGCGACCAGCGTATTTTGAGATTTAGAATTTATTATAAATCTATATCCGGCGTAGAAATCTCTCGTTTTGCTCCTAACCGTAGATTTTTCCACGCAGCGCCAGTGTTCCACACTGTATTTTGCACCACTTATTGCCCTCTCACTGTAGTCGTTTTTGTTTTGATGCAAATTTTGCTATAAAGATAACTCTTAGCAAATCTCGAGGACGAGATTTTTCTTAAGGGGGTAGTGTTGTGACACCCCAAAATTTTTTAACTTTGTTTTGTTAATTAAAATCTTGCCAGGAAATTTAACTTTCCTTTTTCTTGGTTTTTCTTGATTTCAAAACCATTCTTTTCTTGGTTATCTTGTAATTATTCCCTAAAATGAAAACCTTTCATATTGAACTTGTTTGCCCTCTCAAGAAAATCTTTTCTTCGATCAGAAGAATTAATTATATAATATTCTCCCTGATCTTTATTTTCTTGAAGAGTGTTTTCCCATAGTTTTATGGCCCCTTTTGTACTACAACCCTTTTATATATTCGTTCAAAAATCCCACCATAATTTGGAGATGTCATATGGGGTATTTGAACCACTTTTGTGCAAAAATATCTTCTGCACATTGAATATTTTGAGCTCTATACCATATTTTCAAATCTGGTCCAGAGAGCATTTTTACACTACAACCTATTCATATATTTCTTTAATACTTCTACCAAAATTATGGGATGTCAGAAATAGCATGCAATTCAACTTTTTGCAAAAACCTAGTAATGTTCCTTGGAAAAATTGAGTAAATCAACCTCTTTTCTATTCTGGTTCAACTTGAGAATTTGTACAGCAACCACTTTTTTAGTTGCCCCTTTATCCTTGATTCTTTTCCCTACTTATAGTCCTTCCTGTTAAACCTCTAAGTCCAGGAGCATGCACCCATTGGATCATTTTTGGTTCATGAGGTAATGCCATTTACTTTCTGTCCAGATCTGAAGTTTTGCAAAACTTGCACTAGCAAGTTTGAACTTTGGACAAACTAACCTCACCACCCTCTCTTTCATCCAAAGAGACCCTGATCTGGGAGATTTGGCCAGCCCAAGTATTGCCTAGATGCCCTTGGCATTTTGACAAACACCCTGAGTGCATAGCCAGATTTGGCATGATTTCAAGTTTTCATTATGAACTTGGCCACCTGACCTAACCACCATGCCTATTTACCTTCTGACTAACCCTACCCTAGCCCTGTCTCTTGCCAGCCTCACCCGCGACCCCTAGCAGGCAGTGGCATTTCGCCGAGCACGTCCCGGGCGTGCTCTGGGCGCGCCCAGAGCGTGCGTTTGGCACGCACGTGCGCCCGAGCCGCCGCGTCTCGCCCCGCACCCGTTCCGACCCTTGGCCAACAGTTGCCAGCACGCCACGTATCCCCTGCACCGCCACGCCACCCCGACCATCCCTGGCACTCCACAGCGCCACCGTCCGAACGGCCGTGGCGGCTAGCTGACGGCCGCATGCAGGCCCCGACCGTGTCGGCGCCGCCCGAGCCACCCCCGCTCGCCAGCTCGCCCTGGAGCAGTGCTCCGCTCGTCCGCTAGCTTCTGCCGCCATCCTCAGCCCCGCCACGTCCCCCTGCCGCTACAGAACATCGGTCGCCGGCGATCTTATCCCCACCGTCGCGGAACCGCCTTGGCGTGCCTATTTAAGAAGCTCCGAGCCCATACGAGCACACAGGCATCATCACACCATCCTCCTAGTGCCCCCGCTGCCGTCAATTGAGGGGGAAGAGGCCGTCTTCACCAACTCCAGCCAGTTCGGCCACCACCGCCTCCCAGCTACGTTCGGCACAACCAGAGCCTCCCCGGCCCTCCCAACGCCACCAGACGACTCCACTCCTTCTTGCGGTGCCACCCAGACCCCCAGCTGCGACGGAGAGCCACCTTTACCACAAACTCACTTCGCTCCCGAAACCACCGACCGCCGCGAAGCTCGTCGACGGCGAATCCCTCCACCTCCGACAACCCTGCAACCACCGGAAGGATCTCCCCAGATCCGCGGATCCATCCCCGCCCTCAGCACCCCACAAGGACCCGCCGTTTGCCGGCGACGGTCGCCGGAGTCCCGCCTCCGCTCGGGACAGAGGGAGAAGAGGGGAGGTGGACCAATCAAACCTGACCAGTGGGCCAGGCGGGCCCACTGTCAGTGACTTGCATACCGTCCACACTGGAGTAGGTGGAAGCGTAAACCTAAAATACGCTTTCGACGTGTACGTGTTTTATTGAAACGTTTTCTTTTCTGTTTCTTTTTAAATAACAGATTTGACTTAACTTTGACTGGTTGTAACTTTTTAAATAAAACTCCGAATGAGTTGATTCTTTTTCCTACCACTCAAAAATATTGTATAGTTTATTTTAAGATTTATTTCAAAAATTTCAGACAACTTTTTTGTGCTGTTTTGAAAAATGTGTGTTAATTCTAATTTATTTCAATTAGGGTTTTGAAGAGAGGGGAGAAAACTTTCAAAAGTTTTGGAGAGCACCTCACCCCTCCACAACTTGAAGGCAAGCATTCTGAACCCCGGCATAAGAATTTTGGTGTGTTATTCGACACGTTTATAACACCGCCCCATTTGGAAGAGCTCATTATTTCATGTGATATGATCATTTGCACGGATGCGTATTAGTGATTTCCATGCCTCTGGAAATAAACACGCTTGTGTTGGTAATCATCCCCATGTGCCTTGCATGCATACCGGAAAGGTGTCTGGAAAAGCCTCTGCCTTGGGTAGGCGTGAGTTTGTCACCGGCCTTCGCCGGGACGGTTATGTCCGGTATGGCATAGTAAGGTATAATGAGTATTGATGTGTTGGTTGGAAATACTTTGTTATATATGTCATGCAGGGACGTTTATAAACCTCCTGAGTCGACCCCAGGTCGAGTCTTATTCCAGTAACCCCATACTTGCCCGTACTACCACTTGTCCCTGCCATACGTGGGGTACGGTTCAGTCAGTTGTCAACCCCTTTCAAGCACACACCGTACAGAGAGGCCATGGAGGAAGATATCGGTTGAAGCCGATAGTCATGCCACCTGGTCCGGGGGCATGGGTGTATCCGGTTGAGACCGAGAGGGGAGGCCACCCCTTAGAGCGCGCGATATAAATTTGATCCCATGCTACGCGAGGTTGTAGCCTCCCCACTTAGAGTTTTGCTTAACAAGTGTCATGGGTGATTTCCAGGCACCGGTAAGTTAATCTGGTGTGTGCAAGTCAGGTGTGTTTTCAATTAAAAGACCATAGACGGAATTAGTCCCGATGGACTAAAGGAATCCGTTGCTCGTGGGTAAAGAGTACACTCTCTGCAGAGATTAAACCTATTCGAATGGCAGTGTCCATAGTTCAGGACTACAGTCTGGGATGGGTCAAGTGTCGGTCATAGTGTCAGTCTCCGGAGGAGAACTACTAAACCAGAACTTGGTTTATGATGCGTGACTTGTGATGATGATGATTATTATTATGGGCTAACCCCTTTATATTGTTGAATTATTGAGCATCCCTGGGACGGTTCTACCTCCTGGATATTCACCGTATTCATTTTATAAGCCCTTTATGTGGTGTCGCTCAGACGCCCGACCGTGGCATTGCTTCTGTTTATTTATAAGCCCTTTATGTGGTGTCGCTCAGACGCCCGACTGTGGCATTGCTTCTTTTTATTTATAAGCCCTTTATGTGGTGTTGCTCAGACGCCCGAGTGTGGCAATGCTTCTGTTTATTTATAAGCCCTTTATGTGGTGTCGCTCAGACGCCCGATTGTAGCATTTATTGCTGCTCCGTCATTACATATTTGTGGTTACTTATTAATAATCTACATGCATGCCCCAAGGATTTCATTTTTTATGAATGACGTTGTGATCTTAAAAATATTCTTCAAGGCCTGATTTTTGATTGTTATATTTTACCTGTGTTCATAATGTTTGCGAGTACATTCAAAGTACTCACTGGCTTGTCCCTGGCTATTGTCTTGGCCAGATTTCTTGCATGGAGAGGAGCGTTGTGACGACCGCCCCGGAACCTATGCAACAGTGATAGCAGCCTCGCGAAGATAGGAGTTAACCTGGTCAGCTGTTCCCGTGGAAAATGGAGTTCCACTGATGATCTACAAACCGCTTCCGCCAACAACCACTAGAAACCATTTGTTGTACTCGCAGGCCAGAATGGTCTTGTACCACATATCCTGTATTTTTGCTTGGATTTTTTGTACCGAGTTGATGCCTCATCAGCTAACAGTAGTCCTGGGGCTGATGAGCACGACGGCCATTTTTCTGGAATTTAATATCCGGAAAAACCGGTCGCGACACTTTCCGGTTTATAATGCTCAATTCAAAAATCTCACCAATCAAGATAGATGGCGAGTGGTGGAATACTTTTTGTAGTTTTGCAAAAGCACCTTATTAATGCTCTTTTTATCCTCAAAAAATTATGTTTATCAATGCATTAATTGCAATGCATGCATGCATAAAGTACATGCATTGGTTAATTTTCTCTTAATACTTGCATGCAATGATTTAATGCACCTTGGAATCTGAACATGTGATGGAAAACAACTAAATTGAGCCTTATAAAATGGAAAAACTAAAATTTTGAGATAAGCCCTATAAACCGGAAAGGGGGGAGTACATAGGTTGACAATGGTGTGGGACCGTGATGTCAGGAAACCAGGAGGAAGCAAAATAAATTTTATAAGGAGGCACTTGCGTACGTGAGGCTATGGACCTGGTGGGTCCCCATTGTCATCCTATCCAAGTAAAGTCATCTCCTCACCTGCGCGCGCTTTCCGCCCGAAACAGTCAGCGCCGGCCGCCCCGCTTCCCGGTGCAGGCGATTGCTCCGCCTTCAAACGACACAAGTGTCGTGTGTCCGTCCATCTGCCGCACACATTAATGATACGCGGTTGCCGAGGCGGCTACTCCAGCGCCACACATCCGTCCCTCCGCCCGCCCACCATTGCTATATAAACTGCTGCACCGGCCATAGCCGCAGTCATCCGCATCTGTTCCCTTTCTCCTGTCCACACCACTACTGCCCACCATGGCTTCCTTGCGCTCTAGCGCTCTTTGGGACGGGCGGACGACGGACCACAAGGAGATGGCAGCCATTGCTGCCGACCGTCTGGCCGGCAGGCAGCTGGAGGACGACGACGTCCTAATGGAGAACATGGTAGTCGACGATCCGGCGCCAACCCCGTCCTCCGCGCCATCCTCGCCGGTGCATTGCACCATGACCATCGGCGAGGCCCGTGCCCAATATATGGACAGGGTGAGGCCGATGCGTGAGGAGCAGTTTCGGGAGGCGCAGGCCAACGCCGCCTACAACCACCATCTCCTCCAGGAGCACCTGCAGGCGGAGGAGCAGATCGCCGCGGAGCGGGCGAAGCAGGAGGCGCTGCTCGACTCGTACCGCTCCGCCCGCAAGGGCCGCCTAGAGCGCTGGCGGTACCGCATGCGGGTGGCGGAGGCTGCGGCCGCCTACGAAGAGGCTAGCAAAGAGGGCGATGAAGCGGGCGAGGCGCTGTTTGGCGAGACCGAGGACGAGGCAGAGGACAATGCCGGCTCCGACGAGTCCCCGCTCCGTTGGCGTCGACGACGCCCTGCTCCGCCGAGGCTCTGCGGCACCAACAATGAGGCAGAGGACACCGTCGGCTCCGCCGAGGCCCCGCGGCGCCAACAACGAGGCAGAGGACACCGCCGGCTCCGCCAAGGCCCCGCCCCACCAACAACGAGGCAGAGGACATCGCCGGCTCAGCTGAGACCCCACCCTGCCGGCAACATGGGGGAGGATTTCCAGCGCTCCGCTGAGGCGCCGCCCGCCGACAATGAGACAGAGGACATCGCCGGCTCGGCCGAGGCCCCGCCCCGCTGCCAACGAGGCTGCGCCACACAGAAAACGAGGAAGAGTAGAACACCGTAGGTCGCCGCCGCTCGGGTCCAAGTAAGGCCACCGCTGCTACCCTCCGGTTCACTACTAGAAAAAGGGCTATAGATGGGATTGACACTAATGGCGCACCAGAAAGATGGTGCGCCATTAGTATATACTAATGGCGCACCACCATCTGATGCGCCATTAGAGTTTAAACTACTAATGGCGCACCTTGCAATGGGTGCGCCATTAGTATCAATTTTTTTTAACTAGTGCGTCTGTCCAAACATACTAATGGCGCATCCTGCCCAAGTGCGCCATTAGTAGTTGTAACTACTAATGGCGCACCAGGCAGTGGGTGCGCCATTAGTATAGAATTTTTTTTTGAACTAGTGCGCCTATCCAAACATACTAATGGCGCATCCTGCCCAAGTGCGCCATTAGTAGTTGTAACTACTAATGGCGCACCAGGCAGTGGGTGCGCCATTAGTATAGAAATTTTTTTTGAACTAGTGCGCCTATCCAAACATACTAATGGCGCATCCTGCTTAAGTGCGCCATTAGTAGTTGTAACTACTAATGGCGCACCATGCAAGAGGTGCGCCATTAGTAAGTGGGCAGCAACAAGATATTTGGGACAGCCTCTCCTACCCACACACTCACTTTCTCCCCACTTCATTCTCTCCACCTCCTCCTTGTCTCGGGTGCCTCCTCTTTTTCACCTCATTTCCACCATAGATTCATTCAAATTAAGTGGTTAAATTAC
>LR880968.1:928770930-928806234 GCA_904067115.1 Aegilops sharonensis
GAGTTGGAACATTCGCTTTGATGAGATGATCAAAGCGTTTGGGTTTATGCAGACTTATGGAGAAGCCTGCGTTTACAAGAAAGTGAGTGGGAGCTCTGTGGCATTTCTCATATTATATGTAGATGACATACTTTTGATGGGAAATGATATAGAACTTTTGGACAGCATTAAGGCCTACTTGAATAAGAGTTTTTCAATGAAGGACCTTGGAGAAGCTGCTTATATATTAGGCATCAAGATCTATAGAGATAGATCGAGACGCCTCATAGGTCTTTCACAAAGCACATACCTTGAAAAGATATTGAAGAAGTTCAAAATGGATCAGTCCAAGAAAGGGTTCTTGCCTGTATTACAAGGTGTGAAATTGAGCTCGGCTCAATGCCCGACCACGGCAGAAGATAAAGAAGAGATGAGTGTCATCCCCTATGCTTCAGCCATAGGATCTATTATGTATGACATGCTGTGTACCAGACCTGATGTAAACCTTGCCGTAAGTTTGGTAGGAAGGTACCAAAGTAATCCCGGCAAGGAACACTGGACAGCGGTCAAGAATATCCTGAAGTACCTGAAAAGGACTAAGGACATGTTTCTTGTTTATGGAGGTGACGAAGAGCTCGTCGTAAAGGGTTACGTCGACGCTATCTTCGACACAGATCTGGATGACTCTAAGTCACAAACCGGATACATGTATATGTTGAATGGTGGAGCAGTAAGCTGGTGCAGCTGCAAGCAGAGCGTCGTGGCGGGATATACATGTGAAGCGGAGTACATGGCAGCCTCGGAGGCAGCGCATGAAGCAATTTGGGTGAAGGAGTTCATCACCGACCTAGGAGTCATACCCAATGCGTCGGGGCCGATCAAACTCTTCTGTGACAACACTGGAGCTATTGCACTTGCCAAGGAGCCCAGGTTTCACAAGAAGACCAGGCACATCAAGCGTCGCTTCAACTCCATTCGTGAAAATGTTCAAGATGGAGACATAGAAATTTGCAAAGTGCATACGGATCTGAATGTCGCAGATCCGTTGACTAAACCTCTTGCGCGAGCAAAACATGATCAACACCAGAACTCTATGGGTGTTCGATTCATCACAATGTAACTAGATTATTGACTCTAGTGCAAGTGGGAGACTGTTGGAAATATGCCCTAGAGGCAATAATTAAAGGATTATTATTATATTTCCTTGTTCGTGATAATTATCTTTTATTCATGTTATAATTGTATTACCCAGAAATCATAATACACGTGTGAATACATAGACCACAATATGTCCCTAGTGAGCCTCTAGTTGACTAGCTCGTTGATCAATAGATAGTCATGGTTTCCTGACTATGGACATTGGATGTCATTGATAACGCGATCACATCATTAGGAGAATGATGTGATGGACAAGACCCAATCCTAAGCATAGCACAAGATTGTGTAGTTCGTTTTGCTAGAGCTTTTCCAATGTCAAGTATCTCTTCCTTAGACCATGAGATCGTGTAACTCCCGGATACCGTAGGAGTGCTTTGGGTGTACCAAACGTCACAACGTAACTGGGTGACTATAAAGGTGCGCTACAGGTATCTCCGAAAGTGTCTGTTGGGTTGTCACGGATCGAGACTGGGATTTGTCACTCCGTATTACGGAGAGGTATCACTGGGCCCACTCGGTAATGCATCATCATAATGAGCTCAGAGTGACCAAGTGTTTGGTCATGGGATCATGCATTACGGTACGAGTAAAGTGACTTGCCGGTAACGAGATTGAACGAGGTATTGGGATACCGACGATCGAATCTCGGGCAAGTAACATACCGATTGACAAAGGGAATTGTATACGGGGTTGCTTGAATCCTCGACATCATGGTTCATCCGATGAGATCATCGAGGAGCATGTGGGAGCCAACATGGGTATCCAGATCCCGCTGTTGGTTATTGACCGGAGAGCCGTCTCGGTCATGTCTCCATGTCTCCCGAACCTGTAGGGTCTACACACTTAAGGTTCGGTGACGCTAGGGTTGCATGAATATGAGTATGCAGCAAACTGAAAGTTGTACGGAGTCCCGGATGAGATCCCGGACGTCACGAGGAGTTCCGGAATGGTCCGGAGGTAAATAATTATATATGGGAAGTCGAGTTTCGGCCATCGGGAAAGTTTCGGGGTCCACCGGTATTGTACCGGGACCACCAGAAGGGTCCCGGGGGTCCATCGGGTGGGGCCACCTATCCCGGAGGGCCCCATGGGCTGAAGTGGGAGGGGAACCAGCCCCTGGTGGGCTGGTGCACCCCCCCTAGGCCCCCCTCTGCGCCCTAGGGTTGGGAACCCTAGGGGAGGGGGCGCCCCACTTGCCTTGGGGGGCACTCCAACCCCCTTGGTCGCCGCCCCCCTAGGAGATCCCATCTCCTAGGGCCGGCGCCCCCCTGGGGACCCTATATATAGAGGGGGGGGAGGGAGGGCAGCCGGACCCTTGCACTTGGCGCCTCCCTCCCCCTGCTACACCTCCTCCTCCTCCCGTAGTTGCTTGGCGAAGCCCTGCCGGAGCCCTGCTGCATCCACCACCACACCGTCGTGCTGCTGGATCTTCATCAACCTCTCCTTCCCCCTTGCTGGATCAAGACGGAGGAGACGTCACGCTGATCGTACGTGTGTTGAACGCGGAGGTGCCGTCCGTTCGGCGCTAGGATCTCCGGTGATTTGGATCACGACGAGAACGACTCCCTCAACCCCGTTCTCTTGAACGCTTCCGCACGCGATCTACAAGGGTATGTAGATGCATCTCTCTCTCGTTGCTAGATGAACTCATAGATGGATCTTGGTGAATGTAGGAAATTTTTTATTTTATGCAACGTTCCCCAACACTGGCATCATAATGAACTTCCACTTCATGCACATCCAAGGAGGAATACATACATAGAGTCACGGGCCAGGTGCTGTGATTGCTACTCTGCTCCCCGAAAGGATTAATGCCATCCGCGCTTAAAGCAAACCATACGTTCCTTGGGTCACTTGCAAACTCATCCCAGTACTTTCTCTCGATTTTTCTCCACTGCGACCCGTCAGCGGGTGCTATCAACTTCCCGTCTTTCTTACGGTCTCACTGTGCCATCGCATCAACTTGGCATGCTCTCCGTTTCTGAACAGACGTTTCAACCATGGTATTATAGGAGCATACCACATCACCTTCGCAGGAACCCTCTTCCTGGGGGGCTCGCCGTCAACATCACCAGGGTCATCTCATCTGATCTTATACCGTAATGCACCGCATACCGGGAATGCGTTCAGATCCTTGTACACACCGCGGTAGAGGATGTAGCCATTAGGGCATGCATGTATCTTCTGCACCTCAAATCCTAGAGGGCATACGACCTTCTTTGTTGCGTATGTACTGTCGGGCAATTCATTATCCTTTGGAAGCTTCTTCTTCAATATTTTCAGTAGCTTCTCAAATCCTTTGTCAGGCACAACATTCTCTCCCTTCCACTGCAGCAATTCCAGTACGGTACCGAGCTTTTGTTGCCATCTTCGCAATTGGGGTACAACCCTTTTTTGTGATCCTCTAACATGCGATCGAACTTCAGCTTCTCCTTTTGACTTTTGCATTGCGTCCTTGCATCGACAATGACCCGACGGAGATCATCATCATCGGGCACATCGTCTGGTTCCTCTTGATCTTTAGCAGCTTCGCCCATTGCAGCATCATCGTGCACATTGTCTGGTTCCTCTTGATGCTCAGTAGCATCACCGTATTCAGGGGGCACATAGTTGTCATCGTACTCTTCTTCTTCGCCGTCTTCCATCATAACCCCTATTTCTCCGTGCCTCATCCAAACATTATAGTGTGGCATGAAACCCTTGTAAAGCGGGTGGGTGTGAAGGATTTTCCGGTCAGAGTAAGACTTCGTATTCCCACATATAGGGCATGGATAACACATAAAACCATTCTGCTTGTTTGCCTCAGCCACTTCGATAAAATCATGCACGCCCTTAATGTACTCGGAGGTGTGTCTGTCACCGTACATCCGTTGCCGGTTCATCTGCGTGCATTATATATAATTAAGTGTGTCAAAAATCATTACAGAACATCATGAATAGATAATTAAGTGACCAAATTAATAGAAGTTCATCATCACATTAAAACCAAAGTACATACATAGTTCTCATCTAACAACATAAAGCTCTGCAGAGCATCTAAATTAATTAAACCATACATTGAAACTATGTAAAACATTTCAATGCGAAAACAAATTCGATCATAATCACAACCAAGGTAACAACTGATCCAACGGCATAATGATACCAAGCCACGGTATGAATGGAATATTTTCTAATCTTTCTAATCTTCAAGCGCATTGCATCCATCTTGATCTTGTGATCATCGACGACATCCGCAACATGCAACTCCAATATCATCTTCTCCTCCTCAATTTTTCTTATTTTTTCCTTCAAGAAATTGTTTTCTTCTTCAACTAAATTTAACCTCTCGAAAATAGGGTCGGTTGGAATTTCCGGTTCAACAACCTCCTAGATAAATAAAATCTATGTCACGTTGGTCGGCATAATTGTCATAAACAATAAATGAACCAATAGTTATGAAAAAATAATATATACCTCATCCGAATCATAGACAGGACGAGGGCCGACGGGGGCGGATACCAAAACCATCGCACTATATAAGATGCAATAATAAAAGTAAGAAAATTATACAAGTATCTATCTAAACATACAAGTAAGAATATTTTTCCTTTCAGAAAGAAGATAAGAACAAGAGGCTCACCATGGTGGTGCCGGCGATGAGATCGGCGCGAGTGATCGACGGCGGTGAAGACGGGGACGGGGCGTGACGAACCGCTAAACCTAGACAAATATTGAGGAAAATGGAGCTTGGAGGTCGAGCTTGGAGAGGAGAAAGCTTAAGTAGTGTGGCTCGGGCATTCCATCGAACACCTTGTGTGCATATGAGGTGAGCTAGAGCACCACCAAGCCCTCTCCCCCTCGGCGGCCAGAAAAAACAGAGCAGTGTGCTCTGCTCTTACGCGAGGGGGGTATATATAGGCACCTCATTGGTCCCGGTTGGTGGCATGAACCGGGACTAAAGGGCAGCCTTTGGTCCCGGTTCAAGCCACCAACCGGGACTAATGGTGGTGGGCCAGGAGCGAGGCCCATTGGTCCCGGTTCGTCCCACCAACCGGGACCAAAAGGTCCAGACGAACCGGGACCAATGGCCCACGTGGCCCGGCCGGCCCCCGGGGCTCACGAACCGGGTCCAATGCCACCATGGGTCCCGGTTCTGGACTGAACCAGGACTAATGGGCTGACCCGACCCGGACCTTTGCCCCCTTTTCTACTAGTGCAATATTGTTGTTTTATTGCTTGTTTCGGTATTTCAAAGAAAAGGAATATTAAACAGAGTTCAAACAGAATGAAACCTTCGGGAGCGTTATTTTTGGAACGGATATGATCCAGGAGACTTGGAGTTGAAGTAAAGGAAGCTTCGAGGTGGCCAGGAGATAGGAGGGCGCGCCCACCCCCTGGGCGCGCCCCTTGTCTCCTGGACCCCTCGAAGCTCCCCCGACCGACTTCTTTCGCCTATATAAGTCCACGTACCCTAAAAACATCGAAGACGAAGATAGATCGGGAGTTCAGCCGCCGCAAGCCTCTATAGCCACCAAAAACCTCTCGGGAGCCCGTTCCGGCACCCTGTCGGAGGGGGGGATCCCTCACCGGTGGCCATCTTCATCATCCCGGCGCTCTCCCTAACGAGGAGGAGTAGTTCACCCTCAGGGCTGAGGGTATGTACCAATAGCTATGTGTTTGATCTCTCTCTCTCTCTCTCTCTCTCTCTCTCTCTCTCGTGTTCTCTCTATGGCACGATCTTGATGTATCGCGAGCTTTGCTATTATAGTTGGATCTTATGATGTTTCTCCCCCTCTATTCTTTTGTGATGAATTGAGTTTTCCCTTTGAAAGTTATCTTATCGGATTGAGTCTTTAATGATTTGAAAACACTTGATGTATGTCTTGCCATGCTTATCTGTGGTGACAATGGGATATCACGTGATCCACTTGATGTATGTTTTGGTGATCAACTTGCGGGTTCCGCCCATGAACCTATGCATAGGGGTTGGCACACGTTTTCGTCTTGACTCTCTGGTAGAAACTTTGGGGCACTCTTTGAAGTACTTTGTGTTGGTTGAATAGATGAATCTGAGATTGTGTGACGCATATCGTATAATCATGCCCACGGATACTTGAGGTGACAATGGAGTATCTAGGTGATATTAGGGTTTTGGTTGATTTGTGTCTTAAGGTGTTATTCTAGTATGAACTCTATGATAGATTGAACGGAAAGAATAGCTTCAGGTTATTTTACTACGGACTCTTGAATAGATGGAACAGAAAGGATAACTTTGAGGTGGTTTCGTACCCTACCATAATCTCTTCGTTGTTCTCCGCTATTAGTGGCTTTGGAGTGACTCTTTGTTGCATGTTGATGGATTGTTATATGATCTATCTATGTTATTATTGTTGAGAGAACTTGCACTAGTGAAAGTATGAACCCTATACCTTGTTTCCTATCATTGCAATACCTTTTACGCTCACTTTTATCATTAGTTACCTTGCTGTTTTTATATTTTCAGATTACAAAAACCTATATCTACCATCCATATTGCACTTGTATCACCATCTCTTCGCCGAACTAGTGCACCTATACAATTTGCCATTGTATTGGGTGTGTTGGGGACACAAGAGACTCTTTGTTATTTGGTTGCAGGGTTGTTTGAGAGAGACCATCTTCATCCTACGCCTCCTAAGGATCGATAAACCTTAGGTCATCAACTTGAGGGAAATTTGCTACTGTCCTACAAACCTCTGCACTTGGAGGCTCAACAACGTCTACAAGAAGAAGGTTGTGTAGTAGACATCAAGCTCTTTTCTGGCGCCGTTGCCGGGGAGGCTAGGTAAGCGGCACTCACACCCCGTCAACTAAGCTCTTTTCTGGCGCCATTGCCGGGGAGGTGAGTGCTTGAAGGTATATCTTTAGATCTTGCAATTGAATCTTTTTGTTTCTTGTTTTATCACTAGTTTAGTTTATAAAAGAAAACTACAAAAAAATGGAGTTGAGTTTGTCTCATACGCTTCATCTTTTTAATATCTTTCGTAAGTATGATGAAAAGGAAAATTGTGCTCAAGTGCTAGAAGAAGAATGCATTAAAATGTTTGGTACTAGATCTTTGTATGATGAGCATGATTGCAATGTTGTTAGTATGAATTCCTTGAATATCCATGATGCCAATGATATGCAAAGCCACAAGCTTGGGGAAGCTATGTTTGATAAAGATGATATTTATTGTCCCCCAAGTATTGATGAGAATATTTGTTATGATGAAAGCATGCCTCCTATTTATGATGATTATATTGATGAAAGTGGGTTTGGAAGAGTGTCAACTTTAGGAAGTAATGATCCCACTATTTTGGAGGATGTTGAATATTATTGTGATAATTATGAAAGTGGATTTGGAGAGGTCATGACTTTATTTAGTGATGATTCCACTATTTCGGAAGAGGTTCCAATTGATTATGAGAACAAAGTTGCCATCTATGATGATTATTGTGATGACTTGTATGCTATTAAGAATAATGATAACCATGAAACTTGTCATCATGATTTTAGTTTTCAATTGGATTATGCCTCACATGATAATTATTTTGTTGAGTTTGCTCCCACTACTATTCCGAATGAGAAGAATTTTGCTTATGTGCAGAGTAGTAAATTTTCTATGCTTGTAGATCATGAAAAGAATGCTTTAGGTGCTGGTTATATTGTTGAATTCATTCGTGATGCTACTGAAAATTATTATGAGGGAGGAATATATGGTTGTAGGAATTGCAATAATATCAAGTTTCCTCTCTATGTGTTGAAAATCTTGAAGCTATGTTTGTTTTACCTTCTTATGCTAGTTGATTATTGTTCCCATAAGTTGTTTGCTCACAAAATCCCTATGCATAGGAAGTGGGTTAGCCTTAATGTGCTAGTTATATGCTTCATGATGCTCCCGTTATGTTTCAATTCTTATCTTTTATGTGAGCATCATTGTCATCATCATGCCTAGCTAAAAAGGCATTAAAGAAAAGCGCTTGTTGGGAGACAACCCAATATTTACCTTCACTGTTTTTGTGTGTTCACATGATTATCCTACTGTATTAATCATGTTTCATAGCTTTTGTTTCAATAAAGTGCCAAGTAAGACCTTTAGGATAGCTTACGGTGATAGTTGTGTTGATCCTGCTGAGAATCAGAAACTTTTGCACCCAGTAAATTAGTTTTGTTAATTCACAGAAACGTGCTTAGGATCTGATTCTTTTTTCTCTGGGTTGCTACAGGAATTTCTTACGACTTCCTAATTTGGTAGGATTTTTGGAGTTCCAGAAGTATACGTTTGATACAGATTACTACAGACTGTTCTGTTTTTGACAGATTCTGTTTTCTATGTGTTGTTTGCTTATATTGATGAATCTATCAGTAGTATCGGAGGGTATGAACCATAGAGAATTTGGAATACAGTAGATATTACACAAATATGAATTTGTAACAAGTTCATTACAGTACCTAAGTGGTGGTTTTATTTTCTTATACTAACGGATCTTACGAGTTTTCTGTTGAGTTTTGTGTTGTGGAGTTTTCAAGTTTTGGGTAAAGATTCGATGGACTATGGAATAAAGAGTGGAAAGAGCCTAAGCTTGGGGATGCCCAAGGCACCCCAAGGTAATATTAAAGGATGACCAAGAGCCTAAGCTTGGGGATGCCCCGGAAGGCATCCCCTCTTTCGTCTTCGTTCATCGGTAACTTTACTTGGAGCTATATTTTTATTCACCATATGATATGTGTTTTGCTTAGAGCTTCATTTTCTTTTGTTAGTATTTGCTTGCTGTTATTTATAATAATGTTTTGCATCTTTATTTTCAATAAAAATGTCAAGGATAGCCTTTTCTATGCTTATTTTGCTAGTATACATGTTGCTGTTTGAAAACAGAAAGTTTACCGCTGTTGCAAAAACTCCCTAGAAAATTCAGAGCATGATATAATGTTGAAACTTTTTGAATAATGAGCTCTGATAAATCTTCTACAGCGTAGAATTTTTCTCATAATTTTTGGCGTTAGGGAAGTATTGATACTCTTGCATTCTTTACAGACTGTACTGTTTTGGCAGATTGCTGTTACGTTTGCATTGTTTGCATATATTTGCTTGTTTAATGATTCTATTTGAGGATATGAGTGTTAAATATGCAAATTCATTTATTATGCAATGTTGAATAATAATTTTAGTGATTTGTTACAGTAAAAAATGATAAGGTTTTGCATTGGTTTATACTAACCTATCTCACGAGTTCTTGTTGAGTTTGTTGTGGATGAAGCTTTTGAGAAATAGAGAAACCATGATATGAGAGGAATTAAGGAGACATAAAAGTTCAAGCTTGGGGATGCCCAAGGCACCCCAAGATAATATTTCAAGAAGTCTCAAGCATCTAAGCTTGGGGATGCCCAGGTAGGCATCCCACCTTTCTTCTTCAACCACTACCGGTTAGTATCGGTTGAGCCTAAGTTTTTGCTTCTTCACATGAGTTGTGCTATCCTTGCAATGTCATTTTTTTTGCTTTCTGTTTGAATAAAATACCAAGATCTGAAATTTTTAAATGAGAGGGAGTCTTCACATAGTTACATAATTATTTAGCTACTCATTGATCTTCACTCATATCTTTTTGGAGTACTTTGTCATTTACTCGTGTGCTTCACTTATATCCTATGAGTAAATGGTTGAATGAGTTGAATGTCATAAATCTGAAATTATATATATTTCATTTGATTATCCCATGGGGAGTAATGACTTCACATCTAAGAAGTAGAGGTTGTAAATTTATTGAAGGTTAGCAAGCATTGTATTGGTCATTTGAACAATTCATGAAATAATATTGAGGGAAGAGATATTCCACATATAAATATACTATCCTAGGCATCTTTTATAATTGTGAGCACTCATTAAGTATGACATGCTAAAGAGTTGATGTTGGACAAGGAAGACAACGTAATGGGTTATGTTTTCTCACATCTCAGTTAAAGTATATTGTCATGGATCATTCAAAAATGTTGATCTTGCCTTTCCCCCTCATGCTAGCCAAAATTCCTTGCACCAAGTAGAGATACTACTTGTGCTTCCAAATATCCTTAAACCCAATTTTTGCCATGAGAGTCCACCATACCTACCTATGGATTGAGTAAGATCCTTCAAGTAAGTTGTGATTGGTGCAAGCAATAAAAATTGCTCTCTAAATATGTATGATTTATTAGTGTGAAGAAAATAAGCTTTATACGATCTTGTTATGGAAGCAATAAAAGCGACGGACTGCATAATAAAGGTCCATATACAAGTGGCAATATAAAGTGACGTTCTTTCGCATTAAGATTTTGTGCATCCAACCATAAAAGCGCATGACAACCTCTGCTTCCCTCTGCGAAGGGCCTATCTTTTACTTCATGCAAGAGTCAAGGTGGTCTTCACCTTTCCCTTTTTCATTTTATCCTTTGGCAAGCACCTCGTGTTAGAAAGATCCTGATATATATATATATCCAATTGGATGTAAGTTAGCATGAACTATTATTGTTGACATCACCCAAAGGTGAATACCTTGGGAGGCAACACTATAAGCCCCTATCTTTCTCAGTGTCCGATTAAAACTCCATAACCATTAGTATTGCATGAGTGTTAGCAATTGTAGAAGACTATATGATAGTTGAGTATGTGGAGTTTGCTAAACCAAAGCTCTGACATAGACCCTTCCTGAAAATAGGATGAATTGCAATTGTTTGATGACTAAGAATGAATTTTGCTAGTTTTCAAGAAAGTTTATGGTCTATCTTTAACATGTGAATTGCTTGTTACTTGTTCGTGAGAAGTTTTATGAGATGAACTACTGTTATGACATATAATCATTCTAGAAAAGGTGATTGAAATTATCATTGATCAAACTTGTGCACCTTCTAGCATTCACACTTCATAAATTCTTTCTTTTATCATTTACCTACTCGAGGACGAGTAGGAATTAAGCTTGGGGATGCTGATACGTCTCCAACGTATCTATAATTATGAAGCATTCATGCTATTTTATTATCTGTTTTGAATGATTACCGGCTTTATTATACACTTCTATATTACTTGAGGGATTGTTATATGATCTATCTATGTTATTATTGTTGAGAGAACTTGCACTAGTGAAAGTATGAACCTTATGCCTTGTTTCCTATCATTGCAATACCTTTTACGCTCACTTTTATCATTAGTTACCTTGCTGTTTTTATATTTTCAGATTACAAAAACCTATATCTACCATCCATATTGCACTTGTATCACCATCTCTTCGCCGAACTAGTGTACCTATACAATTTGCCATTGTATTGGGTGTGTTGGGGACACAAGAGACTCTTTGTTATTTGGTTGCAGGGTTGTTTGATAGAGACCATCTTCATCCTACGTCTCCTACGGATTGATAAACCTTAAGTCATCCACTTGAGGGAAATTTGCTACTGTCCTACAAACCTCTGCACTTGGAGGCTCAACAACGTCTACAAGAAGAAAGTTGTGTAGTAGACATCACCCTTCACAACAACATTAATATACTTCACGCCATAAGGCACAAATGTGAGTGAGTGCTCCTCTCAACATTTGTGAAGGCTACTAACTCGAATCATGAACAGGTAATATTGGATCGCAACAAATATCATAAAGCGTACAACCATATCCTCAAGAACTAGTACAACTACTCGATCAAACACATGAAGTTGAGGGACAAGTTACAAGCCGGCATCAAGCCGACGAAGGGAGAAGGCATGATGGTGATGGCGGAGGTGCGGTGGTGATGGTGATGAAGATGGCGTCTGCGCCGGTGGTGATGGAGATGGGGGCGCACCGGTGACAAGCCTACTACATCAACAACTCCATCATCACCACCTCCAAAGAAAGAGACATAAATACATGGGTATGGGCACTCCCCTTGGCAACTTCCAAGCCTGGAGGAGGTTCCCCGGTATCGTATCTCCATCACACATTTACTTTTATCATTTTTCTTAGTTCGATCCTTTTGGTTATATCTTGATCTAGTAGAATAAAGTTTTTAGTATGATCTAGCTTTGAGTTTTGTTTCGAGATCTATCTATGTAATCGCGTCCGTGAGCTATATATAATAAAGAGTAGTTTTGAGTTGAGGGCTTTGCTTTCTTGCTATGATCTTGAGGGAATAAAAATAAGAGAAAGAATAAAAAGAAATAAAAAAGGGATCATATATTGATCTTATGGAGAGTAATGACTTCACATATAAAGAGTATGATGAATAAAAGTTGTTCCATTTGACAAACATAGTTTTGGTCATTGTTGCAAATTAATAAGAAGTAATATAGAAAAAGAGGTTTTACATACAAATATACTATTTTGGACATCTTTTATAATTGTGAGCACTCATTAAAATATGACATGCTAAAAAGTTGATGTTGGACAAGGAAGACAACATAATGGGTTATGTTTTCTTATATCCGAATAGAAGTTATATTGTCATGGATCCTCCTACATGTTGAGCTTGCTTTCCCCCCTCATGCTAGCCAATTTTTTTGCACCAAGTAGAGATACTACTTGTGCATCCAAACATCCCTAAACCCAGTTTGCCATGAGAGTCCACCATACCTACCTATGGATTGAGTAAGATCCTTCAAATAAGTTGTCATCAGTGTAAGCAATAAAAATTGCTCTCTAAATATGTATGATCTATTAGTGTGAAGAAAATAAGCTTTATACGAACTTGTGATATGGAAGAAATAAAAGCGACAGACTGCATAATAAAGTTCTTTATCACTAGCGGCAATATAAAGTGACGTTCTTTTGCATTAAGATTTTGTGCATCCAACCACAAAAGCGCATGACAACCTCTACTTCCTTCTGCGAAGGGCCTATCTTTTACTTTTATCTTCTACCCTTATACAATAATCATGGTGATCTTCACCTTTACTTTCTACACTTTTTCTTTTGGTAAGCACTGTGTGTTGGAGAGATCTAGATATATATCCACTTGGATGTAGGTTATCATAAAGTACTATTGTTGACATTACCCTTGAGGTAAAAGGTTGGGAGGCGAAATTATAAGCCCCTATATTTCTCTGTATCCGATTGAAGCTTTGAACCCATAAGTATCACGTGAGTGTTAGAAATTGTGAAAGACTAAATGATAGTTGAGTATGTGGACTTGCTGAAAAGCTCTTAAATTGACTCTTTCCGATGTTATCATAAATTGCAATTGCTCCAATGACTAAGATCATAGTCCTTCTTTGCCACCCGCTAGCCGACGGCAAATTCTCTGATTCCAATGGTGGAAGGCATTGGGAAGTGATAAGTAGATGATGGGTTGCTAAAGTGACATAAGCTTAAACCCTAGTTTATGCGTTGCTTCGTAAGGGGCTGATTTGGATCCATATGTTTCATGCTATGGTTAGATTTATCTTAGTTCTTCTTTCATATTTGCGGATGCTTGCGAGAGGGGTTAATAATAAGTGGGAGGCTTGTCCAAGGAAGGGCAGCACCCAAGCACTGGTCATATCAAATTATCAATGTAACAAACGCGGATCATATGAGCATAATGAAAACTAGCTTGACAGTAATTCTCATGTGTCCTCGGGAGCGTTTTGCTTTATATAAGAGTTCGTCCAGGCTTGTCCTTTACTACGAAAAGGATTGGGTCACCTTGCTGCACCTTGTCTACTTTTGTTACTTGTTACCCGTTACGAATTATCTTATCACAAAACTATCTGTTACCGATAATTTCAGTGCTTGTAGAGAAAACCTTGCTGAAAACCGCTTGTCATTTCCTTCTGCTCCTCGTTGGGTTTGACACTCTTACTTATCGAAAGGACTACGATAGATCACGTATACTTGTGGGTCATCAACGCCCGCCACGTTGGACCCAACAGCTCGACCCCACCCCAAATTGCACCAAATCCAGCAAACTCTTCCTCCTCCTCCCGCCGCCCTCCAACCATTCCCGCGCCTGGACCCTCACCGGCCTCCACCCTTGCTCCTAATCCTCACCTCCGGTACCGATCCACCGTCGGAGATGTCACGAGTTACAAGCTCATGTTGGATGCGCAAAAGGAAATGATGGAGTGGGACCGGAAGAGGGCGGAGAAGAAGTTAGAAATTGAGAGGGAGAAGATCGAGTTGGAGAAGCAACAAGCGGTGATCAAATGGGAGCTTGAGAATGCCAAGATATTTGGCGACATAGAGTTTGAGAAGGAGAGATTGCAACTCGCACGAGACGCGGAAGATGCGGGGATCATGTTGGTGGACGAGACCCTCTATGATGAGCATTCGAATAAGTGGCTTCTGGACAAGAAGATGGAGATCAACGACCATAGGAAGTATGAGGCGACAAGGGTGGCTGCGGCCCGGATGCAGGCGGAGGAGGCAGCCCAGATGCAGGCGGAGCAGGACGACCAGGACGCATTTCGCTCGGAGCACGCGGCAAATCAGTGATCCGAGGCCATTCGTCACGCTCAGACATTGATTTCATTTTGCCATGTCCGGTTTGTTGAACTATGATTTGCTTTGCTTTGTTTCGAACTTGGGCATTCGAACAGTTTGTACCATATGATTGACTTGCACAGATTGCATGGATTTGAGGATCGAAATTGTGGTATGTGGATGTGTGGCGCAATATTTGAGGGGTACCCGGTCAGTGCCTGCGGACACGTCTGGGGGCGTTTGAGGGGTCGGATTTGCCAAGTCCGGTTGTAGTTGCTCTTATATAAAGGTAATTTAGGTCAAATAGCAATGGTTTCCTCTATTAGACAATGAAGAAGTATTGTTGAGGTGGTTATCTGCCCTAGGATAGGCCAATGCCCATGACCTGGGATCAAATCCCACTTCTTGCATGAATATTTTTCTGAGTTTCTCTATACACTCGTCGACCGCTCGGTTTATCAGCGGTTTCACACAAAAAACTGCCCGGTCTGTCTGGTTCTCACCAGTCTAGTTGAAGGTCGGTCTTTTGTACTTAAAAAACTGGTGTGAGTGTCGGTCCCGGTTTTTCCGATTCGACCAGCGGTCCAGTCCGGTTTTTTAAACTATGACTATAACAGCTTTCACTGGCCACTGCTAATGCTTATTTTTCTACTAGTGATGCCTTCGTCCGAAGCAGCAAGCTCCAGGAGGGGCGATGTGTACCCAACTATGCCACGAGAAGAGGATGACAAAGCACCATCCAAGTGGATGCTAGGACTCACTCCCTCCCCCTCGCCCCACACAAGTTGGACAGACCAGAAACTGACAACTAGTACCACCAACGCACAAAACAGGGCTTTCGCTCGGGCCAGATAAGTCCATTAGTCCCGGTTCAGTCATGAACCAGGACTAATGTGAGCATTGGTCCCGGTTCGTGCGGTAATGGCATTAGTCCCGGTTCAAATGAGCTCTTTAGTCCCGGTTTGAGACACGAACCGGGACTAAAGGGTGCGATGCCCTTTAGTCCCGGTTCGTATCTCAAACCGGGACTAAAGGTCTAATCTTTAGTCCTGGTTTGAGACACGAACCGGGACTAAAGGGTGCAATGCCCTTTAGTCCCGGTTCGTGTCTCAAACCGGGACTAAAGGTCCCATTTTCAAACTCTACCCCCCATTGGATAGCCTTTCCAGTTTTGTAAAAAGCAAAAAGAATGATAAAAACTTCAAAAATTAAAATCCTTCGAGATGTAGTTATGTTACTACATCTACTAGTTAGGAAAATTTAAAAACTTAAATTTGGACATGTTTTGCAAAAAGTGTAGGGAAAATGTAAAACGGCTATAACTTTTGCATACGATGTCAGAAAAAGCGTATAATATATCAAAATGTTCAGCACGAAAATCCCCATCCGATTTTGACAGCCTACGGCCTGTTTGCAAATTTTTAGAATCCTCAAATTCTAAAAGGGAAGAAAGTTATGCTCAAATTTCAGATTTTTTTGAATTTTCGTTAAATCTGGTCAAACTATGGTCGAACTACTTATTCAAGAAGTATTAGTGTTACTAAATAATTATTCAAGAATATTAGTGTTACTAAATAATTATTTCTGTTTTTTTGAATTTTGGTCAAATCTGGTCAAAATGTGGTCAAACAATGGTCAAACTACTTATTCAAGAAATATTAGTATTACTAAATAATTATTGTTTTTTAGAACAATAGTTTCAAACTCAAACAGTGAAATTTGTGACTTCATGCTCAAGCTAAATTCTTGATGGTTAATAGGATTAACATCTTACTATTGTCAGGAAAACAACAAGTGCAGACTTGGAAACGAGGGAGAATAGAACACGAAAGTTAAGCGTGCTCAGGCTGGAGTAGTGAGATGGGTGACCGTCCGTGTTACCAACCGGGACTAAAGGTGGATCTCCAGGCAGCGGCCACGTGGACGGCCTTTAGTCCCGGTTCGTGTAAGAACCGGGACTAAAGGGGGAGGCTTTNAATTTTGGTCAAATCTGGTCAAACTATGGTCAAACTACTTATTCAAGAAGTATTAGTGTTACTAAATAATTATTCAAGAATATTAGTGTTACTAAATAATTATTTCTGTTTTTTTGAATTTTGGTCAAATCTGGTCAAAATGTGGTCAAACAATGGTCAAACTACTTATTCAAGAAATATTAGTATTACTAAATAATTATTGTTTTTTAGAACAATAGTTTCAAACTCAAACAGTGAAATTTGTGACTTCATGCTCAAGCTAAATTCCAGGGGGCTAATAGGATTGACATCTTACTATTGTCAGGAAAACAACAAGTGCAGACTTGGAAAAGAGAATAGAACCCGGTAGTTAAGCGTGCTCAGGCTGGAGTAGTGAGAGGATGGATGACTGTCCGGAAAGTTAGATAATTTGGAATGATGAGGGGTGATTAGAGATTAGAGGTTAAATTGAGTAGTGATGAGGGGTGATTAGAGATTAGAGGTTAAAATAATTCAGAAATTTAAAAATCAAGAAAAAATTTCAAAAAAAAAATCATAAAATTTCCTTTAGTACTGGTTGGTGTTATCAATCGGGACTAAAGGTGGACCTCCAGGCAGCGGCCACGTGGAGGGCCTTTAGTTCCGGTTCATATAAGAACCGGGACTAAGGAGGGGTGGCTTTAGTAAGAACCGGGACTAAAGGCCCTCACCAACCGGGACAATAGGCCCTTTTTCTACTAGTGAGCCCCACGTAGCCATCAGGCCCGAGCACCGGCTCGTAGATCGACTCG
Source organism: Aegilops sharonensis (assembly GCA_904067115.1). Taxonomy (NCBI): domain Eukaryota; kingdom Viridiplantae; phylum Streptophyta; class Magnoliopsida; order Poales; family Poaceae; genus Aegilops; species Aegilops sharonensis. The sequence goes on from LR880968.1 coordinate 928,788,216, forward strand.
CATACTACTGAGCAACTCTTGCCTATGCCCGAGAGCGGCCCGTTGGCGTGAGTAAGGTCCCAGCCTTTGCCGTCAGCCGTGTGGCATTGCCTTGCGACGTCCTCCGGCAGCAGCAGAGAGGCTAGGTGGATGGCCGCCATCGGCGGCGGCGGCTAGGTTTGGGTGGACGCCCATTAGGATGTGTTTGGTTTGGGAACGAAATGGAATGAAATGTATGGTTGTCCACACGGGGCACGACACAGGAGCGTTTTCAATTATCGAGATAAGCGTTGATCTTTGATTGCAATTTTTTGTTGGTGGCTTACCAAGCTGACCACTTGGTAGATAAGCATTGATCTGCAAATTAAACAGCGGTAAACCCTGCCTCGCCCAGGTAATGAGATCGACGTATACTTAGTTTATCGATGCTCGTCTGCAAAGTAACGTTATAACGTGCTCGAATCATTCCATCTGTCGCGCACAACATACTATTTATTATACTAACCTACGACGTACAGCGATCTCGATCTTCTTCTCACCCATGGCCCGTAGCGATTAGTTTAATTCCAAACTATACATCTCGATCTGTTTACCTGGGCGGGGCAGGGTTTAGTACTGTTTACTACACGTCGAAAAAAAATAGGAACGGGCGCACGATTTTCAGAACGCAAACAGGTCCGTACGTGCGGCGCTGCGCGTCGCTTGAATCGAGCCATCGGGCCATCGGTTGGGGCTCCGCGGCTCCTCGCGCGCCACGGCGGCGTTGCCGGCCGGCCGGCATGCCATGTGCTTTCCGCGCCACCGCAGCCTCTGCACCGGCGCAGCGGCAGAGGATCTGCTAGCTCAGTGAGCCCGGAAAGATCTCCATAATTGAGGCGCGTGCAGGGGCAGCTCCGGCTCCGGCCGTTGGTTGGGAACGGCACGGTCAATTGATCCGTGCTTTAAGACCCGGCCGGCTCCATGATTAGATTTGGAGCAGAGGCAACGGCATCCTCCCGGCCTCACGTGCCCGTGCCCGCGCCCGCTGCATTTGTATAGTTGCTGATGTATGTATAGATTTTGCTGGACACGGTGTACTGTGTACATGTTGCTGATGTATGTATAGTTGCTGCATTTGTATTTACCATGTGAATGTGTATGTGACCATAGCTACTAGCAACTTTATACTTTGTATAGTTTTTTTTTTTTTTTTTTGAAAATTCACTTCTCCTTTATTCACTTATAAGAATGGTGGCATCATTTACAATAAAAGGGATAATCCCATTAGGGGCATCATCCATCCAGACTCTAGGAGATTTTAGCAGAGATTTTGATGTCGGCGTCTGATCTTATGCCATGGAGTAATTGAAATAGGTTTCTATGCCCTAGAAGCAGAAATTCATGCAATTATGCAAGGTATGGCTATCGCACTGCAACACACAGACCTTACCGGTAATTATATAGTCAGATTTCATGGAAGCTTTATCCATCTTCTCTAGTGACGGACTCGCGCACTTGGGCGTATGAACATCTTGTTCAGGAGATTGAGCTTTGATGACAGTCACAGAGTTTGTTTCACATAAACTTAGTAGAAATCAAAATAGAGTAGTCGATCGATTGGCAAACTATAGTCGCGCGTAGCATACCACAATTTGTGTGGTTGCATTAAGGACCGCCATGTATTGAGGAGCTTTTGCCTCTCGAACTGTAACTCTATAATCATCGGATAAAACTCCCTTTTCCGCACAAAAAAAGAAATAGAATAGATAAAACCGGTAGCCATCGTCATGAGAGACGTTTTAGGGCGTGATTGGATCCCTTGCCCGCTCACCTACCTAAAGGCCTTGCAGACGGATGCGGGTCAAATTGGCTTCGCTCACAAAACGTGGTGTTAATCAGTGTTGCAAGGATTAGAACGGCATTGTCCGGGGACGTTTAGGGGGTCGAATTTGCCTAGTCTGTCTGAAGATGCTCTAAGTATGTAACAAAAGCCTAATATACAAGGACATCAATGGCATACAACTAGTCGTGGTGGGCCGGTCGGAGACAACATCGAGGCCCCGATGGGTATGGGTGATTGTATTACGTTTTTTTTTACTATGTTGTATTATGTTTGTTACATAAACATGGGCACATGAGTAAGGCCTCTCCGGAGAGAAAGTCAGCAAGATCATCCCGCCATCGTCTACCTTTTATGTTGATCAAAACCCTACTATTAGTCCCCTTCAAACCCTATAATCTAAAGTTTTTCTTGTTTGACTCTTAACTAAGTGCCAGATACAAACTGTACTTGCCCCTAGCGGCCTCAAGGCGACTTTTGAGCAAGGGTATCTGGTTGTCAATTCAGTCGGTCTTTCTCGCCTCTAGTGGTCGATTTGGATACAGAGGTGGGGGCACCATGAATGTTTGTGCTTGTGGGGAGTTTTGGTCTAGTTTATTAGGGTTTAGTCTCATCTTATCATTCATAAGGGAACAGAGGTGTCGGCACAGTGACATAAGTACCTATGGACATGTGAGGGTTTCCCATATCTGATCCTTCATGTTGTGGGGGTGAGTCGTTGATCGCAATGCTTCCACCCTAGTTCATGATCCCGCCAGTGGTCTCTCCAATAACATGTTGTGATGCGCTTTCAGAGTTAAGGTGGCATTCAATTTTCGTGTTCGGCTTTCGCCTTATTCTCTTCTGCAACAATATGTGCTTGGAGTATCATGACAAAGTCAGATGACTTCATGCTGGTCCCAGTTACAACAACTCCATGCCTCCAGTGATGCGGAGCAAGTGCAACATCGAGCTCGAATCATAACGCAGCATCGGCTTGTGGAGGTTTGGAGACGACAACGAATTTCTCTTGGACTTATTTGTACTTTTCATTTTTGTTAGGGGTGTTCTTATAAGGCTTGGACTTATTTAATCTAGGGCTTCTAGTCTCTGTAAAAACAAATGGTTTTTTAATTAAAAAGTTTTTCTTGTTTCCTTCTGTGAGAAGACCCCATGTATCCAAAAATTCATACGAGCTTATATGCTTCCTGATAAACAGTAAGTTAAAATAAAATAGCGAAAAGAACTGATTTTTTTGTACATCAAAGATGAACAAGTTTTCTGTATGCGTGCATAATTTAATGGCAATATGACATTGGAGGAGCTTGGGACAACACAAACAAAATCAATGCTCCAAAACCAAAAATATTAAACCTTTCTCAGAACTCCCTGTTTTTTGTCCAAAGCTCCTTTGATATCATATCACCACTTGTGCATCTTTGGTGCAAAATAAATAAATAAATCATATTTATTTATTTTACTCCCTACGTCTCACAATATAAGATCATTTTTCATTTTTTTAACTAACATAGCTTGAAAAACGATATTATATTATAGGACGGAGGGAGTATATTTTTACTGTCCATATGCGGAGCAGATGCTCCTGTGCACCGAAACGCCGTCCTCCCAAGTATCATCAAGCTATAAAACTTGAAATTCACAAAACTCTCGTATACCTACAATCTTGTGATGACCCGGCGGTCCGATCCTTGCAAGTTGCAACTAGAGATAAGCATCAGGGTGACAGTAAGTACTGCCGGCTGGCTAGTGGCATCGATCACCATGTGCATGTGGTGATGAAATTATGGCTGTACGGACCCGGTTAACTGCAAGCAAGGATTGAGGCATCTGCTAGCTCTTGCAACGTGTGCGCGTGGGTGGACCTTGTTCGTTTCGTTCATAATCCGCAATGGTCCATGGAGGCATGAACTGGCCATGGGACGGACGAAGCTTTCCACGTACCACCAGCTAGGCAGCGAGGTCGATTGAGAAGGACCAATGGACCATGCACGGAGCATGAAGCACTCATCAATTGTGCGTCCTTTCGGACAGCGCCTTCAACCATGCACCGGGCAGTTGAGCACTGTTTCTATTCAATTGCAAAAACTTTACAGAGAGAGAAAAAAAAAGGTTCCATGAATTCGAGGAGGACAACGACGGCCAGCCAGTCAGATTCCAAGATCTTCAAGAACGATATGCTTTTTCTTCTTCAGTTTTCACTGTGAAAGTCTCTCTCCGTCCCTTCCTAGTCCTTTCTTTCCTTAGCATAGGCTTACCTAGTTGAACCCCCACTTTCATTCATTGTTTGTTCTGTTATGGAATCGAACCACAGAGCTAGCGCAATTGAGATTTAGAGTCCCTTGCGTGACTGCTGCCATGGGTTGCTCGATGGCTCGCACCGGCCAGTTCCCAGGCGCCAAATAGTGCATAGGCGCGGCTATACCTCGCTCAAAGCGAGTTGGATGGTAGCCTCGCTTGAAGGCGCGCCAAACTGGGCCGGCCCAGCTCACGTCAGGCCACAACCTGGTTGTTTTCATCTGTTTTTTGTTTTTACTTTTTGCTTATTTTACTTTTTTTGTTCTCCAAATATTCAAAATTGTTATATTACAAAAAAACATTTTACATAAACATTTTAAAAATATGTTAAACAAGCATTTGAAAAATATTAAATGTGTGTAGAGAAAATATTTCTCATGTATACAAAAAAATGTGCATGAAAAATTGATCATATATCTAATTTTTTTAAATCAAGAATTTGAAAAACATGTTGAACAAGTATTTAAAAAAATGTTAAGAAGTATTTGAATTTTTTTACTGTGTACAGAATAATTGTTGACCATGTATGAAAAATGTTAATCAAGCATTTGAAAATGTTCAAAATGTATAGAAAAAATATCAATCATGTATTCAAAACATTTAACATTTTATTTGAAAGAATGTTAATCAAGCATTAAAAATGTTTAAAATGTGTATAGAAAAAATGTTGACCATGTACTAAAAAATGTTAAACTTGTATTTGAAAAATGTGAAACACGTATTAGAAAAATGTATTCTGCCAGAAGAAACAGAGTGCCATGTCATGACAATGTCGGGGTCAGCTTGTAGTACTGTACCTGTCATACATGCATTAACTCTATATGAACTAGGTAGTACAAGAAGGGGATATGCTATGAACCATCATCCATGGGATGTGAGGCAATATGGTGATCATCACGATACTGCAAACATATACATACGATGACTCAATCTAAATTACATCATTCTTTGTCGAATGTTGTTAGTTTGAGAAATCTTATAGTTATTTTTTCTTTGTCGAATGTTGCATTACGTTATGGCGCAAAAGAAATGGTGTTTGATAAGAAACATTTCTCAACAACATCCTCCTGGTCGTCTTGATTTAGGATAATTCATTATTCTATGTCATGAGATGGCTAATACCTATCTTTTTTCATGTGCATTTCCGTTGTTAAGTTCAGTTGTCGCTCCATTGCATCTTATTATGTTTACTAACTGTGTTTCACATACATATGTAGAGAGAAACATGGTAGATTGGACATCGCAACACCATTCACTTCGTTGGGCAACTGGGTTGTTGCTAGCCACAAGAAAAGAGCGGATGGTCGACCTCGGGCACTTATTAAACGAGGAGGCGACTTGCTAGTGGAAATGATGAGAAGTGGAAGAAAGGCGTGCAAGGTGAGGCTGGCCAAGCAAATTAATGAAACGCCCCAAGGATTTGATGAGAATGTCATAGGCCAACCCTAAACTAATAAGTTTGTAACCAACTGGACCCGAGCGGTACCCATGTAGGCATATGAATCATAAAAACAAACAAAAATAAAAAAGAAATGGAATATTTATTCTTCCCCAACATTTGTGCCCCCGACATTGAGGCGAGCTTGGCAGGCGGCGCTCGAGGCATAACACAAGAGTCGACCTGAAGCATGGAGCGCGGGGCCCGGAGGTCGAGTGCATGAGGCATGCAAAAATGGCAAATGTTTTGACGTGCGAGGTGTCGACAAGGAGCGCCGGGGTCACTAGTCCACAAACCAAGAAAAGCTACTCGGATCTAGGTGGGGTTTTCTTTGATTTTACAATTCACGGAGAAGCCTATTAATAACCCACCCACCCAGAAGTATCCCTTAAGAAGACATTTGTCGAATCGAAATTGCTGTGTAGACGATACTGCATAGACGGCATTGCAGCCGGCATTCGGTATCATACGGTGGACCAGCACCTGTTGCTGTGCATTGGATGGTGTGATCTTCTGCAGCGTCCTTAAATCGTGTGGGTATCGTCGTGTGTATAGCTGGTGCGGATGGAAAAAACTTTGACATGTTTATATTTATTGAAGACGGGAGCGTCAGTTTTGAGCTCTAAAAGGCGATCGATATGTGGGATGATGCGATTGATGAATCAACAACCAAAAGCAGCGATGTGCGTGAGGTAGCTGGTCCAACAAGCAACAACCACAACCAGAATAACAATCCGCGTACGAATGCTGCTAAGTGAAAGTAACAATCTAGATGGACGGCTGGGATTGGGTCTAGGGAATAGGGAATGAGAAACCAATCGGTGGCCAAAACCAAAGTAGCGGGCCAATCAACCAGCAGCGCAAAAGCAAAGAAAAACCTCGTCCGCACCTCATCAGCACCTCCTCTTCCTTTCATGCCTAATCGTCAGATCTAGATGGATGGCTAAGATTGATTTTCAAAGGAGAGTCGATCCGTGGGATGAAGGCATGGGCCAATCATGAGTCAGCGTTGAAGCGGTGGCGATCCGTGGGAGTGGGAATGGGAATGGGAGAGGTCGGACCAAACAAACACAACACAACAGGGGGGCGAGAAAAGAAAAACAAATAAGTCCCCAACCAAACCAAACGAAATCCCTAGAGCTCCACCCTCCCGCCTCCCGCCGCCCGCCGCCGCCGCTAACCACCCCATCTCCGGCCACCGGCCACCGGAGTCCCTCCCCCCTCCAGCTGGTGCACGCCCCTCCCCTGCCATCACTCGGACAGGAGAGGAGAGGAGATGGAGATGGAGATCCAGTAGGCAGGCATGCCAAGGCCATGGCGGCGGTCAGATCCGCGTCGGCGCCATGGAGCTGCTCGTGAGTGCCGACGCCATCAAGGCCTTCCTCTTCCTCACGCAGGCGCACCCAACACCCAGCGGCCATGACCAGCAGCGGAAGCTCCTTCTCCTTCTCCTTCTCCTACCCGACTTCCGCCTCCAACCTCAACCGGCGATGGAGGAGCACGGCGACGGAGGAAGGTTGCCTCTGCTCGGCCATGGAGCTTGTCAAGGTCGATTTGCTCTCCTTTCTTTCCATGGTATGGTATCCTCCCTCCCTCCCTCCCTCACGTTCGGCTCCTACTCCACAACCACAACCACAGGGACAGCAGAGTGATTGGGGGTGGTCCATGGGCGAGCAGGTCAAGCTGAGCCATTGCCGGAGTTCCTTCCTTCCATGAGCACCAGCAACAGCAGCAGCAAGGTTCTCACTCTTGCTTGGCCCGCTCACTTCCTCAACTGACTGCCCACCCATGGGACTAATTTCATTTCTCGTGTATGTCTGAATCTTTGCGGGTTTTGCCTAATTGCAAGAGCACCTGCCGTGCTTGCTTGCTATCTAGTATACCTTTGTTACTCCCTCCGTAAAGCGATCTAAATATTAGTTTACAGAGGGAGTACTAATTGCCAGTATCCTCGTGCAAAAGATTGATTGATGTACCACTACACATCTGACTGTCTATATACTCTAGTACAACCTCCATCCCAAAATTCTCGTCTTAGATTTGTCTACATCCGTATTTAGACAAATCTAAGACAAGAATTTTGGAACTGAGGGAGTATCTAGCTATGTTGATAAGATTTTTTTTCTCTATGGAAAGAAATCAAGTCAAACTATGCGTCTACAATTTTTATGCACATATTCATGGTGATTGCTGATTGTTTAGATTTGTTTTCTTGTGAATCCCATCTTTATTGCACTTCATATCACAAATCCGCTGTGCATACAATCCAATCTTATCAGTATGTAGTCGCTTTATATATCCTGTAAATCACGTCAGTTCTACCATGTCAATGATGATGATTCAGTTATGCTTTTCATACCAGTGGATCGGTTCACATGATGCGGTTTTGTTTTCTCGCACACGCAGGTGCACGGGCAGAGCCACCATTTTGCTTGGTGTCGGCGGGGATTCTTCTTCTTCCAATCTAATGCCTTTGGTTGCCCTGTTTCTTCTTCCACTCTTGGGTTGTTCACTTCCTCAACTCACTGCCCTATGTATGTCTTAATCATCGGCGAATCGCATGAGCACCTTCCCTACTTGCTTGCCAGCCTTGTATCCGTACTTTTGTTAATTACCTACCACTTGCTAGTGTTCTCGTGGCTAGCTTTATTAGTTCGATTGCCAGAGCCGGCATGCAAAAGATGGATGTACCAGCACACATCAGACTATCTATTTAGTATCTATCTATGTTGATAAGAATTTTCTTTTTCAGAAAGAAAACAAGTCAAACCATGTACAATTATTATGCACACATGCATTGTGATTGCTGATTTGTTTAGTTTCTTGCGAATCCCACCTTGACTGACTAGCACTCACACTTCATGTTACAAATCCAATCTGCATACAATCCAATCTTATCAATATGTAGTCCCTTTATATATCCTGTATAAAATAATTTCCTTGTATGTTGGTTCTACCATGCTCGGCTTCTTCCTTTCTTCCGTTGGTTTCCTCCCTCATGTTTGGCTGCTACTCCACAACCACAGGGACGGCAGAGTGATTCGGGGTGGTCCAAGGTGGTCTGACAGAGGAGCAGTCGGGGGGAACACGCTGAGCCATCGTATGATAGTCCAGCAGCAGCAGCAGCTCAGGCTCCCACTCTTGGGCTTCTCACTTACTCAACTCACTGTCCACCCATGGAGTAATTTGATTGCTTGTGTATGTCTGAATCATGCTATTGGTGAATCGCTTGAGCACCTGCCATGCTTGCTTCCTATCTATACTTTTGTTTGTTGATTAGCTACTATTGGACTTGCTAGTATTCTCATGACTAGTTTTATTACTTCATGCAAAAGATAGATGTACAACTACACATCAGACTATCTATAAAGTATCTAGCTATGTTGATAAGAATTATCTCTTCTTTAGAAAGAAATCAAGTCAAACTATGCATGTGCAATCACTATGCACACACACATGGTGATTGCTGATTGTTTACTTTTGTTTTCTTGCGTATCCTATCTTTACTGACTAGCACTCACACTTTATCTTACAAATCCCCCTGTATACAATACAATCTTTAAAATATGTAGTTAATTTATATATCCTGTAAATAATTTCCTTGCACGTTGGTTCTACCATGTCAACCATGATGATTTAGTTACGCTTTCTGCCAGCGGATGGATTCAGATGACACGGTTTTGTCTTCTCACACACGCAGGTGCATGACAGAGCCGCCATTCTGCTTGGTGTGCGGCTGGGACTCTTCTTCCACTCCGACGCCTTCGATGGCCCTGTTTCTTCTTCCACTCCGGCGCCTTCAGTGCCCCTGATTCTTCTTCCACTCCGACGCCTTCAGGTGGCCCTGATTCTTCTTCCACTCCGACATATGTGGTGGTAAGCAACTCTCTCTCTCTCTCTCTCTCTCTCTCACTCTCTCTCTCTCTTCATGGTTTTATGGTCTACGATGCCACCTTTGCACTTCACGATATCTAGAGTTGTAGTGGATTTAGCCGTCAAGCGTGCACATTGTAGTGCACCTGCAAAGAGTACATAACAGCAGCCAAAATTCTAATTTTCTTGTTGTTGCTTCGTGGTGCACTTGTTGTAGCAGCAGCTTTACTTGAAGTACAACTCTTGTAGTAGCTAGCATAGCAGCCCAGTGATGCACTTCTTGTAGGAGCTTATGTTTTGCAATGTTGGCCTTTGCATGTAATATGAATAAGAAAACATGTTAGAAATTATATGTTCTTGTTTGTCAACTTGAAAGATCAGTGTAGTAGTATGCAATTCTTGGCTAAACTACAGTGTCTATTTCCAAGCAAACCATGTTATAAGGTAAGACACCATTGTTGAATTGAAATACATGTGGCTGTACATGTTGTGATTTGAATGATCTCCCCTTAATCTGGATTGCCTTGTCACGTGCATAGTTGGTCTGTTTAACAAGTGATTTTAAAATATATAAATAGAAGATATAAAGAGAGGGGCGGTTTGGAGAGCATGGGATAGCTACTGTAGAACGCAAGGGGGTTATGCTCCCTTTTCTCTTATTCTTTCATAATGTTTGTTGGTCATACACCAGAGTAGAATCTCAATTCTCTGTAGGAGGTAATCAATGTTAAATGGAGAACCTTTCTATGCAGAAAATCAAAGTCCTTATTTTAGTCAGATAAATATGAGATATCCACCCCTGTTGTCTCTAGTCTAGTGTATTTTATGCTTCAGAAGTGTTGGCTGTTACGTTTGTAGAGAAGAGGTAATATGGAAGATATTGTTTTTCTCAATAGAGGAGTAAATGAAATCGTGTAGTGATAACCTGTTAATATGATTTTGATGGCTGTAGGGTTGTTTAGTTGCACCATAAGACATCGTTGCTGAATTGAAATACACTTGTACATGTTGTGATCATCTGGATTGCCTTGTCTTCACATGCATAACTGGTCTGTTTAATGAAGCTTCTCGGCAGGTACATGCCTTGTTAACAAATAACTAGTGGTTTAAAATACATAGAAAGAGAGGGGAGGTTTGGAGAGTATGAGATAGTTATTGTAAAAAGGAAAGGGGGTTCTGTTCTCTATCTCTCTTATTATATGGTAATGCTTCTTGGTCATAGACTAAAGTAGAATATTGATTTTCTGTGAGAGAAAATCAATGTCAAATGGAAAAATGGACGACCTTTCCATGCAGAAAATTAAAGTCCTTATTATAGTGGTCATGTAAAAAGATGAGATGTCCACATTCATTGATGATTGATTGCTTGATTGTAAGAGCTTGTCAAGAGAAATGATGCTCCTCTAGGAGCTCATGTAGGAGCTTCGCAAGAGAAATGATGCTCCGGTAGCAGTAGATGCATGTTGTTTATTAGCTATATTGTGTTTATAGCTCTTGATGTTGTCCAAACTTGAAATAGGCTACGAAACTAATGTTGCTTGTCAAAAATTGTCCCTTATGGTTTGCTGATTGGAATGATATCTTCTCTTGTTTGTTTTAGGTTTGCTCATTGGAATGATTTCTTCCTGTGTTGGTTGCTTGCAATCTTCTACCTTGATATGCTTACGGTTCATGCTACTGTTGACTAATTGGCTCTCTGGTGATCTAGCACATGGGGGAGAAGCTAGGTGTCGACCAGAGCATCAGCCTGGAGCTCTGCAGCCTCAACTGCAAGCAGTATGGGATCGCCATGACCAGGTTGCGGGTGCGTTAGATTTGACCCGTAGTAAAGACCGGTTCTTTTCATTCCAGACCTATGTTTCTGCTTACAGATTTTCTGTATCCAGTAATCTTTCAATCCCTATCTAATATTAATGTTGTCTTTTGTGCGAAGCAAGCCCTCAACCAGGCTCACGATGGCAGAAAGTACAACAACACTTGGCCTTGTACGTCGTGTGATTGCGGCAGCGGTGCTTTACTGCTTCGGCCACAACTATTATGGTAAGTTGCTGATCTTCCCTTATATTGCTCTTGGAACTCGAGTTTGTGATACAATTATTGACACGATTTGCGCCTAATAATTGTATAATCATCTCTCTAACATCGGTGCCAATAAGTAATCATCATGTTCATTTGGTAGGAAATAATTCCCGATCGAAAAAGCACAAGGTCAAGTATCTACATCCAAACCAACTTGCCAAAAGCCTAAAACATCACCGTTTTTGAATTGTAGGCAGTAGCTTGTCCATGGGGTGGGTTCAGACATGACCTTTGCGTGTGCCGGCATCGAGCCGATGGTGTTATTCCTGTGATGGAAGTCATGTAGCTCTGCTGTAATGTCTTGCATTTTTATTTTTATTTTTTCCTGTTTGACAACAATGGTAACTTCTGTTATATAGTTGGCCTTGATGATATTTTTTCTTGTTTCCTGTGTGACAACACAAGTTGTTAATGTTATTGTTAAATTGGTAGCTAGAGGTGAACACTAATAACTCGTGGTTTATGTTTTGAACCAGTGCGAGATAATCTCGTGTAGTTCATTTCCAAATTATACTTGAGGCCTAGATGCTGGTGTTTCATACGTGATGAGAATGGTGTTGTAGAGTTGATGAGTCTGTTCCCCTTTTGTCGCTTAGTAGTATATAATAACTGTCTTGCTCAGTTTCACGCACCATAATGAGGCCTAGTAGATAATTGGGGCTGTTTTTTTTTTTGGAGTTGTAACCGTCTTGCTCAGTTTTCGGCTTTTCACACCATACTTGCTGACAAGAATAATAAGCTAGCATGCATTTCTATATCTGTTGTTTGCAGACCACATGGGTAACTTATTCATGATCTTATTGCACAACAGGTGGTCGGGGTTACGGCATGGCGTGCCTGATCTTGGCGGAGCAGCCCATGCTCCCGTTTCTATGCCCATGAATAAAGTCATGATGCACTTGTATGGTTGCTTCGTTCATGTACAAGGTCAGTAAAACAAGATGGTGATCCATGCATCTATCTGTAGATGCTCAATTTGTACAAGGAGGCAATGATCAGTTTTACTAGTACTCCCTCCGTAAGCTAATATAAGAGCGTTTAGATTACTAAAGTGGTGATCTAAATGCTCTTATATTAGTTACCGAGGGAGTATGTGCTACCTTGTTAATGTTGTCCTTGTTGGAGGAAATGAAAGATGATATCTTTTCCATTTTCTCTGTGTCAAATGAATATTTTTGGACATTTTGCCTTGTGGAGCTCAACTGATGGTAATGGCCTTTCATTCCCAGAGGATGGATGCTGGGAGGGTTCCAAATTTATTTGTTTGGAAGATGCGTGGCAATTTGATAGTTTTTGTGACCCATCTGATTATGTTTACGTGACAATCTATTTGCACTGATAGTGGATGTAATCTTAGTTTCCTTGTTGCTGCGTGGTTTGTAATCTGCTAAACATTTATGTACTTTACCTAGGAACTTTTGGTCTTTCCATAAGATGATTTGCTTCTTTCTACAATTTCCTTGTTGCCTTCGTTTCACATTTCTGGACTGGGCAATAATCAAAAGATGTCATTTGTCGTCTAAAGAAAGAAAAGTAGCATGTGTTCATGCATGGTGGATGATTTGCTTCTTTGTAAAATTTCCTTGTTGGCCCCGTTCCACATTTTTGGACTAGGCATCAATCAAAAGATGTCATTTGTCGTCTAAAGAAAGAAAAGTAGCATGTGTTCATGCATGATGGATGATTTGCTTCTTTATCAAATTTCCTTGTTGCCCCTGTTTCACATTTCTGGACTGGGCATCAATCAAAAGATGTCATTTGTTGTCTAAAGAAAGAAAAGTAGCATGTGTTCATGCATGGTGGATGATTTGCTTCTTTATCAAATTTCCTTGTTGCCCCTGTTTCACATTTCTGGACTGGGCATCAATCAAAAGATGTCATTTGTCGTCTAAAGAAAGAAAAGTAGCATGTGTTCATGCATGGTGGATGATTTGCTTCTTTGTAAATTTTCACTGACTACAAATTTGCTCTTGCTGTTGTCTGAACTCAGAATAGGCAGCGAAACTAATGTTGTTGTCATAAAATGTCCCTTATGGGTTGCTCCTTGTCTGTCATCGTTCATTCTTTCACCTTGCCGATTTGCTGATTGGAATGGTATCTTGTCGTGTTTGTTTAGGTTTGCTCATTGGAATGATTTCTTCCTCTGTTGGTTTCTTGCAAACTTCTACCTTGATATGCTTTATGGTTCATGTTGCTATTGGCTAATTGGCTCTCTGGTGATCCAGACTACATGGTGGAGAAGCTAGGCGTCGACTAGAGCATCAGCCTGGAGCTCTTCATCCTCAACTGCAAGCAGTATGGGATAGCCATGACCATGTTGTGGGTGCGTTAGATTTGAACCCACGCTAAAGACCGGTTCTTTTCATTCCAGACATGTTTCTGCTTATAGATTTTTTGTAGCCTGGTCATGGCGATCCAGGCATAGTAATCTTTCAAGCCCTATCTAATAGTAATGTTGTCTTCTATGTGAAACAAGCCGTCAGCCGGGCCCATGATGGGATGACAGTACAACAACACTTGGCCTCGTATGCCGGGCGACAGCGGCAGCGGTGCTTTACTGCTTCGGCCACAACTATTCTGGTAAGTTCCTGATTTCCCCCTCTACTGCTCTTGGAACTCGAGCTGTGGCCCTTTGCGTGCCGGCCATCGAGCCGATGGTGTACTTATTCCCTGTGCTAGTGGTCATCTGGCTGGTTAGGCCCTATGCTACTGCATATGGTACTTGTTTGGGTTTGATGCCTATTTAGGACCTTGGCATACTGCCAGGGTGTATATCTTGATATGAAATCAACATTTTTTTATACCGCATTTGCTCTAGGGTTAATGGTCCATTTCTAGTTTTACTTGTCAATGGCTCAAGGGTTTTGATACTGTTTGAGCTCAATTAGCTCAATTGGCTATTGTTCAAGGTTAATTGGCATGTGCAAGTGTTAATTGTTGCTTGCTATGGCATCTGGATACTGCAACTGTACCTATTCTTCTATTGTAGGTCAATTCACCAAAATATCCCATTTGCTAGGGTTACTATTCCTCTGTTATGTCTTATGCATGCTAGGATCGTATCCTAGGTTCCTTTCATGTTCATGATCATTGAACTTCCAGTCCAAATTTGCTCCAACACAATTTGATCATCCCAAATGTTGTTCTATCACTGCTTGAGTAAGTATCTCTGTCGGTTGTAGCTTCCAAAGATGTAATGCACATCTCTGCCAGCCAACATGTTGTCTTTGTTTTGCATTTTCTTAAATGAATGTTCGCAAATTGTCATATCGTCAAGTTGTACTCGCTGTTGAGCAAAGGCTGCATTGTCTATCTGCTTAGTCTTCAGTTCACATGCAGTGCTGTTGCACCATGAGTGAGCATGTGTGTGAATACGTTGTACACAAATGAATAAGCTAGGCATATTTCAACTCGAGTTTGGCTTGCAGTTATACACAAGCATGTATGTGTTGGGCATAGGTTGAGAAAATTATGAGGTGCAGAGATTTTGAAGCGTTTTCGTCTTGGCTCTTTAAATTAACTTTAGCCATATCTAGTGTTTACTCTCTAGATTTACTAGCTATTCTCTCGCACTCACTTGAACAAACAATAGAGAGTTGAACCCATAGTAATTTCATTTTCATCGCTGACACTTTGGATGATGTGTTTGTAAATAATGAATGGATCCAGGTGCTTTATCTTGTGCAATAAACTAAGTGTATCTGGCTGCATGCTAGTTATCTAGTTAGATGTCATGGTTCATGTTCTTTTACCCATGCTGCTAGTTATCTGGCTACCTCAGTTCCAGTTGTTTGATGTCTATGATTTGAATCTTACCCACACTTTTGATTAATTCATGAAGTACAAGCCATACAAGTAGAATCTTATTCTTGCCCCCATCTTTTAGAATTGTGTGTTCTTTTTTGAGCATGGACGTGATGATAAACACTTTCAGCAAACTTGCTAGTTCTGCTTCTGAGGATTCATGACTGAAAAATCTGTTATGCGAAATCTGTGACATCGCATTTTGATAAAAATATATGTTATGCCAGTAGAAAAATCTGAGCCATTTTATAATCGATGGAACTGTTAAACAAATCCAGGACTCTTTACCTCATCCCTTCCAATTGTTCTGAATCTGGATTAGTAGCATGCTCTTTATTCTGAATTGCCAATGATGCAAGGGCCAACATTTGGAGGTGCAGATGGCTCCAGGATACCTGGTGTCGTTGTATCCACATGACATTCACCGACAAGTCCGAGTTTCTTGATGATCACATTATCTTCTGCTTTTCTTTCAACTTGATTTCTGATAGAACTAAACAGTCGTTGTCGAGTTTAACTATCCTCTTACTAGTGCCTCTGATTTTGCATAAGAGGCTGAAAAACCCAGGAGAGTTGTGTGTTGTTGAACTTGTAAGGGTTGGACTGTCTTGCTCAGTTTTTTGCATTTCGCACTAGACCAGGAGTGAGCATATGTGTGTATACTTTGTACGTAAATGAATAAGCTTGGCATATTTTAACTCAAGTTTGGTTTGCAGTTATACACAAGCACGTATATGTGGGGCATAGGTTGGAAAAATTATGCTCCTGTAACAGCTTGTCAAGAGAAATGATGCTCCTGTAGCAGTAGATGCATGCTTGTCGATTAGCTATATTGCGTTGATAGCTTTTTCTGTTGTCTGAACTTGAAATGGGCAGCAAAACTAATGTTGCTTGTTACAAATCCCTTATGGGTTGCTCCCTATCTGTCATCATTCATTCTGTCACCTTGTCGGTTTGCTGATTGGAATGATTTCTTCCCGTGTTTGTTTTAGGTTTGCTGATTGCAACGATTTCTTCCTGTGTTGGTTATTGGTATTACTTCTATCTTGCTTGCAAACATGTGCATTGATATGCTTACAGTTCATGCTGCTGTTGACTAATTGGCTCTTTGGTGGTCCAGATTACATGTTCGAGAACCTCGGCGTCGACTAGAGCGCCAGCCTCGAGCTCTGCATCCCTGAACTGCAAGCTGTATGGGATCGCCATGACCTGGCTGCAGGTGCATTAGATTTGAACCCGCGCTAAAGTCCGGTTCTTTAGTTTGTCTCTAGTCGTGACCATTTATGTATCTTGCGATTCTTGATGTAGGTTGTCCGGTACTGTACTGATTCGACTATAGTGATTTCAACAGGTGCTGCCTTCCGGCTTCTCTCCGAACTATTTGCCATATGTTTTGTAGTTCTCCAAGTAATTCCGAGGGAACAATTGGAATGCCAGTTTCTTAACCATTTCATTTGCTTTGCAGCTTTGTTCATGTATGGCTGGCTTATGAAAATCTAACTCTGATGCCTCCCACCCGGCGCTTCTGGTGGCCTCTTCTTCTTTGACTCAGGCATAGGTAATCCACTTTGGCCCCTGTCCCCTGCTTTCTCCTCTGCTCTGTGGGGCCACGACAATCGAGCTGTGTTAGCAGTTTGGCATGGTTGAGTTCTGCGAGCATACAAGTTTCACACTGCGCACTGATTAGTGCAACACTTGGGATTAATACTTTGAGTTAATGTTGAGTATCTTACACATGACACCTGAACCAGTAATTCTCGACCAACTGAACATGCCAATTTTTGAGAAAGAAAAACAATTTATATGCTAGCTCAATGGATATTTGCTACTTCCTCTGTTGCAAATTAGGGGACGTTTTTGGTAGACTAAATAGCCTACCAAAAACATCTTATAATTTGAGACGGAGGTAGTATTTGGTAAGTATGTCTAGAAGTGTCACTGTTTTGTCAAGCATTAAGCTATACAAATTGGAGATGTAATTTTAAGTAGCTTGTGTAGTGTTAGAGTTATCATCAGTGAGAATTGATGGATGAATAATCTTTGTGTGTATTCCAAACTATGTGTGTACAGCTAGGGAAGATCCATCCATCCATGTTGATAATAATTTGCAATACCTAGATGATATCAAAGTATATAGCCATGGCATGTAGTAATATACAAGCTTTTGAATTTGGTGTTTCAAAATATATGTTTCTGCTTGCAGATTTTCTGTAGCCAGTAATCTTTCAAGCCCTATCTAATAGTAATGTTGTCTTTTGTGTGAAGCAAGCTCTCAATGAGGCCCACGATGGGCATACAGTACAACAACACTTGGCCTGGTACGTCGTATGACAGAGGCAGTGGTGGTTTACTGCTTCGGCCACAACTATTCTGGTAAGTTCCTGATTTCCCCCCTCTTGCTCTTGGAACTCGAGCTATGGCTCCGTGCCGGTCATCGAGCCGATGGTGTTTTTATTCCTGTGATTTTGTCATTTGGCTGGTTAGGCCCTTATGCTACTGTATATGTGTTGGAAATATGCCCTAGAGGCAATAATAAATTAGTTATTATTATATTTCCTTTTTCATGATAATCGTTTATTATTCATGCTATAATTGTATTGACCGGAAACCGCAATACATGTGTGGATACATAGACAACACCATGTCCCTAGTAAGCCTCTAGTTGACTAGCTCGTTGATCAATAGATGGTTACGGTTTCCTGACCATGGACATTGGATGTCATTGATAACGG
>LR880968.1:928857745-928880802 GCA_904067115.1 Aegilops sharonensis
TCTAATTGGAACAACATTATTTTAAGGTACATATTTGTCATGCATTCTAACATTTATTATTCTATGTTCAAAAAAGTATTATTTAAAATTTATTTCTTATGTTGAACATAAATTACATTATTTTCCAATTCACGGTAGATGTCCGAAAAAAATATATTTTTTGTTGCAATGAATTTCAATATAGATTTAAGCAAACCGAAGGTACCACAGTAATCCAAAAATTAATATTGCCCTTAATGTATCCTAGTGTGTTGAAACATTTACGTATCCATAATATCCTTAAATATCTACATGAGTTTCAAAGTCGGAGGACAATATTTAGAAGTTTTAAATAATCAATTTGTTCTATATACTAGTTAAGAGACATAAGCATGTGTGCCAAAATATATAAAGTTCATTATTTGATGTTTTTCTTACATATACATGGATGCGATGGTGACTGTGTGCCAGATGTTTGGTGGTTTGCAACAGCAGTCTCGGCAAGCGGGGGCAGCAGCACTGGAGGATTGCATTTTTTATGGTGCTCCTCGAGTACCGAGTGTCGATTTTCAAGATGAAAACCCAAGATCTAGCATTTATTGGTTGTCTCTGGGAATGGCTTTGGTGAAATCATTGTTTTTGGGAACTCGGACATTCTCCAGATGAAAACCCAAGATCTTTGATCGGGCAACGACCATGTTTACGCATTGTTTCCTTCTTGAACACCTTGCTTTTGGTGAACCTCTTTTGTAACCCGCTATTGTCTTTGATGGTTGTTTGAGTGCTGCTGATGTTAGTGATTGATCACTGTGGCGGGATCTCTTTTTCTTCTGTTTTCTTTCTTTTTTTTGCTATGTGTATCCTTATTGCCGTTGGACAGTTTTTTACATCATCTTTAGATATCTCGTTGGTACATATGCTACTCCCTCTCTTTCAGTTTACAGGGCATGCGCGTACCCTTAGGTCGTTAATTTAACCAACCTAATACAAGTTATATATTACAAAAAATATACCAACATAAACTTCAGATGTTCTATTTTCAAACGGTATAATTTATTTGTTATACTAGCAAAAGAGCCCGTGCGTTGCAACGGGAGGACAAAATTTTCGTATACACCAAGCAATCCATTCGTGTTGCCACTTCTGTACGCCACCATCATCGACGATGGCCATGTGGTCCAACTATTCACGTTTTTCAATTCCAAGCCGATGAGCTTGGTTGTGAGGCAATGTCGTGTACGGGAACTTACGATTGAACTTAGATATCGTACATGTGACTTCGCCATACAAAATGGACACATAGTTAGTGTCAATCGGCAAGCCGTTAAAAAAAGTACGAACTGGAATACCAATTCATGGATAGAGTATTGGACAATTTTTTGTATTTTATTGAAGTACCGATTAGATCAAAGATGAATGAATTTACGCAAAGCTCCTGCCATATGGTTGAGGTGGACATTCCCTCTAGGAAATTGCGAGTGCATATAGCGTATTAGAATCCTTTCAATCAGGTCCTTACCCTGAGCTAATGTTTATTTAGGAACTTGAAACTTAAAAAGCAAAATTTCATTGGACCAGAATTTGATACCCTGAACTAATTCTGGAGCTAATGCTGGCCCTTGCTCCTCGTGTGTACAATAAAATAGAAAAAAGTTTCAAAAAAATCTGAATTTTTTATGTCATACTTTCACAAATATATTTTTTACCAGGCCTTCCACCAATGTAATTTCGTGATGAAATTTTGCATGCACAACAAACATTTATAAAAGGATGCCAAAAAATCAATTTTTTGAATGTTTTTTTATCTTACTGTTCACACCAGGACCTGGGTGTAGAAACTCTAGGTCCATTTAAGTGGTCATTTCGTCGCAATTGTCGATGGTAGTCTCTCTTGCCCATATATTTATGACAAATGTCATTCATCCCACAACTATGAGTTTGATTATCATACTCTATCACACAGCTTGGCGAGTCTCTCTTGCCCAACAACTTATAATTTTGTGAACTTTTAATGCTCCTAGTATATTAATTGATATTACAAACCGGCAAGCGTTAAAATCTTAAAGAAATAAAATCATTAATATTTTAGATGTACAAATACAACATTAAAACAAAGGATGCCAATATTTTAGCCGGGCTCATATTTTCTTTCCTCGACAAATAACGTTGCGTGCACCCTCAACCGTCAAAATATTCAAACGTCAATCAAATCCTTCCGTTTTAGCTTCACACAATTCCACCCTTATTAAATATTCAGCCCACAATCAAATCATTCCTTTTAATTATTAGCCTCACATAATTCCTTCCTTCCTTTTTTCCTTTGCCTTATATTAAGGATCCCATCCATTTAAATATTGTGCTGAGCCAAACACAATCCTTCCTTAAGGATCAAATATTCTACTGAGCCCACACAATCTTTCCTTCCTTTGAATTAGCCGCATCTATTTAGCCACATTCATTTGCTTAATTAGCCCATCCGCTTAATTAGCTCTCCTCTAGTCATGTTTGTTTGTTAATTACTGCGCCATATTAACCGGTATGTGTGTCCTTAAAATCGCGAGGTGGGATTATTATTCATCAAGTAGTATGTTTATCTCAGCTGGTTGTCTTAGCCCAGAGAAATAGAAGAGATCTCACGTTTGATTCTCCACACTAATGTATTTTTTTCTTTCTCTAAGATCTAAGATAATAAAGGCCACTCGCTTGCACGTAGCCCATAGGAGCAGGCCCATGTTTTGGCGGCCAATTAGCTGGGCTAGGATAGCTGCCGGTACGTGGATATTGTGAAATTTCAGGCCCAAATAACCTACGAACCAGCGAGTTCCATCGTGGAGACCTGGGCGACGTACGAATCAAGGCTACCACGCGTGAAAACAGACGTATATGAAAGTAAACGGACGGAAATTTAGTACCACCTCGAATATGTTTTAAATTTAAATTAAAAGCGTAAAATCATGGGAAGAAGCGTATTGTGACGGTGAACCCACGGAATCAATCCGTGCTTTATTATTAGGGAAAGATAGTGTATATTATGATGATAAAATTTACAACGTAGGTATACGCATAGGACTTGTAAACTGAGACGGAGGGAGTAGCTGTAATAGATATCTTCGCGATGCCTAGCTCACGTGTATCTTCCCCGGCTCCGGCTCAACCGTCGCTCAGCCACCGCTAACAGATGACGCGCGCTGAGCAGAATTCGCCAGCTTCGACGACCACCGTGTTGGTCACAGGTCTTGGCCTTCCCTGTTGCGATCACAAACTCGACCCATCTCCGTCCACAAGAAAAGTCGGCGTTTATCACGAGACTACATACCGACCAACCACCACACCAGTCAATCATGGAGGTCATGGACGACGGGAGCATCGCGCTGCTGCTGCTGCTGCTGCTGCTCTTCCCTGTCCTCGCCGTCTACCTCCAGCGGCGCCGTGTCGCACCGGCCGCGGCGAGCGCGAACCACTGTCCGCACCCGAACCGCGTCTTCGGCAACGCCGTGCCGCTCCTCCGCAACCTGCACCGCTTCCTCGACTGGGCCACGGACCAGCTCGCGGAGTCCCCGGCCTCCACCATCGAGGTCCGCGGCCCGCTCGGCCTCGGCAGCGGCGTCGCCACCGCCAGCCCGGAGGCCGTCGACCACCTCCTGCGCGCCAACTTCCCCAACTACATCAAGGGCGCGCGCTTCGGCGTCCCCTTCGCCGACCTGCTCGGCCGCGGCATCTTCCTCGCCGACGACCGCCTCTGGACCCTCCAGCGCAAGCTCGCCTCCTACTCCTTCTCATCCCGCTCGCTCCGCCGCTTCTCCGGGCGGGTTCTCCGGGAGCACCTCCACTGCCGCCTCCTCCCGCTCCTCGACGCCGCCGCGGGTTCCGGCGTGGACCTTGACCTGCAGGACGTGCTCCGGCGCTTCTCCTTCGACAACGTCTGCGGCGTGGCCTTCGGCGTCGAAAGCTCCACTCTGCTCGAGCTCGAGGCAGGGGATCGCCGCAGCCGGAGGCACGAGGCGTTCTTCGTGGCGTTCGACGACGCCGTCGAGATCTCCTTCGCGCGGATACTCCACCCGACGACCCTGCTGTGGAGGGCGATGAGGCTGGCCAACGTCGGGAGCGAGCGGCGGATGCGTGAGGCCATCGGAGTCATCGACGAGTACGTGATGGGGATGCTGGAGGCAGAGCAGCCGACGCGAGGTGCCCCCACCGATGACGGCGAGCGCGAGCAGCACCTCCTGTCGCGGTTCGCTAATTTTTTTAAAATAATACATTTTTTTTATTAATTTGCACAAATATTACGCGGAAAAAATTATTTTCAAAACTAATACACCGTCGGCCCACAGCAGGCCGACAGGCCCTAGTCGGCCCGCAGCAAGCCGAGTGGCCGCAGTCGGCCACTAGCAAGCCGACAGCTGGCCTGCTTGGCACGTGTCGGCCTCGCATTGGGCAGGCCACGTCGCGAGGGGTGGAGAGGGAGCTGTCGGCGCGGGCGCACCCCTGTCAGCCTGCCGCAGGCCGATCGGCTTGCTGCTGGCCGACAGGGTGCGGCCCCACCTCGCGCGCGCTGGCCCGGCTGCCGTTCGCCTTATCCTCCCGCTGCTCTTCTTCTGTTCTTCTTCTTTCTTTCTTAGTTCTCCTCTCTCTCTTAGAAAAAGGCACCAATTTCTACACCTAAATGAGCCAGTATTTTGCGGTTTTGGCACCGTGAATGGATTCAACTTAGTTAGGGCAGCCAAAAGAGGTGTCGATCTACTGATGGGGTAGCTCGTGGTGGTTGTGGTGAGCATTTTGGTGGAGGTGGTGGTGGTGAAGTTGGGGCATTGTGGTGGAGGTGAAGCTCGTCGTTCGTCGTTGGAGGCGGAGCACCGGCAGTTCGTTGGCCGCCGTTCGTCGTTCTTCATTCGCACGCTTCAAGGGTATATTTTAGCAAACATTTTATTTTTCGTAGGTGCTCCGGTAGTATTTGTTAATATGTTTCGATGTGAAATAAATTAGGTGTACGATTATTGTTATTTGCCCCGTAGTATACTTAAATATATTTAGATGTCAACTAATTATTTGTGTAAAAATGTGTAGTTGCTCCGGTGATATTCCGTACTATATGTGCATGTGAAGTATTTAAGACTGTCAGTATTTGGAGTAGCTCTGGTAAAATCCGTATTTATTAGTGTCAGTATTTGGAGTAGCTCCGGTAAAATCCGTAATATATTTGGAGTAGCTCCGGTAAAATCCGTAATATATTTGGAGTAGCTCCGGTAAAATCCGTAATATATTTGGAGTAGCTCCGGTAAAATCCGTAATATATTTGTAGTTGCTCCGGCAAATATTTGTAATATACTTATAGGTGTGTGAATTGTATTAGTTGCGCCGTAAATATTCTGTAATATATATATATATATATACATGTCTAATATTTGTTAGTGAATTGTATTTCGTTGTTGAAAAAAAATAGGTGAGCCGAGATGTCTGATGTAGTGAAGTTCAGATTTTACTACGGTCCTGGTACTGTCCAAACAACTGAGATGGGAGCAGATCTGAGTGAATTTACTCACATAGAGGTGCCAATGAGCGCACCTCAAACATGGTCAGTCAGTCAGTTGAAAGAATGGATTGCGGCAAGTTTAGGTCTTGATACTGAAACACACACCGTCGGTGTTCATGCATTATGGACACGGTCAAGTACAATAATTTACTTTTATTTGAGGCCGATAGAGCAAGACTCCGATTGGGTGCGGTGGTTACAAGGTTGTGAACGAAGGGGATGCAATCCTATTGCTTTAGTGCTTCCCGTTGTGAAGGAGGTCAGTGCACATGAAGGCGAGGGTGGCTACGATCCTGGTCATAGCAGTGTAGGGAGGCAGTTATCTATGTCAAATGCTGGAGATGATGGTTACGAACAAGGACAGAGCAGTCAGGTTGAAGGAGGAAATGTTTATGGTTACGAACAAGGACAGAGCAGTCAGGTAGAAGGAGGAAATGCCGATGGTGATTACAATGGCGAGGTGGACGCTGACGAGGTAGATGGGCACATGCAGGACATGATGGAAGAAGAAGACACCGATGTTGAAAGGGGTCATGCCGATGATTCTGACGAGTCAGATGAAGAAGAAAATGAAGTGGAGGTCCCGAATCCTGCATCGTGGAATCATGACTTCTCATCTGCAATGACCGTGAATGATGGACATGATTCAGCCTGGCAATATCACCAGAACAATATTGCGACGGGTGCTATGTATCCGACCAAACAAGCCCTGAAGGATGCAATAATTAATTGGGCAATGTCCACGCAAAGGGTTTTCACAGCTCAGGTGTCCAGTAAGAAATTCCTGACAATGGTATGCAAGAACGCAGATTGTCCCGCGAGGGTGCACGGCTTTCTCCCTAAGTATGGCACAAGTTGGGTGATAAGTGACTTAGTTAATCACACTTGTCTTATTCCCTGCATCCCTCAAGATCATGCCAACCTTTCATCCACGCTTATTGCTCGGTTGTTTTACGATGAGATAGTGCAGGGCAAAGCTATGGAAGTGAAGGCAGTCCAGACAAAAGTCTTCGCCAGGTTCAAGTACAGAATTTCTTATGGCAAGGCTTGGAGGGCTAAGCATGCGGCGCTTGAGAGGAGATTTGGTTCTTATTTTGATGCATATGACTCTGTTGTCCAGCTCCTCCACACCCTGCAGCAGCGGAATCCAGGCACCTATATCGATATCCAAGACATGTTCATGCCAGAGTTCCCAACTGTGAGGGTGCTGCATCGTCTCTTCTTCTCTTTCGGTGTATGCATCGAAGCTTTCAGGCATTGCCGACCGGTGATATGTGTTGACGGTACTTTTCTCACAGGCAAGTACAAGGGCCAGATCCTGACAGCCATAGGTCAAGACGGCCAAAATCAAGTCGTCCCACTCGCATTTGCTTTTGTGGAGAGTGAGAACATTGAAAGTTGGACATGGTTCTTCAGGCAGTTGAAAATATCTTGTGTGAAGGAGAAGCCCAATGTGTGCATCCTTCATGACAGGCATGCAGGTATACTCAGTGCGATAAGGACACTGACAAACCCAGGCCCTGAGGAACAAGTTCCATGGCAGGACTTGCAGAGCCGTTGGTGCATGCGACATCTTGGGGCTAATTTCTTCTCGCAGTTTAGAAATAAGAACCTGATGAATCTGTTCAAAAAACTCTGCAAGCAGAATCAGTTATGGAAGTACAATTTGATACGCAACAGACTTAATGTGTGCACGCAGAGACACGTGAGGGACAGGAAAGCTGCAAGAGATGCAGCGGTGAGGGCACATGTTGAAGCAGTAGCTGCACAGTTGGCAACAGGAACAGCGGCGGTGGAGGAGGAGCCTGTTGGGCTATGTGACCTGCCAGGCTTTGATCCACCTGGTACTAGGAGAAGGCTCGGGAGGTCAATTAAAACCTTCGAGCAGTGGATAGAGCATGAGCCTCTGGAGAGGTGGTCTTTGCTACATGACACACATGGAGCAAGGTACGGTGTCATGACAACGAACCTCGCGGAAACATACAACTTTGTCCTAAGAGGAAACCGGGCATTGCCACTTACAGCCATTGTTGAGGGTATTTTCTATGGCACCGTCAAGTATTTCAGAGATAGACGTCAAAAAGCAGAGCAGCATATCTTCAACAACCCAAATACACGGTACTGTGAAAGAGTCGCGAAGTATATGGACAACAAGATGCAAAAAGCTAGGTCACACACTGTAGTCGCCATCGGTAATCAAGAAAGAAGGTTTGAGGTCCGCTTAGCCAACAACAAATTCGGATGTGCAAATGAGTTGAGGACGCATGAGGTGACAATTGGCAATGAAGCCTGGCCAACGTGTGAGTGCACATGCAACAAACCCAAATTGCTTCACCTACCTTGCTCACATGTACTTGCTGCTTGCGGGCAGCTTGGAATGGACGCAATATCGTTTGTGTCTCCATTTTTCTTGAAAGAGTCTGTTCTCAATACATGGACAGGTGAGCTGATGGGTTTTCGATCAATGGGTAATTTCAACAGCGTCAACCCCGCCGAAAGGCGTTACATTCCAAACCCAGAGCATATGCGTACAAGTAGAGGCAGACGGCAGTGTCAGCGCATCCGGAATGATATGGACGAATCTGAAGCAGGGGGTCCGACTAGGCAATGCATTCTATGCAATGAATTTGGCCATAGGGACACTAATTGTCCCACTTTCGTCACTGGTCGTGGACGAGGCAACCGGGGAAGAAGAGGAGGTAGAGGCAGTAGAGGAGTAAGGGTGAGAGGAAGAAGCTAAGCTAGCAGTAGTATGTTCTGAATTTGTATTAAGTGTGGTGTGGCACTATGTTCTGAATTTGTATTAAGTGTGGCACTATGTTCTGAATTTGTATTAAGTGTGGCACTATGTTCTGAATTTGTATTAAGTGTGGCACTATATTCTGAATTTGTATTAAGTGTGGCACTATGTTCTGAATTTGTATTAAGTGTGGCACTATATTCTGAATTTGTATTAAGTGTGGCACTATGTTCTGAATTTTTATTAAGTGTGGCACTATGTTCTGAATTTGTATTAAGTGTGGCACTATGTTCTGAATTTTTATTAAGTGTAGCACTATGTTCTGAATTTTATGTGCAGGAATGTCGGGAATGTGGTTGCTGGATGGGGACATTGATAGGGGTCATCGTGCTGCGATATGGTATGAGCGCAAGCTTGAGCCTCTGGTCACTCGCACTCCTAAGGAAAACTGGATGATACACCCAGGATGGCTTCAGCGGTACGTGCTTTGTTAATTTGCACACTGACATGCATATTAATGGGAGACACTAACCGAAATGTTCTCTGATGAAGGTTGAAATGGGCCGGTCTTTTACCTTTCGCGCGTCTGGTTGAGTCTATCCCGGGTGAGAAACGTCTCGCCATCGACGGGTCCTTGCTGAGCTGCTTAGTGGACCGTTGGAGGCCAGAGACCCACACGTTTCACTTCCGATGGGGAGAGATGGCTCCTACTCTGGAGGACGTGTCACTTTTGCTCGGACTACCGTTGGCAGGTCATGCCATAGGACCGTTGGATGCACCGGTTGGTTGGGAGCAAGCTCTTACACAACGTTTTCATGGTGTTTTTCCGGATGCTCCGGATCCGGTATGGGAGCATCACGGACCTAAGTATGAGTGGTTCCTCAATTTCCGGGTAATTTCCCCTACCTCTTATCTTCAAGTCATCGTTCATACGGTTTTACAGAAAATAATTGCGGCTTACTAAAACTTTCACTTTACTTAATGCAGATCAAGAACTTTCAGGCACCGTTGAATGCAGAACAGATCACTCGGAGCCTCGAGGCCTACTTAATGTGGCTTTTCGGCAAGGTGATGTTCACCGAGAACCATGTCACCACTATTAGCGCGCACTACATCCCTATGGCACTCGAGATAGCGAGCGCTCAGACGGCGGATCAGATCAGACAGAGGAGTTGGGGTTCGGCGGTCTTAGCGGCTACATACCGAGGTATGTGCAACGGTTGCCTGCTTACATCGAGAAAGCCAGCCCTTCTTGGATGCCCTCTATTCCTACAGCTGTGGTCGTGGGAGAGGTTCTCTATAGGGCGACCAGATGTNTAATGGGAGACACTAACCGAAATGTTCTCTGATGAAGGTTGAAATGGGCCGGTCTTTTACCTTTCGCGCGTCTGGTTGAGTCTATCCCGGGTGAGAAACGTCTCGCCATCGACGGGTCCTTGCTGAGCTGCTTAGTGGACCGTTGGAGGCCAGAGACCCACACGTTTCACTTCCGATGGGGAGAGATGGCTCCTACTCTGGAGGACGTGTCACTTTTGCTCGGACTACCGTTGGCAGGTCATGCCATAGGACCGTTGGATGCACCGGCTGGTTGGGAGCAAGCTCTTACACAACGTTTTCATGGTGTTTTTCCGGATGCTCCGGATCCGGTATGGGAGCATCACGGACCTAAGTATGAGTGGTTCCTCAATTTCCGGGTAATTTCCCCTACCTCTTATCTTCAAGTCATCGTTCATACGGTTTTACAGAAAATAATTGCGGCTTACTAAAACTTTCACTTTACTTAATGCAGATCAAGAACTTTCAGGCACCGTTGAATGCAGAACAGATCACTCGGAGCCTCGAGGCCTACTTAATGTGGCTTTTCGGCAAGGTGATGTTCACCGAGAACCATGTCACCACTATTAGCGCGCACTACATCCCTATGGCACTCGAGATAGCGAGCGCTCAAACGGCGGATCAGATCAGACAGAGGAGTTGGGGTTCGGATCAGATCAGACAAATGGTATAAGATTCTCCCCGTCTAACCCCGTCCCAGTGGGCGTGTGGGAATGTGTCTCCGACGGATCTGTTCTTGGTGGATTTGTTCGGATATGGTCGTAGTTCGTCTAAGTTCCTGTGTTTTCAAGTTGGATCGTTCCGATCTATGCTACTCTTCAATGATGTCGGTTGTTGTTCTGGTGCGCTGGTTAGGGCCTTAGCACGACGACTTCCATACTGTCTACTACAACAAGTTTCGCCTGACTCTGGCAAGGGAGGGGCCATGAAGGCGGCGCGCCTTCGGCTCACTTTAGTGCATGTAGTCGTCGCTAGGTGGTCTATGAATCTGGATGTAATATTTATTATTTCCAGTGTTCATTGTACTACCATGATTGAAGATGTATAGACTGAAAGTTTTCTCGCAAAAAAAAACCTCTAAAATTTCATGGATGTGCCATCACTGGACTCACACAGAATTGGACCGAAATCAGAAACAACATTTTTTTTCTAATTGGAACAACATTATTTTAAGGTACATATTTGTCATGCATTCTAACATTTATTATTCTATGTTCAAAAAAGTATTATTTAAAATTTATTTCTTATGTTGAACATAAATTACATTATTTTCCAATTCACGGTAGATGTCCGAAAAAAATATATTTTTTGTTGCAATGAATTTCAATATAGATTTAAGCAAACCGAAGGTACCACAGTAATCCAAAAATTAATATTGCCCTTAATGTATCCTAGTGTGTTGAAACATTTACGTATCCATAATATCCTTAAATATCTACATGAGTTTCAAAGTCGGAAGACGATATTTAGAAGTTTTAAATAATCAAGTTGTTCTATATACTAGTTAAGAGACATAAGCATGTGTGCCAGATATATAAAGTTCATTATTTGATGTTTTTTTTACATATACATGGATGCGATGGTGACTGTGTGCCAGATGTTTGGTGGCTTGTAACAGCAGTCTCGGCAAGTGGGGGCAGCAGCACTGGAGGATTGCATTTTTTGTGGTGCTCTTCGAGTACCGAGTGTCGATTTTCAGGGTGAAAACCCAAGATCTAGCATTTATTTGTTGTCTCTGGGAATGGCTTTGGTGAAGGCAATGTTTTTGGGAACTCAGACTTTCTCCAGGTGAAACTCAAGATCTTTGATCGGGCAACGACCATGTTTATGCATTATTTCCTTATTGAACACGTTGTTTTTGGAGAACCTCTTTTGTAATCCGCTGTTGTCTTCCATGGTTGTTAGAGTGCTGCTGATGCTAGTAATTGATCACTTGGCGGGATCTTTTTTTCTTCTGTTTTTTTTTCTATTTTTGCTATGTGTATCCTTAATACCGTTGGACATTTTTTTACATCATCTTTAGATATCTCGTTGGTACATATGCTAGCTGTAATAGATATATCTTCGCGATGCTACAACCATTCGAACGACAAGTAAGTGTGGACGGAGGGATTACTTACGAGAGCATCCATTGATCATCCTCCTAGCTCACGTGTATCTTCCCCGGCTCCGGCTCAACCGTCGCTCAGCCACCGCTAACAGATGACGCGCGCTGAGCAGAATTCGCCAGCTTCGACGACCACCGTGTTGGTCACAGGTCTTCGCCCTCCCTGTTGCGATCACAAACTCGACCCATCTCCGTCCACAAGAAAAGTCGGCGTTTATCACGAGACTACAAACCGACCAACCACCACACCGGTCAATCATGGAGGTCATGGACGACGGGAGCATCGCGCTGCTGCTGCTGCTGCTCTTCCCTGTCCTCCTCGCCGTCTACCTCCGGCGGCGCCGTGTCCCACCGGTTGTGGCAAGCGCGAACCACTGCCCGCACCCGAACCGGGTCCTCGGCAACACCGTGCCGCTCATCCACAACCTGCACCGCTTCCTCGACTGGGCCACGGACCAGCTCGCGGAGTCCCCGGCCTCCACCATCGAGGTCCGCGGCCCGCTCGGCCTCGGCAGCGGCGTCGCCCACCTCCTGCGCGCCAACTTCCCCAGCTACGACAAGGGCGCGCGCTTCGCGGTCCCCTTCGCCGATCTGCTCGGCCGCCGCATCTTCCTCGCCGACGGCTGCCTCTGGACCCTTGTCACAGCCCCTCTACCTCGTCCCCATCAGAAGGCACCACCGAAGAGGCCGGCCCGCTTAGGCCCAGGCGAAAGAGGAAGCCCAGCGCCAGGTACGACCCAGCGACCTAGGAGCTGGCACCGCAACAAAAGGGAGTGACCACCAAGTGAGAAGGGGTAACGAATGTAATAGGCTATTGGCACTTTTCCCCTTCCCCAATCCTTCTCCTCTCCCGATCCCCTTTGCTGTTCTTCCTCCCCAACCTCCAATTCTTCCCAGATTGTATCAGTTACCTATGAGACGAGTGAATTAGATCGAGTGCCATAACACATGGTAACAGATTTGCCAGAATACCTCAAGAAACCCACCTATTCCACTCGCCAGAAACAACAAGCCACCGAGATGGAGCAGCAACTCGCCGATCTCGCGGACGCAATGGCGAAGATCCAGGAACAGACAGCCGCGATCTAGCAGGCAGTCGCGGCGTCCAGCACCCTCGTCGCAGAGATCAAGCCGGCGTTGCTGGATCTCGCGGCATGGCGGCCCGCGATGGAGAAATCAGTGGAGGAGCTGAAAACCGATCTGGGCGGCCTCCGCAACCAGATCGCGCAGGTCGCGCGCAACCCCGTGCTCTCCATCAAGCCGACGGATCTTCCCCCGCTGATTCCGCGCGTCCCTGAGGCGGATCGGGCTTCCAACGGTGACAACGGTCACGGGCCAAGCGGCCACCACGACGACACAACAACACGGAGGTTGGGTACCGGAGTGGTCACCACCCTCCTGCCACCTCCGGCCATGAGTACGTACCACCAGCTTCCCGCACCTCCTGCCCACCTATCCCCTCGTCATACATCTCGATCCCGCAGTCCGCAGCGCCATTCCTCGCTGCTTCCTCGCCCCAAAATGGATTTTCGGTCGTTTGGGGGAGAACGCCCTCGCAGTTGGAAGCGCAACTGTGAGGCTTATTTTCGGGTTTTTCACATTGATCCATCTCTCTGGATTGACACATCATCCATGCACTTCTCGGGTGCGGCCATGCTCTGGTTAGAAAATAGTGGATTTGATCTGGATCGCCTGAAGTGGGAGCAATTCTGCGCGCTGGTCTGTGACCAGTTTGGACGCAACGAATTCTCTGTTTTGCTTCGTCAGTTGTTTCACCTCCGTCAGACAGACTCGGTGCTCGAGTACACTACTCATTTCAATGAAACTATGCATGCTCTGCTTGCTCATAGCAAGGCTTGGGATCCTGCTTTGTTCCCTTCCCGTTTTGTTGATGGCCTTAAATATGAAATTCGAGTAGTTGTTCTGGCTCACAACCCCAAGGATTTGGATACTGCTACCTCTCTTGCGTATCGGCAGGACGAAGCTCAGGAGATCCTCAAGCACCGGGAGCCGCGGCGCACGGACATGGGGCACAGCTCGCGCACGCATTTGTGCAGAGCCATGCCATTGCCGCCCCCTACAGGACGGCCACCCACTCCGATTACACCACCGGAGGCTCCCCTCGGTGACACAATGCCACGGGGAACACCATCGATAGATGAGCGCCTCTCCACCTTGCGCGCTTATCGCAGGGCGCGCGGCCTCTGTTACATGTGCTGGGAACGCTGGTCGCGGGATCACAAGTGTGCAACCGCGGTGCAGCTACACGTGGTCCAAGAGCTGTTCGATGTGCTCGGCCTGACGGACAGCACGCCTGAACCAGCTCCGTCCGAGATCAACAGTGAAGTGCACACCATTTCAAGGGCTGCTGTGGATGGAGAGGCCACACCTCAGACTATCAGGTTGCTAGGCAAGATTCAAAACCACCAGGTTCTCATTTTGGTTGACAGTGGCAGCTCACACAGTTTCGTCATCTCAGCCCTAGCGGCGCGTCTGCAAGGGGTGGTGCAAGCTGTTCGGCCGCTGTCAGTTAAAATTGCAGATGGTGGTGAGATGCGCTGCACACAAGAGCTGCTCAAAGGGGAATGGACTGTTCATGGGCACAAATTCTGTTCTCGGTTGAAAGTGTTGTCGCTCGGATGCTATGATATGATCGTGGGAATGGACTGGTTGGAGGCACATAGTCCCATGGACGTGCATTGGGCACACAAGGAACTCTCCTTCTCACATCATGGCAGGACAATTCAGCTCAAAGGGGTTCAGCCTAAGCTCTCGGATTGTTTGCAGATCACCAGCCATCAGTTGCAGGCTATGTTGGAAAAGAATGCGGTTCACTACATAGTCCAACTTTGCACAGTGGATGGGAGTGCTACTCAGGAGGCCTTACCAGCTAGCATTGAGAATCTGTTGGCTCGATTTGCTCATCTCTTTGAGGAACCCAAGGGACTGCCACCACATCGAGAGTTCGACCATGCAATTCCATTGATTCCGGGTGCTCAACCAGTTAATCTCCGGCCTTATCGCTACAGCCCGCAGCAAAAAGATGAGATTGAAGCACAGGTTGCCGAAATGTTAAAACAAGGGATCATCCAGCCTAGTTGTAGTCGCTATGCTTCGCCGGTTCTCTTAGTCCAGAAGAAGGACGGAACATGGAGATTTTGCGTGGATTACAGACACCTCAACGCTATTACGGTCAAGAACCGCTACCCTCTGCCCATCATTGAAGAACTCTTGGACGAACTAGCTGGCTCTTGTTGGTTCACGAGCTTGGACTTGAGAGCTGGATATCATCAGATCCGAATGGTGCCGGAGGACGAGCACAAAACTGCATTCAAAACTCATCACGGCCACTTTCAGTTCAAAGTGATGCCCTATGGTGTTACCGGAGGCCCTAGCACCTTCCAAGGGGGTGTGAACACTGTTCTTGCTCCACTGCTGCGCAAAGGGGTGCTCGCGTTCATTGATGACATTCTGGTACATAGCAGCACCTTGGAGGAGCATGTTAAGCTGCTGCGACAAGTTTTTGAATTGTTGGATAAATACAAACTTCACATTAAGCGCAGCAAGTGCAGCTTTGCTCAGAAACAGTTGACTTATTTGGGACACGTGATCAGCGAGCAAGGAGTAGCAACAGACAACAAGAACATTGCTGCAGTGCAAAGGTGGAAGACTCCTACCTGTGTGAAGGAAGTATGGGGATTCTTGGGCCTTGGAGGTTATTACCGGCGTTTCGTCCGGAACTTTGGAGTGATCAGCCAGCCGCTCACGAACCTGCTGAAGAACAATGCTGTGTTTGTGTGGAGCCAAGAGGCCGATGCAGCCTTCCATCACCTGAAGCAGTCATTGATCATGGCGCCAGTGCTAGCCTTGCCCTGCTTTGACACCCCGTTTGAGATTGAGACAGATGCTTCAGACAAAGGGATTGGGGCTGTGCTCATGCAGGCCGGGCACCCTATAGCATTCCTCAGTCGAGCGTTGGGGCCTCGCAACCAAGGTCTCTCTACCTATGAGGAGGAGTTCATGGCAGTTCTTCTTGCAGTGGAGCGCTGGAGGCCTTACTTGCAAGGGAATGAGTTCACCATACGCACGGATCAGCGCAGTTTGGCCAACCTTGGTGACCAACGACTGTCCACACCTTGGCAGAAGAAGGCGCTGACCAAGTTAATTAATGGGGCTACGTTATAAGATTGTGTATTGCAAAGGTGTGGAGAATCGCGCGGCGGACGCCTTGTCCCGTGCTGATCATGGTGACTTGTTGGCCCTCTCGGTCGCTCAACCAACTTGGCTGGAGGATGTTGTTCGGGGATATCACGGTGACCGTCATGCCAAGGACATTCTGCAGCGCTATACCGGAGCACCAAGTGACGATAATCCATACTCTGTGGTGGATGGCGTGATCAGGTACAAGGGAAGAGTGTGGCTTGGTTCAGATTCTGCCGTCAGACAGCAAGTTTTGCGTGCGCTCCATTCCAGTCCCACAAGAGGGCATTCGGGGATTCATGCTACTTATGAGCGAGCTCGCAAGTTGTTTGCCTGGCCTAAGATGAAACAGGATATCATGCAGTTCGTCTCTGACTGTGACACGTGCAAGCAAGCAAAGTCCGAGCACGTGCGATTGCCGGGTCTCCTGGAACCTCTGCCAATCCCACCGCATGCTTGGCACACGATCACTCTGGACTTTGTTGAGGGTCTGCCACTGTCTAAGAACTACTCCAGTATCATGGTGGTGGTTGACAAGCTCACTAGGTACGCTCACTTTGTGCCTCTGTCGCACCCATTCACCGCTCTACAGGTTGCTACAACATACATGACGCACATCTACAAGTTGCATGGGTTGCCGTATGCTATGGTCTCTGACCGCGACCGGGTGTTCACCAGCAGCCTTTGGAGAGAGTTGTTTCGGCAGGCAGGAACTGATCTGAAGATGTCATCGGCCTATCATCCACAAACTGATGGCACCACGGAGCGAGTCAACCAATGCATGGAAGCCTACTTACGTTGCTTCGTGCAGGCGTGCCCACACAAATGGGTCCTGTGGCTACACCAGGCTGAGTTTTGGTATAATACCGCCTTTCACTCGGCTCTCAACTCCTCGCCTTTTGAGGTTTTGTATGGCCATTCGCCTCGCCACTTTGGCATTGTCAATTCTTCTTCTGTGGCACCGGCTGATCTGACTGCGTGGATGCAAGAGCGGCAATTGATAACAGCCATCCTGAAGCAGCAACTGGAGCGGGCTCGCCAGCGCATGAAAGAGCAAGCTGACAAGAAGCGCTCGGAGCGAGTGTTCCAAGTGAATGAATGGGTCTTCGTCAAGCTACAACCATATGTGCAGACGTCAGTTGCAGCCCGTGCTAACCACAAACTCTCTTTTCGCTACTTTGGCCCCTTTCAGGTTCTGGACAAGATTGGCTCAGTCGCATACAAGATGGCCCTCCCTGCAGACAGCCGGGTGCACCCGGTCTTCCATGTCTCGCTGCTGTGTGGGGCTCTGCCGCCAGCTGCCGCAGCCCAGCCGGACCTGCCAGTGCCACCGGCTCCTCATACGGCGCCGTCTGTTCCAGAGGCAGTGCTTCAGCGCCGGGTGGTTCAGAGATGCACAGCTCGACTACCGGAGGTGCTGATCAAGTGGTCTGGCCAGCCGGCGTCTTTGGCTACCTGGGAGGACTACTTCGAGCTCCGCAGCCGGTTCCCGGGAGCCGCGACTTGGGGTCAAGCCGGCGCTGAAGGGGGAGGGGATGTCACAGCCTCCTCTACCTCATCCCCATCAGAAGGCACCACCGAAGAGGCCGGCCCGCTTAGGCCCAGGCGGAAGAGGAAGCCTAGCGCCAGGTACGACCCAACGACCTGGGAGCTGGTACCGCAACAAAAGGGAGCGACCACCAAGTGAGAAGGGGTAACGAATGTAATAGGCTATTGGCACTTTCCCCCTTCCCCAATCCTTCTCCTCTCCCAATCCCCTTTGCTGTTCTTCCTCCCCAACCTCCAATTCTCCCCGGATTGTATCAGTTACCTATGAGACGAGTGAATTAGATCGAGTGCCATAACAACCCTCCAGCGCAAGCTCACCTCCTACTCCTTCTCCTCCCGCTCGCTGCAATGCTTCTTTCTGTATTTTTAATGCCTATGGTAGATTAGCATGTATTATGATTAAGAACTACAATTGATCAGCATATTGAGTAAGCAAGATGGTCGGCAATCAAACTGAGTGCTAGCATTAAGCTTGAATCCTGGTCATTCCTTCTCCCCTTCTCTGTTTTGCTATCTTCTGAATATTCTGAATTTTTAATACTTGCAGGTACCTTCTGAACTGAAATTTGAACACTTGCATGTAGATTCTGAACTGAAGTTTGAAGGCATGCAGGCAACTTTATTTCATGCATCGAGGCAGGGGATCGCCGCAGCCGGAGGCACGAGGCGTTCTTCGCGGTGTTCGACGACGCCGTCAAGATCTCCTTCACGCGGATACTCCACCCGACGACCCTGGTGTGGAGGGCTATGCGGCTGGCCAACGTCGGGAGCGAGCGGCGGATGCGCGAGGCTATCGGAGTCATCAACGAGTACGTGATGGGGATGCTGGAGATAGAGCAGCCGACGCGAGGTGCCCCCGCCGATGACGGCGAAGGCGAGCACGAGCAGCACCTCTTGTCGCAGTTCGCGTCGGCGCTAGACGCATAATCCACCAGCTTTGCCGGCAGAGAGCTCCGCGAGTTGTTCGGCTCGCCGGACGTGAAGCGGCAATTCCTGCGGGACGTGGTGGTGAGCTTCGTGCTAGCCAGGAAGGACAACACGACCTCCGCCCTCACCTGGTTCTTTTGGCTCCTCGCCGCCAACCCGCGCTGCGAGCGGCGCGTGCACGACGAGGTCACGCGCACGGCGTACGACGACGCCGGGGAATACGAGGGGCTGAAGGGGATGCACTACCTGCACGCGGCGCTCACGGAGGCGATGCGGCTGTACCCGCTGGTGCCGATCAACACACGCGGCGCTCACGGAGATGAGCTCACGGACTCGGAAGATTCGCCCGGATATGCTTGTTTATTATCCTGTTCCGGTTTAGCTAAATGACAGTTGACTGAATTTAAAATAGGGGTCAGTCGATTTTCGAGAGTTGGCCGGAGTGAGCCGGAGGGGAGGAAGGAGAAGGAAGGGGCTTGCCGAGGGCTAGCCCATTTATCTATCTTAGGGTTCGGAGTGAACGGCGGTGGTGATGGGTAGTAGTGCACTTCGCCAGAGAAAAAACCTAAGCGTGGTGGGCCTTCTAGGCGGGGGCGGCGGCTAGACCGGCGGTGGGGGCGGTTACGGGGAAGGCGGGGCGGCCAGGCCGCGTAGGAGCGCCGCCGGCCACGGGTGGTGGTCGCAGGTGGTTCGGTGTAGCCGCTCTCATACTAGAAACTAGGTGCCCATCTGTTGTCTATTTCTTTCCCAAGATTATTTATGTTCCTATACCCGAAAATTTCTTCTAGTTTTACCCTAAATCACTCGTTTCTCATACCTTTGATAATTAGTGTTATCTATGAGATAAGCTCCGAGAATCATAGTAAAGAAAACATAAATCATGACAAATATCATCTCCCTGACATTTACAACATGAATGTCACCATAAACTGCAGAAGGAAAAGCGGTATCAACATTTTAGGATAAAAGCCACATTCCGAGTTTATGAGAAAATTGGGACAGAAAGGACATAGATAATTTACTTATTAAGTTCATTTCATACACTAGTAGAAAAGGGGGTAATGGTCCAGGCCGGGTCAGCCCATTAGTCCCGGTTCAGTCCAGAACCAGGACCCATGGAGGCATTGGACCCGGTTCGTGAGCCCCGGGGGCCGGCCGGGCCACGTGGGCCATTGGTCCCGGTTCGTCTGGAACTTTTGGTCCCGGTTGATGGGACGAACCGGGACCAATGGGCCTCGCTCCTGGCCCACCACCATTGGTCCCAGTTGGTGGCTTGAACCGGGACCAAAGGCTGCCCTTTAGTCCCGGTTCATGCCACCAACCAGGACCAATGAGGGGCCTATATATACCCCCTCGCGTAAGAGCAGAGCACACTGCTCTGTTTTTTCTGGCCACCGAGGGGGAGAGGGCTTGGTGGTGCTCTAGCTCACCTCCTATGCACACAAGGTGTTCGATGAAATGCCCGAGCCACACTACTTAAGCTTTCTCCTCTCCAAGCTCCATTTTCCTCAATATTTGTCTAGGTTTACCGGTCCGTCACGCCCCGTCCCCGTCTTCACCGCCGTCGATCACCCGCGCCGATCTCATCGCCAGCACCACCGTGGTGAGCCTCTTGTTCTTATCTTCTTTCTGAAAGGAAAAATATTCTTACTTGTATGTTTAGATAGATACTTGTATTATTTTCTTACTTTCATTATTGCATCTTATACAATGCGATGGTTTTGGTATCCGCCACCGTCGGCCCTCGTCCTCTCTATGATTCGGATGTGGTATATATTATCTTTTCATAACTATTGGTTCATT
This sequence comes from Aegilops sharonensis, assembly GCA_904067115.1. Lineage (NCBI taxonomy): Eukaryota > Viridiplantae > Streptophyta > Magnoliopsida > Poales > Poaceae > Aegilops > Aegilops sharonensis. The sequence goes on from LR880968.1 coordinate 928,877,915, forward strand.
TATTGTTTATGAAAATTATGCCGACCAACGTGACATAGATTTTATTTATCTAGGAGGTTGTTGAACCGGAAATTCCAACTTTGTCGAGTGGTTAAATTTAGTTGAAGAAGAAAACAATTTCTTGAAGGAAAAAATAAAAAAAATTGAGGAGGAGAAGATGATATTGGAGTTGCATGTTGCGGATGTCGTCGATGATCACAAGATCAAGATGATGCAATGCGCTTGAAGATTAGAAAGATTAGAAAATATGCCATTCATACCGAGGCTTGGTATCATTATGCAGTTGGATCAGTTGTTACCTTGATTGCGATTATGATCGCATTTTGTTTTCGCATTGAAATGTTTTACATAGTTTCAATGTATGGCTTAATTAATTAGATGCTCTGGAGAGTTATACGTTGTTAGATGAAAACTATGTATGTACTTTGGTTTTAATGTGATGATGAACTTCTATTAATTTGGTCACTTATTTATCTATTCATGATGTTCTGTAATGGTTTTGATACACTTAATTATATATGTAATGCACGCAGATGAACCGGCAATGGATGTACGGTGACAGACACACCTCCGAGTACATTAAGGGCGTGCATGATTTTCAAGAGGCTGAGGCAAACAAGCAGAATGGTTTTATGTGTTGTCCATGCATTAAATGTGGGAATACGATGTCTTACTCTGACCAGAAAATCCTTCACACCCACCTGCTTTACAAGGGTTTCATGCCACACTATAATGTTTGGACGAGGCACGGAGAAATAGGGGTTATGATGGAAGACGGCGAAGAAGAAGAGTACGATAGCAACTATGTGCCCCCTGAATACGGTGATGCTACTGAACATCAAGAGGAACCAGACGATGTGCACGATGATGCTGCAACGGGCGAAGCTGCTGAAGATCAATAGGAACCAGACGATGTGCCCGATGATGATGATCTCCGCCGGGTCATTGTCGATGCAAGGACGTAATGCGAAAGTCAAAAGGAGAAGCTGAAGTTCGATCGCATGTTAGAGGATCACGAAAAAGGGTTGTACCCAAATTGCGAAGATGGCAACACAAAGCTCGGTACCCGCCTGGAATTGCTGCAGTGGAAGGCAGAGAATGCTGTGCCTGACAAAGGATTTGAGAAGCTACTGAAAATATTGAAGAAGAAGCTTCCAAAGGATAACAAATTGCCCGACAGTACATACGCAGCAAACAAAGTCGTATTCCCTCTAGGATTGGAGGTGCAGAAGATACATGCATGCCCTAATGACTGCATCCTCTACCGCAGTGCGCACAAGGATCTGAATGCATGCCCAGTATGCGGTGCATTACGGTATAAGATCAGACGAGAAGACCCTGGTGATGTTGACGGCGAGCCCCCCAGGAAGAGGGTTCCTGCGAAGGTGATGTTGTATGCTCCTATAATACCACGGTTGAAACGTCTGTTCAGAAACAGAGAGCATGCCAAGTTGATGCGATGGCACAGTGAGGACCGTAAGAAAGACAGGAAGTTGAGAGCACCCGCTGACGGGTCGCAGTGGAGAAAAATTGAGAGAAAGTACTGGGATGAGTTTGCAAGTGACCCAAGGAACATATGGTTTGCTTTAAGCGCGGATGGCATTAATCCTTTCGGGGAGCAGAGCAGCAATCACAGCACCTGGCCCGTGACTCTATGCATGTATAACCTTCCTCCTTGGATGTGCATGAAGCGGAAGTTCATTATGATGCCAATTCTCATCCAAGGCCCTAGGCAACCCTGCAACGACATTGATGTGTACCTAAGGCCATTAGTTGAAGAACTTTTATAGCCGTGGAATGGAAACGGTGTACGTACGTGGGATGAGCACAAACATGAGGAATTTGACCTAAAGGCGTTGCTGTTCGTGACCATCAACGATTGGCCCGCTCTCAGTAACCTTTCAGGACAGACAAACAAGGGATACCACTCATGCACGCACTGTTTACTTGACACCGATAGTATATACCTGGGAAGCTGCAGGAAGAATGTGTACCTGGGCCATCATCGATTTCTTCCGACCAACCATCAATGCCGAAAGAAAGGCAAGCATTTCAAAGGCGAGGGAGATCACCGGAAGAAGCCCACCATGCGTACCGGTGATCACTTGCTATGGTCAATGATTTACACGTAATCTTTGGAAAGGGTCCCGGCGGACTAGCTGTTCCGAATGACGCTGAGAAACACGCACCCATGTGGAAGAAGAAATCTATATTTTGGGACCTACCCTACTGGAAAGACCTAGAGGTCCGCTCTTCGATCGACGTGATGCACGTGACGAAGAACCTTTGCGTGAACCTGCTAGGGTTCTTGGGCGTGTATGGGAAGACAAAAGATACACCTGAGGCACGGGAGGACCTACAACGCTTGCACGAAAAATACGACATGTGAGGGAGTCCCGGACTAGGGGGTGTCCAGATAGCCGGACTATCGTCACGGCCGGACTCCAAGACTATGAAGATACAAGATTGAAGACTTCGTCCCGTGTCTGGATGGGACTTTCCTTGGCGTGGAAGGCAAGCTTGGCGATGCGGATATGTATATCTCCTACCATTGTAACCGACTCTGTGTAACCCTAACCTATACGGTGTCTATATAAACCGGAGGGTTTTAGTCCGTAGGACGAACAACAATCATACCATAGGCTAGCTTCTAGGGTTTAGCCTCCTTGATCTCGTGGTAGATCTACTCTTGTACTACCCATATCATCAATATTAATCAAGCAGGAGTAGGGTATTACCTCCATCGAGAGGGCCCGAACCTGGGTAAAAACATCGTGTCCCTTGTCTCCTGTTACCATCCGCCTAGACGCACAGTTCGGGACCCCCTACCCGAGATCCGCTGGTTTTGACACCGACATTGGTGCTTTCATTGAGAGTTCCTCTGTGTC
>LR880968.1:928890360-928906127 GCA_904067115.1 Aegilops sharonensis
CTATCCGGTGTCTATATAAACCGGAGGGTTTTAGTCCGTAGGACGAACAACAATCATACCATAGGCTAGCTTCTAGGGTTTAGCCTCCTTGATCTCGTGGTAGATCTACTCTTGTACTACCCATATCATCAATATTAATCCAGCAGGAGTAGGGTATTACCTCCATCGAGAGGGCCCGAACCTGGGTAAAAACATCGTGTCCCTTGTCTCCTGTTACCATCCGCCTAGACGCACAGTTCGGGACCCCCTACCTGAGATCCGCCGGTTTTGACACCGACAGCATGCCTCCGAAGCACTATGAAGGTCCTGCCAGCTACGCTCTTACGAAAGAAGAGAAAGAAATCTTCTTTGAATGCCTGCTCAGTATGAAGGTCCCGACTGGCTTCTCGTCAAATATAAAGGGAATAATAAATATGCCAAAGAAAAAGTTTCAGAACCTAAAGTCTCATGACTGCCACGTGATTATGACGCAACTGCTTCTGGTTGCATTGAGGGGGCTTCTACCGGAAAACGTCCGATTAGCCATTGTGAAGCTATGTGCATTCCTCAATGCAATATCTCAGAAGGTGATCGATCCAGAAATCGTACCAACACTAAGGAGTGATGTGGCGCAATGTCTTGTCAGTTTCGAGCTGGAGTTCCCACCATCCTTCTTCAATATCATGATGCACGTCCTAGTTCATCTAGTCGACGAGATTGTCATTCTAGGTCCCGTATTTCTACACAACATGTTCCCCTTTGAGAGGTTCATGGGAGTCCTAAAGAAATATGTCCGTAACCGTGCTAGGCCAGAAGGAAGTATCTCCATGGGCCATCAAACAGAGGATGTCATCGGGTTTTGTGTTGACTTCATTCCTGGCCTTAATAAGATAGGTCTCCCTAAATCGCGGTATGAGGGGAGACTGACTGGAAAAGGCACGCTTGGAAGGGACTCAATAATATGCAGGGACGGATATTCTTGGTCTCAAGCACACTACACAGTTCTACAGAACTCTACCTTGGTGACCCCGTATGTCGATGAACACATGAACAGTCTGCGCTCCAAACACCCGGAGCAGTGCGACGACTGGATTACATGTGAACACATCAGGACTTTCAGCAGTTGGTTGGAAACACGTCTCAGAGGTGACAAGACTGTTTGTGATGAGCTGTACTTGTTGTCTAGGGGACCATCTTTGACTGTATTGATTTACAAAGGATACGAGATAAATGGGAATACGTTTTACACGATTGACCAAGATCAAAAGAGCACCAACCAAAACAGCGGTGTCCGCTTTGATGCAGCAACCGAGAGGGGAAAGGACACATATTATGGTTACATAGTGGACATATGGGAACTTGACTACGGACATGATTTGAAGGTCCCTTTGTTTAAGTGCAAATGGGTCAATCTGTCAGGAGGCGGGGTACAGGTAGACCCACAGTACGGAATGACAACAGTGGATCTGAAAAATCTTGGGTACACTGATGAACCGTTCGTCCTAGCCAATGATGTGGCACAGGTTATCTATGTGAAGGAAATGTCTACCAGACCGAGAAAAAGAAAAGATAAGGAAGCGAATACATCATACGATGAGCCAAAGCGCCACATAGTTCTTTCAGGAAAAAGGGACATCGGGGGAGTGGAGGGCAAGACAGACATGTCTGAAGATTATGAAAAGTTTCATGAAATTTCTCCCTTCAAAGTCAAGGCTGACCCAAGCATCCTGATAAACGATGAAGATTATCTATGGTTACGGCGCAATAAGCAAATGACACAAGCGAAGAAAAAGTGAAGACTTTCTCCCGCAACTATTATGATGATACCATGCCAACTTTGTAATAGACGAGTATGATACCATTGTCCGTTTTGTACATACACATGCTATGTGGGTGAAATTATGATACCATGCCAACTTTCGACTTTTTCAGAGTTCATTTGAAATGCTTTAATGTCTTATGGTTCGGCCCTCGTAATACCATTAATCCCGGTTCGCTCCTTGTCAACTATGTTCTCACCAAGAACACTCTCAAGAGGGCAGCCACGTGGGCCATTGGTCCCGGTTCGTCTGGACCGTTTGGTCCCGGTTCCACGCACGAACAGGGACCAATGCGCCTCGCCCCTGGCCCGTGACCATTAGTCCCGGTTTGTGCCAAAAACCGGGACTAAAGGGTTGGTCCTCGTTGCGCTCAGAGTTTAGTCCCACCTCGCCAACCGAAGGACGCTCACACCGGTTTATAAGCCCGTCCCTCTCTGCCTTGTTGAGCTCCTCTCAAAGTGAAAATAGATGCCCCTCACTACTGGAATCAGCTACTTTTCCATCTGCCAGCTCTTTGTCGTCTGCTAGCAGACAGCAAAGAAACTCTTTGCCATGAGCTAACTAAAAGCAGACGACAAAGAAATGGCAGACGGCAAAAGAGGCCTTTGCCATCAGCCAGCTCTTTGCCGTCTGCCACCTGACGGCAAAGATTCTTTGCCGTCAGCTGGCGGACGGCAAAGAGAGAGGTGGCCCCCACTAACAAGTCGATTAGAAAAAACTTACCGCCCCACCTCTTTGCCGTCTGCTAGCAGACGGCAAAGAGAGAAGAAGACGGATGGCAAAGGCGCGGCGGACGGCAAAGAGGTGCCTAACTAACGACCCCCACCCCCCGCCCGTTACTCTCGATCTCTTCTCTCCCTCTCTCCTCCCCGACGCCGCCACCAGATACCCACCCACCGCCGCCCCCGCCCGGCGCCGCCCCCGCCCCCGCCGACCGTCCCATTGCCCCCGTGAGAGACTACATCTTTTTTTCTTCTGTTTTTTCAAAAAACCAATGTCGTCTCATTCTTAGTGCCCTATATCTCTTAGAGTTAGCGCTAGAAAAGAATCAAAACCAGCACAAAAACCCGAAGTAGAAGAAGAAGAACGGAAGAAACGAAAAGAAGTAGAAAAAAGTTGAAAAAAGAAAAAGATGAAAAGAAGTAGAAGAAGAAGAACGGAAGAAACGAAAAGAAGTAGAAAAAAGTTGAAAAAAGAAAAAGATGAAAAGAAGTAGAAGAAGAAGAACGGAAGAAACGAAAAGAAGTAGAAAAAAGTTGAAAAAAGAAAAAGATGAAAAGAAGTAGAAGAAGAAGAACGGAAGAAACGAAAAGAAGTAGAAAAAAGTTGAAAAAAGAAAAAGATGAAAAGAAGTAGAAGAAGAAGAACGGAAGAAACGAAAAGAAGTAGAAAAAAGTTGAAAAAAGAAAAAGATGAAAAGAAGTAGAAGAAGAAGAACGGAAGAAACGAAAAGAAGTAGAAAAAAGTTGAAAAAAGAAAAAGATGAAAAGAAGTAGAAGAAGAAGAACGGAAGAAACGAAAAGAAGTAGAAAAAAGTTGAAAAAAGAAAAAGATGAAAAGAAGTAGAAGAAGAAGAACGGAAGAAACGAAAAGAAGTAGAAAAAAGTTGAAAAAAGAAAAAGATGAAAAGAAGTAGAAGAAGAAGAACGGAAGAAACGAAAAGAAGTAGAAAAAAGTTGAAAAAAGAAAAAGATGAAAAGAAGTAGAAGAAGAAGAACGGAAGAAACGAAAAGAAGTAGAAAAAAGTTGAAAAAAGAAAAAGATGAAAAGAAGTAGAAGAAGAAGAACGGAAGAAACGAAAAGAAGTAGAAAAAAGTTGAAAAAAGAAAAAGATGAAAAGAAGTAGAAGAAGAAGAACGGAAGAAACGAAAAGAAGTAGAAAAAAGTTGAAAAAAGAAAAAGATGAAAAGAAGTAGAAGAAGAAGAACGGAAGAAACGAAAAGAAGTAGAAAAAAGTTGAAAAAAGAAAAAGATGAAAAGAAGTAGAAGAAGAAGAACGGAAGAAACGAAAAGAAGTAGAAAAAAGTTGAAAAAAGAAAAAGATGAAAAGAAGTAGAAGAAGAAGAACGGAAGAAACGAAAAGAAGTAGAAAAAAGTTGAAAAAAGAAAAAGATGAAAAGAAGTAGAAGAAGAAGAACGGAAGAAACGAAAAGAAGTAGAAAAAAGTTGAAAAAAGAAAAAGATGAAAAGAAGTAGAAGAAGAAGAACGGAAGAAACGAAAAGAAGTAGAAAAAAGTTGAAAAAAGAAAAAGATGAAAAGAAGTAGAAGAAGAAGAACGGAAGAAACGAAAAGAAGTAGAAAAAAGTTGAAAAAAGAAAAAGATGAAAAGAAGTAGAAGAAGAAGAACGGAAGAAACGAAAAGAAGTAGAAAAAAGTTGAAAAAAGAAAAAGATGAAAAGAAGTAGAAGAAGAAGAACGGAAGAAACGAAAAGAAGTAGAAAAAAGTTGAAAAAAGAAAAAGATGAAAAGAAGTAGAAGAAGAAGAACGGAAGAAACGAAAAGAAGTAGAAAAAAGTTGAAAAAAGAAAAAGATGAAAAGAAGTAGAAGAAGAAGAACGGAAGAAACGAAAAGAAGTAGAAAAAAGTTGAAAAAAGAAAAAGATGAAAAGAAGTAGAAGAAGAAGAACGGAAGAAACGAAAAGAAGTAGAAAAAAGTTGAAAAAAGAAAAAGATGAAAAGAAGTAGAAGAAGAAGAACGGAAGAAACGAAAAGAAGTAGAAAAAAGTTGAAAAAAGAAAAAGATGAAAAGAAGTAGAAGAAGAAGAACGGAAGAAACGAAAAGAAGTAGAAAAAAGTTGAAAAAAGAAAAAGATGAAAAGAAGTAGAAGAAGAAGAACGGAAGAAACGAAAAGAAGTAGAAAAAAGTTGAAAAAAGAAAAAGATGAAAAGAAGTAGAAGAAGAAGAACGGAAGAAACGAAAAGAAGTAGAAAAAAGATGCAGCAAGAAGAAGAAGAAAAGTAGGAGTAGAAGAAAAAAAGACCCACTGACCCCCCTGGCCCCGACACCCCGACCCCGACACGACACCCCGACCCCCTGACCCTATGAGCCCTATGAGCCCGTCATTGATTATAGTGATGATGATGATTATGCATTTATTGATGATACTGATCGAGATTATTAGTAGTGTCAGGTATTCAACTTTTTTATGTTGTACTTGATGATGATACACTTAAGTGATATACATATTATTATTCATGTCGGTATTTTTTTATGTTGTACTAATTTCATTTACAATTTGTCATGGCAGTGTTGAAAGATGGTGGGCGCTGGTCGGGAGCGCCCCGAGGCCCCTTCTTCGTCGGCGCATGGTGTGAGGTCTTCCATTCCCCACGCACCTCTCCGCCGAGCGTTGCTGGACAGTATGGCGACACCGCCGGGCCCTTCTTCCTCGACCGCGGTGCCCAGCAGGGACGAGGTAAGAAGAAGAGAGGAGCTGGAGCACGTGGTCGCTGGAGAGGAGGTAGGGTGACTGCTACAGCGCCTTCCTCGCCGCCACCCCCAGCTGTTTCACCCGAGCACGTGACTGCTAGGGTGGACTCGTCCGAGGAGGAGGCTACACGGACTCCGGTCCACGAGCCTCCGGTCCACGGGTCTTCGGCCCACGAGCCTCGGGTCGACGGGCCTTCGGCCCACGAGAGTTCGGCCCACGAGACCCCAGAGGAGCACACGTCTGGATGGGGTACCTGGCCGGATCAGCCTGAGGAGCCGAGTGGCCATGCTGATGATGGCGGGGAGCCGACTCATATTGAGGAGGAGGGCGCCGTCTACCAGCGTGGTTGTACACGGCTCCCGTCCGTGCCGGTGACCCGCGAGCAGAGGTGGTTGATTTTCCCTGATGGGGAGAGGTAAGTGCATTTAATGTTTTTGTACCTTGTGCATTCACGTTTCTTCAAATAACTAATGTGTTGGCCTTGTCATGCTGCAGAGGTTGGGACCACCATCATAGTGTCCGCCGGCCCAACTCCGTCCTTGGAGTTCTTTGTCGGCAAAACTTCCCGGGGTTTGTCACGTTGCCTGGTGAGGGTCGGCTTCCAGAGCTTGGATTGAGTTGGGAGCACTAGTTGGCTGCCTCGGCCCCGCCAGGTGATATTATCGACGGTGTCTTGTGCAAGACGAGGGCAGACGTGGTGATCAGAAAGTTCTGGGTAATTTCTCCTTTACATAATAAAAAATCTTCAACTAGCTAGTTATTAATTGTACTAATCAATATTGTCTCATTTGATTGCAGACATTCTACAGGTGTGAGGAGGGACACGAGGAGGAAGCGGCCCATGTTATCGATAACGTCTGCAAGCGCCTACTACAGAACTTACGACACGAGGCTCGGGTGCAGGCTGTTCAAGACTACTACGCCTCGCGTGGTATCAAGAAGACCAAGCCGGCGTGCTGCAAGAAGTTCTTGAGTAAGGAGCAGTACATGAAGATAATTCTTAAGGCCTTGTACTTACTTTCTTCACTTAGTAATTCATAGCCGCAGCGCTCAAGTTTCTAGTTGCTAACTTAGGCCCCTCCGAGATGGTGTGCGGATCGGATGGATTGTTGGGAGGTGTTGGTCAATGAGTGGTGCTCAAAAGAATGGCTAGCCCTCCACAACGAGGCCAAGGACAAACGTGCCCAAATGGAAGGTGTGCCACACCATCAAGGCAGCTCCAACTTATATCAGTTCGGGCGGAACTGGGTATGTGGTTTGCTTCATGATTCATGCAATTCATTCATCATGCTAGCTTTAGCCCTTTAATAACTAATTTACTTTGTTTCTCTCTTTCAGGCACACTACAATAAGGCGGATAAGGTGCCAGAGGTGTACGACCTGTATGCCATGGCCCACACTGGCCCTTACAAGAAAGTCAAGGCATTCTCTGCGTCTGACCTCGATGATCCAAATAACTTCACCAACATCTCCTCCCACGAAAAGCTCGTGCAATATAGAGATCGGGGGAAGGCGAGGAAAGGGGAGGAGTTTAACCCGAGCCAGGGTCCCATTGATACAGAGCTGTTGATGATATCTGGTGGCGGGAGTCCCATGGCTCCATAGCCATGGGAGATGGACTTATCCGTTGTCCTAGCACTCTCCCGGAGATCAAGGCGCGCCAGTCGAGCTCCGCTCCTGAGATAAGGCCTCGTGAACGGCTAGTCCAACTCGCCTTCAAGGTTAGTTATACGTACTCAGCTATCTTTCTCCATTACATTGTGTGCGCTTCCATCAATGATTACAAATGGTCATGTGAGTGGTGTTGCAGGCTGCTATACAGAGTGAGAGAGACATAATGGAGAAACTTCTGGCGGAGGCGGCGGAGAGGCAGCGAGAGTTGGAGGAGAGGACGACAAAGATGTTGGAGGAGGAGAGGGCACGTAATGACATGCAAGCAAGGGCCATGTACGAGCTCCTTGTGGTAAGTTTCTTCTGCAGATTAGCCAAAACATTCATGTAGTGTTTGTCTCATTACTAACTAGTATGACTGTGTTGTCAAAACCAAATGTGCAGTCTGTGTGCGAGAAGTCCGGTCAGACCGCTCCGCCGATGCCAGTGATTGCTCGTGGGACCACGGTGAGTTTAATTTGAATGGACATTACTTGCTAGTCTTAACATTTGAGTGTCATCATGATAACGAGACATTGGAAATGATCTTTGGTGCAGCGTAACTCCAGACAAGCATCGCACGATCCTTCTCCAGCTATCGGCACGAGCCAGCCCGCTCCTACACCTCCATGATCACGGTAAGTTTCTCTAGTGTTTTTCTTAATTAACAAATGCATAAATACCTAGACTTAGCTTTATTTCCTCCAATATGCTTACCATAATGACCTAGAGTTAGCTTCTTTTCCTCCAAAATGACTTCATATAAGCTTACTGACCTCCAAAACCATCCATTTTACCTAAGTTAGCTCTAAAACAATATGTACTTAGCTTACTTATGTCAAAAATGGCATAATTAGCTTAGTTAGCTCATAAACGATCCATTTTCCCTAATTTAGCTCTAAAATGACCCATTTTACCTTAGTTAGCTTATAAATGATCCAGTTTATCCAAGTTAGCTGTAAAATGACCCATTTTACCTAGATTAGCTCCTAAATGATCCATTTTACCTACGTTATCTTTAAAATGACCCATTTCACCTAGCTTAGCTCCAAAATGACCCATCTTACCTAGGTTAGCTCCAAAATGACCCATCACACCTAGGTTAGCTCTAAAATGATGCTTTTTACTAAGTTAGCTCATAAACGATCCATTTCAACTAAGTTTGCTCATAAACGATCCATTTCACCTAAGTTAGCTAAAAAACGATCCATTTCACCTAAATTAGCTCTTAAATGATCCATTTCACCTAAGTTAGCTCATAAACGATCCATTTCAACTAAGTTAGCTCATAGATGATCCATTTCACCTAAGTTAGCTCATAAACGACCCGTTTCAACTAAGTTAGCTCATAAACGACATATACTTCTTGTTCTAGTCTTCTTCTTGTTCTAGTTTTCTTCTTCTAGTCACCTATTTCTAACTTTCTTATTTTGCCATTTTGCAGATTTCATTCACTTCATGAAGGGCTTGTTTTTTCTTTCATTCTCTTCAAGTACTCTTCTAGCTTGCTATGTTGGAACTTGCTATCTTGATGAAACTTTGCATTGTAATATGTATGGATGGAACAATGTGTATGTGCAACTTGATGGAACGTACTTATCTATGAATAGAACTTGATGGAACTTGCTTATGTATGGATGGAACTTGCTGGATATGTGACATATTTGCTATTAAATAGCCCTGTGAAATATATCTATATATGTCATATATATTTGCTGTGAAAATTGTTGGATTTCAAAAAAACAGAAAAAAGAGCCAATATGCAGGCTCTTTGCCGTCTGCCACCGACGGCAATGGGCTCTTTGCCGTCAGCCGCGGACGACAAAGAAGGCACGTGGCAGCCAACTGTGCTTCCTGGGAGCTGACCCATTTGGTCAGTTTGCCTACAGTGGCAGACGGCAAAGAGTAAACAGTTTTGCCGTCAGCGGCGGACGGCAAAGGCCTGCCGTTAACCACCTAAAGGAGTAACAGCGCAATTATTGCCGTCTGCTTTCTTTGCCGTTCGCTGCTGATGGCAAAGGCCCTTTGCCGCCAGCCGCCCAAAGCAGACGACAAAGTAGCTCTTTGCCGGACCTTACTTTGCCGGAGCATTTTGCCGTCCCCGGCAGACGGCAAAGACCTTTGCCGTCCGCCGTTCATGCCTTTGTCGTCTGTCATGGCAGATGGCAAAGTAGTTGATTCCTGTAGTGCCTATACAGGGAATTTGACCTAAATTCATAGTGAATTTCTCTGAAATTCATAGAAATTTATTATGAATTTAGGTTGAATTTTCTCTATAGGCGCATCTATGTTCATTTTTTTAGTAAAGTTAATCACAAACTTGTGATTCACACAAATTTCTAAGAATTCAAATTTTAACTATTGAAATTTGAAAACTAATGGCACTAACAGAAAGTTTATAATTTTTCTAAAACTAATGGCACTAACAGAAAGTTTATAATTTTTCTTACCTAAAAGCAAAAAGAATTAAAAAATAAAGCAAAAAACAAAAGAAAATAAATAATGCAGAAAACAAAACAAAAAAACTGGAAACAAAATAAAAATAGTAACAATAAGTATTTTGTTGTAAGTAGAAACAAAAAAAAATAAATAATGCAGACAACAAAACAAAAAAACGGGAAACAAAATAAAAATAGTAACAATAAGTATTTAGATGTACGTAGAAAAAAAATAAAACAAATAAAGCAACAAAGACAAAGAAAAGTGTTTTCAAATTTGAAAACTAATGGCACTAACAGAAAGTTTATAATTTTTCTTACCTAAAAGCAAAAAGAATTAAAAAATAAAGCAAAAAACAAAAGAAAATAAATAATGCAGAAAACAAAACAAAAAAACTGGAAACAAAATAAAAATAGTAACAATAAGTATTTTGTTGTAAGTAGAAACAAAATAAAATAAATAAAGCAACAAAGAAAAAAAAAAGTGTTTTCAAATTTGAAAACTAATTGCACTAACAGAAAGTTTATAATTTTTCTAAAACTCAAAGTAAAAAAGAATTAAAAAATAAAGCAAAAATCAAAAGAAAATAAATAATGCAGAAAACAAAACAAAAAAACTGGAAAAAAATAAAAATAGCAACAATAAGTAAAGAAAACAAAAAAACAAAAAAAGTGCCTCCTACTGGGCCCCCACGGCCTGAATACGACTAGAAACCCTACCATGGACCAGGATTCAAGCCTGCAGAAGGCCCAGCAGGCCCACAGGCAAAGCAGTGTCAGATTAGGCCCATAGGCCTGCAGTTCAGAGGAGTTCGAGAGAGAGGAGGCATCAGTGCTTATAAGCAGGTGGTCGACGCTCTCAACTAGCGATGTGGGACTAAACTCCCACCATCACGCCGGTGTGCAAGGCCATTGGTCCCGGTTGGTGGCACGAACAGGGACCAATGCCACCCTTTGGTCCCGGTTCATGGCACCGACCGGGACCAATGCCCCCCCTTTAGTCCCGGTTCGTGCCACCAACCTGGACCAAAGGTCGCCGCTTCCCGCCCTTTGGGCTGCTGAAAAGAGGCCTTTGGTCCCGGTTGGTGGCACCAACCGGAACTAAAGGGTGTATTAGCCCCGGTTGGTGCCACGAACCGGGACTAAAGGCTTTGCTATATAAGTTCACACTTGGGAAATTTTCACTCTCATCTCGCAGTTGCCGCCCCGACAACACCGACGCCGCCCGCCGCCCCCGTCGCCGTCGACCGTGCCCGTCATCGCCGTCGCCCGCGCCCTCACTGTCGCCCGCGCCCCTGCCCCGACGCGAACCGCCCCGGCCCGCCCCCGGCGTTGCCGTCGCCCGCGCCCCTGCCCCGACGAGCGCCGCCACGGCCTGCCCCGACGCGCGCCGCCCCGGCCCGCCCTCACCGTCGCTCGCGCCCCTGCCCCGACGCGCGCCGCCCCGGCCCGCCCCCATATGTCGTCACCGTCGCCCTGCCTCGCCCTTCGTCGACGTCGCCCCCTACCCCGAGCGCGCGCCCACTGCCCCATCACCATCCTCGCCGCGGACCCCTCGGTCCTCCTCACCTTGGTCCGGCCGGCGCCCTCCCTAGCATTTTTTTCATATATATGCTTGTTTTTTTTTCATATATATGCTTGTTTTTTATATATATGATGATATATATGCTTGTTATCATAATTGTTTTTGTTCATATATATATGTAATGATTTTTTATAGAATATGATGTTTTTTTCATAGATGATCACATATATGATGTATGCACGGATGTGGATGAAATATGATGTTTTTTTGTTCATAGAACATGATGTTTTTTTTTATTCACAGATTTTTTTTTTGTTTAGGAGAGAGGCGGGGACGTCGAGGGATCATAGATGTATTTTTTTTAGAATTTTCTATCGTGATAGACGGATTTTAGACCATGGGAGCACCCTCTCCCTATCGTTGCAAAAGTTGCTAAGTGATATTAAGAAGGACGTGGGGGGTCGATATACCCCCTCCCCGGTAATATTATTTTCATGTACGTATGTCGTGTCAATATAAACTCCCGATAACTTCAACACGTGGGGGGGGGGGTCGATATACCCCCTCCCGATAACTTCAACACGAGGGGGGTCGATATACCCCTCCCGATAACTTCAACACGAGGGGGATCGATATGCCGCTCCCGATAACTTCAACACGAGGGGGATCGATATGCCGCTCCCGATAACTTCAACACGAGGGGGGGGGGGGTCCATATACCCCCTCCCGATAACTTCAACACGTGGGGGGGGGGTTCGAGATACCCCCTCCCCGATAATATTATTTTCCCATGTACGTATGTCGTTGTTGTCGATATAAACCCCTCCCAATAACTTCAACACATGGGGGGGGGGTCGATATACCCCCTCCCCGATAACATTATTTTCCCGTGTATGTATCTCGTCGTTGTCGATATTACCCCCTCCTTGAAGCGTTCTCGAGGCCACCCCAAACCCTTGAAGCGTTGTCTAGGCCACCCCAAACACTAGAGAAGCAGCGTCGAGGCCACTAATATGATTCCTTATTGTGATTAGCTATCTAGTTCTACGTTTGCCACTAATATATCCATCTGTCATGTTTGAATAATAATTGCCATGTTGTAAATATTTGTAGAAACTATGGACACCCCCCGAGACGAAGCACAAGAAGCGTTGTTGGGGGACATAATCGCACAAGGAAGTGATGCCGTCTGCTCGTTGTTTCTCAACGACACCGATGGTCTGGAAGGACAGGGTGAAGAAGCAGTTGGATATGATTATGATGGCTCCGGTGACCCAATGCCGGTGCAAGAAGGATACCGTGAGGACGGCTCCGGTGACCCAAGGACGGTGCAAGAAGGAGACCGTGATGACGGCTCCGGTGACTGAACCGAGTCCGGCCAGGTATATATATTAGTTAAGCCTGTGCTGACTAGCTAATTGATGAATTCATTGTTTTGGTATGTACACATATTAATTAACTCTTGTCTTTGTTCTTTTTTATAGCCCTCCGGATCAAGCACAACTTCGGTAAAGAGACGAGGCCCGAAGAAAAAGTTGAGGTCGGATGAAAGGTTTGAGATCATAGCAATCGCGCGCGACGGCCAACCGACTGAACTCATCTGGACAAAGAACGCATTTGTTGCTTAGTGCGGGGTTCTGGTTAGGGACAAGATCCCGATCAGCGTCCACCAATGGTATAAGCCTAAGAACGAAGACCCTGAGGTGTCTTATGTCAATGATATGCAGAAAAATGATCTTTTGATTGAGCTGAAGTCAAATTTCACCCTACCGCCAGAGGATGATCCGGAGAAGCCAGTTAAAGAGCAATTAATCAAGTCTTTTGCTCTTAAGAAGATGGCAGACCTATTCAGGAGGTGGAAGAAAGACCTGAATACGTTTGTCGACAAAAAAGAGACACTAGAATTCAAGGGCAAATATGAGAAGATCAGAGATCACTGGCCCGCATTTGTGGCCCACAAGACATCAGAAAAGAGTAAGAAGATGTCGGCGACAAACAAGCAAAATGCTGCGAAGAAGAAGCTTCACCATCGCACGGCGTCAGGTGGCTACCTCAAAGCCCGGCCTAAGTGGGCCAAGGCTGAGAATGATCTGGTTGATAAAGGGATCGAACCAGAGACAATGAACTGGCCAGACCGTTGCCGGACTTGGTTCTTCGGGCTGGCGGAACCTTGGACCCTGTATCAGGGAAGTGCATTTAGACGGACGAGCAATTGGAAATACCAGTCAAGAGGCTTTGGCACTATATCGATGCAGCGCACCAAGGGACGTTCCTTCCAGACAGAGAGAACGACGAGCTCACAATGGCCCTCGGGAATCCTGAGCACCCTGGACGGACACGAGGCACACCAGGCTCCGTTCCGTGGAATGCTGGTATTCCGGACGCAGGCGGTTACAAATGCCAGGAGAGGCGGAAAAAAGTGCAGCAAACCCAACTGCAGGCGCTGCACGCAAGGGTACAAGCAATAGAGGAACGAGAAGCAAATCGTAGCAAACGAACTGCCGAAGCTTCCGCCGAAGCTACCCCGCCATCTCAGTGGAGAAGCAGCGTGGCTTCCACCGAGCTGCTTCAGCCGGAGCATGTCTTGACGGCTCCTGTCAGCTATCCCGTGGATGCTATCACGGAGTCTCAAAATTGCCACATTATGACGCAATGGATGAATTTGAAGGTCAAGGCGGCTGTTGGCTCTGTTTATCCTACTGAACCCGGCGCAACTTTTCACTGCCGGCCGATTCCAGAAGGATATGCTAGGGTGATGGTGGATGAAATAATGGAGGGATTTGAGAACCTCCAACTTGACCACCCTATCGATGAAGGGGAGACTAGGCTGGGTTCTGCTTTGAAGACTCCATGCCTATGGCCGAAGGAGCTCATCAACCTTCCGAACTGCACGCCTACGCCTCCTCCTCCTCCTCCGGCGAGTCAGGGCACTCCTCCTCCTCCACCGCCTCCTCCTCCGGCGAGTGACGATCAGGGACCTCGGCCTCCTTCTCAGGCGCATAGCGGCACTCTGCGTCCTTCTCCGCCTGCGCCGGCGCGCCCGAGCAGCCAGCAGCCTCCTCCTTCTCTGCCTCACCAGCAATTGCAGAAGAGACCCGCCGCCGCCCCGGCTGCTCCGGCGCGTCGTAGTCCTTCTCCTCCGCCTCGTAAGCAAGCACGAAAGAAGACAGCCACAGCAGCTCCGTCTGCTCCGGCGTCTAGCAGTACATGCAGAGGCGGGAGGCAATACAGATACGGTCCACCTCTCAAGCCTCTAGAGAAGTTACCGTACGAGATGACCGTGGAGGAAAACAAGAAGATCGTGCGAACCGAAGTGAAGGACTTCTTTGAAGGGTTGAAAGTGCAGAGACATCCACCTCCGGAGGAGAAGGTAGATCCGGTGAAAGCAAAGCGCACTATTGATGCCCTGAGGAAACCACCAAACTTTCCGCCGAAAAACAACTATGAGCGCATTACTCAAAAGGCATATCAAGAAGTGTCGCGGTCGGGAACTACTGTCAGTGATCAAAGGTTAAAAGAACGACGAGCAGCTGGGAGAAAAATTGCCCAGCTCGGCGAACAAGCGAACCAATCGTGCCCCCCGCTCAATGTGTCTAGCGACATCATCGCTAATGCTCCGGGGACGGTGCCCGGTTATAGAAATCTTGCAAATTACCTGCCTGCCGATGTACATTTTGATTTCATGGAGGTGGACGAACACAGATACGAGTACGAGAAGCCTCTCGTCAAAGATGAAAAATCTCTAACAACGATGATGCGAAGATTCCATAATTGGTACATGAAAACCTGCAGAGAGTCTGGGGGGACGAATACTTTGTATCTGAGAATTAAAGAGGAGCACGACCTCGTTGGAACTGATCTGTTGACTGTTCCATTTGAGGAGTTCTTTGAGTTCTTCAATCAAAAGGCCCTCGATAAATTAACGGTCTTTTGCTACTGTCTGTAAGTACTATTTCTGTCATTAAGTCTCTATATATAGCTCAGCTCTTTCATTGCATGTATTTATAATTAATTATCCTCACTTTATTATGCAGATTGAAGATCATCGAGTGTAGAAAACAAGAAATGTATGATATTGGGTTCATTAACACAAATATCATAGATGAAATTCAGGTTAAAAAGCACGCCGAAGAGGCCGAGGCCAACTTGCTACAATCGTTGATCAAAAATCAAAACAAAGATACCATACTCTTTCCTTACAACTTCAAGTGAGTGTTACAGTCGTGTGCATATTCGGTTTCCCTTATTACTCGAGCGAGGTTATAGTAATGTAATTGATGAGTTATGCATGCGTGCGCAGCTATCACTATGTTCTTCTGAAGATTAAGCTTGAGTGGGGACTAGTAACCGTCTTAGACTCGAGACGAAAAGATACCGAAACATATGCGGACATGACTAAATTGCTCAACAAGTAAGTTCAATCGATCATTATCGCACCATATCGGCAACTTTTTGTTCATTTCCTGATATCTCAAGTAATAATAATTATTTTCTTTGTCTTGCAGGGTTTGGAAACAGTTCACCGCAGAAGCTCCGGGACTGCCGAAGGAGCTGTGATACACATACCCGAAAGTAAGTACTACTAGCTAGCTAGTTGCACGCATCTCCCGTTTATTCTATAGTTATACTTTCATCAATGCCATTTATAATGCTTCATTATCAGTTTGATTGACCTCTATTTCTCGTAAAGTGCTTGTGGCAGGAAGAAGGGAATAATTTCTGTGGATACTACGTGTGCGAGTTCATCTACAACGCGACTTTGAAAAATAAGCGGGGCTACTCTAAAAGACAATATGAAGTGCGTAAGCAATAATATTCACAATTTCATTTTATTACACCATCATTTCTGTTGAGTTTCATTCATATATATGTATTAACCCCCTTCTTCAAATTAGACGTGGCAGATGCGGAATGAACTCCTAC
>LR880968.1:928908777-928926632 GCA_904067115.1 Aegilops sharonensis
CTAGTGATAAAACAATCTACTTATTATCTTTGAGCATGAACGAGAAATAGATTACACCCGACCAATGATTCAGGAACATACTGTCTTTAGGCATCTCACCTCATAATAACACAAATATAAAAACAAATAAATTCTGAAACATTCGGTATAGTAGAATATAGCCCACTTGTTACTTAGGTATATCTTAAGTCTTGGCTCATACACCACCAAACAACTTTAAAAGGTAAGTGAAAGAATTAAGAGAATTTGAAAGAGAAGTTTGCTTTAGGGATTTTAAAAAATGTTCTTAAATTTTAAAGGTGTCCTGGAATTGCAAAAAAGTTTAAAATTTTAAAATTCGCACATCTGAAACATGTTTCTAATATTTTTTAAACAATTCACGAATTTGATGTCTTTTTCCATAATTTTGATTTTTTAATAATTGTGAATTAGAATATTTTTTTAGAAAATTTAAAATGGGAAACGAAAAGGGAAAAAAAAGGAAGTAAAACCCCCGAAAGAAAATCAAGAAAATACAGACCTACTTCCCTGACCCATATGCTTGCTTGCCAACTGGGCTTCTCGCTGGTGTTGCCGCTCATCGGCCCCCCTTTTCATGGGTGCTCATATATCTCCCTCGAAACTACTCCCTCCGTTCCTAAATATAAGTCTTTGTAGAGATTTCACTATGGATCACATACGGATGTATCTAGATGCATTTTAGAGTATAGATTCACTCATTTTGCTCCGTATGTGGTCTATAGTGGAATCTCTCCAAAGACTTATATTTAGAAACGGAGGGAGTAGATGGAAGGTAGCATCGCCTCAAGCAGGCGTACAGTACGCCGCCCAAGTAGTGTTAGGTTTGTTTGTTTTTTTGTTTAAATTTCCAGATATTGTATGGTTAAAAATGGTTTTACTTAAAAATTTAATCATGCATTTAAAAATTTCAGCAGTACATGAAAAATATTTGCAAAACTTTTAAAAAATGTTGATAGCATTAAAAGATGTACATGATTTTTTTTTAAATCCACATGTTTCAAAAATATATTTGGGCCATTTTTTAAATAACGTTCATACAATATATGAAAAATGTTTTGTACCTTTTATAAAATGTATGTGACATTCTAAAAAAATGTTCACATGTTTCATATATATGTTCATGATAGTTATTGTAAAATGTTTAGGTAATATAAAAATATGTTTGAGAAGTTTAAAAAAATCTTCATGATATTTTATACTTGTAAAAAAAATTTTGGTCATGTAAAAACGTTTATTTGGAATATATTTAATATGTATTCAAAAAAATGTTTGAAACATGTATTTTCAAAATGTATATCATGGAACTGAAAATGTTCAACGTGTATAAAAATATATTTCACAAGTATATGAAAGATCTACAAGTGTATTGAAAAAGTAGGCATGTGTTAAAAAATAAATGGAGAACACAGAATGAAACCATTGAAGAAATCTAGAAAACACAGAAAAAATCATCGGAACGAAAGAAAAAATCAGAAGGAAAACCAGAAGAAAATTGAATAAGAACCAGAACAAAATAGTGCGGTTGAGCCGGCCCATTAAGGGAACTCCTTCATGCGATGCTTTTTCCGGGTCGTAGTAAGCAAGGTATAGCTCTGGCGCCTTTTCACCTCGAGAACCTTTGATACCTTGTTTGTTGTTCTATAAAAAGGGGCATGCTATGTGTCGGCCGGCAGATCCTTCTAAAAGAGACGCCGGCTCGCGAGCCGTCTGTTTTGATGATGCGAGTTGTCCGTACCATTCATCTTGTTTATTTTTTCTGCAACAAGACTCTTGTTTCATAACCTTGTATTTCGGCAATAAGACCCTTATTGCAAAACCTTGTTTTCTTTAATTTTCTGCAACAAGACCCTTATTGCAAAACCTCATCTTCTCTAATTTTCCGCAACAGGACCCATGTTGCAACACATTTTCTTCTTTATTTTTTCTGATGCAAGCCCCTTGTTGCAAAAATTGCAATAACACCTCCCATCGCGTCTAATTTTACAAGACCCATGTTGCAAAAATTGCAACAACATCTCTGGACGCGTCGCGCACTTGCACAGTCATCGTTCGCTGCCACCGTTCGGCAACAACACCGCTGTTGCAAAAACTTGTCTCAGAGGTGATGTGATGAACAACAACGCAGGGCCGAGCGCAGAGTGGACATGGACGTATGACACGGCGAAGTGGCTGCTGCCAGTGTTGATGGTGACACGGCGACAGCGAGGTTGATGGCGCTCCACATCGGCATGGCAAATCTTGTTGGATCCGTCGACCGGTCGGCAGGGAGGTGTCAGTTGGCCCTTGGATCCACACGGACGCTGTTGCGAAGCCCACAAATAACTTATGAAGTACTTTGAACAGGAATGTTGTTGCGGATTTTCTTTTGCAACATGATCGCTGTTGCAAAAAACATCTGCGCTAGTGCCCCGCCACCGTTGCAACCCTTCTTGCAATTGCAACAAGGGCCTTGTTGTAAAAGTGTGTTGGGCATTATGTGGGAGGCGTGGCGCAACGGGGAGGCGGCCGACGCCCAGCTCGTTATCATTACAAAAACCTAGTTTATCATGACAATCAGTTTGTCGGACGCGTAGTCGCACTCACGGACGTTCCAAACAGCATGTGCCTAACGTCTTTCAGACAAAAATACGCGCTGTCAAGTGCTGTATTTTTTGTGGTAGTATGAAGTATCTATTTCTGCTTGGCTCCGCACGTTTATGGGAACTAGAGCAAATTAAGCTACTGCATTTGGACTGTTGAGACGGACAGATATTAGTACCGTCCAATTCAAATGGGGGCCATGAGAGGTGCCCACTACCAAACGCCCAAACCAGAGGACCTACTATAAGCCATTGCCGCTCCTTGCTAGTACTTACGGGGTTCGCAGCACTCTCCTCCACGGCCGCCCACCACATAGCTAAGCTCTCATCATGGACAGAAAGGCGGTGTGCATCGGGCTTGTGATCCTCGCGCTTGTGCTGCTCGCCGGCCCGGGCGCGAAGGCCGCGGCGCTCGCCGGCGGTACTGCCAGCATCGAGGCGCCGCGGCAGCTGATGCCGTCGCCGTCGTCGTCCATGAGGCTTGGGGACGGCGTGGCGCCGGAGCTGGCGGTGGTGTCCACGGTGGTGGACCTCGGGGTGCACCGGCGCGTCCTCGCCGGCGTCGACCCGGGGCCACTGTACCGCAACAACCAAGCCTGCAGGCCCAAGTGCGCGCAGCCCGGACAGCCGAACACCGGCCGGAACTGCCTCAAAATTTACGGCTGCGGAGGAGGAAACTGAGCGGGACGTCGATTCCCCCTCCTCCGTCCATGGGTGCATGGCTGCGCTCGCGTTTCATGTTCTGCGTTCGTTTCCATTTTGCGTTTCAGTACCGCGTCATCGTTGCTATCGCTATGTTTCTTGAAATGTAACTTGGCATAATGTACCTCCCGCTTGATGATGATCAAAAGTGAACGCCATCTTACATCCAGTTTGTGAATAAACACAAGTGAAAACAATTTGTAGTCCTCTTTGGCCAAGGATAACAGCACATCAAGCTGGTGTTGCTGTAGCATAGGCCGGAAGCCCGGTAGGGAGATCATGCATGCATGCATGCTGAGGTCACTCACAATTTGACCAACCGGACCACCTCCACGCAGACCACCTATTATCTAATATAAAGAACAAGATTCCCTAAAAAAAAAACCCACATTTTTTTTGTCAAATAGTTGTCGGCACAGGGGCACAGTCTGTATTCTCTCTTTCTCTATTTTTATTTTTAACACAGTACACTACAGACGGCAGATGGTCATACATACGCACATACATTCACTCGGTTGAACTCACACACACACTTAACCCCTATGAGCACCTTCGAGAGACTGAGCCGGTACATCATCTTGAATTGATGAAGTCGCCGCAGACGCCTTCATAGTCGATGGAAACGTCTCCTTCCGCTGAACGCACATTGCAGGAAGGCCTGAATTAAATTCAGAAAAATGCGAGCAGCGGTGTTAAGTCTAGGACTTGAGCCCTCGTGGGCTGTGGATACCACTGTCCTCCTAACCATCCAGCCACACGTTAGTTCGCTCTTTTTCCATTTTCCTGGGTACGTGCAGCGCAGACTTTTTGTCCTGCTCCGTTACTAAGGCTGGCTATAGTGCTCAGTAAGTTAGACTAGTAGCATGTTACAAATTTCATAATGGGTAATGCCATATGTGTGATAACATAGATGATTCAATTTGAAATTCCCTCACCGTGTTTTAGGCTCTAACTTCTCCAACCAATTATCAACATCTTTGTTTCGAACTAGTAACATTTTGTTCATGTTCTCCCTCCCTTTGAACATAAGTAGTACCTCTAGCACACCTCCATACATATTTTTCCACATACCTCCTTCAAACAGTTTATTAAAATTCTGCCATATATGTCTCACAAAATATCTATGGTTCAAATCGCTAAAAAGTTCTCTAACTACCTTCATTAAAACCTGGTAATGAACAAATATTCAAAGACCAAATATTCTGATCCATTCTCTATGTAAATGGTTCTGCTCCATTAGAAAAGAACAAATATTCGGACCCATTAGCACGCTCATCGATGACATATTGGCGTTCAGTAAATGCTGCATGTGTGGTGTTCATCTTGATATGCCATTCCAGTGCTGATCGGGACACTACAACAAGACTTCTCGCACAGAAAGTTGGTGGCGGCAATACATGGGACTTCGGCTATGTGACTAGTGTAGCGGCACAAGCGGACTCTTCCAAGCAGCATGTGACTAGTGTACGTACGTGTTGTCAATATGCGAGACGGCTAGCTGGTGCTGCATGTTCGGCGGTATCTCTTTCTGTTTGGCTCCAACTCCAACGTTCTTCCAGGTCAAAAAGACAAAAAAACTCCAACGTTCTTCGCCACCAGCTGTCCCTCTTCACTGTCACGAGCGCTTGCTCGTGCCGACATCAATTAATTCTACACGCCCATGCATGCATGGGAGCTAGAGCAAATCAAGCTGCTACTGCATGTGCGTAGACGTACGAAAGCTCCTGCATTTGGAAGACCGAGACAGAAACATCGATATTGTCCAATTCAAATGGGAGCCATGAAAGGTGCCCAGTACCAAACCTGGATCTACTATAAGCCGGTGCAAGGGGAACTCGCAACACTCTCCTCCAGTGCTCCACAGTTTCCTCCCACAAACGGATTGGCTAGCATGGACAGAGTTGTGTGCATCTCTCTTGTAGTCCTCGCGCTAGCTGTGCTCGCCGGCGCGGGCACGAAGGCGGCGGCGCTCCCCCGTGGCACTGCCGGCATGGACGCGGGGTCGGTGGTGCGACCTCAGCTGATGTCAGCGTCGCAGTCGTTGTCCATGAAGCTGGAGGACGGCGTGGCGCCGGAGCTTGCGGCGGCATCGGTGGTGGACGTGGAGGTGCACCGCCGCGTCCTTGGTGAGGTCAACCCAGACGTCCTGACAAATGATGTCTGCAAGCCGCGTTGTCCGGCGAAGGGACAGCCGTACACAGGCCATGCATGCAAAAACATTTACCAATGCCCAAGTACCTGAATGGACCAGCACTACGTACGGGCGTCGACGCAACCTCCTACCTGCCCTGCGTCTGTAAGTACGTCCAAGGTTCATGGGTGCACTCGCGTGCGTTCCATCCATCCATGTCCATTTCCATTTCCATTCTGCATTTCAGTGCCGTTGTTGCTATTGCTATAGATCTTGAAATTACTTTCTTCAAAGGAAACTTTTGTTAGTATCATCTTCTGTGTGTGTGTGTGAAGTGATTCTTATTTCTTTTGCTGGGGGATTTGTGAAGTGATTCGGACTGATGAACCGAAGACTGATGAACCGAAGTCTATACATTATCTTAAGTCTAGTATGTGAACGATATGTACTTCGCCTTAGCATATGAACACTGTATTTGAGTTATATTTTTTTGTACAATCAATCAATTATATATAATTAAGACAAGAGGCAAAAAAGCCATCACGTTCGTCCACATATGATAATATTTTGTACACCGTTTGATTAGAATAATAACGATTGAGATTTAAAGGTTCTTACGTAACATCATAAAATAGATGTGCCAGTACTATTGAACTGTCGTGTTGTCACGTTATCTGTATGTATAAGCACTAGGTATGTGAAAGAAAAAAACAGTAAAAAAACATATTGGTTTGTCACGTTACATGTATCCTCATCATCACGTAAAAGAGATGGACACATGAGGCTGCAATTAACCATGACGTGCACACATGTACATGAATAAGACTTTTAGGAAAAATAAATAGGAAAGTAAGATAATGTAAGAATTAGAAACGGGCGAATCAACCTGTGGTTGAGTTGGTTAGGTGGACAGTGGTATCCCCAACCTACCAGGGTTTAAATCCTGGTGCTCGCATTATTCCTGGATTTATTTCAGAATTTCCGGCAATGCGCTTTTAGTGGGAGGAGACGTTCCCGTCGACGACGAGGTGCCTACGGTGACTTCGTAAATCTCAAGATGATATGCCGGCTCAGTCTCTCGAAGGTGCTCATAGGGGTAGGGTGTGCGTGTATGCGTTCATAGGGATGAGTGTATGCGCGTGTATATGAGCGCTTGTGTCTGTACTGATGCTCAAAAAAAAAGAATTAGAAACGGAAACCTAGGGGAGGAAAGTAGCACGTGGAGGCAGACTTCAACTTGGACGCGTACATGTTCTAAAAAAACTTGGACACGTACTTGTATCGGAGAAAAAAGCTTGCGTGAAGGACATTCATTGGAAAAGAACATGCAGACTTAAATCCACCAACATACAAGGAAACGTACTAAAAGGG
This sequence comes from Aegilops sharonensis, assembly GCA_904067115.1. Taxonomy (NCBI): domain Eukaryota; kingdom Viridiplantae; phylum Streptophyta; class Magnoliopsida; order Poales; family Poaceae; genus Aegilops; species Aegilops sharonensis. The sequence continues at coordinate 928,915,582 of LR880968.1, forward strand.
CTAGCGTTCGGACGCATCTACATGCACGAGCATATTAACCTTATACTGAACTATTACACACAAAAAATCAGCTATGAGACTTAAATTAAAATTTAACCAGCAGAACTGCACGATGTAATTCAAACTATATAAATTATCGGTCGGTAATTTGTCATTCGCTAATTTATGAGAAGATGATGTAAAACAAAAATATATAACCGATTTTATATGAATATACACCAATATTTTTTTAATATACACCAACAGTTACTTAGCCTTATATGGTTAGGCTACATAAACAATTAGAGTACGAGCATTTTGTCAAGAACATTTAGAAGCATGTGTCGAACGTCGGATGTCAATGATATTGCGCCATCTGCAAAAGGAATTGCACAACAGACAGAGGTAGACGACAAAAAGCTTAGGCATTTAATTGATGATGAAATGGTTTGGCATGGTACGAAGCTAAGATTGGTGTAATTAGTCACCTTTTGTCAAGCATCGGTGGATGTCGAAAAGATTTCAACCTAAAAGTCGCACATTTCAAATATTTTTTTAAATCATATATCAATGGCAATGTGGCGTTCGACTTAACATTTATATGTTGACAGAAATAGCGACTAACAAAGAGCAGTAGAAAAGAGAAACTTGATTAGTGTTATGGGACAAGCGGCCAGCTTGGTAAGCTACCAACAAAAAATTGCAATCAATGATTAGTGTCATGGAATTATATGGCTTTGTATTGTAGGGTGCGTATCTCCATGACATTGCAATTAAAAGAAGTACTGTTAAACTTAGGATTCCAAGGTCTTATCACTTTCTCGGTGATGCACATTTTGGTCATTTCTTTCTATATAATTTAGAAGTTGGTGGAGGAAACAATACTACATAACAATTAGACTCCAATGAATGATAGAGAATATTTTACCAAAAGAAGAAAGACAACATTAATTAAGGAAAAATCTGTGTCATGCCTTTTTCTGAAATACAGTTATATTCAAATAAATGGGCACCATTAGAACTGAACAAGCCCTGGACAGCCCAAGCGAGAATAGTTTATCAATTTTTACCGTGAAGCGGGTTTGATAATTACCTCAAGATGAGAAGATGTACAAGCATATAAATGTATATATGGATATATGGCATTGTATTTATAAGAACACATGCGCATAAACAGATAACAGTGTATGGTTACAAGCCAACAATGTTTAGATTTTATTGACAAAAATTCTACAAGAATATTGGGTGAAAAGATAAATGAAAATGGATTTGAAAAGGTGGAATAGTGAAAGCCACGTATTAGTACAAAATCATATGGTTTGGCATGGTGGGACACATGCCTTGGTTCGGTCTATCTTTGATTGCCATAATAACCCAGTCTATACCAACAACTTTATACATATTACATAAATATGCAAAGTGAAGTTTGGTGATGATCTATATAGATAAATGCAAGAACATACATAGATAAATATCAGAAAAAACATATAATATAACTATAGGAAGTCTAGCCGCGCAAACGCGCGGGTCACCCCGCTAGTTATATAAATAATGGTATTGGTATGACACTTTTCTCGGTTAAACAAGCTTTTATTAATGGGTCCGCCTAGCACACATCAGATGTGACATAAGTATGGTGTTAGTGCCATCTTACTTCTCATTGTTTTCCTTGTTTATTTGTTTTTAATTTGTCAAAGCCCAAAACATAAAGCCAGCTTGACCTGCACGTCTGCCTGGGTGGCCGGCATATACGTACATCTTTGATTGCAATTTTTGTTAGGCACATGGGAATTAGAGCAATTAATAGCGTCAGATTTGACAAATCCACCCCCTAAACGTGATACAGACATGAAATCACAACACATGCTTTCAGATGATAGTGCTACGTCGGAAGAACATGTTAAGCAGATTAGACGGCCACAATGACTATACAGAGATAGAGATCAGTTTATTTTGAGTTATGAAGTATACAGAAAAACGTACGTCTAAGTTGGGGACAATCATATCATGTGTATTACTTGTGATTTTTCATCAAGGAAATTTACTAGCGACGAAGGGTTGATCATCATAACAACTCTTACATGCTGATCTGAGGGGATCATTATCTTTTTGTTCGTGTATTTTCATACACGGGTTAAGATTATTATTGGAGGCTGCAAGGAGGAATACGAGGGACGAACTGCTGATCAAGAATCTCCATGAAAGATCAGGCCGTCTACGCGCGCGAATTAGCGTCTCGCTAGGTCGTGCCGCATCAAGTGGTATCAGAGCTAAGGTTTTTCACGGCGATCAAGTGACAATGTCGCCTAGGGAGTCGGGCATCAAGGAGTTGAGAAGGAACGTATTGATAGAGGAGGAAGGCGTTGGCGAGGTCGTTCTGTTTCACACTCATTGCGTTGTGAAGGAACGGTGTGTCAATTTGACGATCGATGAGAGTACTGCAGTCAACATAATGAGCAACGAGATGGTGGAAAAATTGGGGCAGAATATGGCGCCTCTTAAAAGACCATACATGTTCAAGTGGTTCAAAGGTGAAATCAAAATTACGCATCGAACTTTGCAAAATTTTACTTGGGAAAATATTGTTGTGTGAAATTTTTTCATGTTTGCCCTGTGCCCATGGTATTGTGTCATCTGCTACTTGGGAACTCATAGTGCAAATTTGTTGGGGCTGTTCGGAATTCCAAGAAAAATAGTTACTCTCTATAATGAAAGTGCCAACAAATTTGTTTTTATTCCTATGCCAGTAGATGTGTTCATGATGGATTGGAAGTGTCGTTTGTGAAAAAGAAGAGAAGAGGAAGAAGAAATAAAAAAAGAAGTTGATGGACCGATGAAGGGGCTAAGTATTTTAGTGGAGAAGGTGCAAGGGAATGGGGATGCTAAGGGCTAGCGTTGGAGTGTTTTTAAAACACAGTGCATGCATGATCAAGAGTCGTGCATGCAAGGTGATAATTGATGGTGGCTATCTTACTAATGCTGTTAGCAAAGATCTCGTGAAAGCATTGGGGTTGTTCATGTGGCGTCATACGCAACCGCATCATGTAAAGTGGCTATGCAACTCTGAAAAAAATTAAAGATTACAAACATAAAGTACGTGTGCCATTTGTTGTTGCAGATTATATCGACAAGGTAGACTGTGATGTCATGTTGATGGATGTTTGTCAATTGTTATTGGGAAGACGTGGCAGTTCGATCATGATGCAAGCATCGCCGTGAAATATCGAACCGTCTACACGCACGAATTAGTGGCTCGCTAGTTCATGCCACATCAAAACATCCACGGACGCGCCCGGACATGAGCCGGGACAGCACCAGATGGCTCCTCGTATATGCTGGACAACATCGAAACCCTGAAATCCATGAAATCATACACGTGGATCATACAAATTTATCATAATTCGAGAATCCAACAAAGCAAAATAAATCACTTTCAACAATCTGAACATGCCAAAAATGAAATTCAAGTCCATACCACGGCTGACCAACGTGATGAATTACTCGCCGGACGCCATCCGTGTCATGTGCTCTGCCGCAGTCACCATCCGTTCCGTGTTTGCTGCTGCCATAGACGCTCTCGCCGTACTCCCTATGTTGGTTATGTATCTATTCTGATCATGGAGGTGGACTGCTCACAGTTGGTCGACCTCTGGAACTCGCGAGGTAATTCTAGATCGGTTGCTTCGCCCATCTTTAGAGAGTTAGCGAACTACGTCGTTACTTTTACTTCTTTTTCGGTTCGACATGTTGGTAGAGAGAATAATGTGCCGGCCCATCTTTGTGCTCAACGTGCCTGTACGCTTGATGGGACGGAATGCTGGCTAGAGAGTAGCCCGGATTTTATCCGAACCAGCCTACGGACAGATTGTAACCGACTACTGTTATTTTGAATAAAGTCCGAACTTTGATGCAAAAAAAAAGAGACTGGATGTGTAGTTGTTATATTTTATCTTCTTGATGTGACACTATGAATTGATAAAAAACACAATCAAAATTATAAGCTAAAAGATTTCAAGTGTTGCATCATGCGTATCAAAGTCAGATTATATTTGTAGTGATAGAGATTCACAATATACTTGTCACTTTGGGGTTCACACGCGTCTTTGTTATACTCGGCGTTTTATTTATATTTATATAAAAACAATTACATTCAAGGTTTAGCACATGGCAACAATTTGTCAGATGCGTAGCGGCACCAGCGGACTCTTCCAAGCAGCATGTGACTACTGAACGTACGTGGTGCTGCACGTCTGGTGGTATCGTCTGTTTCTGTCTGGCTCCATCGTTCACGAGTTTTGCGTGCCGACATCGATTATTTTTACACGCCCGTGCTTGTATGGGAGCTTATTGGCGGGAAAAAAAATGCATGCATGTATGGGAGCTTATTGGCGAAAAAAAATGCATGCATGCATGCATGGGAATTAGAGCAAATCAAGCCGGTGCTGCATGTCCATAATCGTACAAAAGCTCTTACATTTGGAAGCTGAGACAGACAGGTCGATATCGTCGAATTCAAATGGGGGCCATGAGAGGCACCCAGTACCAAACCTCCATCTACTATAAGCCGGTGCTGCTGCTGGGTTACTACTTACTCGTCGCAACACTCTCTTGGGCAGTTGCCCAGCACACACGGATTAGCAGGCTAGCTATGGACAGAGTTGTGTGTATCTCCTTTGCAATCCTCACGCTCGGGCTCACTGGCCCGTACAACAAGGCTGCGGCGCTCGCCGACGGCACCAACACCATTGACGCGCGGCGGCAGTGTCGCAGACGATGTCAATGTCGTTGTCATTGATGAAGGCCGTGGACAGCGTGGCGCCCGAGCTCGCGGCGGTCAACTCGGTGGTGCACCGCGGCATCCTCACCCAAGAAAACGTCGGCCCCTCGCTGGACCCCAACAGGGCAATCTGCAACAAGGCTTGCACAGGCGGAAAGCCGTACAATCTCCAACACCGACCCTGCTACAAAGCATACTACTGCGGTTAAGGGCGTGTTTGGTTGCAGTAGTGAATAGTAGTTGCATTGCATAGCCTTCTCAACTCAACCTGGTTATGCAAATGCAGCCTCAAATGCATCAACTGCAAGTTGTTTAATTGTCTGCATGCCCTCTTGCCGGCATGGGTTGAACCACGCTGCCTGGTGTTTGGTTGCCTGCATGTTAGTGGACAAACCCAAGGCATGATGTTTGGTTGTATGCAACGCCTGGTGTGTGGTAACCTCTTTGAAGAGTTGATGAGGTTACCAGCACACTTCGGCACAACCATGTAGCACACATCATAAGCAGAGCAGAGTATAAACAGAGGATCGGCTACTTAAGAGCATATTTCAGATAAGCAGTACCACACTTCATAACAGTTCAAAGCATAACCATAAACAGTTCAAAGTAGACTCGATAGTAATTAGAAAGGAGCTGCCCCGGCCCTACTCCTTGGTGGCGAAGGCTTCGTCGTGTTTCCTGCACTTGTTGACGACCTCAATGCCATCCTCGTCGAAGATGATGACTTTGAGGGTGTTTGGAGTGAGGAGCTTGAACGTCACCATGAAGCCGATCTTGATCTGATGAACGGCTGCGTAGGTGGCCCAACCCTGATCCAGGATCATCTTGCCGTTCGTCAGCTTCACCGTCACCTTCTAGGAGCAGCCGGTGTTGTTCTTGAGCTTGAACTCCGTCGGCACCGCGACGAAGTGCTTGGTGAAGTCCAGGGGCATGAGGATGCACTCAATCTTCGGTGCAAGGATGACTTTGCGGAAGTGAGTTGGGCCATCCTCCTCCTGGTAGTGGCCGTAGTTGCGGCGCTTGTTGCTGGGGGGCTCCTCCATGCGCTCGTCGTTTCCAGCCTCAGGCGTCTTCAGGTCTTTGTCGGCGGTGGGTGGCAGCACAACCTTGTCGGGCATTGGATGAAGGGGCTGCTTGACCTTGTTGTCAACGGCCGGGAGCACCTCGGCGCCCATCTCATTGCTCTCCTCGATCTGCACACAATTCATGGAGTCAGGCACATCACAGAGTTCATGGCTAATTGAAGAGCATGTATTTAAAACGGCATGACTGTCACTCTTCCTTCTCTCCATCGTGCCTATATTTACTCACCCTGCCCACCACTATTTACCCATCCCTCTCTTCTCTCGCTATCAATCTTCCTCCTCTCCATCACCATGACCTCCAGCTCCAGTTCCAACACCAACCCCTTCCCGTGGGGTATTGGCCAGAGGGCCTTCTTCCTCAGGTGGTCGGTTGGTGACCGCACCAAGTTCAAGAATCTGATGCAGTGCTCATGAGAGCCACTGCACAGGAGCTAAAGACGGTGATTCCTGACCCAGCGAAGGGCGCGATGGTGGTGGGCCATGAATCAGGCCATCTCCGACGACGCTAAACAAAGGAAGAAGTGGTCCAAGTACAAGAGCTACTGGGCTCCTAATGACCGCCGTGCCGCAGTGTACTGGGAGAGGGCAATCGTGCCGTCGGCGGTCATCGGTGGGGAGCCTAAGGAGGAGGAGGAGGAAGAACCGGTGCAGATGCCGGCGAGGGCGCCGGAGCCAGGCCGTCGTACCTGGAAGATCGACCTCGACTCCGCCGAGGACGACGGCGACGACGCGCCGCCCCACACGGCGATGAAGAAGAAGATGAAGGCCAGCCACTCGACCCGCCGCTCTGCACGCCGGTGATGGCGGCCTCCGTTATGTACCCCCAATCCCCCAATCCCCCTTCTACTCCAACCGCATCTACCTCTATTCCTATGTAATCGTATGAACTACTATGAACTGCTATGCTTATCTACCTCTATTCCCCATTCCCCTCTGCGCCGTCGATCGAATCTACCGCCGGATCGAACGCGAAAAAGTAGTGCATGACGAACAGAGAAGTGCTTACCGCCATTGCCGCTGCCTAGGTGATGATCCGTTCGCCGGTGATGGAGTCCGGTGGCCTTCTTGCTCTCCTCCGATCCGCCGCCGTCGGTGAGAGTTGGCAGAGTGGGAAGAGTGGTGAGAGGGAGCGGTGAGGGGCGGTGAGGCTAATAACCGCCGGCGCTTTGGGAAGCAACGCGGCTTCTCTAGTGTGGCCGCACGCGTTCAGCCGCCGCCGCCCACGTGCACCGCTCGGGCCTGGGCCTGGAGAAACTGCCGATTCAGACGTTCCCAGGGAGTCAGGCCCAGGAGTGCTGTAAGGTTCGTGCCATGCGGGCTGAACAGTGAAAACAGGCAACCAAACAGGTCGGATTCTCCCCGCGTGGGCCTGGTTGGGCCTCGTGCACGCAATCAAACACGCCCTAAGTGAATGGAATGGCACTATGTATGGGCGTCAAATGCAACCTCCTTCCTGCACGCCGTCTGTCCATGGGTGCACTCGAGATCCATCCATCCGTACTGTGTTTTCTTTCTCATTTTGTATTTCAGTATTGTCATTCCTATCATTGTATACTATCTTGAAAGAGCATGTTTTTATGGAAGAATTTTGTTGTCATCCCCTGGGCTCCGCATCTAGATGACGCGCTATTGTGGAGTGATCGTGGTTGTACCCTTAGACCGGAAATCGGAAGTCAATGTTACCTTACATCCAATTTGAGAACGACTTGTACTTTTTTTTGGCATGGTGAACAACTTGTACTTTGCCTTAGCACTGCATTTGAATTACTATGGTATTTGTACGGTACTAGTACATGCATACGTGCAATGCACAATTATATTGGAGAGGAAATTAATTGCACATTCATATTAGATAGGATATCTACAAATATCAATGGGCAAATTCAGTTTAAATACATGTTAATTATGTGATTAAATTGATATTTGACATGATATCAGTTGCACGATAAATATGTTGAGCGCTCATCATTGAAACAATCTAGGTATTAGGATTGACATGGTTTAATATCTAAGATTAATTGAATATATTCATTTGGTCTTTCTATATTGATATAGATATAGGTATAAATTATTTTCAATAACGCAAGATTTTTTTAATCTCGTATCAGGCTGATACAGCCGCACAAAAGATCAACCATTGGCCTGTCAATACAATGCTTTCACCTAAGCACACAGTATGATTCCCACAAAAGAAAAGGCAGTACACAATATGAAAAAAAAATCGTGGAGCAGCCAGCCACAATCTATAGTCTAATCAACCAGCCATTTTGGGTAAGAACTCCCCACGATACATGCTTAAGATGTGCTCCACGTGCACACAGCAGGCGCGGAAGCCACAACTCTGTTCCGGTCCGGTGCTCACTAGACCTGGGACTCCTCTAATGGTGGGCCCAAAAATGCCACCGCTAATGGTCTCGGGGCAGGTCAATAGGTGCAGAAATGCCCAACTCCACCGCAGGATGGCAATGGGTGCAAAAACAGACATGTGTGTCGGTGTTAAACTAGGTATATTATAGATATACGTGTTGTAACACAATACATGTATCTATACGTTCTCTCCTATATATACATGACAGACGTACCCGCTTAGGGTATCGAGCATTGTTCCAAACCCTAATACGTCTAACATGGTATCAGACGACGCGTTCGATCCGCGTCACGCTTCCGCTTCCTCCGCTGCCACCGCGTCGGCCTCCGCCGCCGTGCCGCCGCCGTCAACCCTAGCTATGGACTCCCCGTTCATGGCCTCTGCACCGCTTGCCTGGGCTCGTCCTTCTGGATCGCGCCCGCCTGCGCCTCCATCGCCAGCGCCGCGATCGCCCGTGGTCCCAACCCCAGATCGCCCGCGACGCGCACCTGGCGCCTGCCCCCTACGACTCCGCGCAGATGCAGCGCGATGCATCCCTGGCGTCGTCCTACGGTGCCACTGTGCCGCTGCCCTACGGCGGAGCTCCATCGCGTGCTGCACCGCCGGCCTCCGGTCTCCCTGGAGCCCCTGTCCAGGTGCCCTAAGGCGGACACTATCCAGCGCCCTTCGTCACGCCGTCGCCGTCGCCGTACGCCGCGCCGGTGCCGTATGCCTCCTCCTCCGCGGTGCCCTACGAGGCGCCGTATGGCGCGCCCTACGCTGCCTCTGTGCCGTACGTCGCGCCACTGCATCCCTACGGTGTTCCTCCGCCGGCGTCACACGGGCATCATCAACACTACCGTGTGTCGCCGTCGGCCGATGCGCTGACTCCGTACATCGCTCTCCGATGTACGACTCCCAGCTCTCCGCACCAGTGGCCGAACCAGGACCGTTCCACTTCGCTCATCTTGTGGCGGTGAAGCTCTCTACTGATAACTACCTCCTGTGGTGCGCTCAGGTGCTGCCGCTGATGCGTAGTCACTACCTTGAGGAGTATGTCGACGGTACGCTGCCGTGTCCCCCGGCCATGGTCCCGGTGCGCTCGGCTGCTGGTGGCTCCGTCATGGTGTCCAACCCTGCTCATCGTCGGTGGATCGCTTAGGATCAAGCTATTCTGGGTGCCATTCAGTCCTCGCTCACTCCCTCCGTGGCTGGCATGGTGGTCTTTGCCGCTACGTCGAGGGATGCATGGGCTATGCTTGACTCCAGCTTCTCGCAGTCGCTGGCCCGTTCCTCTGCCATTCATAACCAGCTGGGTGAGCTCAAGAAAAATGATCTCTCCATCACGACCTTCTTCAACAAGGTCAAAAGTTTGGCTGATACACTATTGTCTATTGGGAAGCCACTCCGTGACGAGGAGTTTACTTTGTTCATTCTCAATGGACTTGATGAGGACTACGACTCTCTGGTTGAAAATATCAATGGACGTGACACGCCGATGCCGCCTCGCGACCTCTACGCGCGCCTCCTCAACACCGAGCAACGGCTAGCTGCTCGCCGCTCCGTCGGCGTCTACACAGAGGGCCCTTCTGCGAACGCTACACTTTGCGGGGGTGCCCGTGGTGCCAAGCAGAAGGCGCTGCCGTCCGCGGGCAATCAGCCTCGTCCGCCGGCTCCACCTCCTCCGACGGCTGGTTGCAAGCGGCTGCGCTGCGAGTCATGCGGTGGTGAGGTTGAGTGTCAACTCTGCGGCATCGAGGGGCACTTGGCGTCTCGCTGCCATCGCCGCTTCAAACGCGACTTCCTTGGCATTGGGAACAACGGGAAAGGCAATGAGAAACAAGCTGCTCTCGCTACAGAGGAGCCTGTGTTTACTCCTTCTTATTCTGTGGATCCTTCTTGGTACATGGACACCGGTGCCACAGATCATCTGACGAGTCAGCTCGACGAGCTGGCTACTTGCCAACCCTACACTGGTCATGACCAGGTCCGTACTGCCAGTGGATCAGGTATGCCCATCTCACATGTTGGCCAGGCATCTCTTCTTTCACATACCACTAAAACCTTGCGTCTCCTTGATGTTCTTCGTGTTCCTTCAGTCACATGTAGTTTGCTCTCGGTTCCTAAATTAACTCGCGACAACAATGTGTTTGTTGAGTTTCACCCTTTCCATTTTTTTGTAAAGGACCGGGACACGAGGGACGTTCTTCTTAGTGGTCGAGCTCGCCATGGCCTATATGCTCTTGATGTGCCGCCTGTTTATGAAGTTTTCAATGGTGTTCGGGTGTCTTCGTCGCAGTGGCATTCCCGCCTCGGTCATCCTGCCACTCCCATTGTGCGACATTTGCTTCATCGCCATAGTCTTCCTGTTGAGTCCAGCAATAAGGAGTTTCTAGTGTGTGATGCTTGTCAACAGGGCAAGAGTCATTAGCTACCTTTCTCTGCATCGAGTCATGTTGTCAAGGCTCCTCTTGAACTTGTATTTTCAGATGTGTGGGGCTATGCCCAAACTTCTGTTAGTGATCATAACTATTATGTCAGTTTCATTGATGCCTTTAGTCGCTTTACTTGGATTTATCTCATTAAGCGCAAATCTGATGTGTTTCATGTTTTTATGCAATTTCAAGCCCATGTTGAGAGGTTGCTTAAGTGCAAAATTATCCATGTTCAGTCTGATTGGGGGGGCGAATATCGCAACCTTAATACTTTTTTCACGAAACTTGGCATCTCGCATCATGTGTCTTGTCCTCATACACATCAGCAGAACGGTGCAGCTGAGCGCAAGCACCGTCACATAGTTGAAACTGGCTTAACACTGCTCGCACATGCCTCTGTTCCATTCCGGTTCTGGAGTGATGCTTTT
>LR880968.1:928945553-928957808 GCA_904067115.1 Aegilops sharonensis
TTTAAGAAAAAAATTGTACCATTTCAAAATAAATTCATGACATTTAAAAGAACATTATTACACTTAATAAATGTTTTGTATGTGTTAAAAATGTGAATAGCATTTATGAAAAAGATTGAACATGTATTAAAAAAGTTCAATGTATATCTAAAATTTGTTTCACACGTATTATTTTTTATTGTTTATTAAAAAAATCAATGTGTATTTGATTTTTTTACATGTATTCAAAAACATTGTTTAGTCATGTATTTGAAACAAATGTCCATCATATATTTATAAAATGTACAATATATATTAAAAGAAGTTGTCATGTATTTAAAAAACCGTTTGAAGACTTTTACAAAAAACACATAAAAAGAAAAGAAGAAAAGAAAACCCCACGGAAGCACTTCCGAAAGCCGCGATAGAGGCGAGAAGGTACCCCACATAGCCCTGGCAGGTCCTACCTGCATTCGTCGTGTTATCGCCACTTATCTCTCCACAACTAAGGTCCAATGTCAGGTACATGCGCTTGAGAGTTGGGTTTTATGTGCGGGCAAAACCCTAGTGTGGTCCATGGACCATCCTGGCCACCCACAACTTGCACGTAGTTCACGCGTATGCAGGTGAGAGATCTATGTGAAAACCTAAGCAGAGCTTGATTGTAACTAAAGGTGTTAGATCGACCGGGTTCTCAGACCGAACAATAGACACCACCAAAACCAAAACCTTCCATGGAAGCAACCATCATGAGATTAACTTGAAGCAACATAAACAACTATTAGGCGGGTGGTCCTGACAGAGGCCATGAGAGCTGCGCAACACCAAATTAACCTCCATCCATAAAGGTCGGTGCACTCTCCTCCGATGTCGGCCAGCACAAACGGATCGATTTTGCTAAGCTAGCATGGGGAGAAAGGCGTCGTGCATCTCGCTTGTGATCCTCGCGCTTGTGCTCCCTGGCCCCGATGCGAAGTCCGCGGCTGGCCACAGCGTCCACCAGGCGGCGATGTCATCGTCGTCGACATTGTCGATGAGGCTGGAGGACGGCGTGGCGCCGGAGCTCGGGGTGGCGACGGCGGTGGACCTGGACGTGCGTCGCCACGTTCTCCACAGCATCAGCCAACAATACGTGCGGGATCCCAGCAGGCCAGCCTGCGTCGAGGGGTGCGGGGCGCCCGGAGAGCGGTACACCGGCCGGGATTGCAAGAAAAAGTACCAGTGCGGTTAAGCACCAGCACAGCGAATGGAAGTCGGAAGGGTACTACGTACGGGCGCGTCAATGCAACCCCCTTGCTGCACTGCCCGGCGTCATTTTCATGCATGAGTGACAGTGCACTCGCGTTTCATCGGTCCATGTTCTGTTTTCATTTCCATTTTGCGTGCACTTCGATACCGTGCCGTTGTGCTACCGCTATGTATATGTAAACTTGCCGTGCAGTCTCGTTGTGCAATTGTGAAGTGCTTGTACTGTAGTACCGTCTGACTATTGATGTCAAGGCTGTCTTCTATCAAGGGTGAACTGAGTGTAGCTTAGATGGTAAGATTTTTTGTGGCAGAACCAACCCACCAGAGTTAAAGTCTAATACTTGGCATTGGTGGTGGCATTTGCCTGAATTTATTTCAAGCATTTAGGCAATGTGTGTTCAATGAAAGGATACATTCCCGGTGTCTGTGGCGACTTCGTCAATATCAAGATGATGTGATGACTCAGTCTCTCGGAGTAGGAAGTGGCCATAATCTCAGGGGACATGCGGCGAGGCAAGTCGGCGAGCAACATCATGCATCGCATCCATCATAAAGTCCAACCGCTCGTTGTGGCATTGTCCAGACAGCGGGTGCCAGTTCTGCAAAAATGGGTGGTATTTGAAGATTGCATCAGAGACTCTCCTAAGAAAGACACACTCAATCACGCTCTTATCACGCGTCGTCCATAAAGTCCAAACTAACGTCGCAAACACTAGCTAGAAGAGGTGTCTCCTCTTCTAACCTGGTTGGCACGGGTCTCGAAGAACCTGGCCAGGTCTAGGGCCTCTCAGTCCGACCCCATGGCCTCATGGACAATCGGATTGCAATCCTGTCCTCCTTCCGGCCCAGGTGTGTGCAATCTGACCACCGGATTGCCATCAGTACCGAGCTAGATCGCCGGTCGATGGTCCGCTGAAAATCCATCTAGGTCCTCTGAAAATCCATCTATACCAAACTTTATGCATGCATGCTTCTTCCGACGACGTACGTACGTTTTGGTACGCTGGACACCGATCTAGTAGCATTGAAGTTCATTACAATGACCCGATAACGATCAACGATGGTAATTTAGCTAGAGCACTTTTTTCCCGAGCGTAGACAGTGAAACAACATCACTCAGGTGGCAAACTGCAATCATCCTTCAAGGATTCACTAATAGCTTCAGGGACGCTAGCAAGCAGAAAAGGACGACCTTCTGATTTAGCTAAGGCAGCAAGGCAATGAGCCACCTTTTTTTTGGTTTCTCCTGTAAGAACTATGTAAACACAACGTGGAGGGGGGCTCTTTACCCCCTCTCTCCCCTTTCATATAAAGTACGCACACTCGTGTGTATTTGAGAAAAAAAAGCCGTTCTGTTCACTGTGTCCGAGAAAAGCTCTTTAGCCAGCGACGAATGAAAATGGTTGAGTTATGGGCTGAATAGTCCTGGTGGAAGGAAAATCTTTAGTCAGAATACGGTCGTAATTTTTGTTAAAAATAGGTACTATGGAGTGTGAAGTTTATATAAAAAAGATTGTACATAGCACAGTACGTCACACATGTTACAGTTTGTTAGGCTAGCTAACTGTGTGCATGCATGCATGCATCAAGTTTCTTTTTTTCTGCGCGAGTGAAAAATTGTATTACTCAATCACATTATCCTTACAATCATCAAAAGCTAGAGCCAACGGAACATCCAGGACAGATGATAACCAGCTCATAGCTGTGCCCTCAACTCTTGCAAATTTAGCTAAACTATGTCTAACTTTATTATGAATGTGGTAAATATGAGTAATACAACATTCACGTAAGCCCATAAGATGCCTAATCTCCTTGATGACGGAAGCATAGACTGATCTGTCTTGTTCCCGCGCTTGGATCAACTTCACTGCAACTACAGAATCCATCTCCACAATGATTGACAATTCACTTCTTTGAATGGTAAGAAAGAGACCATCCATGCAAGCACATAACTCAGCTTCAAGTGTATCACGACAAGAGAAAAGAGCCCTGCAAGCAGAGAAAATGATACTGCTCTTTTCATCTCTAAGGACCATATATACCTGCAGCGGCACTACCATCATCAGGAAAGGCACCATCGGTGTTGAACTTAACCCAGCCACCCTTTGGGGAACACAACTAGGGCTGCACCCTGATTCCACTATCACAAGCTGCTTTTTCACTGTTTTTTTTATAAGTGATGATAGTCTTGCCCTTGTTAGGGTCTAAAGATAGCTCTGTTTTAAGGCCAATCAAGGAACAAGATAGCTAACAAGAAAGGTTCTGGACACTTCCATTGGTGGAGGAGGCTTATGGTGCAAAACTTTGTTCCGTACATGCCATATTCGCCAAAGCGTCATGAGTAACAATGACCACTCAATATCAGGCAAAGGCTAAAGCACTTGGAACAGCCATTCCCTCCCAGAATTTGAAATGACGACAATGGCGGTAGCATCCATACCTCGTCCATAACACGCCAAAATTCCTGAGAAAGATTACACCAAACAAAGGGATGGAAGTTGTCCTCCACTTCAAACGCGCACACTGGGCATAGATCATCATCTGCCAGCCCTATCTTGTGTTTCTTTTGCCGTGTTCGCAAGGAATTTGTTGCAAGTCTCCAAGCAAAGTTGCGGAAAGTAGGAGGCACCTTGCATGACCAAATATATTTCCAACAATCACGACGACCATCTGGTCTCGAACTAGAACCAGAAGCAGTACCTCTGTGCACCTCATCAAAGGCCAACTGATATGCACTTTTCACGGTAAACACTCTGTATTTTTTAATAGAGAATGAACACTCAAAGGAGGAGTATATAAAATGGAGTAATGTTATAATGGAGTATTTTCCATTTAAGAAAGTATGGAGTGTAGTATGTTGTATTCTGTTAACAACGTATGAAGTATTTTCGTTTCAAGAAAGTATGGAGTATTTTCCTTCTAAGAAAGTTTGAAGTATATAGTATTTAAAAAATCTAGCATATAATATAGTTTATGGAGTGTATCATAAAAAAGGCGTATATACGCCCATGGTTGGCCTCCAGTGAGAACAAAAAAATTTGATGCCTATGTTACAAACTTGAGCCAGTCTGAAAAAATTGAAATATGTACATCCTTTATTTGAAAATGAGTATATTTATATATACTTGTATTACTGAAGAGCATGATGACACAACACTGGGAGGATGCTGTACATATGGGCGAAGCGGCAGCGCGAGGAACATCCTAAGACTAGCCAAAGTGGGTAGTAACTTAAGCTAGTAACATGCATATGTTACTAGTCTATGTTACTACCTCTACAATGGGGAATAACCTATGTGTGGTGTCATGCAACACATCATTTATTAGGTTATAGACTCATCTTGTCTTGGTATGTGTGATGTTACTCATAGTATTAGTAACTAGCTATGTTACTACATGCATGCCTCTCTTTCTTCATTAATCGCTGCCACATCATCTATTTTATCTAGATATGTGTGATGTTACTACCTATATTACTCGCACTGTGGGTAGTCTACGCATCGCCGGGCTTGACCGGATCTTCGGTGGGGCCACTGGCATTGTCTACCACGAATAGCTCCTTTTGTGTTGCTTAGTCGGTTCTTCGGCCGTTGCATTTTCTCCTATATCCGTGCATGCGACATTTGTTTCATTATGCATTGATATCACATGGCTTAATTTTGTGTTACAACCATAAAATAGATGCATTTCTATAATTGATCTACTCAAGACATGATTATTATTGTAGTTTATTTCACTGAATCACAAGATATATTTTTGGTTGATCCATTGTGACTGGATAAAAATCAGGATTAAAATGTTACAAAGGATTATAGCTGCTGCTTTTTATTTCAAACGACAACATGTGGCACCAAAAAAAGTGACTGAAAAACAAATTAGGCACATGTAGCATTGATATCATGCTGATGTAACCGTGACTATTTTTATTTCAAACGACAACAGCCATGTTGTACTATGTTGCTTGCAGGTGCAGGTGAGATATCAATGTCAGAACCTAAGCAGGGTTTGATTGCAAGGGGGTGTTACTAAAGGTGTTCGATCGACCCGGTTCTCAGGCTGAACAAACAAGACACCTCCAAAACCGAAGCCTTCCATGAAAGTAACCACTTGAGGTGACGGGAAGCAACATAAAGCACTATTGGGCTACGAGAGCTGCCTCACACCAAATTAACCTCGATGTATGTACATATAAATAGGTGCACTCTCCCCCACAGTTTCCCATCACAAACGGGTCGATTACCTAGCTATCTACCATGGACAGGAAGGTGGTGTGCATCTCTCTTGTGATCTGCGCGCTTGTACTGTTCACTTGCCCGGACCTAGAGGCCGCGGCAGTCTACGGCGTGGGGGAGGTGGTGATGCCAATGTCATCGTCCTTGAGGCTGGAGGACAGTGTGGCGCCGGAGCTCGGGGTGGACCTGGACGTGCACAAACGTGTCTTCGGCGACGTCGGCAAGGGAGCCCTGGACCCCAACAAGTCAGCCTGCAAGCCGAAGTGCGCCGGGGATGGACAGCCGTACACCGGCCGGGGATGCCAAGCCATCTACGGTTGCGTCCCTAAATCATCTTAATGAATAGGCCTGCACTACCGGCGTCAATGCAACCTCATTGGGCCGTGTTCGGTTGCCAGAGAATTGAAAGGGATGTAGTGATATATGCCCTTCGATGGCCGTGTTCGTGTTGGTGGTGATTTTTCTACTGATCAATGCGCTTCGATGGCCTAAGAAGCTCTTGTTGCCTTGTATATCGCTCACTATGCTGATGTAGCGATATAGGAGTATGATGATTGAGTCAATTCTATAATTATAAGTTCATAACCCTTTATTGGAATGTTCCTTTTTTTTTGTTTCAAACTGGTCGGGTGCTTATTATTATTAGGCGCCGTTGTTCACCTAGAAAATGCTGCGGCATTGAATTCAATTATGCAGAGACAAATAGACAGGGCCACGAGAGCTGCCCAATACCCAACGTATTCAAAGGTACCGAACGTCGACTATTCAAAAGAATACCGAACGTCGATCTGTAAGTCAGTGCTCCTATACTACTTCAGCGGCGCTAGCATGAACACAAAGGCGTGCATCTCGCTTGTAATCCTCGCACTCGTGCTCGCCGGCCCGGACACGAGGGCTGCGGCGCTCGCCCGCATCGATGCCGCGGCGGCGGTTATGCCAACGTCGTCGTCCCGCATAAAGCTTGCGGACGGCGTGGCGCCGGAGCTCCTGGATTCGACGACGATGGACCTGGAGGGGCACCGCCGTGTCCTCGCCGGCAGAGGCATCAGCCGAGTTCCCTGAACCCCAACAAGGCAGCCTGCACCAGGACTTGCCCGGCGCGCGGAGGGGCCTACACCGGCCGGGCATGCCTCCGAAGGTACCAGTGCCGTTAGGGGGAGTGAACGGAACAGCCCTGCTGAGGCTGTCGCTCCAACCTCCTTCCTACACTGCACTTCGTCCTTCCGATCAGTGTTATACTGTATATTTTCATTTCCGTTTTGACCGTGTCGGTTTACGACCGTGTCATGTTTCTTGAAGTAGTACGTATAACTTTGCACGCAGTCTTGTTTGTACAACTGTTGAGTGGCGTTGGCTGTACCATCCGATCATGATCGAAAGCAAATATATGCTACATATATATAGCCATTGTTAAAAACTGGAATAAAGCCCACGTTGGCAAGAGCCAAACATGTGATAGTACATTACAGGGCGCAACGCGACCTGGACGATAGACCATACATTTTTTGTGTGTGGAGAAAAACGATAGACCATACATAACGAAGCAAGCAAGAGAGGTGGGGGAAAAAAAATGCATGGTGTAGGCGTAGCTGATCGTTCTTCCTCCAAAAACAAAATCTAGGTGGGCAAACGTGGGCACCATATATAAACGAACATATTATTGTACTTGTATTGTGTCGGTGGAACGGTCCAGCAGCAAGTGGGTGCCGTCTGACCACCGGATTGCAAATTTATACTCCCTCCATCCGGAAATACTTGTCATTAAGATGAACAAAAGGGGATGTATCTAGATGTATTTTAATTCTAGATACACAGCTTTTTATCTATTTTGATGATAAGTATTTCCGGACTGAGGGAGTAATCAGTACCGCGCTAGATTGCCGGTTGGTGGTTCGTTGAAAACCCACCTGTACCAAACGTTATGATGAATGCTTCTTCCGGGGACGTACCTACGGCTTGGTACGCTGGAGCATCACCATTCTAGCATTGAAGTTTCATTATAACGACTAGATAACGATCAACAATGCTAATTGGGCAAGAGCATTCTACCATCAGCTCTTTTTTCTTTTAACTAGCATAGTGGCCCTCGCAAATGCGAGGGCATTACCTTTAGGGTGTTGAATTAAATGGGAGCAGATCTAACATGGCGATTTTTTTACAAATAAATACTATATTTGATGGATAATAATGTTGGTCGTATTCATTTGTGTGTGATGATACATTAGTACATCGTATAATAAAAGTTTAGATCCCAAGTAGGAGATAGTTTGTCAGTCACATTACATAGGTAAGTGGAGTTGAGATATGTGTTTGCGTCCAACATTTTCAATTGTTAAACTTAAGGTCATAAACAATAAATATATTGTTAATGACATATAGAGACACGTGGCACAATTTTCCATAGGTAGTGGTGTTGAGATTGGAACATGCGTTCCAAAATAGGATGCCAGTAGTGCGACATGAAATTGGAGTAAAGGTCAGAAATATAGGTTGAAAACACAACACTTTTAATTGTATATGCATTTGGAGCTTTGACTTTAAATTCTCTGATAATGAAAATATTTACTTTTCTATGATTTTGTAGGTCGATAAATATTAAATGGAGTTAAATAAATATATAGAATGCACAAATCTGATCGTACCGTAGTTTTCTGAAATAAAGGCATGGCTATTGTTTTGCAAAGTTTGCTCAAAACAGGACTTATTGGCGATAAATATCCAACATCAAGTATAAATATATTGAATTTTCAAACTACCAATTTGTGACATGAGATTATGTGATAACCCAGGAGCATTATGTTGAGTAAATGGTCTAAGCATGAAGAAGTACTTGGCGATTCAAAGACAGTAACTAAATTCTCATATGATTTGAAAAAAATTTTATGCCACGACATCTTTAGAACATAATCTTTCTCTATAGCACACGTCTAATCCGTTTTTGTTTACGTCGCTGGCTCCAGCTGGCAGCAGCGGCGTACACACACAAAGAGCAAAAGTCTTCGTGATATCACGCTATATGCTATGTGTCCATGCATGATGCCAGGCAGCGTATGTGCAGTCCTACGTACAAACGCTGTGGACGCACAATCGAACTGACCGTAGGCGGCGCAATAATGCCACACTTAGAGCATCTTCAACAGCCGCGCTAAAATAGCGCCGCGCCGCAAATTGGTTCGTTTTAGCGCGCGCAACGCGGTGGATCGCTCCAGCGGACGCGCAAAAACGGCTCGCGCTATAACGAGTTGGGCGCGCGGTCGAAAACACTCTCGCGCGCGGTGTATTTCGGGCGCCCACTACAGTGCGCGGCACACTCGCGCGCTCGCTCTCGCACTTCCTCTCCCACTTTCACCCTCATCCGGCTGCGCCGCCGCCGCCGCCCGCGCCCCCCGGCCTATCCCCGCGCCGCCGCGCTTCCGCCCCATCCCCTCCTAGTCCCGCCGGCGCTAGCGCGCCTCCGTCGTCCGAGGAACAGCGCCCGAGCGCTCGCTGCCGCGCCGCGCCCGCCAGTGGCGGAGCTAGCAGCAGGTTAAGCCTGGGGCTACACTATGTTGACTGATAAATTTCTGTGATTTTCTATACTTTGTATGAAGGAATTATAAGGGAAGTTGTTGCTAGGCCTGGGGCTATAGCCATAGTTGCCCCAGGCCTGTCTCCGCCACTGGCGCCCGCAAGGTGTTCGACAAAACGACTACAAGGTATGTATTGCTCAAACTTCATGAATTTGGTGCTTGTTTTGAATTGTAGTTTTTATAATATAGTATTGAACATTGTAGATGAGTTCGTCGTATGATTCTTCCGAAGAAGAATTTGATATGGAAGAGGAGGAGGATCTTGCAATGATCCTAGCTATGCATATAAAAAAACCGAAGCACGGTGGTTCGGTTATGGGTCGGCAGAAAATTTGGAGGGATAGGATCGATGCCCACAACAGATTGACCAGGCATTATTTTGTGGAGAATCCCACATACCCCGAGTCGTATTTTCGTCGCCGGTTTAGGATGAGCACCGAATTGTTTAGGCGCATTGTAGAGAAACTAGCGAGCCATGACCGCTTTTTTCAGCAAAGGAGGAATGCCGCCGGAGAGCTCGGGCATAGCACCTTTCAGAAGATAACAGCCGCTTTTCGTATGTTGGCATACGGTATACCGCCTGATCTTGTTGATGATCACTTGGCTATGGGTGAGAGCCAAGTCATCATGTGTTTCAAGCGCTTTGCAGTGGGAATTGTGCAAGTGTTTGGCGAGGAGTATTTAAGATCTCCCAATGCTGAAGACGTCGCAAGGCTATTGGCGATGAACAAAACTCGCGGCTTTCCTGGCATGCTTGGCTCAATAGATTGCATGCATTGGAGAGTTGGAAGAATTGTCCAAAGGCATGGCATGGGCAATTCCACGGCCAAACAAAAGGGTTCCACTATAATCCTTGAAGCGGTGGCCGATCAGGAGACTTGGATTTGGCATGCATTCTTTGGAATGCCTGGATCTTTGAATGACATCAATGTTATCAACCGGTCACCACTGATGAATAATATTGCAAACGGTGAGTTACCACCGGTGCAGTTTGTAGCAAATGGCCGTACATACAACTATGGCTATTATCTAGCGGATGGCATCTATCCAAAGTGGCAAACCTTCGTGAAGCCGTTGAAAAAGCCGGAAGGTAAGAAAAATCTTGATTTCCACAATGCTCAAGCGGCGGCTAGAAAAGATGTGGAGAGAGCATTTGGGATTTTGCAAGCCCAATTTGCTATTGTGAGAGGACCGGCTAGATTTTGGGATCAAAAAATGCTTTGATACATCATGCAAGCTTGTGTGATCATGCACAACATGATCATCGAGAATGAGCGTGTCCAAGATTTAGACTACTCACAGTATGAGCTCTTGGGACATCCCGTGCGAGTGCGACGGAGGGCTGAAAGGGTAGCCCGTTTTATTGCCTCCTATCATGCCATTCGGCGTCCCGTAACGCACAATGAACTTTAGAATGATCTGATTGAAGAGTGATGGGCATGGCATGGACGACAAAGAGCATGATGATTTCTGCATTCGACATTGTATTGTTCATGAACTATTTGTTGTGTTTATTGCATTATTTGTTGTACTGAACGATAAACTATTTGTTTGAGTTGTAATGATAACGAAATTAAACTATTTACTGTTGATTTATTTTGTTTGTTTGATCATTTTTGCTCCTCTTCTTTGAAATGTATATGTAATTTGTGTGGCGCGCGCGCTGTATTTTTGCACGCTGCTGGAGCAGCGCGCGCGCTGCATTATAGCGCGGCTGCTGGAGCCAGCGCTGGCGGCCGCGCTAAACCAGCCGAAGCGCGCGCGGCAAACATGTTTTTTGTGCGCGACGCTTAGCGCGGCTGTTGGAGATGCTGTTACGGGCTGGATGCAGCGACGTCCGGGCGACATACATATACAGACGAACCGCAAGGCAAATATATCTCCATTACGTAGATGTATGAATGCATGCATGAGGTCAGTATATCCCTAGATCAGTCTATCCAGCCCGTAGGGGCCTCTGGCTTTAGATGTCAGGCTTAGGTGGGAGGGCTGGGTATTCAGCTCACACTTTCTGCACCCTTTCATCAACGGATAGAAGTAGCGACAGATATTGCCAAGATGGCGGCTTCAGACATATTGATGTACTATTTTGTAAGGTCTTTATAAATAATTAATAATGTGGTTGCATGCATCTCCCGATGCAGAGGCCGGGGGGTCATCCTCCTTTAGAAAAAAGAAAGATAGATGAGTACAATTAATATCTTATTAATCACCTCTACCATCTGCCCTCCATTGAGTAAACCGAGGACCGTCGATGTAACATCCTCCTTAGAGCAGGTACAATAAGGTGATGTAGGCGGGCTGTAAGACATTAAATATTATATTCTTACTTACTTGGAAGAGAGAGAAGAGGAGAGAGAAGAGAAGCGGACTACTAGTTAACAGCCGGCTGTAGCACGTGCTCCTAGGTACTTTGTGAGAGAGTGAGGTGGGCCATGTATCAACAAAGTAGTACATATTTATATCTAGCTATTGTACTTGTTGGCTATAAGCTTGACTATATGTGACATGGCAACATCATATAGCCAGCAGCTGGCTATATTATTAACCATGCTCTTAGGCTGGCCACAACGGGATTAACATCACTAGTAATATCACACTTTACAAGGTAATTTTGCTTATGTGACACATATTTAATGATGAGAGAGGGGTGCTGTTGGGGAACGTAGTAATTTCAAAAAATTTCCTACGAACACGCAAGACCATGGTGATGGCATAGCAACGAGAGGGGAGAGTGTCCGTCCACGTACCCTCGTAGACCGAAAGCGGAAGCGTTATAACAACGCGGTTGATGTAGTCGTACGTCTTCACGATCCGACCGATCCAAGCACCGAAACGTACGGCACCTCCGAGTTCTGCACACGTTCAGCTCGATGATGATCCCCGGACTCCGATCCAGCAAAGTGTCGGGGATGAGTTTCGTCAGCACGACGGCGTGGTGACGATGATGATGCTCCACCGACGCAGGGCTTCGCCTAAGCTCCGCGACGATATGACTTCTCCGGCGCAGGGCTTCGCCTAAGCTCCGCGACGATATGACCGAAGTGGAATATGGTGGAAGGGGGCACCGCACACGGCTAAGGAACGATCCGTAGATCAACTTGTGTGTCATGGGGTGCCCCCTGCCCCCGTATATAAAGGAGCCAAGGGGGGGTGCGGCCAGCCCTAGGGGAGGCGCGCCTGGAGGAGTCCTACTCCCACCGGGAGTAGGACTCCCCCCCCTTCCT
>LR880968.1:928976721-928999809 GCA_904067115.1 Aegilops sharonensis
AGCAGCCGCTGCCGCTCCCACAACCACATCACCGGCCATCCGGTGGGCTTCTTATACTCATCTATGTTCTTTGCAACGTTGTACCGCAAAACGTAGATTTTAATTCAGTGTGTCGATCCTACATGCTTTAACCCCTCCCCCCCCCCTCCTCAAGTGTTCCCTCAATGTTGTTGTATTCAGAGATGCTCTGTATTTTGTGGTAGGAATTTTAAGCTCTAAGGACATAATTATTCAGCCTGCAAGATTTTTGCTTTGGGTTTCAGAAAACTGAACAGCAGTATAGCAACATCTTTACTGTAGTACCTGTGTGCATGTCTGCATGATCATCTTCTTCTTGGTGGCCTGATTAGAATTATGCTAATTTTCTTGCTTTGCACTTGTGGTAAATAGGCTAGACTAAAAGGTACGATACTAATGGCGAACAACATGATACCGACCTGATGTGTAATAGTTGCAACTGACCAACTCAAATGAATACTAAGTATCTTCTCGGCCTGTTATCTCAGTATGTATTGCTCTTTCATTTGCTATTTGCCCAGAATTTGGGACAGTATGGTCCCATCTATATGTTGGCTCCCATCTATTCTAGCTTGTGGCCATATCAAGGGTTCTCGCTGTCTATCTTAGTGGATATTAGCTTTGTTCTCGTAGAGATTGTCCCTGGGATCATCATTAGGCTATTGGCTATTCTTGGCCGTCCTCATGAATTTATTTTAGATTTGAATTTATAATCAAACACCGCAATCTATATTTCTATCAGTATAATGGTATGTCACCTATCCTATTTTCTGCAGGTACACATGAATCTATGATCTAGATTCTAGGTACATCCTCTACTACAGCAATCCGGCATATACTGAAGTGTACTGCTTATATGGTGAATATCTTCAATTCATCACACATACTCATAAAGTAATGAATATATATATGTTGCATGTTTCTGCAGTTGTAAGAATTCAACATTCAATTCTGGTTATATCTCGTGCCTTCCAGTGTTTTGTGTTTCAGTTGCCCTAATCTCTTTGTATTTGAGCGTCATTTGTTTAGCTCTTTTAAAATTTGTAGTGCAACTTTTTACATGTTATGTCCATGTGTTATACAAAATAGCAAGAAAACAAGTGGAATGGACGCTTGCCAACCTGGCAACGCCCAAGTTCCTCCCAAGAGGCGCCACACGGTGGCGCCCCAACCCCTAGTGGGCAGAAAGGTGTGCATCTCTCTAGCAATCCTCGCGCTTGTACTGCTCGCTGGCCCGGGCGCGAAGGCAACAGCCTTTGCCGGCGGCGCCGCCAGCATGGACGCGGCGGTGGCGGTGCGGCAGGTGATGCCAACGCCGTCTATCAAGCTGGAGGACAGCGTGGCGCCTGAGCTTGCAGTGGACATGGATGTGCACCGCCGCGTCCTCGTCGACATCGGCAAGAGCGTCTACGACAGGAGCAAGCAACGCTGCCTTAAAACTCCGTGCATCGCCGGAGGGCCATACAGCGGGAGCCTCCGGGGATGCAACCCACGTTACGGGTGCCCCCCTAAGTAACCGAATGGCCAGCACTACATACGGGCGTCAGTGCAACCTCCTTCCTGCACTTTCCCTTTTTCATTCCCATGTTGCATTTCAGTATCGATGTTGCCAGTGCCTTGTACCTTGAAACTACTAGGTCGTGTTTGTATTGTACGATTGTGAATAGACACGGTTGTACCATCCGACTGATGGTTGAAAGGTGCCCCAATGAAAGCACACCCGACGAGGCACGAGCCAGATCAGGCTCGTGTCGCGGCGGTGGTATGTGTGGTACACACATTAAGCAACATAAAAAACCATGACTGATGGTTGAAAGTCGAGGCTATCTTACATCCAGTTTGCAATTAAACACGAGTAAAACAGTTTGTGATTACACTGCACCCTTCAAACATGAACAGTTTATTCTTTCATGTCCCTCCTCGTATGATGTAAGCTCAAAGGGCCCCCCGCGTACTCTCCCCGTCCCCCGTCCCCCGTCCCGCGCGTCCCTCTCTGAGGCGACTCGGGGGAACCCTAGCTCCCTCCGCCACCGGCCCTCCTCCACCCTTCCTCCCCCCTCGCCGCCGCCGAGGGACACAGTCGGGCAAAGCCCACGCAGTGCCGGCGGCGGCGGGGCCTCTCCCTGGCGCGTCTCTCTCTCTCCCCTGGCGGCGGCGCGAGTTCTTTCGGCGGCGGCTTGGCGGCGTGGTGCGGCGGAGCTCCGGCGATGACTCGGTCCTACGGCGGGATGGAGGGCAGGGCACCGTCCAGTGGTGCTGCCTCCGCGGCGGCTGCGGCTTGGGGCCCTTGACCCCGATCTGATCTGAATCTGGTGGTGCTTGGGTCTGGGCCATGGCGGCTGGCGAGGCGTGGTGTTCGTCGGGGCTTGTCGGCCTCTAGGCACCATGGGGGTGTCGGCGGCGACGCGTGCCCGACGTGGTGACGCTGGTGGACGTGGTGGTCATCTTCTTCCAGAGATGGCCGGCCAGAGGCTTGGTGATCGGATCTCGAGATCCATCATCTAGTCCCGGCTGCGAGTAGGGGAGACATGATTGCCGGTGAAAACCGAGCCTACGGCAGGCGATGGTGGCGTTCTCGCCATTACCTTGATGGAGGCATCGTCGGGTAACTACTATCGACTCACTCGTGCTGCTCCGGGGGAAACCCTAGGATCTGGTGTTTCAGATCAGACGATGGCGGCACTGCGGTATCGTTTCTCTCTTGGGAGCATCGTTTGTGGAGCAGCGCTGGAAGTCAGAGGCAAGAGGTGGAGCGGCTTCGTCTTGCACGGAGCTTCGGTGGAGATGTCAAGTCATGCCTGACCGACAGGTGCTACACTTTGTCATGCCTGGTCGGCGGGTGCTACGCACGACAGATCTTCCAAGGACTTCAAGCTGTGTCGGCTGGTGGTACTTTGCAGCATGGCGCTGAGGTGTATCAGTGGCGACCACGACGTGCACAGCTGTTTGCGCGCAGGGAGGAGGTGCCGTTGGGCGCCATGGTGGTTGTCGGTGTCAAAACCGGCGGATCTCGGGTAGGGGGTCCCGAACCGTGCGTCTAGGATTGATGGTAACAGGAGACGGGGGACACAATGTTTACCCAGGTTCGGGCCCTCTCTATGGAGGTAATACCCTACTTCCTGCTTGATTGATCTTGATGAATATGAGTGTTACAAGAGTTGATCTATCACGAGATCATAATGGCTAAACCCTAGAAGTCTAGCCTGTATGAATATGGTAATGAGTATCCGGTCCTATAGACCTAACCCTTCGGTTTATATAGACACCGGAGGAATCTAGGGTTACACAAAGTCAGTTACAGAGAAGGGAATCTACATATTTGATCGCCAAGCTTGCCTTCCACGCCAAGGAGAGTCCCATCCGGACACGGGTGGAATCTTCGGTCTTCGTATCTTCACAGCCCATCAATCCGGCCCATGGCTAACAGGTCGGACGCCCGAGGACCCCTTAGTCCAGGTCTCCCTCAGTAGCCCCTTGCCGGTGTCAAAACCGGCGGATCTCGGGTAGGGGGTCCCGAACTGTGCGTCTAGGCGGATGGTAACAGGAGACAAGGGACACGATGTTTTTACCCAGGTTCGGGCCCTCTCGATGGAGGTAATACCCTACTCCTACTTGATTAATATTGATGATATGGGTAGTTCAAGAGTAGATCTACCACGAGATCAGAGAGGCTAAACCCTAGAATCTAGCCTATGGTATGATTGTTGTTCGTCCTCCAACTAAAACCCTTCGGTTTATATAGACACCGAATAGGGTTAGGGTTACACAGAGTCGGTTACAATGGTAGGAGATCTACATATCCGTATCGCCAAGCTTGCCTTCCACACCAAGGAAAGTCCCATCCGGACACGGGACAAAGTCTTCAGTCTTGTATCTTCGTAGTCTAGGAGTCCGGCCAACGGTGATAGTTCGGCTATCCGGACACCCCCTAATCCAGGACTCCCTCAGTAGCCCCTGAACCAGGCTTCAATGACGACGAGTCCGGCGCGCATATTGTCTTCGGCATTGCAAGGCGGGTTCCTCCTCCGAATACTTCATAGAAGATTTTGAACACAATGATAGTGTCCGGCTCTGCAAAACAAGTTCCACATACTACCGTAGAGAGAATAATTTTTGCACAGATCTGCTGACGTATTCCGCGGCGTGACATCACACCACGGCCAGGCCTTTATACGAATCATTTTTACTGTTCCACATCAGCGCGTTTAGCGAGGCGGTTTCCTTGGCACGTCTTATCAAAGCGGAGATCGTGCCCCCTTATTTCGGGATTCTCATCAATACGGACGTGGGTAACCCAACCGTGCCCGTTGGCACGCCTCCTCTATCGAAGGCGAGTCCCAATCGACCACGGGGAGGGCTCTTGGTATTCAACCTCTTTATAATGAGACCAAGGCCCTCTTCTTTTTTCCACCCTCCATCGAATTCGCCTCGCGCTTCGAGTTCTAACACCCAAACCTTCAGATTTAGGCGCTTCGGACCTTCGACGATGTCCGGCTCCGACCAGCTCGGCCGATGGATGTCTTCTTCCGTCACAGAAGAAGATGTGCTAAAGCTGCGAGACGCCAGGTATCTAACTGGCGAGATTTCACATAGGCTTCCTGCTCCAGGGCAGGTCATCCCCACTCCCGAGCCCGGCGAGAGCGTGGTGTTTGTATCTCACTTCCTTCGGGGTTTAGGCTTCTCGACGGATCCCTTTGTGCGGGGGCTCATGTTTTATTATGGGCTGGAATTCCATGACTTGAATCCGGAGTCCATCCTCCACATCTCGTCATTCATTGTCGTATGTGAAGCCTTTCTCTGCATTACCCCTCACTTCGGATTGTGGCTCAAGACTTTTAAGGTGGAGCCGAAGATGATCAAGGGGCAATAGGCAGAGTGCGGAGGGGCTATCATAAGCAAGTGCGCTGATGCTCCGTGGCCTGAGGGCTCTTTTCCGGCGGAGCTTGGTTTGTGGCAACGGGAGTGGTTCTATATCACCGCTCCCAGGGGCACCAAATGGGTGGCGCCTCCCGCCTTCCGCTCAGGTCCACCACAGCGGCTGGCGTCATGGGTCAACAAGGGGCTTGACTGGGGGCTGTCCAAGGACGTTCCTCTGTTGCAGGGTCGTATTCGAGACCTCCAAGAAAGAGAGATCAATCTGGTCATAGTGGCGCAGGTTATGCTGATTCGGCGCCTTCTGCCCTGCAAACGTTGCCCCCTCCGTCTGTGGGAATTTAATCCGGAGGGACCACGAGCTCTCCAACATTTTACGGGTACGACACCCGTGGAGATGTATAAACTGTTTTTCGGATCACAAGAGAAGTGTCCGGACCTGACTGAGGACGCAGGACTAAGCTGCAATCGCCCAGATACTCAAGTAAGTAGTCCTGTACCCGGACAGGCTGTCCGTTCATTTATCATAAACTTGCCCTTAAAGGAGCTGTTTCTTGAACAGGAGTGGATAGCGAAGGCAAAGTTGATAAGGTGTCCGGCTCCCCTCCCAGAGACCACGCCGGATCCCGTGCTGACCAAGATGCTGAAGGCCGCGCCATTTCAAGAAGGCGAAGGGGGGAGCGGGGAAGCAACTGCCTCCACGAAGGAGGCTTTCAAGGAAGGAGGGATCAAAAGTCCCACCCTCCAAGGAGAGAAGAGGACCGCTTCGGAAGATCCGGAGGTCAAGGCCTCAAAGAGGGGAAAGAAATCTTCGTCAGAGAGTCCGACGCTAGGAAGTACCCCAGCCGCACTATTTCCCCAAGGGGATCAGCCCTCCAGCGAGCCGTAAGTAAAAAAGAAGGGGTCTTGTAATAAGGGACATCTCTGTATTTATTTCTGAAGATAATCGAAATTATACCTTGTAGTTCGGATCTCAGCCCTTCTCAGCAGAGCTCGTCTTCGGGGGATCTTCTTCCGGAGATGATGGAGAGCGAAACGCCTCCACCTGTCGCACCTTCATGCGAGGCGGACGACCCTGAGGTGTCGTCGCGGAGGGTTTCCCCGAGTCCGGCGGGGCCGGAAGGTCCGGCGCCAACTGGCATGCGGTCGGAGGAGCTGAAGGATCTGCTCGGGCGAGCGGCTATCTCAGAAGATCACCGTGCGCTAATGGGTATGGTGATTGAAAGAATTGCATCCGCTGAGAGCGGATTGCATGAAGCCGTCAGAAGCTTACTGACGGGGTTCGAGGTACGCAAAAATGATGTACCTTCTGACAGTTATGCATATAGAATGCGCCCTGTATAGATAGTAGCCCCTGAGACTCGGTATGTTGTCAAAATTGACTGCGTGCCGAGGATCATAATCTCAGTTATAACATATCGCCGCTCCTAAATAGGTGGCGGGGCGTCCGGTGGCCAGCCGGACTGATGAATTTGCCGAACTAAAGAGGCAACTTGACGAGGCAGATGCGGACATCGCGCTTGTCAATAAGCGGTTTGACGAGTCACAAGGTATGCGACTTCTTCGCGGACGCCTGGTAAGGGAGCTTGACGCCCGTGCCTTACTACTTGTATGCTTAATGCAGGTGGTGCCGCTGCTGTGGAGGAGCTGCGGGCGGAACTCGCCCGAGCTAAAGAGCAAGCCAGAAATAGTAATGCGGCCGCTTTAAGGGCGGCCGAGGAGCTAAAAGCCGAACGGGCTGCTCACTGCCGAAGCAAAGAGGAAATGGCCGATATGGCCATAAAGTTGAAGAATGCTACCGACCGCTGCGGGGTTCTTGAAAAAGAACGTCAAGCGGAGCAAGAGGACCTGAAAAAGGCCACCGCCGAAGCCAAGGATGCCCGCTCCGCAATGAGAGCTGCAAAGGAGGAGCTGCGTCAGGCTGTGGATGTTGCTGCTGGAAAGCCTTTTCTGCTGCGGAGGAAGTTCACGGATCCGAAGTATGCTCAGTTGGACCGGTTGTGGAGTTTGGAGGATTCTTATCTGGATTTAGCGGCGAGTGCCGCGGACGCGATCAAGCACTTCCGAGGCCAGAAAAGGCATAGAAGGGAAGAGCTGTTTTGGTCGCAGTTCCATAGTCCAGAGCGTCCTCTTCTGTTAACCGATCGGTTGGCCGAATGGGCCGAGCTGAATCGATTGTCCGGACTTGCCATGAAGCATGTCGTGACTCATTTGTGGCCGGGGAAACCTCAGCTGAAGAGTTATTTTGGCTTAGTGCAGCAGTTCCTTGGTGCGGTACCGCGTATCGATGCAATGAAGCGGTCGGCGTGCATTGAGGGTGCGCGGATGGCTCTTGCCCGTGTCAAGACATACTGGACAGAAATGAAGGCCACCGACGTTGCGTCCCCAGATTCGGACGGAAGCCGAGTACTAGTCGAGCGCTATTTTGAGGAAGTTCTTCCGGGCGCTCGTTTAATAGAGACGCAGTGCTCGAAGGATGTTATGTTTGAATGACACGTGTAACTTATGAAACAACGTTTCAATATAATATAAGAGCTTTTTTATACTTGTGCGTTCAAGTAGTAAACTACTCCCTGTGCGGCCGTTGATGTATATGTATATATAACCTGAAAGATGGCAGTCTTCGGCTTCAGCCCCCACGCACATAGTGCGGGGGTGTTTGCAAAGAAGGCGCCTTTTCACACTTAATCCAACGTCTTGGTCCTATTAAGGAGGTGGTAGCATAGCAAACTAGGCAACCGGACTATAATGCTTTATCACTTTCACTTAGCCATAGGAGTTCGATGGTGGGGCTACTATATAGCCCCTGGAGGCACCGCACTCTCCCGAATTCGGGGTGCGTATATGCCTGACCGGGAAACGGTCCTTCGTTAATGCGGAGGAATTCTAAACATTCCTGTGGGTCATCGAGTGGTTGACCAGTCTCTCGCTATATCATGACAGTCAGTTTTCGGCTTTCTCTACTGAGGTGCTCGCCCAGCCGAACAGGGGCACAATCGCAGTAGTTCTCCTGGTGCCGCGTTAGCCGATAGAACGGAACGTAAGGCAGCAAAACACAGGAGCCGGGCAAACCAGTATTTGACCAAAGACATGATTCGGAGCTGATGCATATAAGGCCTAACTCGAGACGCCGAACACTCCCTAAGGTATTTGGTCTTTTATAAAGTGGGCTGAACAATGCCCTTGATAACAAGCCCCTGGTGTCCAGGTACGTGCAAAATTCTGACGCGGCCGATGCCAAAACGCCAGCCTCCTCCTCGGTTATAACAAGAGACCGGGGGATGAATAACAACAAGAGACAGTGAGAAAGGTTTACGCAGGGTCTTAATCTGAAAAGAATCCTTGCAACGGGTCCCTGCTGCACGTCTGCGCTTGTGTCTCCGTTGTGCCGTATCCTGGACGGGTATAGCACGGCGTTCATCTGTAAAAGAGAGGAACTTAGTTGAAAAAAGATCGTGCGAAAAATGTAATTTGAAATAAATAGAGTACGATCCAAAAAATGAATAAAATTGAGCTTTATTGTCTCTTGTTGTACATGCGTGGAGCCCCTTGTAAGGGGTTACGCGGCTAGTAAGCCCCTTGTTTATTTAAGCCGGACTTGCCTAACCGTGTCCGGGGTCTGAACGACCTATTTTAGATGCTTTGATCAGCAAAGCCGTATTAGTGTGAGGCGGTTAAGGCAGTCTCACATTTTTCCGTATTCGAGGAATACTCGGAGTTTCCCTTTAATGAGATGATGCCTCGTGGACCGGGCATTTTAAGTGTAAGAGATGCATAATGCGGAATTGCGTTAAAGCGGGCGAAAGCTTCGCGTCCCAGTAGTGCTTGATGGCTACTTTTAAATGGGGCGACATGGAAGACTAACTTTTCGCGACGGAAGTTGTCGGATGAACCGAACATAACTTCTAATGTTAGGGAGCCCGTACAATGGGCATATGTGCCTGGCATTATTCCTTTAAAGGAAGTGTTGCTATGGCTAATTTTGGTTGGGTCTATCCCCATCCTGCGGATTGTGTCCTGATATATCAGGTTTATGTCACTGCCGCCGTCCATGAGGACTTGTGTAAATTGGAATCCGTCGATTATAGGATCCAATGTCAAGGAAGTCCATCCTGCGTTCTGGATACTTTCGGAGTAGTCCTGATGGTCGAAGGTGATTGGTTTTGACAACCAGTGTTGGTACTCCGCTAGGGTAGTCTGTGCGGCGCGCATTTTAGTGGGCGCCGCTCTGTTTTTCCCTTTTATCACGTGAAGTGAGTTTACTGTTTTAACCTCTTGTGGGAAATTCTTTTGTTTCCCGGTGCTCTGCTTGTGGGGTTCGTCATCATCCTCACTTGGTGTGTCGAGCCCCTTGTGTTCGGCGTTGAGTCTGCGGACTGCTTGAAGACCCAACAATCTCTGTGGGTATGGTTTGCAGGCTTCCCGGGAGTACTGTGGATTTGACATATCTTGTCCAAGATTTTGTTTAAGTTGGATAGCTCGTCGCTATTATCCTTAAGGGGCAGTTATTTATTGTTCTGCTGAGAGCTTTTGAATCCGGCGTTGACTGCCGCGCTCTTTGGACCGTTCCCCTTAATCTGGTGCTGGTCCTTGCTGGGTCGTGGTTTCCCATTCCCATCCCTGACTTCGGATGTACTTGGGTCGCTGGTACTGCATCTTGCTAGCTAGCTATCCTCTCCCGCGCAAAAGCGGGTAATGAGGCTTGTTAGTGCGGCCATTGTTCTTGGCTTTTCCTGGCCGAGGTGTCTGGCGAGCCATTCGTCTCGGACGTTGTGTTTGAAGGCTGCTAAGGCTTCGGCATCCGGACAGTCGACTATTTGGTTCTTTTTGGTAAGGAACCTGTTCCAGAATTTCCGGGCTGACTCTCCGGGCTGTTGAGTTATGTGACTTAGATCGTCTGCATCCGGAGGGCGGACATAGGTCCACTGAAAATTTGCCCGAAACGCATCGTCGAGCTCTTCCCAACTTCCAATGGTGTTTTCGGGAAGGCTTTTAAGCCAATGCCGAGCTGGCCCTTTGAGTTTGAGGGGTAAGTATTTTATGGCGTGGAGGTCATCTCCTCTAGCCATATGTATGTGCAGGATGTAATCCTCGATCCAGGCTCCAGGGTCTGTTGTTCCGTCGTATGCCTCTATGTTTACGGGTTTGAATCCCGCTGGAAATTCGTGATCCAGCACCTCATCGGTGAAACATAGGGGATGTGCGGCGCCCCTGTATTTGGGTGTGCCGTGGTGTTCGAATACTCGACACGCTGTGTTGCTTTCTAGAGCTTGCTTTCTTGGCCCGTAGATAGACCTGACTGGGCCATTCTTTTGGTGCGATTCCTTATGCGGATCGCGTGCCGGCTTGTGTGCGGCGCCGCTTGCCACTCTATGTTTGCCACGTGGTCGTCTATCCGACCAGGCGGCCTCTTTGTTCTTTGATCGTGGGGGCTCTACGGCCTCCTCATCGAATTCGAGTAGTAGTTTGCGCTTTGGGTAGCTCTTTGTTCGGCGGCTATCGCCATATTTGTCTGTGGTGTTGAGTACTTTGATCCACCTCATTCGGAGTGCGTCTTCCGCTGTTTTGAGCTTCTGTTTCTGCTTTTTTTAGGCTACGTGCGGTGGCGACGAGCTCTCTGTGGAGGTTCTTCTGCTCCAATGATATGTCCGCCGAGAGATTGGCCAGACTGCTGTCGTTGCCGGGGACGGGTTGTTTATCCAAGTTATCCTGTTCGGATGGTTGCTCATCGGCCGGCTCGCCCTGCTCTATGGCTGGGTCTGTGTGGGTGCTGTCTTTGTCGAGGTGGGGTTTTGAGCGGCGCTTACGTCACCGTTTTGACTGCTTTTCAGGAGGGTTACTTTTCGCAGTGTCCCGTTGCTCCTCGCTATCGCTTCCCTTAGGTGTATCCACCATGCACACATCGTGAGTCGTGGTGGCCTTCCAGTGCCCTGTAGGCGCTGGTTCTTAGTCGTCTCTGACATCGTCGTCCATACCGTCGATGTCTTCGGTGTCAAAGTCGAGCATGTCGGTTAAATCATCGACAGTGGCTACGAAGTGGGTGGTGGGTGGGCGTTGAATTTCCTCGTCGTCCGAATCCCAACCTTCCTGACCGTAGTTCGGCCAGGGCTCTCCTGATAAAGAGAGAGACTTTAGTGAGTTCAGGATATCGCCGAAAGGCGAGTGCTGAAAGATGTCCGCGATAGTGAATTCCATAACCGGCGCCCAATCGGATTCGACTGGCAGGGGCGCGGAAGGTTCGGAGTCCGGAGAGGAGTCCGGCACCTGGGAGTCACGAGCTTCGCGACGGACAGGGATGGTGTTCGGCTCAATCGCCGTAGAGATTTCAGCCCCCGAGGTGGTGTCCAACCAACCATCCTCGATCGGCGAGATCGGCTCCGAATCAATGGTCGGAGCGGACACTAGTGCGGCCTCCAGGACACTGTTCGGCGGCAGAGTTAGATCATGCCCATCGAGATAGTGCGGCGTGCTCGGCTGCGGCTCGAATCCGTCGAAGATCAAGTCTCAGCGGATGTCGGCCGTGTAGTTTAAACTTCCAAACCTGACCTGATGGCCAGGGGCGTAGCTTTCGATCTGCTCCAGATGGCCAAGAGAATTGGCCCGCAGTGCAAAGCCGCCGAATACGAAGATCTATCCGGGGAGAAAGGTCTCACCCTGGACCGCATCGTTGTTGATGATCGAAGGAGCCATCATGCCTATCGGTGAAGACACAGAGGAACTCTCAATGAAAGCACCAATGTCGGTGTCAAAACCGGCGGATCTCGGGTAGGGGGTCCCGAACTGTGCGTCTAGGCAGATGGTAACAGGAGACAAGGGACACGATGTTTTTACCCAGGTTCGGGCCCTCTCGATGGAGGTAATACCCTACTCCTGCTTGATTAATATTGATGATATGGGTAGTACAAGAGTAGATCTACCACGAGATCAGAGAGGCTAAACCCTAGAAGCTAGCCTATGGTATGATTGTTGTTCGTCCTACGGACTAAAACCCTTCAGTTTATATAGACACCGAATAGGGTTAGGGTTACACATAGTCGGTTACAATGGTAGGAGATCTACATATCTGTATCGCCAAGATTGCCTTCCACGCCAAGGAAAGTCCCATCCGGACACGGGACGAAGTCTTCAATCTTGTATCTTCGTAGTCCAGGAGTCCGGCCAACGGTGATAGTTCGGCTATCCAGACACCCCCTAATCCAGGACTCCCTCACCCCTGAACCAGGCTTCAATGACGAGGTGTCCGGCGCGCCGATTGTCTTCAGCATTGCAAGGTGGGTTCCTCCTTCCCGAACTTCAAGACAGTCTCCGGACGAGAGATGTGTCCGGATCTGCAACATACATACCATATACACGGTCGTAGAGGATATAATATTTCACAAGTCCAATCTGCTGACAACTTTCGGCCACGCGATACCATACTTGCCCGGTCTTATTTTGAACCGTTCCTTGTCCTTCCGTTCCACGTTTCGAGGCATGGTTTTCATTGGTACGTCTTGTTGAAGCAGAGATCGTGCCCCCCTTATTACGGGATTCTTATCAACACAGATGTGGGTAACTACCGTCTCTTTGGTATGATTCCTTGGGAATAGGCAAGCTTTAAGGCCCAAGAGGAGGCGTTTTGATATTCACAGCCTTTATAGAGGGGTACAGATCCACCCTTCTCCTCCGTGCTTGATCCTTTTTCAGCCTTTCCCACCTCGAGCTCGAACACCCGAGTTCCAACTACCACGATCCTTGATCATGTCCGGTTCCAGCCTTCAAGGTCGGTGGGTGGCCTCTTCTGTCACAGAGGAGGATATCGTGAAGCTCCGAGCGGCAAGATATCTGACGGCGGAAATCCTCCACCGACTCCCTACTGAAGGCCAGGTTATTCCCACCCCTAGATCCGGCGAGAGGGTCGTGTTTATCTCCCACTTCCTCTGAGGTTTGGGGTTTTCTCTCAACCCCTTTGTTCGTGTGCTAATGTTCTATTACGGGCTAGATTTCCACGATCTAGCCCCGAACTCCTTCCTTCTCATATCGGCATTTATCGTCACGTGCGAAGCCTTCCTTCGAATCCTTCCACACTTCGGCTTATGGCTCAAGACCTTCAATGTGAAGCCGCAGGTGATCGAGGGGAGACAGGCGGAGTGTGGTGGTGCCATAGTGAGCAAGCTTACTGATGCTCCTTGGCTTAAAGGATCCTTTACAAAATCTTTAAATTTATGGCAGCGGGAGTGGTTCTACATCACCGAGCCCCGTGGTTACAAGTGGGCCGCCGCGCCTGCGTTTCGGTCTAGCCCTCCGACTCAGCTTGCGTCGTGGATTAACAAGGGTCTAGACTGGGGATCAACTGACGAAGTGCGGACTCTTCAGAGCCGCATCCGAAGCCTCCTCGAGAGGGACATCGGTCTCATCAACGTGGTCCAAGTAATGTTAGTTCGCCGGATACTACCATGCCAGCGACGGCCTCTCCGTATATGGGAGTTTAATCCGGAAGGACGACGATCGCTTCAGCACTTCTTCGGCACGACACACAAAGGAATGTGGAAGTTGTTCTTCGGGAAACGGAAACAGTGGCCTGGCACCACCGAGGACATCGGCCTCGACTGCAACCATCCGGACACCCCGGTAAGTGCTTATCTCCCGAATACTTTGTAGTTGGGTATGCTGCAATATGTTACAAAGCAAAAC
The DNA here is from genome assembly GCA_904067115.1 of Aegilops sharonensis. Taxonomy (NCBI): domain Eukaryota; kingdom Viridiplantae; phylum Streptophyta; class Magnoliopsida; order Poales; family Poaceae; genus Aegilops; species Aegilops sharonensis. The sequence goes on from LR880968.1 coordinate 928,990,285, forward strand.
TGCCTTTTCCCGGGGCTGGATAAGGAAAACAGAGTGAATCAGGTGTTCGGCCCCCCTCCCCGAAGACTCAACAGATACCGTACTAACACGGATGCTGGCCCCGACACCATTCCAGATGCCTGTAGAGGATGAAAAAGCGGAGAGTGGGGAGACTCAGAGCAGCTTCCACCCTGAAGGTATACTAGGTACGGCGTCCGGGGAATCATAATTCCATCGTCCGAAGACAAAAGTGAGGGTAAGTCGAGGTATCTTCTCCCCAAGGTAAGAAAAGGGCCACCTCCGAAGATCGGGAGGAAAAGGCTCCCAAGCGAGGCAAGATGCCATCGTCAGGCGTCTCATGCATGGAAGACGACGTTGTCGCACAGTTCCATAGTGAGGATGAGCCCCTCGCCAAGCCGTAAGTTGAGCAAGGGGATTCCTATAGATATCTCATTCCTTTCCCGCTACCAAGGTAACATTGGGAATATATATTTTGCAGTCCGGCACACCGTCCTCGTCAACAGTCTTCCTCCTCGGGGGACCTTCATCCGGAGATGATGGAGAGCGAAACGCCTCCACCAACTTCCCCCCTCAATAAGGCGGACGACTGTGAAGTATCGTCCCGGAGGGTCTCTCTCGATCGGCAAGCAGTGTGGGGGATGAAGAAGGTATCACCCGGAGGTGATGCCCCAGTCGCCCAGGGTTCGGGGGCCAACGACAAAGCCCCCGGATTGTCCGGTTTACAGTCGGAGATGACCGCAGGGAAGAGCGAATGGGGTCCTTCAGAGGGAGGCCGTGTTCCCGCGGTGACTTCCGAAGATCCGGAAGCACCAGACATGTTGACGAACATCCTGCGACAAGCGTCCGTCTCAAAGGAACACCGTACCTTAATGGGTACGGTTGTTGAGAGGGTTCTACCCGTGAATAGCGGATTGCATGAAGCCTTCACGAGCCTGTTAAGAGGCTTCGAGGTTTGTGATGTAATATTTTCAACTGTGTTTTATTCGCAAAATGCACCTGCATATAGGTAGTAGCCCCTGAGACTCGGATTGGCTTCCCAAGGGAGGCGATCAGAGGATCAAAGAGAGACATGCTCAGGGAATAACGTGGTTAAGTTGCAACACAGGCAATTTCCCCCTCGGTGACCGCCCGGACTACAAAAGTCGCTGAGCTTGAAAGGAAGCTTGATATGGCGGATGATGACATCGCGCTTATTAACAGGCGTCTTGATGAGTCACAAGGTATGTATTTGGGGGGTTCATTATATGCACGTGCTTATGATATAAGCGGGACGTGTAGGAGTGTATGCTGACATATCCATAACTGCAGATGGTGCTGCCGCTGTGGAAATTCTTCGGGCGGAGCTATTCCAGGCCAAGGAACGGGCCCGGTTTAGTAATGCGGCTGCCGAAAAGGCATCGGCCGAATTGAAGTCCGAAAGGCTGCTCGACGTCAAGACGAGGAGAAAATGTCCAAGATGACGCGTGAACTGGAAGGTGCCGCTAGCCATTGCGAATTCCTCGAGAAGGATAACAAAGCAAAATCGGCTGATCTTGATAAGGCCTTACGAGAGGCAAAAGAAGTGCGGTCCGAGTCTAGAGCGGCCTGAGAGGAGATCCGGCAGGCTGGGGAGATTGCGGCTGGTAAGCCCTTCTTATTGCAAACTAAGTTCGGCGATCCGAATTATGCCCCGCTTAACCAAGTGTGGAGTTCTCCAGACCCGTTATTGGACTTGCCGAAGAGTGCTGCTGATGCGGCGCAGTTTTACCAAGCGCAAGAAAGATATGCAACGGAGAAGCTTTTCTGGTCGCAATTCGGTGTGTCGAAGCACCCACCTTTGCTAAACGAACAGATGACCCAATGGCCCGAGCTTCACAGGCTGTCCGGTGCTGCCATGAAGGACGTCATGGTCCGGATGTGGCCAACCGAGCCAGTTCCAGACAGTTACTTTGGCTTGGTGAAGCGACTTGCTGACGCGGTGCCGCGTATCGATGCTGTGAAGCGATCAACGTGCATTGAAGGTGCACGGATGGCCTTTGCCCGTGTCAAGACATACTGGGCGAACATGAAGGCCGCCGATGTTGAAGCGAGGAATCCACCCAAGGGCAAGGATCATCATGCGCCAGAGCACTATTTCGAGGATGTCTTAGAAGGTTCCCGCTTAATAGAGGGTTAATGCTCGAAAGATGTAATATTCGAGTGAATTGTATGGGAGTTGTAAAAGACAATATTATGATAAGGCTAGTTTTTTTTAGTTTTGCCTGAAAAACTTGTATTCCTCCTGTGCGGCTGTTTTTGTACAATCTGAAAGATTTCCAGTCGTCGGCTTCAGCCCCCTTGTAAAAAATACGGGGGTGTTCGAAAAAGCATTTGATCACTCTTAACCCAACGTCTTGGTCCATTAAGGAGGTGTCTATGCGGTGAACTAGGCAATCAGACTATAGGGCGTTAACACTTTCACTTAGCCATAGGAGTTTTATGGTGGGTGTCGTGGATTTGTCACGGCAGATGTCCTTAGTGTCAGGACTTAGTCGCGAGGCCAACGCATCTATGTGGTAGCTTGAGAGGGGTTGAGTGGGACGAGAGACGCAGGGCGGATCAACACGCAGACAAGGGTTTAGACAGCTTCGGACCCCGGGAAACATCATCCGGTAATAGCCCTACATGCTGTTTGAGGCTAGGTCTCATTATGCTCATGAGGGAGCGCCGCATAAGCCGGCTCCCCCTTTGTGTCTAGCCCTAGATATTGTTTCTTGCTGCTTGTCCCGCTTTGGGGAGCCCTGCCCCTCCTTATATATGTTGAAGCGGCGGGTTACATGTGGAGTCTTTTTAGGATTAGGACTAGTCTATCTCTAATGCAAACCGGATACAAGTCCTGGTCTTAACTCCTTGTAAGGTAAATATTCCTCATGCCTTTCCTCTTAAACCGGCCCACAATAGTTGAACCGGCCTTCATGAACCGCCAGACGGGCCACCGGGTCTTGTCGCTCCTCTGACCCGTCCGCCGGGTCACCAGTGAGTTACAACGTCCTGGCGGGTTGCTGGTAAATTGCCAGGTCTGGGCGGGTCACCAGATGAATATCGCCAAGTGCCAGCGGGACCTCAAATAAACTGCCAAGTCTGGCCGGGTTAACTTCCTGCCGGTTTACACCGCGGGGTATATCCCCGACAGTGGGTCTATGATATAGCCGCTGGTATGCGCACGGCTTATTCCAAATATGGTGCGTTGCATATGTGACCTGAAGAAAAAGGTCCGTCGTATAATATGGAGGGAATCGCGACAGATCCCGGTAAGTCATCGAGTGGTTGACCAGCTCTCGCCACATCATGACAGTCAGCTTTCGGCTTTCTCTACTGAGGTGCTTGATCAGATGAACCAGAAGCACAATCACAGTAGTTCTCCCTTTACTACCTTAGCCGATAGAGTAGAACGTAAGGTAGCAAGCACAGGAGCCGGGCAACCCAGACCCAAGACATGATTCGGAGCTGATGCATATAAGGCCAAACTCGCGACACCGAAGTAAGCTATAGAGATGTTCGGACTTTGTCGGCAACTCATTAGTTCTTATCCCAAGCCCCTGGCAGGTTATGCCGAGGTGTGTGAAACAACCAAAGGAGCAAGATTCAATTCTTTAGAAATAAGTGAATACCGGATACCAATTATGTTAACTGGGACCTGAGTGATATGCCAATTCTTATGTTTATAAAAACGCCACGACCCCGGCTATTTGACATGCCAGGGTCGAAGGCTGAGGAAAAAGGCACCTTACAGGCTCGAAATATAGAGTGCGGTCTACAAAAATTTATTTGACCTCCTGTCGCATGTTTGCGTCGCCCGTCCTCGGTTATGGGACTCCTTTAACGGGAATGTCCCTTGGATGAATGTGCGAGCCCGAACCCCGATGGAGTCCGATAAATGGCCATCCTTTGAGCCACCTGCGGTAAATAAGAATGGAAAAGAAAGAGTAGTTAGATAAAAAACAGGGGTTATGGGAGCGCTTGCGGGCTCGTCCGTATTGTGCTTCCGCCGATGCCCAAGGTATCTTATGCACGGTACAGATTTCGCAGGTATACGAGGTCGACGACGGAAGCCGAACTGCTAGTCCTGCTCCGAATTTGGTCGATCCTGTTGAATGGGGACCGGTGGCTTAATGGCCGCCAGGGTATGCGGTTTAATAGGACCGCTTTGTAATTTGGCTGAGGTTGTCATAGTATGATCCCTAGTCTGGAGAGAGTGCTCCTCCTGCTCCCTTGTAGAGTCATGTGTCGTGAATACCATGTTCACTGCTTTTACCTTCGGGGGAAATTGCTTCTGACCCCTAGTATTTGGTTGGCGAGTCCCCTCGTCGTTGCTATCACCGGGCGGCCTCCTCCCCTTGTGTTCGGCGTTAAGCTTGCCGGCCTGCTTGAAGACCCAACAACTTATGTTGGTGTGATTAGCTGGCTTATCGGGATGGCCATGAATCTGGCAGGGCCGATCGAGTATCTTGTCTAAGGTGGATGGTTCATCTCTATTTGCCTTGAATGGCTTCTTCCACTGACCGGGTTGGGAACAACTGAACCCAGCGTTGACCGCTGTGTCGTGCGTTTTTTCATTATGTTTGTGCCTGCTGCGTTGCGGCTTGCCATTGCCGTCTCGGACTTCGGAAGTACCCGGGTCGCTGACACAACTGCTTCTACGAGCAAGCCAACTGTCTTCACCCCCGCAAAAGCGGGCCATTAGAGTAGTAAGGGCTGGCATGGATTTTGGTTTTTCTTGACCAAGGAGGCGGGCGAGCCATTCGTCCCGCATGCTGTGTTTGAAGGCCGCTAGGGCTTCCGCGTCCGGACAGTCAATGATCTGGTTCTTTTTAACTAAGAACCTAGTCCAGAGCTCCCTGGATGACTCTCTGGGCTGCTGGACAATATGACTTAAGTTGCCGGCATGTGGTGGCCGGACATATGTGCCTTGGAAATTGTCGCGAAAGGCATTTTCCAAGTCCTCCCAGTTGCCAATAGAATTTTCTGGCAGACTGTTTAACCAGTACCAAGCTGGTCCTTTGAGTTTTAATGGTAGGTATTTTATGGCATGGAGGTCATCTCCGCGGGCCATATGGATGTGGAGAAGAAAATCCTCTATCCACACAGCGGGATCGGTTGTTCCATCGTATGATTCGATATTCACGGGTTTAAACCCTTCTGGGAATTCATGATCCATTACTTCATCAGTGAAGCAGAGTGGGTGTGCGGCCCCTCTATATTGGGCCACGTCGCGACGTAGCTCAGATGGAGTCCGTCTGTGGTTTTCGGCTCGGGCGTGACTGGGTTTGTTACGTCCCCGTCATCGCGTGTCAAAGCACGTTCCCATGATCCGTAGATCGATATGGTATGTCCTATTCCATTGTCCGGGTCCTATCGAAGGTTGTGAGTAGAACCCCGGGCTGTCTTTTCTCTATTTTTACGCTGCGGTGGGGTAGACTGTAGTTCGGCTTGAGCTGCCGCTTTATGCCGACCGCATAGTGGTCGGTCCGCCGCATTGTTCCGACCACGTGGTAGTCGGCCACATGGTGCCTCCTCGTCGAGCTGAGGTAGCAATTTGCGCTTCGGGTAACTCTTGACTGGGCGCTTGAGGCCATGTTCTTCGGCTGCCAGGACATCGGTCCATCTGCCGTTGAGCAGATCTTGGTCAGCTTGAAGTTGCTGCTACTTATTTTTTAGGCTCTTTGCAGTGGCTATTAGCTGACGCTTGAAGCGCTCCTCCTCGAGAGGTTCCTCAGGCACGATGAACTCCTTGTTGTGGAGGCTCACCTCATCCTCGGAGAGCGGAAGATAATTATCGTCCTCCGAGTCGTAATTTGTGGCCTGTTCGTCAGGGCTAAGTTGTTCCTTCGGTTCGGAAGTTATTCCAATAAGGTCTTCATTGTTTTTAGCATCGCCCGGAGTATTATCTTTTCCGGTGCCAGTGTTGCTATCTTTTGAACGACGCGACTTAGAGCGGCGTCGTGGGCGCCCGCACTTGGGCTGTTTCTCAGGATGTTTATCTTCAATGGAATCCTCTTTGCTGTTTGCTTTAGGTGTATCCACCATGTACTCATCGTACGAAGAAGTGGCCGTCCAGTGTCCGTTAAATGGCTGGCTTTGGTCTTGCTCCTCATCTGCATCGCCGTCCGTACCGTCGGCGTCTTCGGAGCCCTAATCGAGCATGTCGGTTAAGTCCTCAACAGTGGATATGAAGTGGGTGGTGGGTGGGAAACAAAATTCTCCGTCATCAGCTTCCAGTTCGAACCGGATATAATTCGGCTGAGAGTCACCCGCCACGGACAGATTTGTCGGTGAGTTTAGCACATCGCCAAAGGGCAAGTGCTGGAAGATGTTCGTGGCGCTGAATTCGAGGACCGATAACCGGTCAAGCTCGGCGTCCGCGGACGTACATGGTTTGGAACTTATAGCCGGAAACGAGTCCGTATTTCCGGTGACACAGATATCATGTGAGGCTAAGTCTGTGTGCGGTTCCAATGCCGCGGAATCTGCGGCCTCCGTGGCGGGGTTGAGCTTCCCTTACTCAGATGGCGCGATTTGCTCCGGATCTAAGGCTAGAGTAGTTACAGGAGCTATCTCCTGGATGTGGTCCGATGACAGATTTAAGTCATGTTCATCGAGGTGACAGGGAGCGGCTGCCGCAGTCTCGAATCCGTCGAAGATCAAGTCTCCACGGACGTCCGCGACGTAATTTAAGCTCCCGATCTGAACTGATGGCCAGGGGCATAGCTTTCGATCTGCTCCAGATGGCCAACCGAGTTGGCCCGCAGTGCGAAGCCGACGAATATGAGGATCTGTCCGGGGAGGAAAATTTCTCCTTGGACAGCATCATTGTAGATGATCGAAGGGGCCATCAAACCTCTTAACGACGGCAAAGTGGAACTCTCAATGAAAGCACCAATGTCGGTGTCAAAACTGGCGTATCACAGGTAGGGGGTCCCAAACTGTGCGTTTAGGATTGATGGTAACAGGAGACGGGGGACCACTACAAAAAAAAAGACACATCCGTGACATTTTGGGCCGAACGAATTTTTTTTCTGTCATGCATATGACACTTCTATGACGATAATTGTGACAAAACCCGGTATCATCATAGATGTGGTGGGCTCCTACTTCTATGACAAAAAATCATGAAAGAAAATGGGCTTTTCATCCTGGGCAGGCCGGAGACGCAGCTGCATGACATTCTTTGGGCCGTGCATGACGGAAAAAACCATGGTAGAAGCGAGGGGTAGGAAAATTTCGGGGAGTTGCCGGTTATGGTGGGAGGTCGGGGGCCGAGCGATGCGCATTTCTCTCGTACACGTACGCGCGTGTGTGCGAGGCTTTGGCTCTAACTGAACCCGAGCGAGGCGTTGGGCTCTAACTGAACCCGAGCGATTGCACTGCAGGCTACACGTTACTGAACCCGAGCGATCAATCGATGGCTGTTAACTGAAGCCGATGGAGCGATTCCTTCGCTACAGCTGCTAACTGAAGCCGATCGATTGGATGAACAGTGAGCGTTGTGGGGGGGGGGGGGGGGACAAAGCAGGGGGGGGGGGGGGGCCGGGGGGGGGGGGGGGGGCGGCGGGGGAGGGGGGGGGCGGCGGGGGAGGGGGGGGGCGGCGGGGGAGGGGGGGGGCGGCGGGGGAGGGGGGGGGCGGCGGGGGAGGGGGGGGGCGGCGGGGGAGGGGGGGGGCGGCGGGGGAGGGGGGGGGCGGCGGGGGAGGGGGGGGGCGGCGGGGGAGGGGGGGGGCGGCGGGGGAGGGGGGGGGCGGCGGGGGAGGGGGGGGGCGGCGGGGGAGGGGGGGGGCGGCGGGGGAGGGGGGGGGCGGCGGGGGAGGGGGGGGGCGGCGGGGGAGGGGGGGGGCGGCGGGGGAGGGGGGGGGCGGCGGGGGAGGGGGGGGGCGGCGGGGGAGGGGGGGGGCGGCGGGGGAGGGGGGGGGCGGCGGGGGAGGGGGGGGGCGGCGGGGGAGGGGGGGGGCGGCGGGGGAGGGGGGGGGCGGCGGGGGAGGGGGGGGGGAGGGGTGGGATGAACAGTGAGCGGTGGCGTTGCCTCTGGATGAATAGGACCCCGTGGGGTGGAGGGCTGGATGAACAATAGACGGTGGAGGGGTGGCCATGGAGGGGTGGTTGAACAGGACCCCGTGGTGTGCAGGGCTGGATGAACAGTAGACGGTGGAGGGGTGGTTGAACAGTAGCCGGTGGAGTAGCGCGCGGTGGAGGCTGGATGAACAGGAGCCCGTGGAGGCTGGAGGAGGTCGACAGTAGCCCATGGAGGCTGGAGGAGGTCGACGGTGGAGATGAACAGTATCCCGTGGAGTCCCGTTTTGCGGTACGCCACACCCCTCCCGATGAACTGGACCCTCATTTCGACCGTAGCGCTCCAACACAAGTCCGTTTCGTCCGTTTTGCGGTACGCCACACCCCTCCCGATCAACAGGACCCCCGTTTCGACCGTAGGAGGTCCGTTTCGTCCGTTTTGCGGTACGCCACACCCCTCCCGATCAACAGGACCCCGTTTCGACCGTAGGAGGTTCGTTTCGTCCGTTTTGCGGTACGCCACACCCCTCCCGATCAACAGGACCCCCGTTTCGACCGTAGGAGGTCCGTTTCGTCCGTTTTGCGGTACGCCACACCCCTCCCGATCAACAGGACCCCGTTTCGACCGTAGGAGGTTCGTTTCGTCCGTTTTGCGGTACGCCACACCCCTCCCAATCAACAGGACCCCCGTTTCGATCGTAGGAGGTCCGTTTCCTCCGTTTTGCGGTACGCCACACCCCTCCCGATCAATAGGACCCCGTTCCGAACGTGGCCGGTCGAACACAAGGCCGTTTCCTCCGTTCTGCGGTACGCCAGGCCTCGTTCCAATCGCCTGTTCCGTCCAAGCCGATTGGCTCCCACGCGTTCCGTTGCCTCTCGATGAACACGACACATTCTGTTGCCTCCCCATGAACACGACGCATTCTGTTGCCTCCCCATGAACACAACGACGACTCTGTTTCTCCGTTCCGACCCAGCCATGTACGTATGCGCGAGTAGGCGTTCGAGACCCCGCCCGTATGTACGTACGTGGCCGTATTTTCTTTCTTGCGCCCTGGCCGTTGTACGTACGTGTACATGCTACATTCGCCTCTCTACTACGACACATACGCGCCTCTACTACGACACGTGCGCGCCTCTACATTGACCAGTATATATGTACGTACACGGTCGCGACCAGAATGACAACGTTACGTACGCTTCGACCAGGTGGGTCCCGACTGTCAGGCAGTTCCTTGCATGCGAAAATGTAGCTGGTGGGTCCCAGCAGTCAGAGGAGCGAATCGTTTTTTTCCCGGACGCACTTCCTTTGCGTGCGAAGATGTAGCTGGTGGGTCCCAGCAGTCAAGGGGAGAATCGTTTTTTTTTTGCCCGGACGCACTTCCTTGCGTGCGAAGATGTAGCTGATGGGTCCCAGCAGTCAGGGGGGCGAATCATTTTTTTTTGCCCGGACGCACTTCCTTGCGTGCGAAGATGTAGCTGGTGGGTCCCAGCAGTCAGGGG